>CP126891.1:117735000-118415000 GCA_030440675.1 Furcifer pardalis
TTCAGAGCATTATCACTCTGTTTTTGGAATTTTCACAGCTTTTCCGCTGCGTTTCGGCAGCTCAACCGCAGTGGTTGGGCCCCCCCTGGTTTAGCTGTTCTTTTTGTAAGTAGTAACGATTGGGATGTTTATACCCTCGGGATGCTTCTAACAACCTAGGATCCCCTTAGTTTCTTGGCTTGTCATGTGGGTTGAACCCATCCTTTGAAAGTTATTGTTGTTGACAATTTTTAAGAATTAAAGGGATTCGAGGAGAGCAACAATATATCTGCTTAAATTCTTTGAACCTATCAGATTAATTTCTGTCGTAAGGTAAGCAAACAAAGAAGTTGGATCTAGATAATTCTGTTCATTTATAAATAATAAAGTGTATTTTGGCTACTTTGACACATTGAGGGAGATTAAGGGAATGATGCAAAAATGTGTAAGATACTTTGTCAGCTATAATTAATAGCATATGGACTTTTTAAAATGGTCGTGCTTCTGTTAAAGTGCCTGAATTTTCTCCTACATTGTATGCATTATGGGATGGTTGCCAAACATGGTTTCTACTTTGATTGAATCAGATGTCTATCTTGAGTTTCTGCATTAGATCTCCCTCAGCAGAAAATGTAGGAAATTATTGAAAATATGTCCAGATTTGGCTGTTAGCCATACGAGTTCTATTAATTCCACCCCCCCCTCCTTCCTGGATAAGAGTACTAATGGATAATATTTTTAGTTGTAGGCCTAAAGTGCAATGTGAAAAGAAGAGTATGTATTGCTAAATACACATGGGTTTTTAAAATCCCACTGACTTGAGTGTGATTCAGTGGCTGCAATCTAGTAGTGCGTAGCAACTAGAGCAGTAGAGATTTGTGTGTGAATCAGCTACAGTATATAAGTTCCACTGATTTAAATGAGCCAACTCTAATGGTGACTTATTTAATTTTGTGTGGTGCTGGCAACCAGAATATGCCACCTCTGTATCATGCAAAAATGGCATGGAATATTTTATGTCCCAATACACTACATTGATTCAGATGTTGAACTATGCTGTAGAATGCCTGCCTGGCAAATCTAGTTCTCAGTGGATTCTGCAGCAGAATCTGACTCCAGGGGATGGAAATATCCCCCTGCTAGTTTATGATGGCTAATCTGGAACGACAGGAATGCTCCTATAAATATGGATAATCTCCAAGTAGGAAATCTGTAATAGTTCAGCTGCTTTGTGATAATGGAGAAACTATTCTAAAAATGGAGGCTTAGTGATCTGAATGTCATTTTCGATTATTTTTGTGTGCAGAAGAAAATAATGTAAGCATAGCTGATGTTTATTTTGAAATAAAGGCAAATGATGTTTTGAGTGGCTTCCCTAGCAAGGCAGTCCCAGGGATTTCCTTTCTGATAAAACAGTTGGATGCAAACGAAGGCCTCTTTTTGAGCAAATTTTGTTTATTTCTGTTGCTTTATGCTCTTTGTCTCCCTAACTTATGTTTAACTGTACTGGAATTTCAACAGAAGAAGGAAGTGGGATTCAGCTAACCACCTGGCAATGTGATATCTGCATATGTTGCATCAATACTCCCCAAACACACACACAAACACTTTCCCCTTCTGCCTTCTTGACGTATCTGGCTTCAATCTCTAAATATATGCAAGGCTACTTCCCATTGCTATGGGAAGGGCAGCAAACAGTCTGAAGGGCTTGTTGGTGGGGGTTGACCAGGCACGATGCAGCACACTGTTATGCGGGAGCCATTTATGGCTCAGTGACATCAAGAGCTATGTTTGAGACTTTAGTCGGCTACTAGACAGCATCCATGGCTCAGGTTCTTTTAATTTGTTAAGCATGCTAAGCTAAATTCAGTTCTGTTATGATCATGTCAGCAGATTCTTGACAGACTTGCTGCAAACACCCCCCTCTCTGTGTGCGTGCATGCGTGTGTGTGAGAGAGAAATTCTGAAAATCTGCTTGACCATGTGGGTTAGCAAGGGGGTACACAGAAAGAGCCTCCTCAGAGATTGTGGTATTTTTGAACCACAATCGGGCATACCCTGATAATGAACGGCAACCTCGTATTGCTGGATAATCTTTCTCACACTAGGTCAGGCGGAGGGAACTGCAGAATGAACTCACCAGGGGGTGCCTTCATTTTGGCAGTTTCACATCTGGCCTAGACACGAAGAAGAAGCAATGTGGTTAGTATCTTCTTTTGTAGAGAGCTGAATTTTCTTCCCATTATCCTTCCCCTTCCCCCCCCCCGCCCCGCTTATTGTGCTGCATTTAGCATTATAGTTAGCCTCCCTCCTCCTGCATCATCCACCCACCTTCCATTTGATGATATTAGTGCTTTTATGCACCTCATTAAATATTCAAGTTTGAAAAGCAGCAATGTGGAAGGGAAGTTAGATACGGGCACTTTCTGTTCCCAGTTAAGATACGGTGGAGCAACCCAAATGGACAATAAAACCCTTGTCTTGTCAGACCTGGTGAACTGGGAGGTAATGAAATTTAATCATGGGGCCATCATTATTCCACAACTGATGCTATTTTAAAAAAGAATTTGACCAAGAACTTCCTTCTTCCTGTCTCTAGTATTAAATTCATTTTAGTACATATAAATAATCCCCCTCTTTATATATTTTTGCTCTACTGTTTTGCATTTTCCTCCTCAAAACATAAAGACAGCGTTGCTTCCTTTTTGAGACTCACTAAGCTGAACTTTTGCCTGGCTTTCTTGCTTTTTAATTTAAAGTTACCATCTGGTTTGGAACCCAATTTAGAGTGGAGTGTTTTTTCAATTATTTTCTACTTGTGTGGTCAGAAGGTAATTTGGTCTCGCCGGAGTTACATTTTTGAAAAGGTTGCTTAATGCCACTTTGTTGAAAATGGGCATGAGGGCTAGAATGGTTCATTGATCCACTTGTGTGGCCATCTGTTGATAAAGCTCGATGGCCAGAATGAAGATTATTTTGTAGAGGTAGATGCGCAAGTGTTGTTATATATATATGTTGGCCATTGATTCAAAACTGTAAAATTCTAGGCATCTATTAAATGCAGTTATGTTTAGTATACTGCACTGTATTTTCTTCACTGTGCATTTTTCACAGAACATAAAGGTATTTTTATTAAGATGTGGATTTTATATTTGTGTTTAAATGTTTGAACTAGGATGCATGTTTCTCTGTTTTCAAAATGAGCTTTGCACAGTGTATCAAGGTTCCTCATAAAAGAGGTTTTATTTTCACACACTCAATGTGATGAATAGTGCAATAGCATGATGGACTAGAACTCAGGGGACCTAGGTTTGAATCCCTGCTCAGCTCTGGAAAGTCACGGGGGAGGGGGGGAGACTCATAAGGCCATTTTAAACACATCACACTTGCCTTGAAAACACTATTACGGCTGCTATAAATTGGTTCCAATTTGATGGTACATAACTGATCAGACCAGGGAAGGTGTCCTTTTTTAAAAAATGATACAGTATTTGTTATCTGTAGCTTTTGCAAATACTTGTACAGTACTAAATTTTTTATCGGTTAAATACTGATACACTGTATTTTAAAAAATTCTCTTTAAAATAATAATGTGTGAAGTTACTTAAGAGCTGGACAAGAAAATTTCAACCACAAATAACATGTAGCATTTGATCACTAATAATGAAACTATCATGTATGTTAAATAAAGAGCCCATATGTACATTTTTTATACTCTAAAGGAGGTTCTGGACCCAAAATGCAGTCTACCTAGAATCCCTAGAATTCCCAGGCATCCCAAACTTTTTTTGTGTGTGCTCAGAAAGTACTCTTGTGTTATTCAAGGGGAATGAGTAGTCTTTTACATGTTCAGTGTACCTCAAACCCCCTCCAACAATGTTTTCTTTTAAATTGGCCACTAGAAGGGGACTACTGTGTTAACCTTAAGTTCATTCTTTAGAACAGAGATTCTCCATCTGTGGCCCACAGGCCAAATGCGGCCCGTGGTGCCATTTCATGTCCCCCCCTGCCTCCACCACACCAGGAAGTGCCATGCAGTGGAGGAAGGGCAAAATGACCATCCAACTCCCAAAGCTGTCTGAGGAAGCGTGACCTGGCCCCTGGCTTAAAAAATGGCTGAGAATTCCTGCTTTAGAAGTTTAGAGCAAGACTAGTTTTCTCTCTGCATTCTCCACTGTGAGGTGTACCCATTCCCATGTTGGAAACAGAACTCAGGTACAAGTTCCTTCTCTCTCTTTTAATTTTTTTTAAAGGGAAAGATAAAAAACAGGCTGTTTGGGACCTGTGCATTTTTTTGTTTAAAAGAGAATCATGCTTCCTGAAGCACAGTTCTCCGTGTTTCCTTGCTATGAGCTGCTACGTTGTCCAGTCCACTTTATATTTAAAAAATACAGTTGCTAGTTACATTACTGTGTGGATGAATAAACAATGTGTGGTTCCATGTGGTTTCCATTGGAGTGTTACACAAGAGTTCTCAACCTTTTAAAGCCTGGGGCTGGGTCACACTCCCTCAGATAGCTTTGGGGGCCGGATGGCCATTTTGCACTTCCTCCAACACATGGCACTTCCTCATATGGTAGAGGAGGTGGGAGCCACATGAAAGGGCGCCGTGGGCTGCATGTTGAGAATCCCTGCCTTAGAGTCGCCACCTTAACCTTGCTTTCTTTGCTTGTTTTTTTTGTTGTTTGTTCATTTGTTTCTAAAATTGTGGTTCTCATGTTTTAGTTTTAAAATGTGTGCTGCGTTGCTTCTATAATACAATTCTGTAGGGAGTTTCTGTTTGTAGATTTTGAACGTCTCCTTTAAAGATGTACTAATTGTGTTTAAATTTTATTGGGTTGGGAAGCAGTGGTTGTCTCCAAGGTGACTTTCCCCTCCTTCCATTTTCATCAGTGCTTGAGCACTTACGAAATACAGCTGTGAAGAGAGAGTAGGAAAAAAGGGGAAAGTTATAGCCATGCCTCAGTGATGGTTAAGCTAGTGGTTGTGTTTTGAGGAAGCTAAATAGCTAAATAGCTCCAAGATGGCCTATTGATTTTCAGATTTTACCTGAGTGAGAGTTGACTGTGGAATTTTCATAATGTAGGTTTCATTTTGTTTAATGGTCCAGCTGTGGTAGGGGAAAATAGTGATAGTTTTAAAATAGTGTAGTTAAAAAGCAGATTGAGTTCCCTAGTGATGGTGTTTATTGTTACATATGACTTTAGAAGGCAAACTCAGGTTAATAGCATGATCATTTTAAGAAACAAGTCAAATTTTAGAAGAAGTGTAGATGACTTGTGTACGAGTGATGTAACTTAAAGCGGCCCTATCCACCCACACTTGTTTGTCCATTAGGTAGCAGATGTTTCTCAGTGCTGCTGTTGGGTTTCACTGTCTTTGACAGGAGCAGAATCTGTTTAACGTCAAAGTTTTAGATTAATGTACATTGATCTTGGCAGGAACAGCGTAAACTCCTTGCGCTTACTAATGCAATAACAGAACTGCAAATTGTTGTATTAGCAAAGCAATTAATTAATAAGTCAGAACTTAGTGTAACCCCCAGGCAGTTTACAGCAATGCTTTGTAAGTCTCACATGCGTGCAGAATGAATGTTGCTTTCGGAGTTCATACCAAGGTAGTGGCCTTTGGAAATTTAGAAGTGTCCATGTTTTATCTTCAGGCACTTGATCTGATGTGGCAGGTGTCACTAGGAAAGGCAGATAAACTTCTTTGACTTTTTGACCCTGGAAACGATTCTAATTCCATAAACAGAACATGGTTTTCAGCAGTGGTTTGAGGGCTGCTTTGTACTGTGTGGCTGCTGCCAAGGTGAAGCACAATTTGATGTGTATCTGACCTGAATGCTCTGCTATTATGGCATCTGGAAATGAATTGTCATAGGTAGGCTAGAAATCAAGCTTAGCACTTTCAAGGGGCATACTTGCTTTCTGGAGCATCTCAGTGTTTAAGTGTGTGTGCAGTATAGACATGAGGTCTGGGCATTATGGTTCTTGTGTATGGGCCAAGCCCAGGACATTTTTGTGTGTCTTTTTTTTCATCTGTTGAAACTACATTCTCTGTTGAATGCAAGGTGTAACTCTATGAGTCCATTTTTACTCATCCAGTTAAAAAACAACAGCAACCACAACCCCAAACAGCAATTTATGCAGTTGCGAAAGGAGTCTGTTGTGCTATTTGGAAATACAAAAAATTAATGACCCCCCCCCTCAGATAATTAGGGTGCAAAATAATCCAGGAAGGCATTTGAGAAATTCTTTCTGCACAGCATCAGGGCATAAACCTGGCATAATTTTTTATAGAGGTGGAGATACAGTACTATAACAAAATCAACCACAAGTGGGCCAGATATAAGTTTACTGAGATATGAAAAAAAATTACAGTCTATGTAGTTTAAGTCATGGGGGGGGGGGGACTTCTGTGTTATGTATGATTAGATGTTGATTTGTTTATGCAAAAAATCCATTTTTTAAAAAAAAAGGCCAGTGTAACTACTATTTCTTAAGGCTGGGGCTGATAATTTCTTGTCCTCCAGATGTTAATGCACAATGCAGATCAGCTCTGGTGAGGAATATTGCTGCCCAGTAACACCATCTGGAAGGACATGCATTTGCTATCCTGCCTTAAAGTGCACCATGGATAAAATCAAAACAAAAAGATAGAGAACATTTCCTGTAGGGAAGAGGGATTATTTGTAGCTGAAGGAACTTGAAAAGCAAGAGGAAGGTAGCTGTTCTTTTTCTGTGTCTTGCTTTTGGCAATCAAGGTCATACTTCCATTATTTGAAAGGTGTTTCGTTTTGACCTTGTTCATTTTGATCATGATAAGGGAAGCCACGGTTATGGATTATCTTGTAGCTTCCTAGAACTTTCCTTTGTCCCCTTTTCTTCTTGACCTCATTTTCAGTTTCACTCTATTGTTCTTTTACCGCGTACCATCCTAACATATGCAGAAACTTTCTTTAGCCCAGGGGTTCCCAACCTTTTCAAGCTGGGGGCCGGGTCACGCTCTCTCAGGCAGCTTCGAGGGCCGGAAGGCCATTTTGCCCTGCTTGATGGGGCAGCCATTTTGTTACAACTGCTTCAAAGGGGGTGGACATTTTGTTTCTCAAATGCCTTTGGCTGAGGGGGCACATGAAATGGCACTGTGGGCCGGATTCGACCCATGGGCATTAGGTTGGGAACCCCTGCTTTAGAGAAAGGAGGTCTTGAATTAACCTTACATTTAAAAATAAATTGTTTTAGTGAAATCGGAAAAGGGGAAATGTTCATCACTGTGTTTCTTCTTTCACACTAGAAGGTGTGTGCACATAAGCAAGAAACAATGCCCAACAAAATCATTTAGCTCTCTTAGCCCTCAGTGGAAGAATCTATGGATGTTGCCTTTCTTTGTTCTCTCCCACCCCCCATTGCTCTAAAATCCCATTCATGTAACAGAATAATGAACATGGCTAAGCAGGTTGATTAATTAGATCTAAAGTGAGTTTCTTATGTCAGGGCACACCCTTTTGATCAACATTTTAGGGAAGTCCCATTATTTCAATTGATCTGTTCTCACTTGGAACTCAGAATTAGATATAGATATTTGCCTCTTATAACAGCATTTTGCGTTTGAATCTCCTCCCATGACATCTACATGGTATTTTATCACTTGAGAGCAGTTGCAAATATTCAGTCCTGCTAGGAGTTCCACAAATAAGGATAGGTAATATTTTATTGAACCATTAAAATATTAAACACAGGTGAGGTTTTAGCAGCCCAATAAAGGTATTTCCTGCCTTTGCTTTTGGAATTTGTTCAAGGGCTATCTTTTCTTTTTTTTCTGCTGAAGTTGCACACATTCATCTCAGCTGCTGTTGTGGCCCAACCATTCCACTTCTCCTTGCTTTGTGATTAAGTTGCGGTGTCTACCCTTTGAACATTGTAAGTTCATTTGGTAGACCTTTTGGTTAGAACAGGGGTTTGATATATGATCCTGAGGCTACTTTTGCAGACACACTAATGATGTAGATTTGGCTTGTTTTGGACTTCCGATACCAGAATTCTGGGGGTTCTAGCTCCCAGATCGACGTTTAAAACGTGCTGATCTACGGAAAGACTGGACTGGAAGGCTTCATGTAGAGGTTGCCCAAGTCCTGAACCTGGAACCTAGGCCAGAGCTCATCTTCTCCTATACCACTGTTTCCCAATCTTTGGTTTTTGGACTTCAATTCCCAGAAGCCTAAGTCAGTTCCCCAAAGCACTGATCAGCCAGTCTACTGGCGTCAGCTTCTGGAAATTGAAACACTGCCCTATGCCATAAAGCCTTCCAGTGTGGCCTTTCCCCAGGTGAGGACATTTTAAATGTGGTTCTACCAGGTGAACCTCCCAGAATGGAGAATTTTGGGAAGACGACTCAAAGAAATAACATGCTTAGCCCCCACTCCTCTGACTAACTAATTTTGCAGCAATACTCCCCACATTATCATTATCTACTGAGGTCTCCAACTTCCAAAATACATTTTAAAAACTAGATTTGAACTTCTAGCCTCTCAATTTTCGTGCATGTGTGCGCATGCATGTGTTATTTTTGGTGTACATTATTTTTGGTGTGCGTTATTTTTGGTGTGCATTATTTTTGGTGTGTGTTATTTTTGGTGTGTGTTATTTTTGGTAGGTTATTCTTATTGGGGTTTTGTTTTATATTTTTGGCAGAAAATTGGCCTGTGGCCTCAATGAAGCTGCCCACACTAATTTAGTGGATAACTTTGGGAAGCATTTGGAGCCGTTTTACAAACATTTGGTCTGTCTGCAGAAGTGGGGAAAGAAGGCATACCAGAATGTTGCTGGATCCTAGTATTATTTAACAGTTGTGCTTCTGGAAAGCATACAGATTTTAGGAGAAGCAAAAATTGCCACTTCCCTTACTCTAAAATATAGCAAGGGGTCAAGCAACTCCGCTAACATTTCCAGCTCAAAATACTGTAATACATGAAAGGGTTAAGCCTGCACATGGCTTTCATGCCTCGTATGTACTCCGAAGCCATCCTACTAAAGTTGTTGTGAGAAGAACTTCATTAGACTTTCCAAAGGATCGTGACAGGGGGTAGTTAGAAAAAGGAGAGGACTCAGGCAGATAAAAAAGCCTCCTTGTCTTGTTATAGCCTCCCCAAGATCATTGTGCCAACTAATTATTTGTTGTTTGCAAGTACAATACAGTACTGTATAAACTTTCAGTTGCCAGCCTCATGGACTGTAGTACTATTCTGTAATCAGTTCTCCTTTATAAAGGGCCTGTCTCTTAGCTTTTCCATCTCTTAAGCCCTAGTGCGCTACCCTTGCAATATTAACAAAGAAAAAGAAAAAGAAAAATGTAAATAGCTGCTAATGAAGAATAGGGATGAGAAAATCTGTTGGTTTCTCCTGCTTTCAGAATATTAAACCTGAAGTTCATTTTGTCCTTTATATGAAGAATTTTGCAACAAGTACCACTGTTCACGATCCTTGTCTGGTGAAGGTAAAGGTCACCCTTGCTCTAAAGCCAGTCGTATCTGACTCTAGGGTCTGTGTTAGTAGATATTCTCATGGACATATGACAGGCATGACTAGACACCGGAGAGCACAGAATGCTGTTTACCTTCCTACTGAAGTGGTACCTATTTATCTACTTGCAGTTTCTTGCTTTTGAACTGCTAGTTAGGCAGGAGCTGGGACAGAGGCAGGAGCTCATGCTATCATGCAGCACTCGGGTCTCAAACTGCTGACCTCCCGAACTTCCAGTGGTCAAGTTCAGCATCTTAACAACTAAGTTACCACAGGCCCTTATCCTTACCATACAGTTATTAAGGATGAGGAGCCTTTCTGAAAGAAAAAGGTGGCAACCATTTAATTCAACACTAATATGGTTGTTTCCTCTGAGATTCAAAGCCAGACATATTAAGAATTAAATGGCCCAAATCCTGGACCACCATGGATGAATCTCACCTTTGATTTCTCTGGCTGTCTTAAGTTTAAAATCTCAACTTCTTTCTGTCCCAAATATGAAGATACAGTATTTGTAAATTCTTGCAAGTTCTAGTAAAAAAAAGTAACTGAAATGCAATTATAAATTTTTGCAAAAAATGGTTTACACACTAGACATGCCAATTATAGTCAATAAAAGCATCTTATTCCTCCTGCCTTTTTTTGCAATTTTTATGGTTTGGATATGGATCACACAGCTAATCTTTGTTTGCCTATGGAACTACTTGATACCATTAATGGCCGCCTGACATGGATTTTTTTATCATTGGAACCATACCACAAATTCAAAAAAACATTGGATCACTAGGTAATATTTTAATTGACTTATTTGACTACAATTGACATGCCTAGTGTGTAACCCAAATTGAAACCACTGCTCCCAAATAGAAAGTACATGGAGTTTTGTATTCCCTTTGTCTGGCCACAACAGGAAGCTAGTGCTTCAGAGGGGGCCATGCGGAATAGGAGCAGAAACCAGTTTCCTGTGGGGGTGGTGTGATAAAACATTGTGCCATGAACTTTCATTAGTAATTTTATGCCTTCCTGATGAAGAGATTTTGGATCTCAAAAGATTGCACAACATTTTCATTTTTGAGTGATCCAATAAAGGTATCGCCTTCCTCCTGCATTTTTTGCATTTTTTATGGTTTGAATATGGATCACACTGCTAATCTTCTTTGTTTGCCTATGAAATGAAATTCTCACCCTTCTCTATTAAAGGAGGAGGAAATAACTTACCATTCTCCTTCGTGTTGTTTGGAAATGCACACTAATGGGTTCTGCGCCTGCGCTGAATCCGAGCAGAGCTGAAAAGCTGATTGGACAAAAGTTTTGAAGTTAGGACTGCCCACCATCCCCAACCGCCTCTGGTGCCATTTCGCGCTCTTCCCTCAGTTCTCTTTTTTCCGCTGCGCGAGCAGGAGCCTGGAAAAAGAGCTGTGTGTTCTGTCTGTGATTGCCTCAGAAAACCTTGATTTCCCCCCCTAAAATTACAATTTTTCTCGGACCAGGGGACTCGCAACCCCTTGGTCCTCGTGCGGCTGGGGGATTTCCCTCAGCCGCCGGGGGGGGGGGGAAGAGGACTCTTTGAGGTAAATTTTACCTCAGAAAATCTCATGTCCGGGCCTCCCGGCCGGGCAATTTTTTCTACTAGGCCATCTACTTCGGTGGATGGCCTCTGCAGCATTTAAGCAGTGTCCGTCCTGCAACGTTAAATTTCCAAGCTCGGACGGACACGTGCGATGCCTTCGTTGTCTGGGAGAAAACCACCCAGTCCAGACGTGTGTGGTCTGCAAGGGCTTCTCTAAGGCCGCCCTTAAAAACTGCCAATACCGCCTCCAAACGTTTTTAATGGAGGCCGCTCTGGCACCACCGCCTCCCCCTTCAAGGGAGGCGCCCGCTGCGTCTACCTCCGCTCCTTCTTCGCGGTCGTCAACTGCAGAACTGCTTAAGAGGAAGAAGGAGAAGGAGAAGAAGAAACACCTCCGGACTTCTTCGACTTCTCCCAACTCCGTGCGCGATGCGCCCGTCGCCAACTTGATCGCTGGCCTCCGTTGCCGTCACGGCTGCGATCTCGCCGGGCAGCTCGTCGTCGACCTCTCCGGTCATCATCTCCCCGGAGAAGGTCCCAAGTCTACCGCCTCTGCCGGAGACTCCTCCGCCACCGCCACCGCGGAGGACTGCATCCTTGTCAGCCCCTTCTGTGGCTCCGGCTCCCGAGCCATCCATACAGCTGAGCCTCATCGCCCCATTCCTGTAGGCGATGGTGCAGAAGATGGCCGAGCAGTTCCAGGTCCCTCAGCCACCACCGTCTGCTGTTCCGGAGGCACCACCACTCCGTGAGGAGGGCCCAGCTCCAGTGAAGAGGCGTCACATGGAGCAGGCACGGTTGGAGGTCTCTCTCCCTCCGCACCAGTCGCCTTTGCCGGGGAGCGATCCGAGGACCGCCAGGCTGTACTGGTCGGACTCGGACCCTGAGGCCTTCTTTCCACCGCCCAGCATCTTGGAGGCGGTCAGAAGGCTCCGACGGATCGTCGGTCGAGGAGGATCAGCTGCCGCCGGTTGCCGCCGAGAAGTCGCCGGACGACAACGGTTCCCAGCCGGAGGACCAACGGACGTTCACGGCGCTGATCACCCGCCTAGGATCCACGCTCGGGATCAAGGCCCCTCCTGAGGAGTGCGAGGACGTCGTGTGCGCCATGGCTGATTAAAAGGAGTTGGTCCCTGTCCATCTGGGCCTTCTCCCGAAGATCGCCAAGGCTGCCAAGGATGTGTGGCAGAAGCCCGTCTCGTCCCACTCGGTTTCGACACAAATGGACGGGATGTACAGACTTCTAGGAGATGATGCCACCTTCCTGCATGTCCACCCGGCGCCCAACTTGTGGGTCGTGAAGGGCGCCCAGCACCGGACTCCGGCAAGCAGCACTCCCTTCATCGCAGGAGGGGAAGAAGTTGGACTCTGGGCAGGAAGGTCTATGCCAACGCCTCCCTGTACTTCCATGCAGTGAACTATGCAACGGCCATGGGCAGCTACAACTGTCGCCTATGGGAGAAGGCTGAGGCCTTCAAGTCCAAGCTGCCGCCGGAGCTCCAGGCTGAGTTCAGGTCCATCTGTCAGGAGGGTAACCAGCTGGCCCTCCAACAGATCCGAACTGGGAGGCATATCACGGAGTCCGAGGCTAAGAACCTGGCCTCCACCATCCAGATACGCCGGCACTCCTGGCTGCGCTCGGCCGACCTCCAGGATGAGGTCAAGAAACTGGTGGAGGAACTACCCTTCGACGGCGAGGGTTTGTTCGCTAAAGAGACGGATATCTCTATGGGGGAGCTTAAAAATGACATTACCACTATTAAACAGCTCCGTCCTCTACGCCGAGGGTCGGGTCGGTACCAGCCGGACCAACCCCAGACCTCGTCTCAAGGTCCGTTCTACCAGCCTCGCCCACAGCAGAGGCAGGAGGACTACCCTTGGCACCAGTTCTACCGGCCGAGACAGCAAGCCTCACGGCCGCGTTACCAGCAACGCCAACAGACTGGTAAGCGGACCGACCAGAGGAGCAAACAACGGGTTTGACTCCTCCATGACCGAGACTCTCATCCCTCTACCTTACCGTCCCCTGGTGAACTACCTGTCAGTGTGGTCCACCATCACCACAGACAAGTGGGTTTTAACCATCTTAGACTCTGGCTACGCGATCGAGTTCAAGAGATGCCCTACTGTCGGACGGGTCCGTGTCACCGATCTGTCTCCACTGCTCCAGGAGGAACTGTCAGCTCTCCTGGAGAAGGGCGCCATAGAGCTGGTCGCAGCATCGGAGTCTCACGACTGGTTCTTCTCCCGCTACTTCCTCGTGGACAAGAAGGACGGAGGGTCCTGACCAATCCTGGACCTCCGCCTTCTCAACAAGCACATCAACGCGAGGACGTTTCGGATGGTAACCCTTCAGTCCATCCTCCCACTGATCAACCACGGGGACTGGTTTGCAGTCATCGACCTGAAGGATGCGTACTTCCACGTATCCATCAGGAGGGAACATCGCCGCTTCCAGGTGGGCAGCGACGTCTACCAGTACACGTGTCTACCCTTCGACCTCTCCACCGCTCCGAGGGTATTCACGAAGTGCATGGCGCCGGTGGCCGCCCATCTTCGGCTGCAAGGGGTCCATGTGTTCCCTTACATTGATGACTGGTTGGTCTGTTCCCTGACCAAACAGAGGGCCAAGGATGATGTTTCGTATTGCCTGGCCCTCATGGAGAGTCTCGGTCTGAGGGTCAACTACAAGAAGTCTCAGTTGACCCCCACTCAACGCATAGACTACATTGGAGCCATACTGGACTCTCTGGCTCTGAGAGCCTACGCTCCGCCCAAACGTCTGCTGGACATCCGTGCGGTGGTGGCACGGATCCAGGGCAGGCGCCGCATCCGCGCATGGGATGCCCTCCGCCTGCTGGGGCTCATGCCATCGACCACGGCGGTGATCTCGCACGCCAAGCTCAAGATGCGGTCCCTCCAGTCTTGGTTCCTTGCCTCGTTTGACCTCGTCAACGACCATCCAGGGAAGTGGCTCACACCAACTCCCGAACTGCAGGACCAACTGAACTGATGGGTGCTGGATCGCAACGTAGCCGTGGGGAAGCTCTTCATCCTTCCCGCGCCGACCGTGCAGATCATAACCTATGCGAGCACGCACGGATGGGGAGCGTGCTGCGGCAGTCTACGGATCCACGGGGTCTGGACTCCCACGGAAGCCAGGCACCACATCAACTTCCTCGAACTCTTAGCAGTGTGGAAGGTGATGCGGTCCTTCAGACTTTCAATAGCGGGCCGCGTGGTGCATGTCGCCTCGGACAACACCATGACCCTTTCTTATCTCAACAAGCAGGGAGGGACGAAGTCTCTCTCCCTCATTCATCTTGCTGTGATGGTCTGGGAATGGTGCCTGAAGGTGCACGTCTTCCCGATCGGTGTCCACATCCAGAGCACCCTGAACACGGATGCGGACTTTCTGAGCCACAAAGGGACGGCAATGCATGAGTGGGAGTTGGACGGATCGGTGTTCGACCAGTTGTGCCGCCGGTGGGGCACACCGGTCCTGGACTTGTTTGCGACACAAGCCAACGCCAAGTGTCACCGTTACTGCTCCTGAGCAGGGATCGGTCGCGGATCGGAAGGGGATGCCTTCATGGTTCCGTGGCATCAGGACTTCCTCTACATGTTCCCACCGATCCCTCTCATCCAACGGGTCCTCATACGGATCTGTGTGGAGAGTGCATGGACGATTCTCATCGCCTGTCCTGGCCACACCAGCCGTGGTTCCCACTGCTTCAGACTCTGGCTTGCGACTTCCTTTGCCTGCCCACTGATCCGAACCTCCTCCACATGGGGGGCGGTCGGATTCTACATTCGGACTTGCAGAGCCTCCATCAGACGGTCTGGCTTATCCGCCCGACCTAGTGCAGATCCTGGAACTCTCTCGTAAGCCATCCACGCGGAAGTCTTATGATGCCAAGTACCGTCGTTTCCTTGACTTTTTAACTTCCAACGACCATACCGTGGACTCCGCATCCCTACAGGACGTTATGTCCTACCTCCTGCGTTTGGCTGAGTCAGGATCCGTGCACTCATCTTTAAAGGTTCATCTGGCTGCTGTGGTTGCCAATGCTCCACCTTCATCTGTGTTGTCCTCTGCCTTCAGGGACAAGACTGTTAAACGTTTCCTTCAGGGACTGCGCAATGCTTACCCACCTGTTAAGGTACCACCTCCCCAGTGGTCCCTTACTGCTGTGCTCACCGCGCTTACCAAGGTGCCCTTTGAGCCCATGGCCACAGTGGACATCAAGTTTGTGTCCTACAAAACTGCTTTTCTTGTGGCCATTACCTCTGCCCAAAGGGCAGGTGAGCTTGCAGCCCTGAGGTCTGATCCTCCCTTTCTGAAGGTCTATCCCAACAGGGTAGTGCTTCACCCGGACCTGGCATTTCTCCCAAAGGTCCTCACTGACTTTTACTTGGCCCAGTCCATCACGCTTCCAGCATTCTTTCTGAATCCTTCGTCTGCACAAGAGAGAGTGTGGCATTCGTTGGATGTCAGGAGGGCCTTGCTGTTTTACACCCTAAGGACTGCGTCCTTCAGGAGAGCCAAGCAACTGTTTATAGCTTATGGTGGCAAGTCAAAGGGACAGCCTCTGTCTGCCCAGAGACTGTCCAAATGGATCTCAGGTACCATTTACCTGGCCTATGAGATGTCACCACTGCCATCTCCGCCTCATGTCCGGGCCCATTCCACAAGGATATTGGCCTCGTCTACTGCCTTTCTGGAAGGCATTCCTATGGAGGACATCTGTAAGGCTGCTACCTGGTCCAGGTCCTCCACCTTCATCACCCACTACCGGGTTGATACAAGGTCTGCTGCTGATGTCAGACATAGCAGGTCCATCCTGACGGCTGGTCTCCGATCCTCTTCGGTGATGACCGCCCATCCCTGATGTTAACATGCTTTCCTGCATCTCAGGACGCCGGCTGCCCATCATCCGAGTAAGTGAGCTTGCTAGTCACCCATTAGTGTGCATCCCCAAACAACACGAAGGAGAAAGACAGGTTTCACTTAGCCAGTAACTGTCGTTCTCCGAGTATGTTGTTTGGGGATTCACACGACCCAACCCGGCCTCCCCTCAAAGGCTGCTGGCCTGAGATGGCCCTATGCTTCGCAGGCAGCTCTAGTATTGAACTGAGGGAGAAGCGCGAAATGGCACCAGAGGCGTTTGGGGATGGTGGGCGGTCCTAACTTCAAAACTTTTGTCCAATCAGCTTTTCAGCTCCACTCGGATTCAGCGCAGGCACAGAACCCATTAGTGTGAATCCCCAAACAACATACTCGGAGAACGACAGTTACTGGTAAGTGAAACCTGTCTTTAGCCTTGGCATTACCTGATGTAGGGGGTTCCTTCCCATAAATACTAGAACGGGGTGCCCAAACTATGGCCCATGGGCTGGATCTGCGCTCCCCCCCCAATGCCAATTCATCCGACTGCAAAGCCCTTGTCACTCTCAGAAGCGGAAGTAAAACGTGCCCATACACATTTTACTTCTGCTAGCGATGAAGGCTTTGTGGGCCAGATGAATTGGCATCAGGGACCGGATCTGGCCTGTGGGCCATAGTGACCAACCCCCTGAGCCACATGACCAGCCCACGGCCTGAAAAGTTTGGGCACCCCTGTACTAGAACATAAGGAGTGCTTTGTGGAGTAATAAGTACACTGTTACAGCCAACTATTTCTGTCTGGCTAGGTAGAAAGGATTCAATATCCTGTATCTGTCTAGACTGCTTAACCACTGAGTTGGAAGTGAATCTTTTATTGGTACCTAAATAGGATGTAACGTACTGTGGGTGTAGCTACCTATATAAAAGTGAATACTGTACTATATATCTGTAAGGCCATTTCCATCAGTGAAGAATTTATCATTGTTTAGTGTAGTGTTGAGTATTCAGAGCAATCCATGTAACACTATTCAGAAGCCAGAGATAATTCTAAATAAATTGGCAGTAGAGTGCTAGTGGATCCGAGCACTTGTGATTCAGAATATTTAAGATAGGATTACCATGTTTAAGAGTAAACCTACAATTTAAATGCTTTCCCCCTTCCTCTGAAGACGTAGGTGTTCTCACACGAAAGTCTGTAGAACTTTTAAGAGGAAGGCTTGTTATTTCTAAACCATGGCTTGAGAATGCGTCTTTCATGCTGCTGAATATTTCACTATTTGCTGTCTGCTATACGTATTTTGAGTTATGACAGGAATAGAAATAGTTTCACACCATGGAGTGTTTTTTCATGGTTTTTCTTAAAGGTAAGGCTAACCATCCAGTTCTGGATTAGAAAAAGAAGTATTTTCGAGCTACTTGAATAGGCATCTTTCATTTTTCAAATGTACTGAAGGCGTTCTGTACAATTTATTTCTTATTGTTATATCTTGCCTTTCAAAGTGGTATGCACAATCTTCCTTTCCACCTTCATTTTGTTCTTACACCCTTACTGGGAGAGTGACTTCCCAAGAACACTTAATCATTTTTTTTACTGGATTAAAGTTTGGATCCAAGTCTATGTTGACATTCTAGCCCAGGGGCACCCAAACTTTTGGGGCTGTGGGTCAGTCACGTGGATCAGCGGATCGGTCACATGATTTCTCCCAACAGGAACTTCTGCTTCTGGGATCAATGAGGGTGGTGCGGGCTGGATGAATTGGCATCGTGCTGGATTTGGCCTGTGGGTTGTAGTTTGGGCATCCCTGCCTTAGCCTCTACTTCACAATCACTGTTGGTACTGGAAATTGCTTGAAAAGGACAAACAATTTTTATTCAAATTTGTTCACCATATAAACACATAACTCTGATGATTAGAAATGTATTTCAGTGCTGTTAAATACAGCTGTCTAACTGTGAGAGCTGAATCACCAAGTAGGCGGCTAAACCTTATCATGTTTGACTTAAAATGATAAAATGTTTGACTTCTTCATTGAAGACACTTTATTCTAATTTTTGTTCTGTTATTTTTCAAAGAGTAGTGGAAGGTCATTAAATCTCGTTTTGTGCTGCTTTGTACAGTAGTACCTCGGATAACGATGAGACTTGGTTCCACAAGTCTCATTGTTATCTGGTCTTTAACGTTGATCGCACAACGTTAAAAAAAGCCCTGTTTTCCTGGAGGCTGCAGCAAACCAGAATGTCGGGATTTGAATCCTGATTTTTGGCTTTCTGCAACCTCCAGGGAGGTGGGGGAACTTTGTAAACAGTTTGGATCGGGTCTTCCCACCTCCCTGGACCCGGCAGGGGGGTCAGGGAGCCCAAAATTGGTAAAAAACCACCCGTATAATTTTTTTTTACCCATTTCAGGCTCTCTGACTTCCCTGCTGGGTCCAGGGAGGTGGGAAGACCTGATCCAAGCTGATTCTGGGCTTCCCCGACGTCCCCAGCCAGTGGAGCAAGCCAAAATGTCAGGGTTCGAACGCTGACATTTTGGCTTGCTCCACTGGCTGGGGACATCGGGGAAGCCCAGTAACAGCTGTAGATCGGGTCCTCTGATCTCCCTGGAACAGGCAGAGAAGTCAGAGTGCCCAAAATTGGTTTTAAAAAATGGACTTTTTAAAACCCATTTCGGGCTCTCAGATCCCCCTGCCTGCTCCAGAGAGATCAGAGGACCTGATCTACAGCTGCAGGGTGGCTGGGGAAGCTGACGGGGACTCCCTGTCGGCTTCCCTAGCCACCCGCCCTTGCCTCCGCAGCTGTGGGGTGGCTGGGGAAGCCGACGGGGAGCCCTCCCAACAGCTTTCCAGCCACCCCACCCCTGCCTCCGTAGCTGCAGGGTGGCTGGGAAGCTGAACGGAGAATCCCGTTCAGCTTTCCAGCCACCCTGCTGCTATGAACGACTGTATCGGATAACGTTAACAGATCGTTATCCGATTTTAGCGTTATCCGATGTATTACTGTACTTGGATTACTTTGCACTTTCAGAACCTGATTCCAATTAGACTAGTGACGTGGTTCATGGTGTGGCAAACAGATTAACTGGGCTTTTGATTGTATTTCTCCCACCACTTATTGCACCCTCACAGCTCTTCCTGCCCCCCCCCCCTTGTGTGAAAAGGCTTTAAACCTTGCTTTTGCAATTCTGAATTTAAGGCAGATTGAAAGCCTTAGAGGCAAGTGAGTAGATGCCAGCAAGAGAAGATGATCAGAGCACTGAAGAAAATAGGTATAGATGATAAAGATATCAGAATCCTCACCAACCTTTATTGGAGTCAGAAAGCTCAAGTCAGAGTTGAAGAGGAGCTGACGGAGCAGGTTCAAATTTGCAGAGGTGTGCGACAAGGCTGTGTGTTGTCCCTGATACTGTTTAATATATATTTGGAGAGTATTTTTTTTAAAGTATTATCAGATTTAATTACTATAGGGCAGAATGAGCTCCTGTCTTTGTCTCAGCTCCTGCCAACCTAGAAGTTTGAAAGCAAGAAATTGCAGGTAGATAAATAGGGACCACTTGGGTAGGAAGGTAAGTGTTCCTTGCGCTCCGCTGTCTAGTCATGCCTGCCACATGACTACAGAAACCTCTGCAGAAGCAGACAGCACTGGCTCTTCGGCTTTGAAACAGATGAGCACTGAACCCTAGAGTTGGATACGACTGGCTTTCAAGCAAAGGAAACCTTTACCTATATTAGATTTAAATATTGGTATTAAAATTAATGGGGGATACCTGAATAACATCCGATAGGCTGATGACACAGTGTTCTTGGCCACAAACCTTGCAGATCTTTAGCTGATGCTGGATCGAGTTAGAGCTTCAAGTGCAGAATATGGTTTGGATCTCAATACCAAGAAGATGAAATATCTGGTTATAAGATGAACACCAACTCAAGGCAAGCTAATGGCAGGAACACAAGAAATCGAAAGGATAGATAAAATTGTCTATTTGGGGAGTATGTTAAAAGAAAAGTCATAGATACAGCATTATGGTAAACTTGGCCCACCCCATATGTTGAGTAATGTTTGCTTAGTGTTAAGTGAATTAAATATTTTTACTCTGCCAGAGCAAAAGTAGTTATAAAAATGAGGTTGAAGGAAGTGCTGTTTGAATATATATTGCAGCCTGCTTAAGAGGACCAGCATTTTCCAGTGGTTTTGCTTTTTATAGAAACTGTGATCACAAGCACACATTTAACTTAACAAAACAATAGGAGGAAATTCTTCAGAAGGGAATGAGTTTATTCCACTGAAACAGCTGTTCAAAGGTGAGGCAAATTCCCACCCCACCCCGTTATTTTAAAAAACTGAAACAGACCCACAATGTGAACTCTTTGACAAACACATGTTTATATGTGTGTTGTGAGTATAAAGATTTTTGGCTGGTATTCTTGAAAGAGTTTTTACGGAGGAATGTTTTAGATAGTGTCTGTCATTTAATGGTAATTTTAAAAATTGTGTCAGAAGCACACAAAGGTACTTTCTGGATTGAAAGGATTTTTTGCTGGAGGATCCGTGCCCCCCAGATCCCCCCCCCCCCCCGAAGTGGTCCCTATTTACCTACTTGCAATTTCTTGCTTTCGAAGTGCTAGGTCAGGGATTCTCAACCTGTGGGCCAAATGTCATTTCATGTGTCCCCATCACCTCCACCTCCAGCACATCAGGAAGTGAAGTGCCATATGGTAGAGGAAGGACAGAATGGCCATTCGAGCCCGAAGTTGTCTGAGGGAGTGTGACTCGGCTCCCAGCTTAAAAAGGTTGAGAACTCCTATCCTAGGTTGGCAGGAGCTGGGACAGAGATGGGCGCTCATTCTGTCATGCAGTACTCTGGTCTCGAACTGCTGACTTGCCAACCTTCTAGCTAACAAGGTGAGCTTCTTAACAACTGAGCCACCACTGATGGCTGGTAATGAGGTGGCTGGATAACTTGGGGAGTTTTATTCTTCACTGTGGCCCAGGGAATAGAGCTTCTCTGTGTGGTCTTGAGCAAACTGCAGTCTCAGAAGGGGCCCTAGAAGAAGGGAATGGTAAACTACTTAGAAAACCTTGAAAAGTGGCGCCATAATTCAGAACTGACTTGATGGGACACAGTTATTATTTAATATTAATGGTAATGATACAGTTCATATGCTAGACACCCTAGGAAGGTAGCAACTGTAAAGAAATGTGGAATTAAATTTGCACAGTCTCAAGGTATGTCTTCTCTGGAGAACATTTGCCTCCACCATAATGATCATATCAGAGGGTAAACAAAATAAAAAGACAAAAATCGTTGTGGCACTTCACTTTAAAGATTAACTACACCATCATGTCTGATGAAGTAGACTTGGTCCACAAAGGCTCACAGTTAAATACAGGAGTTAGTCTTTAAGGTGCCACAACATTTTTTGTCTTTTGTTGTTGTTCTGTTTTGTTTACTCTCAGATATTCTTTAACGTGGACTTAGTCCATGAAAGCTAACATTAAAATATAGCAGTTACTCTTGTAAGTGCCATAACTATTTTTGTCTGTTTTGTTTTGTTTACTTTCTGATACTCTTGAAACACAGACTAACACGGCTCCTATTTCAAAAATTTCATAATGATCATATTCTTGATGGTAAAATTTTGGTATTATGGCTTTTTAAAAAAATATAATAAAGACATATGTTTTCAGCTAAGAACTGTTTATTGTTCTGCAATGACATGTCATGTTATTTGTACATGCAGAAATGGCAAATTCTACTCTCAATTTACTAGAGGCTTGGGTTGAAAACCTGTTTTTACTCTGCCTCTTGGAAACTATTATCAATATGAATTATATTATCACTTAATTTGTCAAAATTATTTATTTGTTTCCAAATCAAATTCCAAGATGCTAATTCTTATGGCAATGCTGCATATGTAGTTTTCCTGAGCATTGAAGGGCTGGATTGGCAGATTGCCAAGAGCCTCGGGCTTTTACTGAATTTACATATAAATTTAAGCATGATTTTAATTGGAGATAAATGCACCTCTTTTATTTATAGAGTACATAATCATGAGTCATCCCATACATTTGTGAAGGAGGGGAAGAGGCCTGGCTTTTAAATATTGTTGGATTAACAGTACATGAATTCCTAACTAGTACAATCTGAGTCAAGAAATCTTTATAAATCAGAGATTTTTCCAATTGTGAAATGACAGTGTTTTGATACTTCCCAGCTTGTGCTTTGCTATTTAGGCAATGGTCCATAAGCTGAAACTGTGCTGGGAATTAACCAAGCAAACAATTTAGATTCTTGTCCTACATTCTCCTGATGAAAGTTGTCAGTTTTGGTGTACTTTTTATCTGTACAGTATGTGCAATTGGTTACCCCTTTTCCTGTCTAGTTCCTACTTATTTATTTATTGTGTTTACTTTCATTTCTACAATGCTTTTCTCCTAATTAAAGAACCCAAGGTCCGTCCAATTAAAAACAACAACAAAAAAAAACCCCACAAATAGCAACACTAAAAACAATTAAACAGGCAAGATTTTAAAAGTTACTAAGAATTGTTAAAGACAAATTGTGGCTTGTTATCAAAATGAATAAAATGTATTTTATTAGCCAGATACGCTGTTTTCAGGATATATAAGAGAAGAGTTAAAACAGCTATGTATTCTGAAATGTATGTACTGTAATAATAAACTTTATGAGAGTTGGAGAAAATGAAGATTGGTCCTTTTTAGATGGAAGGACCAGCTAATCTGAAATTCTCCTCTAAACGGATGTGTCATGCTTTTTACAATCATCTGAAAAGCTGCTGCCCTTTTGTATCCAAGGTATGAACCTCAATTGTGATATTCAGGCTTCTACAGTACCAATATCTTTAGTCTTTGTAGATCTGGAATTAAAAAGGTCCTCTGAATTTGTTTCACCATCTTATCTCAGTGGTAAGCTGGTTATGTTACGTAGCTGTTACCATTGTACCCTGCCATATTTTGTTACGGTAATAATCACTGCACCAATACCATGATCCCATATAATCCATATAGTTTTTTTAAAAAAAGAAATTGGTATTGTTAAGTTAATTTCGTCTGGCCAGGTCATCCTGCTATGGTGATAGAGTAGACCATACTGCCAGTGACTCAACGCTGAATGTCAGGTGGCGGTTAATTAACCTGACTACCCTGAAGACTAATGGCCTTGAGTTCCGATGTCCACAAGGAAGGGTGATGGTCTCCAAGTGGATTAAGTCCCACTTGAATCCATCTTGATGGAGGGCAGCAACTTCATCAGTATTGGCCTGGGGCTGATGAGGACTTTGAGTGTCAAAAGGAACCAGGACAGAAAGTGACTCACAGAGCAGGATTAGTTTTACAGGGGTCATGCTGTGATGCGGAAGGCAGATGAAAGGCCAGTGCATTACATTCTCAGTCTTCATGACTGACCACCATGATGATCGCCTATATTTGGGTTTGGATACGACAGAAGAATATGTAGTAGGAGTAGGAGTAGGAGTAAATTTGGTAGATATAGAAACTGTGTCTTAGCATTTTTGCCTTTGTGTATTTAATCCCAACCTCAGATTTCATAATGTGGCTCTTTTAACTCATTTTGCCTCTGGAATGATGCATTCAATTTGTAAAACTAATTTGTGGGGCTTATACAAATTTCACTTTTACAACTTGAATGCATCATTAATGAAGTGGTTAAACTGCTGTACTACAACCCCCCCCCCAAAAAAAAACAACAACAACTGACATTGTGAGTTTGATCCTGATGTGGTTCAAGGTTGACTCATCCTTCCAAGGTCGGTAAAATGAGTGCCCAGCATGTTGAGGGCAAAATTTGCTAATTATCTTGTGAAACACCCAAAGAGTGCACTATGGGGCGGTATATAAGTGTAATTGCTATTACTAATTGCTATCATCTATGAGGAAACATATGAGCAGTACTGTTTGATTACACTTGAGTTCCCAAAGCAGGTTGGGAAAATGTTCCTGACTTGTATCTTTTCAGAGTGATAGGGGGCAAAAGATTTATAAAATCTGAAGAGAAATCAGAGATACTGTGCAGTGGCAGTATCATAGCCAACGAGTGATAGAAGTTGCTATCTATCTATCTATCTATCTATCTATCTATCTATCTATCTATCTATCTATCTATCTATCGCTTTTCTATACTGTCCATTTGGGTGGTATCCCACCCTGGGCGGTATACAAACAGATAACAAATAACAACAGAACACACAGCAAATCAAAACAAACAAATAAATCAAAACAAACAACAAATAATCTTAGAACATCATCCAGAATGTTTGTGTTTCATGAACCTTTTGTCTGTTTTTAGGGACCAGCCCTGGTGATTCCTATTTGAACTGATTTATGAGTGGAAAAGGGTACTCCTAGCAACCAGAAGTGTGCTCTCCCCTCTTCTCGGCTCCCCCCCCCCCCATATTTTCCTAACCCTTAAGTGCTTCATATTGCTGAGTGCTACTCTGATGCCTGTATTTTGTTTGAATTTGTTTTGTTCTGGCAAAATATTTGCAGTGCCTAGTGTTCAGCATTTATGGTGTCGGATGTTTTCCAGCATTTTGTTTGTTCTATTTTAGCTGGCAGAGTCTTTATGTTTGCAAAGATGCTTCAACAGCCTCAGGGAGCTCTTTTTTTCCTTTTGACTTCACTTAAAAGTGTGTGCAAGTGTGTTTCCCATAAAGTTGCCATTTATTTATTTTTTAAAAAAATTACATAGTTTAGATATGTGTACTGTGTGTTTGTGGGGGGGGGGGGAGAGAATGTAATTAATTCCAGAAGTGGAAATAAATAAGCTAGAAATACATTAAAGTATTCTTTCCCTGAGGGGCTTTAATTGCTGTTGTAATTATTTCTCTATTCTGCCCCTGTATTATATGCATCTTTTGTGAAAAGGCAGATTGCTTCTATTATGTACCAGATTTCTGAAACATTTTTGTCTCTTGCTCTGTGGTTAAAAAAAAAAGCCAATGTTTCTACAAGCTTATACCAAGTGTATGTTTTTGAAGGGCTAATTTTAGCTTTTCATTGTTTGACCTGACCAATTTCTTTTATTGAGGTAGATTAGTAAAATATTTTTATGTGTGTGTTTCCCAGTATTAAATATGAGAGCAAGAGGACAGAAGAGAGGAGAAGTTAAGCCTCAGAGACAATGTTGTGGTACTAAACCATTCATTACAAAGAGTGGTGTAGAAAATAATATAAGACTTAGACTGCAGAAGTGGAGAAACTTTAAAATATCTCTATTGATGGAAATAAATTATCAAGCAAATCTTTCAAGATTCTGAAGGAATTGCAGCTGCATAAAGATGAGAAACAGCTGTTGGTGGAGAAAAAGAGGCTTGAAAGTTTAAAGTAGTTAATCAGATTGCTTTCTGTATTTTGAATTTCAGCTTTCAGGAAATTACCCTCTACTACTCCTTCCCCTTGAAGCTTGACTGTAAAGGCATATAAATAGCATACAAATCAACAGCAGCCCAGTCTCGGAAATAATTGTGAAAGTGTAGACTTTGTCAAGCAAAACTTAAATAAATAATAATTATGTGCCACCAAGTCAATTCTGACTTGTTGACCCTTTTTAGGGTTTTCTAGGCGGAGAGCACTTGAGAGGTGGTTTACCATTCCCCTTCATCTGGGGATGTCATGGGATTTTGCTGTTTGGCCAAGGCGATAATGGCAATTGTTCCCAACGTTGGGGTACATGCCCCACAGGGGACTTCAATTCACAGAAGCCTAAGTCAGTACATTGGCTGATCAGTGCTTTGGGGAATTGACTTAGGCTTCTGGGAAATGAAGTCCAAAACCCAAAGGTTAGGAAACACTGCTATATAGGCTGGATCTTCTTGCAGGAAGTAACATGAGGGAATGAACTTTCAACCTCTGCCTCTACAGCCAGGTACACAACCGGCACTCGTGTAGAATATAACTATTAAAAAGAAAGAAAGACAATCAAAGCTATAATGTAGCCACCGTGGTTTTAAGTTCCTTATAAAAGAACTAAGGAGCCAATTTCTTGTTTATTGCCTAGCAACCGAAGACATTTCTTCCCTTCTGCTCTGTACCCAGGTGCAGAAGTGGTTTCATCCACAGAAGCAAATTTTGTGTTCCTGCTCTTTCTTACCCCCACTTATAGCCCAATAGCTCTACTACCACAGAATACTTTCATATGACTGTTGCAAACTGCTGCCGGGGGAAGACTTCCATCATTTATATCCTGCCCAGAGTGAGAAGTATCCCAGATGGGTGGGATATAAATGGAATGAATGAATGAATGAATGGAAAAGGACATTTCTGCACTGAGGATCCCATTAAAATATTCAAGGTGGTTCACTATGATTAGCAATAGCAATTACACTTCTATACTGCCCCCTAGCATTTAGTGCACATTCTGGATGGTTCATAAGTTACCGTATATGCTGGTGTATAAGACGACTTTCTACCCCTGAAAAACATGCCTCCAAGTGGGAGGGCCGTCTTGTACTCCAGTTGAATAAAATACAGTAATACCTCAGATAACATTTACCTCGGATAACATTTACCTCCGATAACGCTTAAATTGCATAACGTTAAGCAATCTGGGGAGGAGAATTGCATCGAATAACGTTAAGGTCCTATGGGATGGATCGGATAACAACTTTTAATATCAGATGACGAACAGGAGTTTGAAGGCTTTTAAAGGGAAACTGTCACACCAGCAAACTTGCTAGGGACTTGCCTGGCACTTGCTCTCTCCCTCTATTTGTTACCTTCCTTCTATCGTTGACAGTTCCAGTTTGGTTAACAGATTAGAAAACAAACAGCATGGCAGCTCCCATAGGTTTATTGTTTCATTCAGCTTTAGTGAATTGTCTTTGGTGAATTATGTTTAATAAACTTGCACTGTTTTATGTTTACTGTACATGTTTGATAACATACAGCCTTGTGACAGTTTTTCTGCATATCATAAGCATTTGAATATAAATTAACATGTTGAAATCAAATCTGATGTTCTTTTACGTTTTATTTGGTATGTGGAAGGTGTGTGGAAGAGGGGGTGGTCTTATAGAGTGAATATATAGCAAACTATATTTTGAGTGGAATTGTTGGGGGGTCGTCTTATACACCCAGTCATCTTGTACACCGGCATATACGGTAATTATATTTTTTTGCCCCAACATGATGGGTACTCAATTTACCAACCTCGGAAGGGTGGAAAGCCGAGTCAACCTTGATCCATCAGGATTGAACTCACATTGTTTTTGCTGCAGTACACTAGAGGAAAAATGTCTGCAATGTAATGTTTATATGGATTAGAGGCAGACATTTTGGTAGCCCTCATGTAAAATGACAGAGGCATTTGAAACACCCCCTTCCATGACTCAGAGATATGTGTCAAATATAGGATTCATTGTTTCAGGTATCTCGGAAAGGCCTTGGAATTTATCTCCATCCCCCCATTACAGGAGTAGTCCTGTATTACCCTCAATAAAGGGGACCATTTGTTTAAACTAGATTACCAGTGGTAAATCTGCTCTGCTGATTTTTTGTTGTTCAGTCGTACAGTCGACTGCGACCCCATGGACCACTGTCCGCCAGGCACTTCTGTCCTCCACCATCCTCCTCAACTCGCTCAGCTCTGTGCCCATTGTGTCTACAATACCATCTAGCCATCTCATTTTTGGCCGCCCCCTTTTTCTTTTGCCCTCCACCCTTCCCAGCATCAAGGCTTTCTCAAGTGAATCTTCTCATTTGATGTCCAAAAGTACGTTAGCTTCATCTTTACAATTTGACCTTCTAAGTAGCAGTCAGGTTTGATTTCTTCTAAGATTGACCTATTTGTTCTCCTCTCTGTCCAGGGGACTCTCAAAACTCTCCTCCAACACCACATTTCAAAGGCATCTATTCTTCTGCGCTCAGCTTTCCTAATGGTCCAGCTCTCACAACCATACATTGCCACAGGGAATACCATTGCTTTGACTATACAAATTTTTTGTTTGCAATTTGATGTCTCTGCTTTTCACAATGCTCCCCAGGTTTCTCATCGCTTGCAAGAATCAGTTGCCTTTTTATTTCATGGCTGCAATCACCATCTACAGTGAGCTTTGATCCTAGGAAAGTAAAATCTGTCACTGCTTCTACTTCTTCCCCATCTATTTTCCAGGGACTGATAGGGCCTGTTGCCATTATCTTGGTTTTCTTTATATTAAGACTCAAGCCAGCTTTTGCACTGTCCTCTTTCAACCTAATCAGGAGCTTCTTTAGGTCTTCCTCACTTTCTGCCATTAGGATGGTATCATCTGCATATCTCAAATTGTTGATGTTTCTCCCAGCAATTTTGATCCCAAATTGTGATTCCTCCATCCTTGCATTGCGCATTATGTGCTCTGTGTATAAGTTGAATAAGCAGGGTGACAAAATGCAGCCTTGTCTTACTCCTTTTCCTATTCCAAACCACTCCGTCATTCCATAAAAATCCCACTTGTTAAGCATCACTTTAGAAATGATATATAAATGGTGGTTAGGAGACAACAGATTTGAGGCCTGCAGAGTCTGTATTGGTTTTGCTGACACTAGAAGGCTCACCAACTGAAGCCTGGTGTGAGATATTCTTAAAATTAAGGAACCTATAAACATTGTATTCTGTCCAGGAATAAGATTTCAGAATCAAATCTCATTTTACAGTCGCATGTCAGATACCTGCTTTCTTCTCCTTTCAGAGGCAAAAGAAATGAAGTCTTTTGGGTGTCCATGCTAAATGTTTGGGAATCAAAATCTTGCTTGTCTGCTGTGAATCACCTGGCGATCCTATCACTAGATTCAGAGTTTGAGAATTTGCCCTCTTGGATTACAGTTCCCAGAATCTCCAGTGGTTGAGACATCCTGGGATTGGGTCAACTGGTCACTTTTCCAAGATCCATGAAGTTCTTGATTTCCCTTCTGGCTCAAAGCTCCTTTACACCAGTGTGGGTAAGGTCACTGCTACTAGGCAACTGGCAAACTGCAAGGCCAGTGATGGGATGTAACAGGTTCTCACCAGTTCGCCAGAACCGGTAGTAACTTTTCCCATTGTCCCGGAGAACCGGTAGCAGCTTTTGGGGAACCACCTTCGGGGCTTACCTTTTCACTGGTTCCCCCACTCTGCATGCACGCCAAGCACTTGGTGTTCATGTACACCTACAGTGCTTGGCGCGTATGCACGGCTTCCTTGCTGTCCTCCCAAGCGGGGAGGAGGAAGAGAAGCTGCTAGTCTAAAGCACCATTGGTTTGTGTTGTGTGGGTGGATGGGTGTGTGTGTGTCCCCTTATTTTCATTTTATTATTTTATTTCATTTTATTATTTTATTTTTATTTTTTTCTTTGGCCCATGACATCATGACGTCATGACATTAGCTCCACCCACACTGTGATGACATCATGGTGGGGTAGTAAAATTTTTGACATCCCACCACTGTGCAAGGCTGAGAAAGTTCTGTGCTTGATGTAGTTATGCAGCAGAGAGCAGTACAGTATTTGAATTGCCAACACCAAGGAGTAAATCAATGCCTTCAAACAGTTTTTCAAATATTCAGCTATTCTCTGTTTAACAGTAAGGCTTCTTGTTATACTTCAGTTCCCAGAAAATAGCTTTTTAACTTTTGGTGGCACTTTAAAGATAAAATTATAGGTAAAATTATATCAGTACAGTATCGTAGTTATGATATCTCCAGAAGAAGACACCATTGAATAGTGTTAATATGATTAAATCATCTAGGTATGTGAATGCAAACAAAGTATAGATATTTTTATTTTGGTTGAGACTGAAGTGGCTCAGTGATTAAGAAGCTTTCCTTGTTAGCTGGAAGGCTGGCAAGTCAGCAGTTCGAGACCCAGGTATTGCCCATCTCTGTCCCAGTTCTTAAGGACAAGAAAGGAGCCTCATTTGGGTGTTCCCTGAGTGGAGTTTTTTCTGCAAAAATCCTTTCAACCCAGAATAATTTCTGACATGAAATTATTATTATTATTATTATTATTATTATTATTATTATTATTATTATTATTATTATTATTATTATTATTATTATTATTATTATCAGGGTTATATTAGCCCTCCCTTCCCAAGGATTTCCTGCTCCTCCTGCTTCTTTTGGTTATTTTTAGAGCAAATTGTTGAGTCTGCAGCAAGGATTTTAGTTTGTTACATAGTAGGTCTAGATTTTTCATGATATGATTTTTATTCAAGTGAAACTAGAACCCAGTGAAATGTGGTTTGCTAATCCTGTGTGCAGCAAATTCATTGTTTTCTCTTTCTGATTCTTTTTATTTGAAAAGTGTACATTTGAATGGAATCTCTGCAAATTTAAACTGCAATGTTTTAGATCCTGAACAGATTATAACTGATAGGAAAATAATTATTTCTATTTATAGCAAAGTAAGGAAGGATGGGATTTGGCAGTTTCAGCTGTGAAGTTTGCTAGTTTTATTTATTTCTTTTGGCATATTCTGATAAAGGAGGCATTCTGCAGAAGAACAGAGTAAGTGGAAAGATAACATGAAAGGAAGTTGAATTCAGCCCACCATCTTGTCCTGATGAAACATACAAAGGAACAAAAGGAAATAAATGGTTTAACGAGATTTCAACTATCACTCTGATTTTAATCTCCACCTTCCTCCAGCTTTCCTGCACCCCTGCATCATTTACTATGTTAATTTGTCAACATATTCAAATTGTCTGAACTATGCTAAAGTAGGTGCAATTATCTATACTATTAGCATATCAATAAGATGCCATTTATATGTACAAATACATTTTTTAAAATCATGGGAAGTGTCTTTTTAGTCGCATTCAGTGTTTCTAGCACTAAAAATCTTATGTTTTGTTGACTATGATCATATGGAGGTTATATTTTATGAAGCAGTGAGCAACAGATTTGACACAGTGATCAGAAGTTTGGAATAATGCAGCGATCCTTGCCTAGATAACACATGTACTAAAACATTGCTTTTAGGATTCTCAGTTAACATATGCAGTACAAGCATGTAGGATTGTGTGTGTGTGCCATTTGTGTATGGCCATTTATTTTGTCAGAAGCTAGAAGAATAATCTGTGTTCAGGGATGCAAATCAGTACATATATGCTTACATATTATCAAAGGAAGTAAAAATCAGCCTCCTATCTTAAGAAGTTGCTTCAAATACTGTACAGTACTGTACTTCTATAGTTTAAATCAGGGGTGCCCAAACTTTTCGGGCCGTGGGCCGATCATGTGGTTCAGGGAGCCAGTCACTAAGGCCCGGGGGCCGGGTGTGGCCTCTGACGCCAATTCACCCAGCCCGCGAAGCCCTCGTCGCTCCTGGAAGCGGAAGTAATATGGGCACGTTTTACTTCTTCCAGGAGCGATGAGGGCTTCACTGGCCGGGTAAATTGGCGTCAGGGGCCACCCCCAGGCCTTAGTTTGGGCACCACTGGTTTAAATGGTGCAATTAAAAGTTCTTGATTCAATATAACAGTCAGTGACACTTTTGTGACTCCCATTTTATTTTTTTGTTTGGTGTTACTGTACATGCATTGTAAAATAGCAATAGCCATTACACTTATTGCAAAACAAAAGAAACCTCTTCCCGAGTTGGCTGTTCTCTTCCTTTAGTTCTCATATTTTTGAACATTGTTAGAGCACTGATAGATTATTTGACGTAAGAGGTCTAATGGCAAAAATCTTCCTTTATTCTCAATGGAACTCTTTAGAATTTAAGAACATGCCTGTAAGTTTCATTCCTTGTCTGATGAAGTGGACTTGATCCACGAAAGCTAACAGTGAAAATATAGCAGTTAGTCTTTAAAGTGCTACTGTGTTTTTTATTTTTATTTTACTTTATTTTGTTTATTTTGTTTTGTTTTCTGAGGTGCCTGGACCACAGACTAACATGGCTACTATTCCAAAAAATTTAGAATTGATGTAATGGAATTACAGTGACACTGAACCCTTTAAGATGAGCATGAAGTCCCAGGGAAGAGTGAGAGTCGTCTTTCATTCTATAGTGTAGGTTTTCTCAACATTCTCTGGGCAGGGGGTGGATCATTCCCCTCACAATGGCTGCATGGGCCGGTCATGTGTTTCCATGTGAGTTCTCATGTGAAAAAAGTGCATTTTTAGTGAGTTCTTGCTCGATTTCAGTGAGTTCTCACTCAAAATGCATTTTTGGTGAGTTCTCACATGAAAAACCAATTTTTGGTGAGTTCTCACTGATTTCGGTGAGTTCTCGTATTTTCACTCGCCGAAATTGTGAGAACTCACTGAACTCACGTGAGAACTCACCGAAATAGCACATTTTTGCCGGTTTTCAGCCATTCTGGGCAGCGATGGGAATGAGAAGGGCGTCTGGGGTGGATGGGTTATAGCTTCGAGGCCCAGGTTTGGCTTTTGGGCTGTAGTTTGAGAATGCCTACTGTAGTGCGTATCCCCATAAACAGATGTAATAGTATTGTTGGCTACTCTTATTGTGGCTTCTAAAAATATGTATTTTAGGTAGGACTATATAATTTGTTCAATTTTCTGAAATGACATACAGAATGAGACTTCTGGAAGTTATCTCTAGTAAGAATAATAAGAAAGGGGTGAAGAAGAAAGAACAGGCTTTGAAAAGGAGCATGGGAAATAGAGAAGAAAACAGATACAGTATGTGCAAATCAACAGTAAAGTATTTTATGTCTTGATACATTTGAAACTGGAAGAGAAAGTTGAAAGAGAAAGTTTTATATTGGAAAAAAATCCCCTAAAAAGGTAGATTGTTAAAAAAAAAAGGGGGGGGGATGTAACAGGGCCTTCCTTTGGTTCTAGAAACAGTTTAGCCCCTAGCTAACAAAGTTTGAAAAAGTTATTTTTTTCTGAAAATTTTAGTTTTTTTAAAAATTCCCCAAGATCTTTTCTCTCAGGTGCCTACAGAGACAACTAGTAGATTGCTTTTTCTAAGGGTATTCTTGGGATATTCTGAAGTTCTTTTGTGTGTATTTTGACATTAGATTCTTTACATGATCATTGGTGAGAGAGAAAAGCACTACTTTAGTGATATATTAATTACTAGAAATAAATTCAAACATGCATTACTTTAAAAGCCCATACCATCTTTCTCACCCACCACTTGCTCATTCAGTCTCTAGAAATAATTATTGGTGACTGTCATACAACTTTAAGAAAGCATTCTGTAGGTCAGTATTTTAGACTAAAAAATAAAGATCATCTGCAGAAAGCCTGAAAAATGGTTGCCCTTTCTCAAAAGCCAGTTGTATCAAACTCTAGGGTTCAGTACTCATCTCTAACCAGGGACTTGGAGAACCTTCTTTTCTGATGTTTGTACAGCATGCCGAGATGACATATAGACCAAGAAACTTCTTTAAAGCGCTAGTCTTTTATAATAGAGTAGATGGAATGGGTTTGGAAGGCAGGATAGAAAAACATAGTCACAACATTTTGTTTAGTCTTGTTCTTGTCATGAAGGCCTTGGAGCACAGATTCACAGATGAAGACAGCTATAGATGAATGCTACTTGGGTCACTACATTAATCCACATACAGATCGGATCATTGAGCAAAGTTCTTGTGATACTCCTTAATGACTCTGTGTGTGAGAGAGAGAGAGGGTGAGAGGGAGGGAAGGCAAGAGGGAAAGAGAAGAGGAGTAAGTGAGTAGGAAATTGTTTAGTGTTTAACGATTATACAAGGAACAGAGGAATGTGTGGATGTTTATATAACTGTTCCTTGTGTAGAACTAAGGTCAGGAAGCTACATATGGCAGTGGCTCCCATATTGTTAACTGATGAAAGGATATTAGGAGAAGTTGGGTCTGCACCTACTGCTTCAGGAAACTTGCATTATGAGCTAATGTATCTGTACTGTATCTTCAGCCAGGCATGTTTGGTGCTCGGCCTCTATGGGCAGCATTCTCTCTCCCATCTCCCTCCCCTCGTAAGGATTTCCTGCTGAGTACATTTATTTTTCCTTCCAGTTTAAAAAACCTGGCCTGGTTTCCAAACAGAAGAAGAGGATAGCCAGAAAGATCTCATGAGGTCTGATGCGGTTAGGCTGTCGGAGCATTCAGATTTAGAAATGCTTTAACTTGAGTCTGTTTTGCCTGCAAAGTGACAAAAAACAACAACACCATGTTTATTGAAGCATGGACAATAGCAACAAGAAACAATACAGTGCTGTTACTGCAGTATGTTATTGCTGTTTCTTGGAAGAGCAAGGTAATAATTAGGTAATAATAATAATAATTAGGTAATAATAATAATATTACCTAAAGTTAGGTAATAATAATAATAATTTTGTGTCAGAAATTATTCTGGCTTGAAAGGATTTTTTTTTTTTGCTGGAGAAACTCTGCTCAGGAGGCTCCTTTCATATCCCCACAATCTTTTTCCATTGAAGTGGTCCCTATTTATCTACTTACAATTTCTTGCTTTCAAACTGCTAGGTTCAGGTATATGTTTTAAAAATGTCACTACCTCCTGCACTTCTTTTCCAGCTCAGGCTTTCAAAAGAGTCTATGTGTGAGTTGGCAGACCCTGGCCACAGGTGCTAAGATGGAGAGATAGCAGTAGGATATTGGAGAGCAGAGATGTTTGCCTGCTAATAAAGGAGTTTGCTGCCATGATTTTTCATTGGTGTTCAAGGAAGACTGAACATTTAATCTGGTTGCTATTTGTAAGCTTGGTGAACAAGTGAATCCTCTCTTCCTAATATATCATCCCTGCCCTTCTCCTTTAAACTCCTCTTTGAATTTTCTGGGGAAATGTGAGGACCTAGAGTTATTAGAAAAAAGTATGAAGTTCTGCACCTGTTAAGTAAAAGAAAAATGTAGGAGAGATAATCATATACACCTTATCTAAACAGGCCAGAGACATTTGGCTGCCTGATGCAAAGCACAAAAAGCAAAGCAATCTCACTTTTATATACTGCCCCATGGTGCTTAGTGCACTTTCTGGGCGGTTCACAAGTTAATTAACATTTTGCCCTAAACATGCTGGGTCCTCATTTTACCTACCTCTAAAGAATGGCCAGGAGTGTGTTTGTTAAGCGAACCCAATTTATTTGTTAAGCGAATTTTTGGTTGGTTTTATTTGTTAAGCGAAGCGAACATTCAGAGAAAATCCTGCTCTTTAAGCGAATTACTCTTTAATCGAGGCGCTCTTTATGCGAGGTTTGACTGTATATAAAAAGGGTGAAATGAATGGTTCTCTACATACTAGTGTGTTTGTGAATATCCTGAAGCATTTGGCTGTCTGGCTAATATAAGGAGAGAAGGTGCTGCTGAGATCAACTGGATTTTGGTCTAATCCAGTTTGGCAGGTTGTTCTCTTTGTGTGTTGGCAGCGATTTGAGATTTTTTCCCACTTTTATATATAAGGATATACTGTAAAGACATTCAATAATGGTCTCTGTTGCAGCCCCGGACTACAGCTCTGTAAAATTAATTAAAAATGCTGTGACCTAATTGGCATCTGGTCAACATGTCACACCATGTGACCTCATTCGTACCTTGAAGGCATTTTAAACATCAAGTGACAGGTCAGTAGAGTCCATTGGGTAAGAGTCTGGGACCTAAGCCAAGCTTTTTAGTCCCAAGTTAGCCATGGAGTGGGGGAAAGGTTTTGGATGGCTCTACGGTGCTGAGCTGGAATGAAATAACAAGATAAACACTTCTCAGAAATAAAACAAGGTAAGGAGTGCTACACAAATTGAGCATAGTTAAGTGATAGAAAGAAGAATAGATGCCTTGGAACTGTGGTGCTGGAGGAGACTCTTGAGAGTCTCCTGGACTGCAAGGAGAACAAATCAGCCGACCCTGAAGGAAATCAAACTTGACTGCTCATTCGAGGGACAAATACTGAAGATGAAGCTTAAGTATTTTGGCCACCAAATGAGAAGAGAGAACTCACTAGAGAAGACCTTGATGCTGGGAAAGATAGAAGAAAAAAGGACAAGGGGACACCAGAAGATGAGGTGGATAGATGGCATTGTAGATGCAGTGAGCGTAGATTTGAGTGGGCTGAGGAGGATGGTAGAAGATAGAGGAGCCGGGCGCAAAGGGTCAGACCTGACTGTGTGATTGAACAACAACAACAAAGTAGTATAAATGACGCATAGTCTTGGTGAAATTCTGGGGGCACCAAGTGTGGTAAATATAGCCTTACTGTTGGCAGAAATTAAGTGTAGATTTTAGAGCTGGTATGTGTTCTCATTTACCATCTCCCCCCCCCAACCCCCACAAATAGTTAATTATGTTTCTGCATAATTCATGGCTCCTGATACCTGCACAAGAACCTAGGCAAAAGCCTTGGTATCTCCAAGTAGGGCTGAGGAAAGCCTCACCCTGAAGCCTCAAATATCAATTTCCCATCTAAGTGTATCAGAGTTGGGTAACATTTGACCTGTGGAGCACATGCATCTCCTAGCAACCCAAATCAGCTGCCTAACACATTTGGGGGTCCCCAGCACTCCCCTAGTTTTAGATTTTTATTTCTAAAAGAGGGTATTTTTGCCTCAGAAAGTCTCCTTGTACCTCCTGGAGGCATGAGGCAATTTTGTCATGCTCTGGGGGTCTCCCACCACCTTTAGCATGTCACAGCTTTCAAAAAAGTACTTTAAATTTTCAGTTTTAAAAATGTGTATTTTTGTCAAGATAATTTGAAGGGTGAAGATTGCAGGAGTGGGTGCAGCTTTCAAGGTCCAGGGGTAGGTGTTTACAGTCCTCAGGACTTCTGAAGAGCAGCTTGTATGGCATCTTCTGAGCTGGTTTGATATACAGTAAAACCTCATATAACACTAAAACCTGGTTCCACAAGTCTTGGTGTTATATGATTTTTAGTGTTATCTGATGCATGTTAAAATCCTATGGGATCCATAGAGATACATTGTAACCACACAGGCTTTAGCGGTTGTTATCTTAATGTTATCTGATGCAATTCTTCCCCCCAGATTCCTTAATGTTATGCGATTTTAGTGTTATTCGATACTAATGTTATATGAGGTATTACTGTATAGCAGTTTCGTGTTTGTTTTGTATATGTACAATCCAGAGAGGGCTAGGATATCATTTTTTAAATAAATAATTGGATTCAACTTTCCTCCATTGAAACTAATTTCAGAATGGATGGCCAGTGCTGTCTTCCTGATAGAAGTATTTGAAAGCACGAACAGACTGAGTCATGGTCAGATTTGGGATTAGAGGCCAGGAGGGCTTTTGCACAACTTCGTGTAATTCGCCAGTTACGCCCACTCCTAGACCGGGATGCCCTGCTTATGGTCACACATGCGTTGGTCACCTCCAGACTTGATTATTGTAACGCGCTCTACATGGGGCTGCCCCTGACGACCATCCGGAGACTCCAGCTGGTCCAGAACGCGGCGGCCCGGGTAGTGGTGGGGCGTGGGCGTTATGCTCATGCTTCGCCACTGCTCCGGGAGCTGCACTGGTTGCCAGTATGTCTCCGGGTGCAATTCAAGGTGCTGGTTATTACCTTTAAAGCCCTACATGGTAGTGGGCCAGGATACCTAAGAGACCGCGTCATCCCAAGAACTTCTGTCCGTCCCACCAGGGCGGATCGGAGAGGCTCCCTTGTTATCCCTTCGGCGAGAGAGGCGCACCTCGCCTGTACTAGGAGGAGAGCCTTCTCCGTGTCCGCCCCGACCCTCTGGAACCTCCTGCCCACCGAACTGCGCCTTCAGACGGAGCTCTTACCATTCCGGAAAGGCGTAAAAACCTGGCTGGCAGGACAGGTTTGGGGACCTGGAAACATGGGTTCCCACACTAAGTGGCTTACATAAGAACTGCCTCCCTGGGTTGGAATATGGGAATACTGATGTGTAGTCCTGCGTCGTCTTAATTCGGTGCTGATTTTTAATTCTGATGTTTTTAATTCTGTTGTTTTTAGTGACATGGAGTTGGGTTTTATTTCTGTTTTTACTAGATTGTAAGCCGCCCAGAGTCGGGTCCCCCCGATTGGGGCGGGGTATTAAATTTAATTAATAATAATAATAATAATAATAATAATAATAATAATAATAATAATAATAATAATAATAATAATAATAATAATAATAATAATAGATGGGAGTACATTTGGTTTTCCCAAATGCTCAAAATTAGTAAATGTTTAATTCAATTACTAATTCACTTATATTTGGGTAACATTAAAATCAAGATCAGTACATAGGAAGGCATATGCACAATCTTGGTAATAACATGTTGCAGTTTAAGCCACAACAGTGCAGACCTCCTGTAGACATGAAGTGCAGTTAATTCCAGTTTATTGGCTTGCATTTTCTCTTAACTCACGTTGGGAGCAGACAATTGATGGTATGTTTCCATGTGGCAAGGCTCTTAAAAGGTAGCATACACCTTCATCTCCGTTTGTTCATTTTCATACATGATTGTGCAAGTCTAAATTTCACAGGGAGTATATATTCCTTCACTGCAGAATTCAGAGTAAACTGGCAAGTGAAATTCTGTGAATAATGTTGATTATCCTACACTGTCTTTCTAAATAACTATTTGCTGAGATCTTGGAAGACAAGACTGCTCATAAACTAAACAATCGGCCTCTAGATCGGGGGTGCCCAAACTTTTTGGGACATGGGCTGGTCACGTAGTTCAGGGGCTGGTCACTGTGACCTATGGGCCGGATCTGCCCTGTGATGGCATTTCATCCGGCCCACAAAGCCCTCATTGCTCCCAGAAGTGGAAGTAAACTGCACGGGGGATGGATCTGGCCAGTGGGCCGTAGTTTGGGCACCCATGCTCTAGGTAGTAGCAACCTGTATACCTGAGAGTTCCTATTTTTCCGGCACCTTAATAAATTATATACTTGTGGCCTTTGAACGGTTACTTCTTGCATTGTTTTTCTGATACACTTTTAATGTGTTTTTCTTTCAGCCAGTGAAAATAGTAGGATATTGGGGACCCGCACACCTCCTTTGTCATCCAGCAGTTATTTGTGGTCATTACTGCCTAGACTAGAGCTTTAGAGTAACTTTCAATGCAGTTAAAGTGTATTGTAAAGCCAGAGAGCTTCACTGCCTGTTTATAACAGTTGAATGCCTCTTTATAGAAGTGGTACAAAATTGAGGCATTATAGAATTCATTTTCTTGAGCACACTTATAATGGAAAGGCTATTCCAGCCCCCATTGCCGCCGCCTCCTCCTCCTTCTAGTTCCATATCTGATTCTGAATATTGGCTATCATCTGTGAAACTGGACAACAACAACATGGTGATCAGCCATAAAGATTATTCTGGGAATATAATGCAGTAGTCTTCCATTTGCCTTCCTCATCACACTGTGACTCCCGTACCAATGATCCAGTTCGGCAAGTCACTTTCTGGTCCTGAGCCCTTTTGGCACACAAAGTCCTCATTGGCACCAGGCAAGTATTGATGAAACTGCTGCCCTCCATCAAAATGGATTCAAGTGGGATTCATTTGGGGACCATCATCTTTCCCTGTGGGCTTCGCCACCCAAGGCCACTAGTCCTCAGGGCCTTATGGTTGTACCATAAAGTGAAGACATGTCTATCTACCAGAAGTTGCTGCTTGTGTGTAAACTGAACTTGCAGCCAGGAATCCTGGCAACCCTTTCCCCCTTGTGCATATTTCAGAAACTGATTTCTGTAATGATGGAATAATAGCTTAATTCTCCTGCCTCCATCAGATGAAATCCTGGGATTTGTTGTTTGTGGAAGTATTTGGAGTTCTACTAAAGAGCTCTAGTGCACCCCACTGGACTACATTCCATGTCCACGTGTGGGGTGGTTTCATCTGTGGCTCAGTGTGATGTTTTTCTAGATTCTTAGTGTCTATGAAGTATATTACAGTACAGTAATACCTCAGATAACGTTTACCTTGGATAACTCTAAAATCGCATAACATTAAGTAATCTGGGGAGGAGAATTGGATCAAATAACGTTAAGGTCCTATGGGATGGATAGGATAACAACCGCTAAAGCCTGTGCGGTTACAATGTATCTCTATGGAGCTTTAACGTTATCCGATACATCCCATAGGATTTTAACATGCTTTGGATAACACTAAAAATCAGATAACACCAAGACTTGTGGAACCAAGTCGTTATCCGAGGTATTACTGTATATGCATTGTTTTCTTGTGGGAAGTAGGTTTGGATAAGCATCATTGTGTACACTGTATTTCTGAACTCTTACTTACAACGATGTGTTGATAGTTAATTTCTAGTTAACTCAAGTGATGCATACAGGGATGATTCATTTGCCACTTTTTACCTTATATTATAATGTAATACCTTAGTCATTGACGCACAAAATTTTTGACAGACAAAAAATAATTATTATATTTCTATATTATGTCAAAACCAACGTGATTGTGACATTAGTACGGCTTTATCATTGTCAGCTGCTACTTGTATCCTAGCATACATGTTTCCTGGATTGATGAATGTCTCTATGGTAACTCCATAAACCAATCCTGGCATGAAACAACTGGACACACACTATGCACTGAATAGATGGTGGAGTGTGTGGTTGAGTTTGATGAAGCCTTCGTGTTTGTCGCTTAGCCTCTTCATGTCCACGTCATTCTCCTTCAAAATGACCAGTAGTGCCACATTGGCACCAATGTGGGTTTATACCTGACACCTTCATGGTGTGTATCAGCTGGTCCTTATAGCCCTCATAGGGCTTTGTAGGACTTTTAAATTAAGTGAGATGTTTAAGGATTGGTTTTGCCAGTTCTACACAATGAATTCCCACAGGCATTTCCTTTACTCTTTCTGCTACACCACACTGGGTAATATCTCAATAGACAAACATTTTTCACATTAGTCTATAGATCACTTAAGAAAGCATATGTAAACATAATGCATTTGTGACAACATAAGGACAGCAGTTGCATACATTTCTAAATAACCAGATTCAGAAATCATCCCTCACAAGTGTTTGGTCTGACTTTAAAGACTATATTTTTAAAGACAACTTCTTTGTGGTCTTTTAAATCATGGAAGGATTGTATAACTTGTTATACTTAATTGACAAGATGTTAAGCTCCTGTTGTTTATGTAGCTAGTCGCACATCTGGCACATACTTCAGTACCTTGTAAATTAGCTGCCCTTACCTGCAATGAGCGATTTTATCTCTTAACTAAAACTAGTCAGCTTCTGGTCTAGTTTTAAAAGCATAGGTGCCTTTTGGATACTATTGACTTCTCATGCTGTACCAGAGGTAGCAGTGAATTGGAGAAGATACCAAGTTCTGCTCAGTTTTGCTGTAGCCCCTTGATATAATTGCACTACGAATAACCTGAACAATGTAATGTTGGTGGAAGCAACTCACTTTTGAAGAAAGCAAACAGCCAGTAAAATATGACAGTCTACCTGTATACTATCCCTGTTGATTTCCTTCCAGATAATGCAAGAATCTGTAGCTGCAACACTGATGGAGGATGTGGTCTTTTCTTTCTGTTTATTTGTGTGAACCTCAGTTTGAGAAACATAGTCTAAGAGTTAAACAAAAACCCCACCATCCAGATTCTGGTTCAGTTCAGTTAATTGATAAATAATTGTGCTGTGACCCCTCTCTCTCCACAGTTGAACAGTGAAGGTGAAAATGACCATTCTACAAATATAACGCCACTGACAATAAATAGATAGGTCTGTTTAGCTTTTCATCACTTGATTGCATGTGTACACAACACGTTTGTTTTTATTCAAGATTATTAACAAATTATATTCCCTTGTCACACTGTAACAGATTATTAGAATCTATTTTTTACTGTTGTATTTAATGTTAAATAACGAATATTACATAGCAAACAACTTTAGTGCAGGTTGTGAAACACATGCCTGGTTTTGTTTTTGGTTAAGAAGTTTACTGTATTAGAATGTGTACAGTTAAACCAGTCAGTGTTGGCACAGAACATATTATCCAGCTACTTGTTGAATAACTGGAACTGTATAGTGCATTTTCTCTAAGGATTTTAATATCGTATCATCAGCTTATTCATATTTCAAATGTAAACATTTCCCCCCTCTTCTTCTCTCTGACCATCCCTGTTTCTCCCAATCAGTTTCCTAACCCAGGTGTACTGTGTTTCCCAGAAGAGTCACACTGGCCAACATTGTGCTGAATCTTAACTCAAAAGAAGCCATATTGCTACTTACCTCTTTTCTGGATAATTTGAGATAGGACAGAAATCATAGGATGCTCTGCATTGGACTCATGTTATGGCTGTTGAGTTTACCATACAGTGTCTTTTGAAGTAAACCAGTTCCCCTCCTTTCTAGGTTTATTAACAACTTACTATACCTGGAATCTTCATAAATCTTTGTTGTGTTGTAGTGTTTTGTGAGTGAATGCTTGGAAGCAGTATTTTGTTGGCCTTTTGCATTTATTCATCAGCCATCTTTGACGGATTTGTTTTAGAGGTGTAGCCAAATCTTTTTTATGTGCCTTATACTTTAGTTTGATACTGTTTGATAGATCTTGCAAGTTTTCTTTTCTAAGGAGCATCCAAGCCTTAATGAAACAGACATAACTTAACAAATTCAAAATGACTTTCAGCCAAAGAACTGCATTTGTTTGAGGTTAAATAAAAGAGACAGTGTTAGGTCTTCAGTGAGAGTGTTCCCCCCCCCCCATCCTAGGGCAGGAATTCTCAACCTTAAAGCTGGGGGCCGGGTCATGATCCCTCAGACAGCTTTGGGGGCCGGATGGCCATTTTGCCCTTCCTCCACCACATGGCACTTCCTGGTGTGGGGGAGGTGGGGGCCATATGAAATGGCACTGCAGACCGTATCCAGCCCGTGGGGCACAGGTTAAGAATCCCTGCATTAGGGACTTGCACAACTTTGATTTGCATTTACTGCGGAGTCAGCAGAAAGCCTCAAGTTTTGAGATAATCCAAATTTTTTTAGAAAGTGACCTGATCTTGATTAAGATATTGATCTAGTTCTTTCCTTCCTTTTGTGGCCCCAGTAGAGAGGTGAAAGATGGTTATTTCCTTTGGAAGATATATTATTTTTTTGTACCAAAGGAAGTTTGTATATCGGGATATATTGGAGGAACCCAGACAGGGACTGTTTATTTTGCTATACAGTAAAACCCCTACTTACGTAAAAAGTCTGTTCTGTAGGTTTTTATGTAATTTAGTTTTTTTACTTAACTCGAAGCAAACTCATAGGAAAATGATATTTATGTAAATCGAAGCAACCCCATAGGAAAAATAAATTTTTTATATAAGTTGAAACCCATAGGGAATTAAGTTGAAACCCATAGGGAATTACTACAGTACTTACTTTATTGCGGAAATTGTGTTATGTAAATTGGAGCATTTATGTAAATCGGGACATCGTTTTAGTTCAAAAATCATTATGTAAGTCAAATTTTATGTAACTCAAGGCATATGTAAGTTGGGGTTTTACTGTATTAGGTTGCCTGCTGCTTCAAAGTGAAACCAGTTTCCAGATTTCCAGGTTTATTACCCCTTCTCCCAATCTCCATTGTGCCACTACAGATTAAAGTTCTACATGACTACCACCAATGGTTAGCTTCAGAAACCATCCCTCACTAGAGGAGATGTTGCTAGTCATTCATAGGGGCTACATAAAAATGCCACATCCTGTTTGAGTTAATATCCACCCACTGTGGTGATACTCCCTTTCCTCATATCTCTTAACCCTTCCCATTGCTGATGTCCAGATGTTTTAAAACTGTAATGCCACTCCCACTCCAGGTGGCATTCATCCCATCCCATCCCATCCCATCCCATCCCATCCCATCCCATCCCATCTTCTTTTCCTTTCCCTCCCCCTTCTTCTGGAAGGCTCTACTACACCTTAGGCATACTTTCTGTTGTTCTCTGCCTATGGGGAGGTTCTTGCTATCACAACCCACCCAGTGGTGGGATGTCAAAATTTTTACTACCCCACCGTGATATCATCACAGTGTAGGCAGAGCTAACGTCATGATGTCATGATGTGGGCGGGGCCAAAGAAAAATAAATAAAAATAAGCACACACACCCCTCAACCCACCCACTCACCCACCCACAACAGAAACCTGTAAATAAATAAATAAATATTGCATTAAAATACACCCACCCACCCAAAACACAAATCCATCACTTACCTGTTAGTATAAGTGCCTGGGCAGCACCGTGTTGCAAGATGGATATGGTCATCATACCAGTTCTCTAGGATAATATGCTTTAATGTAAATGTAAAACAGCTGTACCTCCTTAAGGGTTCTCCAATTGAAACAGCACAGGTGTAGCTTATTGTTGAGGTAACTCCAAGACTTTGCTTAAAAACCCCAAGCCAGGCAGCCATGCCTGCCACCCGCCAGGCCTTTTTAGGAACTGTGGTAGTACGTCAATATAGGTAAAGGTATTAAATACGCATTAAAATACACACAGATACACCACATCCAAAGGTGAGTCACTTACCCTGGGGAGCAGGCTATAGGGAGCTTCAGGCTAGCAACTTCTCTTCCTCTTCCCCACTTGGGAGGACAGCAAGGAGGCTGTGCATACGCGCCAAGCACTGTAGGCATGCATGCACACCAAGTGCTTGGCATGCATGTGCAGTGGGGGAACCAGTGAAAAGGTAAGCCCCGAAGGTGGTTCCCCCCAAAAGCTGCTACCGGTTCTCCGGGACACTGGGAAAAGTTAATACCGGTTCTGGCGAACTGGTGCAAACCTGTTACATCTCATAACTGGACCCACCTCTACCTGGGGGAGACTTTGGCCAAAACCCAACAGTGACCTCAAACCGGCCTTGCTTTGAGGGGGGAGAACTGAGAAAGGGGCGTCATGCCTTCAAATACCTCTCTCAGGCTTCAGGGCTTGTAGACTCCCACAACTCCTTAAAATTTGTCCTGGGACCTTGTGCGTTCCAGCCTGAATAGCTCACCCTCCTGGGCCTCTCCTCCTGGGCTTCCGTGGTCAAGGACAAACCATGGGAGATTTTCAACGTAGCATGGTAAAACCATGCCAGTATAGACAGGTGTTGTTACATCCCACACAAGTCAGCTTCCAATTGTCTTTCTTAGAAGAGACCTTGTGCGGACTCTCCCATTTTATTGGAATAAAGAATAAAATACAGTCAAGAAAACCAGTTGTTTCTTCATGCAAAGCATCACAATAGCAAAAAGGAACACTTGACTTAAAAGTAAAAGTAATCTCAGGGCTGGGATGGATGCAACTGTCCCTGCATCACTCCCACAGGCACTGCTTTGAGCCTGTGAAGCCATGATGGTGGTGGTGGTGGTGGTGGTGGTGGTGGTGGTGGTGCAGGCACCAGTTCAGATGTGCTAGCCAGGTAGCACTGACTTAGCTTGATGATCAGTAGACCGTCATCTTCAAAAGCTGCTGGTGATATGGGTTGGGGTCACACCCACAAAACAAAGCTGAATGATTGCTCCACCTCTGTACCTCAGCCAATCCTCACTGTTTACTTGTAAGTAACCAAAGCAGGCAATTTCATGGTTGAAAAGCACAATGAAACAATCTGCAAAACAGCCATATGACAAGTTTCACTGGCTTTGTTTCAGTGGGAACAAAATCTCTTTCCAGCAGAAGAGTACCAGTGTTTCAACATACCAAGCTGTGTGTCATGTAGACATGTTGGTGCCAGTCGGAGTGATTAGCATTCATGCAGAGGTGGAAGTGTAAAACAGCATGTCACGGATTTTCCCAGTTAGCAGCAACCCAAAGTGGAGCTTGTGTAAAGGAAGAAGTAGTTTTCCAAGCCCATTCATTGACAGTCACTAGACTTATTGTGTAAAAGTCATCTTGTCATGTTTTGGGGTATACAGTGTGTCCTTAAGTGTGTGTGGTTTTTTTTTTTAATTTAAGAACTAAAGAGTGGATAATAAAATAATGGATAGCACAACAGAACTACACCAACAAAAGGACAAGATGTCATGGCACCTTAAATCTAGTGTATTTATTTTAATATGAACTTGAGAAAAAAGTGAATTGTACCCCAGAAAAGTTGGCACTAAAATAAACCTGCAAATGTTAGAGGTGCCACAAGGCTTCAGTTCACTTCTTTATTGTTTTGTTTATTTTGTTTATTCATGGTGGAACAGACTGACATGGCTATCTGCTTGAAGATTATTGAAATAATTTGTCATTTTGCCAAAATGATGATAAGATGGTTTTGGAAAACTTTGGTTATAAAATATTTACCGGTACCAATGCTATAACAGCCGCCGCCGCCGCCAGGAACACTTGTGGCCGGGTGGAGAGGCCACCGCCGCGTCCATCCCCGGGACTCTCTCCAACTGTCCCTGTGGGCTCCGCCCTGGCTGGCGCTTCAGAGCCGCTACGGTGGCAGGACTTTTTCAACCCGCCACCAAGAACACCTGCGGCCAGGTGGAGAGGCTTGTCACTTGTCACGGGATTAGCAATTTTTTTGCTTAGTTTTCCATTTTTGTAATCTTTGTGTGAACTGGATTGAGATTTGGAATTTTTGATTGTTGCTTGATATTGATGCCTATTGAATTTTCTATGCTGTAATGATGTTGTGATATTTTGATGTTTTGTGGTATTGATACTGATTATTTTTGATATTTACTTGTTGTGTTTATGAACTCATTGCTTTATATGTGTTTGTGAACCACCTGGAGTTGGTCCAACCGAGTAGGGCGGTATAAAAATCAAAAAATCAAATAAAAAATAAATAAAATAGCTAGATATAAATAATATTGTGAGTGATCCATTCAGTTTATGACATTTTCATTTCTGTCATCAGTGCTAACCAAGGAGAGCAGTGCCAGATCCTTAGAGCAACATAAAGTTTTATTTATTTATTTTAATTGTGAAATTCGCCAGCTCTATTTGGATGTTAATGCATCCACAGAAGGGTGTTTTTGGCTATAAAAACAAGCCTGCTTCTGCTACTTTTAACATTTGGGTTCACTCTATCTTGGCTTTCCAATTTATAGCTATGATTTGTTTGTTATGGAGGGTGAATTTTTTTTTCTCATAAACCACTCAAAGTAGAGAACCTCACTGGATGGATGGATATTTGTCTTTGCAGTACAGTAGTAAAGACACGAACAAGTCTTAAAACAGAATTGTTGATTTCATACACTAATAAAGTGGCCACACATCCTCTTTTATGGGAGACAGCCTTCCATTTGGCATGCTGCTAAAGAAAGTCTTCCTGTTAATGTTGTCCATAGAAAGGACATCAAGAACTATGAAGTTGCCCATCTACAGGAAGCAGGAGCCAAGCAGCCAATTAGGTTGGCACATAGGTGGTCTCTTGCTCCTATTCTTTCCCACACGGATGAGATACCTTGCAATTCTATTTGCAGTATAAAAACCATAATCCAATTTTTCATCTGTAAAAATAAAGAGCCTCCCTGGAGATTGTGGTGGTTTTGGAACCACAATTGGGCGTACCCTGGTAATGGCAACCTTATGTTGCCGGCTAATCTTTCTCACATTAGGTCAGGAAAAAGGAACTGCGGAATGAGCTCACCAAAGGTGCCTTCATTTTGGCAGTTTCATGTCTGGCCTAGACACGGAAGAAGAAGAATGGGCATGTGTAGTTTTATGCAAACCAGAACCCTCTTTTGTCTTTTCTGTGGTTTGTATTCTCTAGTTAACAATGTGTATGTGGCCACTCTAGCTACTAATTTTTACATTTATCTAAGGGAATGCATTCTAGAAAATTAGGGATACATCAGTGATCACTTATTTTGGAAGGACCTCTCCCTCCCCCCCCCCCATGTCACAGAAGGATGCAAACATCTTTTCCTGCAGCCTGTTGTATGGGATAGACCTAATTTGGTTTATACATTTGTATAAAAAGCACAGTTATTCTGTCAGGCTACGGCCAGCATTGCAGAAAAGGTGAAATGAATGTTGCTGTGTTTTCTTTGTCAAATTCTTTCGGGGAGGGCTGTGATCCTCTTAAGCACCTAGCATGAGAAATGGGGTCAGGAAATGTTTGCCTGGGAAGACTCCAGGAATAGAACTGGAGATGTGCCAGCTGCATACATACACACAACACACACAGAGGCATCCAAGTCATATATGCTCAGAGCTATCCTCATACCTTATGAACTCCCTCTTCAAATAAAATAATCATTGCTGTCAAGCTGTATACATCCAGTAAAACAAATAGCCTTGCTTCTTCTCTAGAGGCTCTTTGCTTGGTCTTTTGTTTGCCAGAGGCTGGTTTTAACAACTTGAAACTTGCTGATGTGCTAACAGGAGGAAACTGGTAGAGAAAGCCATGGTTGTGTTTTTAAGTGGGACTAGTGAACTGCAACAGCTTTGTGGCAGGATTATGTTAAGAAAATAAAATTATTTTTTCTCTCTCTCCAGTAAAACTCCACATTTTGACTAGCATAGTTCAAATTTTATCACTTCAGTCTCCTTTGTGGTGCTCCTTATGGGGCAACCTTCTCAGTGTTACTTGAGTGATAAGGTGTACTAATGGTATATGAGATAATCTGTGTTTGTTTGGTTAGTTGTGTTCCTTCCAGGCTAACAAGATTTATGTTAGTGTGAGCTTTTGCCAGTCTTAATATGCAGAGAGCACAATATTTAAACCACAGATTCATTTACAGTACAAGTGATCATGGGTGATCAAAGTGAAATGGGTTGCAAGGGAGAAAAATGGGAAATGTATTACTAGTACCATAATATTATACATACCACTTTGCAGTTAACGAAGAGTTTCATTGCTTTTACATAAAACGAATCAAAACAAAATGAAGCAAACAAGCACCTACAGTGACAAAATGGAAGAGTTGTGAGGTTTGCAAGCTAAATTCAGCAAACAAGTATGTCTTCAGGAATAAGCTGTAGGTTTTAAAAAATCTACTGTGAATTGATCTACATTAGCTGAACAGTTCAGCATCCCAGTTTCAACTGGGGGTTGGGGAGAAATCTCTTTGCATTTCTTTTCAAGTTTTTTACATGAGTCGTCCACAACCAAGGCTGTGCTATGTCTGAAATTCCTGTTGCTTGAGTCTCCTTTTTTAGTGTCCTCTGTATCAGATGCATGATGTTGATGTCCCAGAAGATGAATTGTACCTTTTGTAGGTCACTAACTCTGCTAATCAGCGTGTGCCAGGAATAATTTAAAAATTAACCGCATCAGCAGATTTTACCCTGCTTATGGAACAATACCAGTGGTTGTGTTTTCTCTCTTCACACTCTTAACTATGTAATTAGATTTTAGGGTAGTTAATTAGATTGTAAATGTGGTTTTTTTTTAACAACTACAGTGTTACCTGCATTGTATCTTCGATGACCACATTCCTTAGCCGAGTTACAAAACAACAACAACAACAGTTAAATTGAATTGGAATTATGAATGTGAATTTGTAAAATAGACCCAGTCATTGTAGCATTATTTGTTTAGGTTTCCTCTTTCATGTGTCTAAGGTATACAGTAAAACACCAGATAACGCTAAAATTTGGTTCCACAAGTCTTGGTGTTATCCGATTTTTAGTGTTATCCGATGCATGTTAAAATCCTATGGGATGTGTCGGATAACGTTAAAGCTCCATAGAGATACATTTTAACCGCACAGGCTTTAGCGGTTGTTATCTGCTCCGTCCCATAGGTCATAGGACCTTAACGTTATTCAATCCAATTCTCCTCCCCAGATTACTTAACGTTATGTGATTTTAGCGTTATCCGATCCAATTGTTATCCGGTGTTTTACTGTATTTAGATAGAAAATCTTTGAGCACTGGCTTGTTGGTCATCATCGTTGTTGTTGTTGTTGTTGTTGTTGTTGTTGGTGGTGGTGGTGGTGGTGGTGGTGGTGGTGTTCAGTTGCACAGTCGATTCCGACCCTTCGTGACCCCACTGGAACACTGCACGCCAGGCACCTCTGTCCTCCACCATCCTCCTCAGCCCGCCCAGCTTTGTGCCCCTTGCGTCAAAAATGCCATCTAGCCATCTCATTCTTTGCCGCCCCCTTCTTTTGCCCTCAACTTTTCACAGCATCAAAGCTTTCTCACGTGAATCCTCTCTTCTCATTTGATGTCCATAATACTGTACTTTAGCTTCATTTTCACTATTTGACCTTCCAAAGAGCAGTCAGGGTTGATTTCTTCTAAGATCGGCCTATTTGTTCTCCTCACTGTCCAGGGTACTCTCAAAATTCTCCTCCAACACCACATTTCAAAGGCGTCTATTCTTTTGTGCTCAGCTTTCCTTAAGGTCCAGCTCTCACAACCATACATCACTACCAGAAATACCATTGCTTTGACTGTGCAGACTTTTGTTTGCAAGGTGATGTCTCTACTTTTAACTATGTTGCCCAAATTTCACATAGCTTGATTCCCAAGAATCAGCCGCCTTTTTATTTCATAGCTGCTGTCACCATCTGCAGTGATCTTTGATTCTAAAAATGTAAAATCTGTCACTGCTTCTACTTCCCCATCTATTTTCAAGGGACTGAGAGGGCCTATGGACATTATCTTAGTTTTCTTGATGTTAAGTCTCGATGTTAAGTTTTCTTGATGTTAAGTTTATATGAAAGGCCTCTTAGCGGTAGTGGTAAACACTTGGCCCCCCCTTTTTTTGGCACGCGCACACACACACACACACACACACACACACACACACACACACACACACACACACACACACACACACACACACACACACACACACACACACACACACACACACACACACACACACACACACACACACAGCTGTTTGTAGAAGCTTCCAGGAATGGCAGTTCTTCTTTAAAACAAGGTGCAGTCCCTGTCCCTTTGTTTTGGTCCCCTCCCTCTTGAAGGGCTGTATGCAAGGAAGAGTGGACACTTCCGATTTAATTGGGGAATGGCACCTGTAGCAGGAGTCCCAGGAAGGGAAAACTGGCCTCTGGACACTTGAAGCTTTTTCACTCTGTTTTAATCATCATCATTATAATCAGATTATGTGTGAAGCACATTAAGCAGCAAGTATTCACCAGCAAATTTGGTCATTACTTACAGCTTTGGTGGCATCCCAACAAACAATAATGGTTTAAAGATCTTCCTTAATGTGTTTGCAGATAAGTTTTCAGAGGCCGCCCTCGTTTTTTCTCTTTCCTCCAGGAGGTATTCATGTTAGTGCAATTTTCAGATGCCAGTCTTTGGGCATATGTAGGATGTGACCAACAAGTTGCATCTGAGATGTATTCACAGTTCTTAACTAGTGTTCTGAGTGGGATCACTATATGAGATGTGGAGGAGTCTTCTCAGGCAACCTGTTGGAAAACATTTAACCCTTTAATCATTTTGGTTGGGCTTTTTAAATCCATCGGGATGTTCCATTCTTTCGTTTCTCTCTTTTTTTCATACTCAGAATCTCTGAATTCTCCAGGTGGAATTTTAGTAATTCCACCCCAAATCAAACACACCTGCAGATGTCTTCATTTCATTCACCTGGAGAAAGGCTAGGCCTTGTCTAGCCCTTCATCTAGGCCAGTAAAGGGGAACCTTGGCACTCCAGCTGTTCTTGGACTTCAATTCCCTGAAACCCAAGTCCCTGTGAATCCACACGAATGGGTTTACTGCATACAGTAAACCCATTTGTGTGGATTCACAGGGACTTGATCTTCTGAGAATTGAAGTCCAAGAACAGCTGGAGTGCCAAGGTTGGCTATCATGGATCTAGCCTTGTGTCCTGCTCAGGTGTTCCTTTAAGGAAGCTGCTGCAATGCTTCCTGGGAGTGATAGTGCCTTTTATGCTCTGTAGGAAGGCATCTCCCTGAAGAACAACCATTCCCAGGAAAACACTATAGTAGCTTTTTCCCAGGAAGCATTATAAATCAATGTGTTATTGTTAGTTGTATTGCAGAGCACTGTTCCTTTAAGGTAGCAGAAAAAAGTCCTTCCTCTGAATATTGGTTGATTTGCACTGGCTAGAATCCTAGTGGATATTTACACATATGTAAATAGTGTAAAAGAAAATGCTTTAACTAATGAGGTAATTATTGTATGTCAATCTCATACTTAATTATGTGCCTGGCAAATGCCCAGCATTCTGTCAGTTAGCCATAATTAGTTTTGGCAACTTTCTTTTCACAGATATAAACATCCAGTAGAACTTCGGTCATTGTTTAGTATTTTGAAAAATATATAAATAAGAAGAAAGTAAGATAGAGAAATTGTAACCTGTATGACCCTGTCTACATGTCATATCCTCTTGGGCATGAATTTATTCCCACTCTCCCATGTGGCTTCAATCATCGCAGCCATGGCTTACTGAAGAATATGAAAAAAATGATGTCAAGATTATTCTGACTTGATTTTTTGGCATTTTGAAGTTTACCCAAATTCTACCCAGTTTGATTCTTCTGTCACAAGACGTAGTAGAGAATTGAACTCCAGACTCAGGTGTATTGAACTATCCAGCCACTTTATAGCCTGCCACAATGTAGGACTAAATGTTGTTGTTAGTCCCAATTCAGTGGGTCAACTCTGTCTGGAACTAAAGTTTGATTTTGCCCTTCATGCTTCCTATTTCAGCTGAATTATTCAGTACAAAAATAAAGATTATAGTTTGTGGAATAAGCTGTTTATGTACAGCAGGAGTGCCCAAACAGGGCCGTGGGCCTGTTATGTGGTACAGGGAGCTAGTCGCTAAGGCCCAGGGGCCGGATCCGTCTCCTGATGCCAATTCATCCGATTCACGAAGCCCTCGTCGCTCTTGGAAGCGGAAGTAAAACATGCCCGTACGGGTGCATTTTACTTTCACTTCCAGGAGCAACGAGGGCTTCATGGGCCAGATGAATTGGCATCAGGGCCGGATCCGGCCCCCAGGTCACAATTTGGGCACCCCTGCTCTACAGTGCACTCATTAATCTAGTTTTTATCATTCTCAGCTTTCTTGTATCATGTGAAATACAACATGGTGATATTATATGTAAATGTGATCAAACTGTGATTACTGCCATTCAGTTCTGAAAATTCAAGTTTTAACAATGGTGTTGCTTCTTCAACAAAAGCAGCAAGAGGGATACCATCCCTTCAAATCCATGATTTTTTTTACCAGGGATTTCTTCTTTTTCCATGTCTAGGCCAGGTGTGTAACTGCCAAAATGAAGGCAATCTTTGGTGAGTTCATTTTGCAGTTTCTTTCACCCGACCTAGTATGAGAAAGATTAGCTAGCAACACAAGGTTGCTATTACCAAGGTACGCCTGATTGTGGTACAAAAATACCACAATCTTCAAGGAGGCTCTTTCTGTGTATCCCTGATGGTGATGCTGGGGAAAGCTGCAAATTGGCCTGCTTTTTCTTTAACACCAGCATTTCAGGGGAGCAAGGCATTTTGTGCTTGAACAAAAGAATATATTTTACTTGCCATTTTAACTGCCATTATAATTTTGTCCCATACATTCTTCCATGGTTGTTCTGTGATGAACCTATTGGCTAGACTTAATTTTATACAGCAAAACAGGAAATGTTTTCATAGGACATGCCTGCCTTGACAAGTTTCTCTTCAGTGCTGTCATTTTGGCTCAAATGTGCATATGCTTCACATTTGAAGCAATTGAGGCATAATTTTCTGCTGTTACAGTACAGCAGTGTTTCCCTTGTGCGTAATAATAATCTTATGCCAAATTGCTAACTTGCTTTGCTATCATTACTATTTTGTTCCCTGTTTTCTTTCCCCCCTAGTCAAGTAATCTGTTATATAGCTGAGTAACCATTTGTTTTAATGTTCAGTGGCTTGTTTTCAAGAAACAAGGGTGTCTCTAGCTTACCCAAAATAGTTGTGTGTTTTTTTTTTAAAATGATGTTGTAATCTTGCTGACCTTGTTTGCCATGTAATATGCAATCATTCTTACTCTCTGGAATGGCTCACTGATGCTGATGTTTTGATTTCTTACTGAACTGTGACAGAGAGTTGGGTTGTGCTTTCCAAAAATGAAGGTCGTCCAAAAAACTCTAATCTTCTCACTTGGCAGTGGTGCAGCCCTTGAGGAACTCGAGGGCAGGGAACTGTTTTCCAAAAGAAAAGAAAAAAGGGTCAGCAAAACAGGAGAACTAGAACATAAGAAACAGGATAACAAAACATAAGCATTTTGTAACTAAGAACAGTTTCTCTTTGGTTGAGGGCCACTTTCACATGTGGTTTCGTACTTGCTCAGGTTGAAAATGTGTATTCCATTGGACATTCTTGCGTGCACACTGGGAATCAACTGCCAGTTCTGAATAGGAGGCTGGTACAGGGCAGACACTATTTAGAATTGTGCAAGCATGATTTTGCAAAAGAAATGGGCTTTAGGAAGACAGGTAGGTAGATGTCTGGTTTGAAAGAGGAAGGCTATGTCTCCCTACTCCTGACGCATGGAAGAAGATGGAAATACAGTAAAACCTCAGATAACGCTAAAACTTGGTTCGACAAGTCTTAGTGTTATCCGATTTTTAATGTTATCCGATGCATGCAATTATGGAGTTTTAACGTTATCCGATGCATCCCATAGGATTTTAACGCATGCATCAGATAACGTTAAAATCCTGTGGGATGCATCGGATAACGTTAAAACTCTATAATTGTACATTGTAACCAGCACAGGCTTTAGTGAACGTTATCCGATGCATCCTGTAGGATTTAACGTTATGCAATGCAATTTCCCCCCCAGATAGCTTAACATTATGCAGTTTTTGCGTTATCTGATGCAAATGTTATCCGAGGTATTACTGTAAAGGCAAGAGTGGAAGGAAAAGCATAAGAAAAAGAGAGGTTGTAATGACAAAGCGAATAAAAAGCCAGAGATACACCCTGATGCCGATCAGAAAACAAAACAAAATAAACAAAACAAAATAAAAAACCAGTTTTTAATTTAACTTTTATTTTGTTTATTTTGTTTTGTTTTCTGATATGCCTGAACAGCAGACTAACACGGCTACTATTTAAAAAAAAACAACAACCCTAATGCCTAAATAATTAGCTGGCTGAAGCTAGTTGTTGAAAATAACACATTTATTGGGTGACTTGATGTGTCCCTCAAATAATCTATTCTCTTGGAAACTTCACAGTGTTACTTTAATGTCACAACAAACTTAAGAGTTTTTCCTTTTAAAAAAACCATACTAAAGACCTATTCGTTTGGCAAATGACAAGGTGAATTTGTACATGTGTGCATTTCAAGCGTTTCAATACTTAAATAAAAATTTCTCCTCTCTTTTCTTTTGTCCTAATAGGATGATAGTGATGGAATCCCATGGTCAGAGGAGAGGGTGGTACGGAAGGTTCTTTACTTATCCCTAAAGGAATTCAAGAATGCGCAAAAGAGGCAACATGGTGATGGCATTAATGGGAGTCTCAAAGGTGTGAATGGTAAGTCTCTTCTTAGCTGACGGGATTGTTGACCATGTCAGAATGCTGTGTTTGGGAGATATAATGGGATAATTCTTGTTTTCCCTGTCTCCTTTTCCTTTTCGTGAATAGCATTGCATAGCTGCATGAGCATTTTAAGTGGGGAAAGGGGAAGCTTTGTATTTGGTAACATCACCCCCTTTCATAAATTGAAATTATTTCTCCCTGTGGAAGATAGGTCAGTTTAGTCAAGTGTCTCTCGTTACAATTAAAAGCTTGATTAAAAATTAGTGTCTCAGTTTCACAGAACACAGATAGTCTCCCTCTATTCAGCACTAGTTAGAACACATTTAGAGTACAGTCATACCTCGCATAACAAATTTAATTCGTTCTGTGAGGTTGCTCGTTATTCGAAAAATTTGCTGTGTGAGTCTGACTCGTATAATGTATTTTTCGCTATGCGAGTCGGACTTTTCCCTATGGAAAAACTCGCATAACGAGCGTTTCTATGGGGAAAACTCGCGAGTTTTTCCCATAGAAACGCTCGTTATGCGAGTTTTTCCATAGGGAAAAGTCCGACTCGCATAGCGAAAAATTCGTTATGTGAGTCAGACCGCTTAGCAAAAAACTTGCTCGTTATGCGAGTTTTTCGCTAAGCGAAACGCTCGTTATGCGAGGTTTGACTACTGTGTTCAATTCTGGGCACTGCATTTTGAGAAAGATGCAAACAAATTAGTGCAGGTACAGAGAAGGGCAACAAGGTTGCTCAGAGAACTGGAAACCAAGCCATAGGAGGAAAGACTGAAGGAACTGGGCATGTTTAGCCTTGAGAAAAAGAGAATGGGAGGGGACATGATAGCACTCTGCAAATATCTGAAAGATGGTCATAAAAAGGAAAGGAAGGATCTGTTCTCTATAATCCCAGAGTGCAGGAAGTGTAAAAAAGGGCTGAAACTACAGGAAGCCAGATATAGGCTGAATACCAGGGAAAATGTCTTAACAGTTAGAGCAATAAAAAAGTGGAAACTTGAGAGGTGGCGAGTGCTCCAACATTGCAGTCATTCAAAAGAGAATTGGACAACCATCTGTCATGTCTGCTTTGATTTGGATTACTGTATTGAGCAGGGGAGTTGGACTCCATTGCCTAAAAGGCCCCGTCCAACTCAGTGATTCTATGATAAGGGGAATTTTGCCACATATGTACACCCAGTTGGAAATTCAGGAGGCAGTTGAGTGACATAATTTTTTTGTTTGCATAGGGGAATGATATAGCTGACTGGTGTTCTTGCAACTGTATGGCCACCACAATAACTTACTGCTCTTTAAATGACTGTATATTTGTTTACTTTTTGTATTGTGCAACATTAACCTATTATGTCTTTATAAAGATTATGTAAACCTAGTGTGGAATATTCAGCAGCGTTCTTTTTCCTCCAAAGCAATATTTATTTTACCTGTATTTAGTGGGGAAATGGTGCTATAGATCAGGGATTCTCAACCTGAGGCCCATGGGCCGAATGCGGCCTGCAACGCCATTTCATGTGCCCTCCCACTGCCTCCACCACACCAGGAGGTACCATGTGGTGGAGGAAGGGCAAAATGGCCATCCGGCCCCCAAAGCTGTCTGAGGGAGCATGTGCCGGCCCCCGGCTTTAAAAGGTTGAGAATTCCTCCTGTAGATACTAGTGCTGATTTTGATCCACCTTCTTTGGTATTATTTGATGACAATAGCACTTAACTTTAGATAAATATAGGTCTTTTTCCTAATCCTTGTCTATGTATATGCTAGCACTAAACAGTAGCTGACTGTTTTATAGAGGACTTGTATCTTTGTTGTATCACTTTTAATGCATCATATTTCGCCACTTGCTCATTGAGAAGTCCAGTGTTTATTAATGAAAGTACCATTATGTGGAAATGTGTACAATTTTGCATTGTACAATAAATTTATAGCATCTCATATCTGAGATAGAAAATCCTTCAGGTTCTCTCAGGCCAGTGACATTATGATATCCCCCCTGAAAGGCATTCACAGGTTATTTTGATCTTCCAGGAGTTCACAAAATACCTTTAGCTTCCTATTTTCTACAGAACCTATGCTCAGTTGATGTTCTATCAGTTTATTTAGAAAAGTTCCATATTCCATTGTGTCTTTCCTGCCATACTCTAAAAGGAGAAGTAATATTAATTTCATGTCAGAAATTATTCTGGATTGAAAGGATTTTTGCAGGAAAAACTCTGCTTAGGGGACGCCTGAATGAGGCACCTTTCATGTCCCCAAGAGCTGGGACAGAGACAGGAGTTCAATCAATCATGGATTACCCAGGTCTCGAACTGCCTACATGCTGGCTTTCCAGTTAACCACTGAGCCACCGTAGATGCAAAGGAGAAGTGAACGGCTGTGAAGGCATGATACAGAGCAACTGTGTGTTGTTTTGGGGGACTGTCAAGTTACAGAGCCTGACTGAGATTTCATAGTGTCTGGTTTTTACCTAAGTAGACTTGAAGAAAACAGGATAACCCACTTTTCAGTCTCTGAATGGCTTGCACATGAATGAGAGTATCAAGACCAGTACTTGAGAAGTCTAGGTTCCAAACAGTGGAACAAAACCTGATTGCCTTTCCAAATTTCACTCATTGTCACAGTTTTTATCTGCATAACTCGATCAATTTTGCATGGGTTAGGTGTAGATTTGCAGGCATAGGTAAAGGTAAAGGTTGCCCTTGCTCGAAAGCCAGTCGCATCCAACTTTAGAGTTCAGTGTTCATCTCTATTCATAGCCAACGAGCCAGTGCTGTGTGCGTCCACAAACGTTTCCATGGACATGTAGCAGGCATGACTAGACACAGGAGTTCACGGGACGCTGATTGCCATCTCACCAAAGTGGTACCTATTTATCTACCTGCAATTTCTTGCTTTTGAACTGCTAGGTTGGCAGGAGCTGGAACAGAGACAGATGCTCATTCCATCATACTGCACTCAGGTTTTGAACTGCTGACCTTCCAGTCATCAAGTCCAGCATCTTAACCACTAAGCGACTACAGTTTTCAGGCATAGGCACTCACTTATCAGTCTGAAAACAGTAGGAATGCTTTGTAGAAATTAAGTGGTGTGTTTGGCAAAAATTGATTAGCGTGTTGCCATATTGCTGATTGCCTATCCAGAGGAGTTTAATCAGCCAGATAACAAACAGAACATTAGTTCTGTGTTTATACACTTGCAAGCAATAGTCCCATGAAACCATTCGAAATGTTTGTGCCATCTTGGGTTTTGCTTGCTGCTGAGTTGATTTGACATTAACTGACTGAGCTTCTTACTTGTATTCACTGTGCCCCTTGTGTGCTCAAAAGTTGTGAATGCCTTCTCTTGCACAAGCCATTATTTGCCACAGCATAAAAACTAGAAGTGTGTTTACATTTAAATCTCCAAAGCAAGATTATAAATGAGGTTCAATATTTGACATGTGATACTAGTTTGCAGGGCAAGTTCTCAAGCCATAGATTGCCACTTTGGATGTAATAAAGGTTATATTTTATTTTAAAGAACATGCACCTGATTGGAGTAGGGAAAGAAAGGAGACTGTATATAAAACACAAGATTTCTTCTCTAGTGCCACACCATCATTATGTCTAAAGCAGAGTTTTCCAACATGGGGCACACGCCCCACAGGGGGACTTCAGTTGCCAGAAGCCTAAGCCAGACATTGGCTGAATTGTCTTAGGCTTGAATTGCAAAAACCAAAGGTTGGGAAACACTCGTCTAAATCAAGCCCTTGTGATATTTCCAGTTGCAGATTGTCAGAAAATCTGAATGAAATTACTTGTACTGTATATTAAAACCTTGCATAAAGAGCGCCTAGTTTAGAGACTAACTCGCTTAAAGAGGAGAATTTTCTCGGAATGGTTGCCTCACTTAACAACTAAAACCAACAAAAAATTTGCTTAACAACTAAATCAGGGTTCACAATCTCCCCCCCCCCCCCAGAAGTCACAATTGGTCAATTACAATGGTGTTTTGCTTAAAGAGCAAACTTACTTAAAGAGCAGTCCCATGGAACGCATTATGCTCTTTAAGCATTTCTTTTAGAAGGTTGCTTCTTGGTGTTCTCGGGGCAATGATCAATGTCCAGTTGCAATAAAGTGCCTTTGTTTCTCTTTCACCATGTGAGAACATTTAAAATCAGAAGGGGATATTTGTGTGTAATGTCAAGAAACCATTTGTAGCATTCAATGTGGGTCTTCAAATTCTCGGAAGCAAGATAACACACCAGCAAGCCCAAGGGAATCTGCGCTATAATTTTGAATGTTACTACTGTATCTGCTATTTCAGCTGCATTTTCAGCAAGCCAGGTTTGGGATAGTGCAATCAGTTTTTCAGAAGCCTGTTTGTAAGAGAGAATTCAATTCTCATGGGAGATAGCTTTCTTTTGAGTGCTTCGGATATGAAATAGATGGCTGTAAAATTGAAGTATAGAATGGGCTTTCTTTGGCTTTTATTCACAAGGCTGTGTTTTGTATTCACCTCACATTGATCATGGAACAAAGCATGCTTCTATCTGATGTTAAAAACATGTAAACAATTTTGATTAAAAAATAGATACAACTAGATAGCATGTATTGGTATTTTTAAAGCTATACTAATTATTTCATTCTTTAAGCTTCTTTCTTTGGAAAGGGATTCAGTGTAGACACCATCGTTTGGACATGTTGGAGTTTTGTACTGCAGCAAGTCCAAACCATCCTCAGGAGATAGAGTTTAGCAGAGAGATTAATGGTGGCTCAGTATACAGTAAAATCTTGCATAAAAAGAGCACCTCGCTTAGAGACTAACTCGCTTAAAGAGCAGCATTTTCTCTGAATGGTAGCCTCACTTAACAACTAAAATCAACCAAAAACTCGCTTAACAACTAAATCGGGGTTCGCAATCCCCCCCACCAGAAGTCACAATTAGTCACTTATTATGGTGTTTCGGTTAAAGAGCAAACTCGCTTAAAGAGCAATCCCATGGAACGCATTATGCTCTTTAAGCGAGGTATCGCTGTACTTCTCAGCACAGCAATCCCTTCTGTAAATTCAGTAGCATCTGAAGGTGGAATAATGGCTATAACAATGCTTCGTTAATTCAAATATCATGTCAGGACTGTAGCCGAAACAATAATTTTCAAATAATTTCAAACCATGGTTTTTGAGCATAGATCCTTCCTGTCTTCCCTGTGTGTGTGTCTTGTGTATTCATTATATAAACCTACAGAACTGTTTAAACCTGTGTCATCCTTCCATATATGTTTTAGGAGAGAACACATGCATTCTTTGTGACCTCCCATCAGCTAATGGAAGTCTGGTTCAGGGTTCTATCTGACATGTTGCTATTTATTAAGCTGATTCCATGTGTGATGTGTCATTCTGTTATAGTACTATGGCCATGTTCTGTTCCTTTATTTAGTAGTTAATTATGGTAGTAAGGCAATTTTGACAATGACAGGTAGTGGCGGTAAAATATAATTTTATTTTTGCTAGCGAGCTGTCTTGACATGTGGAGTACTAGTGTCTAGCCCAAGTTCTCATTACTCCTTAAATAGTATTCAGAGTTGGGGGAGGTTATTTTTGGGGGGCTACAGTTCCCAGAATATTTTAGCCATGCTAGTCAGGGGATTCTATGAGTTCTTGGGGGGGGGGGAGAATTAGGTACAATATTCCACTTTCTTCAAACTGTTGACAGTAGAAATAATAAAATGTAATATGAAGTAGACATCAGGAGGTACAATGCACTCGGCATAGTTAAATGAAGCATTATATGTGGATAGCCACCATGTTAGTGATTAAAAGGCCGCAGAGCATATGTGCAGGGTTCTTAAAATCAGTTAGTTACATGCATACATTCTATAAGGTGGTGATGAAACCCAAAGATCCATCTGTGTTGTGTTATCCATATTTTTATACCAACATTCATTTCAAGGAACATTGTTTTTGAAAGGTTATTAAAAATATTGTTTAGTGAACATTTCATTTATTTTTAAGATGCTTTAGCAGTACAGTATTGTAAAAATGGCTGAAAGCTTAAGCAATGCTCATTTTTTCAGACGTACAATCTCAAGTTTATAGGTTGAAGCTGGAGATAAAAGTTTTAACAGAAGTACAGTATTCACTTTTTATTAAACGAGACCAAGTAACTTTGAAAAACAAGTTCACAGATACGTACATTGTGCTTGAATTTCCACTTGCCTCTATAGCAGGCGTTCTCAACCTTTTTTTAGCTGTCGGCCGGACCACACCCCCTCAGACAGCTGAGTGGGCCCGGACTGGACTGGTGGTCCCACCTGCTGTAAATGCTGCCATAAAATGCATCCAAGGCTGTCATAAATGCGTTTACGACAGCCATGGACTCATTTATGACTGTATTAAGTGCATTTACAATGGCCATCAATGAGTCCGTGGCCAATTCGGTGGTCCGTGGCCAATTCGGGTGGTGGTTTAAGCAAGGTTGGGGGCTGGATTATTTGTCATGTGGGCTGGAGGTTGAGAACCCCTGCTCTATAGACTGGTCAATTTAGGAATAATAAGCAAACATTTAGGAGATACTGTAATGGGTTTTCTAGCAAGCTCCCAAAACAGGTTAATGCACATTTTCTGCTTCTGATCTATTTTTGTTTTAGATTTTAAAAAAAAATCCAAGGGGGAGGTGGGCAAAATGCACATTTCAGAGCATTTTCTGACGACTGTGTTGAAAAACAGCAAAGTGTGATAGCTGGGAAGAGGAGAGCTTTAAGGAACTATTTAACATGACAGAGGAAAGAGCTTTCTAAATAAAGACTGAGGGGTGGGGGTGTTACTGAAGGGGGGGGGAACAGTATGACTAGAAGGCATGTGTTGCTTTATGGTCTGGCTTGGACTAGAGAGCAGGAAACGGCCAAAGGAAAGTTAGTACACATGCTGCAGATTCATAAACAAAGACAGCAGTATGTTCCTTACATAATTCAAAATCTTGCAGATTCACACATCCTTCTGCTCTTCAGAGAACTTTTTATTACATCCTTCTTGAAAGGGAAACCTGTGTTGTGTTCTCTCACAAGAAAAAATAAGTGACATTTATCTTTGTGCAACCAAGTCTGTCTGGTCAGGTTATCCTGCTATGGTAATAGAGTAAGACCATACTGCCAGTGACTCAACGCCGAGTGTCAGGCGGTGGTTAACTAACCTGACAACCCTGAAGTCTAACGGCCTTGGGTGCCTAAGTACACAGGGAAGGATGGTGGTCCCCAAGGGGGCTAAATCCCACTTGAATCCATCTTGATGGAGGGCAGCAGCTTCATCAATTCTGGCCTGAGGCTGATGGGGGCTTTGCGTGCCAAAAGGGCTCAGGACCAAAAAGTGACTCGCAGAGCTGGATAAATGGTACAGGTGTCATGCTGCGATGCAGAAGGCAGATGAAAAACCATTGCATTATATTCTCAGGATAGTCTTCATGGCTGATCACCATGAGGATCGCCAATATTCAGATTTGGAAACGGAAAAAGAAGAAGAACAGCAGCAGCAGCAGCAGCAACAACAACAAAGTCAACATTTCCCCTGTCACCTCCATAGTGCAAATTTCTCTGTGCACTTGGATTGTGTCTACATTTCTATCCAGATGGAATAGAGGAAGGTTTAGTCCAGAAGCTCTCAACCTTTTAAAGCTGCTTCTTCAGAAAATTTCAGGGGCCGGATGGCCATTTTGCCTTTCCTCTACCACATGGCACTTCCTGGTGTGGTGGAGGCAGTGGGGGCCCACATGAAATGTTGCTGTGGGCCACATTTGGCCCATGGGCAACAGGTTGAGAAACCCTGGTTTAGTCTCTTTATGTTGGTACAGGATATGTAATTTTGCCCTCCCACTTTTATTTCTTACTGCTTTTTATTTCTCATTGCCTGTGAAAACTTAATACTAGGAGGCAGTGATTCCTGGCGTACTAGATGCTCATATGTTTTTTCACAGCACAACCCTGCAGGTATCTGAGGAAAATATAACCTGAGCCCTCTTTCTGTGTTTATGTTGCCTGTATTTGCAAACATACTTCAAACTGTGGCTGAGAAATCAATCAAGTTAGTATTAATCATGGTTAGTGCAAGAGAACATGTAAAATTAAAGCAAATTGTTGGGATGGAGGATTAAATATAGGAGGAAAAAAGAGGAAGAATGTGAGTCTTAGCCTGCTAATGATCGGGAAATATTAGTCAGAATCCTCTTACTGATTTACATTAATGTAAGGTAATTATTTAAGCCTTAGCAGCAATTTGCCACTTCTTAATTAAATGCTGGTTACATTCCTTGACATATGCCAGCAATATGGTTTAGAGGTTCTAGCATATGTCAGTATTTTCAGATTTGATTTTTCTATGTCTAGTCTTATATCATCTTTGTGGTGCATTTGATGCAATAAATTATTATGAATATTTGTGAAGTGGGATGGAACTCCTAAATAGTTTTATATAGGACTGCAGCTTTAATTCAGTTTAGGATATCTAAGATTCAGGAAAGCGCCAAAGGATTATGTAGCCTACAAAGTCTGAACAGAAAATTTGACAGCCATTTTCTTCAATATTTGTTCTAGATTTTTAATAGTTTTAATTCGGGTCTGTGAAGTATAACCTTCCTATTCATTCCTTAGTTTTATGAAAATTTAAAATAAAAAATTGACCAAATAGTCTTAGCCTAGGCCTGGGGTCCTCAAACATGGCTCTCCAGGTGTTCTTGGACTTCAATTCCCAGAAGCCTAAGTCAGTACACCTGCTGTACACCTGGACTTGAATTCTGGGAACTGAAGTCCAAGAACATCTGGAGAGCCATGTTTGAGGACTCCTGGCCTAGGCCAAAGATGCTATGTGTGTGTAAGTGTGCTTATACACATTGGAGTGTGTGTAATATTATCATGAGAGTCCAATAAATTGATGCCATGAGATTTTACTCTTATATCTGATAAAGTGGACTTGATCCACGAAAGCTCACATTTAAATATAGGAGTTAGTTTTTAAGGAGTCACAACTTTTTTGTTGTTTTATTTTGTTTACTCTCTGACATGCTTGCACAGACTAACAAGGCTACCACATCAAAACTTTCAATCTCATTACTGTTTCTCTCCTCTTCTCCTCCACCCGGTTTTTAAGCCGAATCTCCTTGTTGCAGTTTCAACTCTGATTTTACTTAAGTTTAGCGTTTTACTCAAGTAAGAGGAGTGCAGTGTTAAACTGTTAATAACCACTGCCCAAATAGACATGAATGTTTCTTTGTAATTGAAAATTACATCCTTTAAGAACCTTATCAGTTAGTGGTACCTTTTATTTAAGTTAGAATTATTCTTCTGAAATAACCGTACTGACGGTCCAGAATCTTGTTGGTGATTTACATACATGTAAGCTAAAGGGGCTGCAGTGGCTTAGTGGTCAAGACACTGAACTTGATGACTGGAAAATCAGCAGTTCAAGACCCTAATGCTACACAATGGAGTGAGCTCTCATCTGTCCCAGCTTCTGCCGACCTACCAGTTCAAAAGCAAGAATTGCAAGTAGATAAATAGGCACCACTTCTGTGGTAAGGTAACAGCGTTCTGTGCATTCTGATGTTGTCATGCCTCCCACATGACTATGGAAATATCTGCAGGTGCAGGCAGTGCTGGCTCTTTGGCTGTAGACAGAGACAAGCACCGCACCTAGAGTCGGATACAACTGGTTTTTGAGCAAGGGCGACCTTTTCCTACAGGGCTGGAGCCTGTTGCATCATCAATCAAGTATTGCCTCTTCAATTAACAAATGCTCTTCACAATGTAACTTATGCACATATAAATAGCCAGCAGGATTCTGTCAACGAATCAGATGCTTCAGGTGACATATGCTAGTCAAACCTCCAAGCAACCCACATTTTAAAAAATCATTTGTCATTTAAATTAACTTCTTGTTGTGGCATATCCGATTCCGAATATTGGTGATCATTACGGTGATGAGCCATGAAGACTGTCCTGTAAATATAATGCAGTGGCCTTTTATCTGCCTTCTGCATTGCAGCGTGACACCCATACCACTGATCCAGTTCTGCAAGTCACTTTCTGACCCTGAGCCCTTTTGGCATGCAAAGTCATCCTCAGCCCCAGGCCAGTATTGATGGAGAAGCTGCTGCTCTCCATCAAGATGGATTCAAGTGGGATTGAATCCACATGGGGACCATCACCCTTCCCTGTGGAGTTCGCCAAGGTCGCTAGTCCTCAGGGTTGTCAGGTTAGTTAACTGCCGCCTGACACTCGGCGTTGAGTTCTTGGCAGTATGGTCTACTCTATTGCCATAGCAGGATAATCTGGCCAAATTACCAGAAACCTTTTAAAAAGCATGTACCTACGCTACCCTTGATTTAGCATCTGCTTAGTTCCCTATGGTGAGATGCTCTCTAAAAAGACTGACTGACCATCAAACACATAATCTTCCTCCCTCCCTCCCTCCCTATTCACAGATCACCAAACACATTACTGTATTATCACATGTTTGCTGCATTGTAGGAAGACAGCAGTTGCTCCAAAATGTATTTCTTCTACAGATAAAATTTTTGTCTGGGTGTGACCTTTGAATACAAAGCACCCAGTGGATAGATAACGGCCGTGCATTTACAAGACCTTTAAGGATCCACTTTAAAAGTGTCATAATACAGTACCCAGAATTCTGAGAACAGTACACAAGTGTTTCTGCAATTTCAGTGATTAATAAATAAAATGTGATGTTTCAAATTATATTTGGCTACTTTCTATGCCTTTAGTTTAATGATAATTTCTAGGAACATGTCAGGTGTGGGTATTACATGGTATGGATTAAAAATTATTTTCATATTTCATTTGTTGGGGAGTGTATAGATTAACCAACAATATAAGCATTTGTTGTCTATTATAATCTCACTGGGAGGAGCTTGAAATCATCTGCTTGATTAATGACCAATAAGAATGCAGCATTGCAAAGGATTTGATTTATAGTAGGAGCTTATACCCTACGGCACACTGGCTGGACCAGCTCCTGACACCATTCCATCTGGCCCGCAGCAACGACCCTAGAAGTAGACGCAGCAAACGCATCTGCTTTGGTTTACGGCAGCATTTGCAATGTGTGGTAGCCACATGTCCGGCCTGCTCAGGGGAGTTATACGGCCCGTGGTGCGAAAACCTTGAGAACTCCTGATTTACAGGGTAAAAACAGTTAATCACCCTTTAATTATCATAGTTACAATTCTTTGGGGTGAGGGGAGAGTCTTGTAACTAAAGTAGCAATTACAGATTTATTGTTCTTTGGTTCTGAAGTTAGAAAACAGAAATGAAGTATAAAAAAGCAAATTAAAAAAGCAGTGGTGGCTTAGTGGTTAAGACTCTGAGCTTGGTGACTGGAAGGATGACAGGTCAGCAGTTTGAGACCCAAGTACTTTGAGATGGGGTAAGCTCCCATCTCTCCCCCCCCCCCCAGTTCCTGATAACCTAACAGTTCGTAAGCAAGAAATTGCAAGTAGAGAAATAGATACCTCTTCAGTGGGAAAGGTAACAGTGTTCCGTGTGCTCCAGTGTCTAGTCATGCCTGCCACATGACCACAGAAACATCTGCAGACGCAGATAGTGCTGGCTTTTTGGCTGTAGTTGTAATGAACACTGTCCCATAGAGTTGGATATGACTAGCTTTCAAGCAAGGGAGATCTTTAGCCTTTCATTGATAAATATTGTTCATTTTATTTATTTCATTTTAAGCTACTGGTATTCCATGTCTTCTGCCATAAATAAATATATGACTTGGTTAAAGAAAGAATTAACAGTACCTTTATTTATTTTAGTATAGGTTTTCATGGTTTACAGTCCACTTGCTTGGATAAAGAAAGTAGAATATTTAAGCTACAGTTTTATATACATGGTGTACATAATTGTGGGGGTAGGGATCAAATGAATTGTATTAATAGTATTACAATGTTGTAGTCACTTTTATTACCTGTGTTAATATTGATGGTGTTACCTTCTGTATTCAAGTTCAATAAATAAGGACTCCTGTGGAGTTTACAAGGCATTCAGACATTAAATCGTAAATTTAGTAATAAAATGATGATATAATAAAAGCAAATAACTCCCAAATTTTTATTTTTGGATTTATATGTTGTTGTTTTTAATCCTTAAAGTAAACCTTTCATCTCCCAGCTTTTAGCACAACATGCAAATGTGTACAGTATTTGAGATACTGTATTTAGGATGAATGGGAGCAGGCAAAGGGATACATACACACCCTTCTGCTTAATATATATCCAGTGGTACCTCGCTTAAAGAGCATAATGCGTTCCACAGGATTGCTCTTTAAGCAAGTTTGCTCTTTAAGCGAAACACCATTGTAAATGACCAATTGTGGGGGGATTGTGAACCCCAATTTATTTGTTAAGCGAGTTTTTGGTTGGTTTTATTTGTTAAGCGAAGCAAACATTCAGAGAAAATTCTGCTCTTTAAGCGAAACACTCTTTAAGCGAAACATTCTTTGTGTGAGGTTTGACTGCATATATTTGGACTATGGGTGAGTTACCAATAATGCTTTCCGTTTACCACATGAGCTGCTTTTGATTAATAATTTGTGAGCTGGAAGTTTTTGTAAAATTTTCAGTAGAGACTTCTCTTGTGATACAGGCATATTTTCCCATCCCAAATGTTCATGTGTTAGAAGAAAAAAATTCGTTCAACCAGATGCAAGTTCTAATGGCAGTGACTAAGGCCCTTTTGTCAAAAGCCCAGGAGAGCTTCTGTAGAAGGGGAATTTAGCTGGCTAAGGCTGAGAGAATTGGGTGGGAGGGAGTGTTTCAGGTTTTTTGTTTTGAATTGCTGAGCTTAGCAGAGGATTAAATCTATTGTCTGATAATGCTTGCACTGGAAGGTCACCACCCCCATTACTGGGTCATGTGTTACTGCTGTAAGAGGCCTCTTCAGAGCATGTGTCACATTGGAAAAAAATATTTCTTGAGTCTGTCTGGAGGATTGCCCACACTTATGGCAGAAGCCATGAAGGGCTGGTCTGAATGATGCGCATTACAATATCCAATGGGGTTGCACAAGTGGAAATATGCCACAGCCCTTTGCTTCTCCAAGTAAGATTTTTGAGCTGGTTTTGTCTGCGTGCACACAGCCATACTCATACACAACAGTAGTTTGTGGACTTGCTAAATGAAGAGTGCCTGATGTTTTCTCACCCTCTTTATTTATTTAAAACAGTGAACATTTAAGCTTGCATATTTCTCCCTCTTGATTCTAGAGTTGCTCCTTTGCTAACTTTCAGAAGCTAACTTTCAGAAGCATAATATAATTCAGGACAAGCAATAGGAAGGACTTCGTCACAAAGCACATGGCTAGGTGATGGAGTTCAGTGTGGTGCTCAAATTGAACAGTTTAATAATCGATTAGGCTGTTGGTGGCTAGAAGACAAAATGGCTCTATGCCACATTGTGGATCAGAAATTCCCTTTGGATACCAGCTGGTAGAAGAATAACAGCAGAGGAGACCCTGTTGTTTGGTCCTTCCTACTATTTCCGATTGGACACTGTGGGAAATGGGATGCTGGACCGGTTAGTCTTTTGTTCTGATCTAGCAGGCCTCTACTTGCATTATTTGCTTTTGTAGAATGAATTACAACAAACGGAGTGGGAATTTCTTATGTCATTCTACTGTGGCTAACTCTGTTCCATTTTCCATTCCACTGCTCTTTCCCATTTACTATACAGTAATACCTCGGATAACGCTAAGACTTGGTTCCACAAGTCTTGGTGTTATCTGATTTTTAGTGTTATCTGATGCATGTTAAAATCCTATGGGATGTATAGGATAACGTTAAAGCTCCATAGAGATACATTGTAACTGCACAGGCTTTAGCGGTTGTTATCCGATCCATCCCATAGGACCTTAACGTTATTCGATCCAATTCTCCTCCCCAGATTACTTAACGTTATGCGATTTTAGCGTTATCCAAGGTAAACGTTATCCGAGGTATTACTGTAGTTTACTTAGTAACTGTGGTGGCTCAAGTGGTTAAGACTCTGAACTTGACGACTGGAAGGTCAGTAGTTCAAGACCCGAGTACTGCATGACAGACTGAGCTCCTGTCTCTGTCCCAGCTCATGCCTACCCAGCAGTTTGAAAGCAAGAAATTGCAAGTCGATAAATAGGTACCACCTTGGTGGGAGGTAGTCAACATTGTGTGCATTGTGTGAGGCATGCCTTCCACATGTCCATGGAAGCATCTGCAGACATAGATAGCGCTGGCTCTTTGGCTGTAACCAGAGATGAGCACTGAACCCTAGAGTCGGATACGACTGGCTTTCGAGCAAGGGTGACCTTTACCTTACTTAGAGTAAACACCACTACAGACTTCAGTTCGCTAAATTAGCATAGCGCTGTTTGCATCCAAGATCCTTAGAATGTTATTTCATTAATTCTATTACTGCTTGCTATCAGTGGCTGCAGGAATGGAGACTACTTTATTTGTTCGTACAAACATACAGGCAAGAACATACTTTGCCTTGGTACTTCCAGTTGTTTTAAATGCCTTACTTCTGCTACATGTCTATTTGAAATTGTGTCCCCGTTGCAAGTTGCTTTATGTGTGGCAGCCTGCCATCTGAGTTGGCCTATGTGGTATAATTTGTATTATGACTCTGATCAAAATTTCTCTTAGCATTTTATAGCAACACAGAGAAAACTGCATGGCAACAGCTAATCTGGGTCTTAAGCCAGTACACATTAAAAACAAACAAACCACTGCATGAAGTAGCCAAGCTGTGACAGCTATTTCAAGTAAAGCAGACCTCAAAACTCCTAGGTAAATGTTAATCTTTTGCCCCTGACAGAAAAGAAGTAGGGTTACTCAATGTCAGGGGTGCTCAAACTTTTTGGACTGTGGGCCAGTCACCATGGTTCAGGAAGCTGGTCACTATGACTCGAGGGCCAGATCTGGCCCCCTGGCCATAGTTTGGACATCCCTTCTCAATGTACTTGTCCTTATTCCCTGGAAGTTTTTCTACTGAAGTTTTACAAAATGAAATATTTCTGTGGTTGCTTAACTTTTTTTAGAATTATGGACCAGGATGTATGTAATTGGGTAAACAAAATAGCTTTCCAGACTGTGCATGATTAAGCTGATTCTCTTTTGGAGATCTCTGTGTTTGACAGCCTGAGAAAACCAGCATCTATTGTAAAGTCATGCATGCTTACCTTCCATAGTAATGATGTGTATCTACATCAGTCTTGTGTTCATTTACAGACTGTAAAAGCTGTGGTCTAACACTTTTTTTCACATCACAGCAACAGAAGAGCATATGTGAGTGCTACCATTTTCAATTTAATGCCGGATGGCTTGCCATATGGAAAGGCCAATGGTTATTCATGTGGTAAGCACAAGAGTCAAAGGTGATTCAGTCACATAATATTCTTTCCGATTTCTTTTTTTCATCCCTCTTATCTTTTGGATAGTAAAGTGGAGTCCTAAAGCAGATTCTTCCATATCTTAAAGCCATCTCTACATGACATGTACATAAAGCCAGCTAGATAGTTTCTGCACAGAAAGCAACAGTGAAATACAGTGCACTCTGGCATTAATTCCCTGAAGAAGCAAGAAGATTTGCCTTTTCTCAGTGTTTAGCCAAAAGTGAGAGTCTGCACTGAAAAAGAACAGTCACAGGCAACAATAGCCTGTGTTGGATAACAGACAGTGCTTTGCAATAAATTGGGTTCCTCAACCTTTTCAAGCCAGGGGCCGGGTCACGTCCCCTCAGAATGTCGAGGGGCCGAACTGGTGGTGCGGTGGCAGCAGAACCACCCGAACCCACCACCACCCCCCGCTGACAATGATGACACTGCTGCCAGTGACCATCCCGAGCCGACCACCACCACCGGTGGACCATCCCGAGCCACCCACCACTCTACTGCTGCCGATCACCCTGAGCCACCACTACCACCCATATTCCCTGCTTACTGGCCTGGAGGAGTTGCTTGGTGTGGGTGAAGGAGGGGTCCAGGCTGTCCTTCTCGCCTGCGCTTGGCCAGAACAGCCCCTGGGAAAGACGTGGGCGCCCACAGGCAGCTTCCATTTCTGCTACCACCTCAATCCTTGTCACCTCTGCTTGGCTTGGTGTGTCTCTAATGGCACTCTGTAACAGGGCAGATGTTCTGAGCCTTAACACATCCACCCTGCTATGGAGCACTGTTAGGGACACATCAAGTCAGCGGAGGGGACAAGGATTGAGGCGGTGGAAGTGGCGGCTGGAGCGAGGGCACGGGCTAGATGATTTTGTGCTGGAGCTGGCCCACGGGGCATAGGTTGAGGATCCCTACAATAAATGAATAAGCAGGATTAATTTAATTTTTTTATACATTGTGAATACATTCCTGTCGCTTAAATAGTAACAATGTTAACTAATTTGCATATAAAACGGCTGATCTCTAAACAGAATAAAAGCTACCAGTAACTTTAAGTAAAAAGATTTTCTATGTAAATGAAGAATCCATTTTATCAATGACATAACAAAACATACATGTTCTGTTTTCAGCTAATATAGACAAATTACTATAATTTGCTGTGTAACTTCCAGTCCTGCCATCTGCCTGTCATTCATTGACATTTCGTTTTCATTCACTAATACGTTTTTGCAAAGGACAGGTCTGACTCAAGGCGCAGCAAAGTAGTAGAAAGCTACATTTAGAAAGAAATTGAAATACAGTAGAACCCTGCATAACGGAAAAACTCAGTTCCATGGAGCTCTTCACTATGCGGTTTTTTTTATTATGCATTTCCCTATGGGAGATACCTTGAATAACGGGGGAAAATGTCCGTTAACCGGGGTTCCCGTTAAGTGGGTATACCCCGGTTACAAAAAACCCTGCATAATGAAAAAAAATTCATTATGCGGGTTATCACCATTGCATAACGAACACTTCATTATGCGAATTTTTGCTATGCAATGCATTTTTTAAGTGAGGTACCACTGTAGTCCTGTGTGTGGGTTTGTATGCTACCATTGTTAACTGGTCTTTATGAACTTTGGTGCTATCTTTAGAAGGCCACACTGGGTGCTTCATATAGTAAGTACCACAGGATAGTTCAGATTAACACTGAAATTGTTACAAACTGTGGGTGCAATGTTAAAATTTATTAGCATCATTATAGGTATGTTTTTGCATATTGCCTTGGTATATATGCTGCCTGGTATTAATGCTATTCAGCAGAGGTCTTACCTTTGTTATATTTGATCAAGGTAACAGAAGTAAAGATTGGAACTTACCATTCTTTCTAAGACATTGGGAGGAGGAAACCTAAAAACTCAACTCATCAGACTGTAATCTGATTGTGATAGGAAAGCAGATGCACCAGCATTCCTTAGGCAATGGGATAAATATATGTAGTGACCTTCTATAATTAATTGTTTTGTTAGTGGTGGAGGGGGGTACTCCAAGAAATGTATTTCTTTTAATGCTCTTTCATTCTGTTTACCTTTCTAATTGTTTCACTTACAGAGTTTCTACAGGTTAGCTTTTACCTATTAGAATACAGTCACACCTCACATAATTTAATTCGTTCTGCGAGGCGGCTCGCTATGCGAGTTTTTTGCTATGCGAGTCAGGCTCGTATAACAAATTTTTCGCTATGCGAGTCGGACTTTCCCTATAGAAAAACTCTGATAACGAGTGTATCAAGGGGGAAAACTCGCATAGGGAAAAATTTTCACTATGCGAGTTTTCCCCATAGAAACGCTTCTTATGTGAGTTTTTCCATAGGGAAAAATCCAACTTGCATAGTGAAAAATTCGTTATGCGAGTCAGACCACTTAGCAAAAAACCTGCTCATTATGCGAGTTTTTCACTAAGCAAAATGCTTGTTATGCGAGGTTTGACTGTACATTCTTATACTTTACCGGTGATGCTTATAGTCATTTCTTTATGAGTCTAGAGTCATACCTCTGAATAAATGTTGCTCTTTTATGTACTGTTAAAGTGATTGCATATGTAAAATCTGCTCTTTATATATTTTTAGTAGGCTTACATTCATTCACGCTGTATATTTGCAAGGAGAGAAAGATCACATCAATTAGTTCATTATTTATAAAACACCATTTGGACCAATATTTTAATGTTCATAAATTCTTAAACAGTCTAGAATTAAATCCAGTGTTTATATATTCAGTAAAGCCAAGGGATAAAGGTATTCTTGGACTGAATCAACTCAGTTTGCAAGAAGAATTGTGACTTTGTGTGGTCATTGCACTCAGCACTTCTGTATTGTGACAGCAATGCCACACATATTTATATGCCCTCACAGCGGTTAGAAAGTCAAAAGCCCTGTTTTAATCTGATGTTTATAACCCAGTTATATCATTTCCTTCTTGGCAAGGACCATTAAGAAAAGAATCCTGTATTATTGTGTGTGTTGTGGGTGAAGGAAATGTGCATAGGGTGGGGAAGTGTATCAAAATGCAAACATTTATGTAGTTTAAAGAAATTAACAAGAAAAAAGGTGGAATGAACTTAATGATTTAATACATGAGAAATTGGCATGAACTGAAAACAGATTTATCCGTCTAGCCCTCTGCCTATACAACATTGTGATTTAATCAGATTTATGAGTGTTACAAATTGTGTGGTTTTGTAAAGCTAGTTTTTTGTTGTTGTTGTTGATTGGTATACAGTGGAACCTCGGTTAATGTAATTAATGCATTCTCCAGAACATTTCTTACAGTAAAAATTACTTTAACTGAATTTCCCATAGGAATGCATTGAATGCAGTTTCCCATAGGAATGCACTGAAAACCCACTAATCCGTGCAAAAAAAATTTCTGTAAACCGAGCCACTATTTTCTATGGATTTCCTTTTGTCATGTGATTTTTATGTTAACCAAGCTGTTTGTTAACTGAGGTTCCACTGTATACATTTCCTTTGGGAGAGAAAGATTGGATTGGTTTTTAGAAATAAAATAAAATCCACTCAAAACAAAAGAGTGCAGATGGAGCTTTCCAAATCCAGTCTCAGTTGGGTTGGGTTGGGTTGGGTTTGGTTACTAGATGTGAAAATTTTCAAACTTAACAAGGGGGAAGTGAGGAGAAGAATTATATTAGATGTGAGAGGGAGGGTTTTCTCTATGATAAAACTTCATAGGCGAGAAGTTTGTTTGGAACCACCATTTCTTTTGAGGTTGGGATACTGTTTTTCTTTTCTGGCAGTCATTGCTGCTCTTACTTACTCCCATTGGTAAGTTAAGTGTTCATTGTCCTATCTGTGAAGACATGAAAACTAGTGATTAAAACTTCCTTCCTTTCCCTCTTGTGTTCTTATACTTAGCTTGTTAGTATTTAACATCTGCTACTTTGTGACTGAATGAGGTATACCCTTTGCTTTAGTTCAGTGGTTCCCAACAAGGGGTACACAGCCCACTAGTGGACTTCAATTCCCAGAAGCCTAAGTCAGTACATTGGCTGATCAGTGCTTTGGGGAAATGACTTAGGCTTCTGGGAATTGAAGTCCAAAAACCAGCATTTGGGAAACACTGCTTTAGCTAAATCCAAGATGGGGAATTTATTGTGTAGGAGTCCCTTCACACCAGGTCTGAAATGTGAACTATATGGGCCTCATGGTTTAGATTCAGAACTGAAACTTAATGTGTAATTGACATGTCTTGCTGTAAGATCATTGGTTGGAGTCCCTAAGGGGGAGGGCCAAAGGTGGACCCTGTGGGAGGAGATATAACCCAGAAACATGCATGCACACTCAGATACTCTCTTGGATGCTTTGCTTTTAAATTGCAAAAATGTAGAGGCTTGAGAAAGAAGGGGGGCATGGGCTATCCCTTGAACATGCAGCTTGCTTTATGTCTTTTGTTTTGAAATAATTTCTGAGCTTTTGATGGACCATATCTTGTATCTCGCTGTGCTTTCAGTATACAGTAAAACCCCGGATAACGCTAAAACTTGGTTCCACAAGTCTTAGTGTTATCTGATTTTTAATGTTATCCGATGCATGCATCGGATAACGTTAAAATCCTATGGGATGAATTGCATAACGTTAAAACTCCATAGAGATACATTGTAACCGGCACAGGCTTTAGCGAACATTATCCAATGCATGCCATAGGATTCTAGTGTTATGCAATGCATTCCCACCCCCACCCCACCCCCGATTGCTTAACGTTATGGAGTTTTAGCGTTATCTGATGCAAACGTTATCCGATGTATTACAGTATTTCTAAAATACCTGAAGAGACTTGGAGTGACTACTTGGCTCGACGCTACCTGAATTGACACTAGTTTCACGTGCACCTGGCTTTTGGTCAGGAGTGACTGGGCACTCTGATAGGAGAAGCTTGAACTGCTGGGTCTGATCTGGACCAGGAAAGCAGGATCAGGTGCATTCCCATTGCCAGAAGGCCAGAGGACTCCTGAGTCCTACCTGGGAGTAAGCGGAAATGATTGAAGACTCTGTGGAAATCTGTGGAGTTTTCTGGTATGACACCAAGAGGAAGAAATGAGAGAGAGAAAACCAAAATCTCTCCTCTAGATTCTACTAAGTAATACATTTTACCAATAACCTGAATGTAGAAAGCAAGAGGGGACTGCGGTGGCTTAGTGGTTAAAATGCTGAACTTGATGACTGGAAGGTTAGTCGTTCAAGACCAGAGTGTTGCATGACGGAGTGAGGTTCGATCTCTGTCCCAGCTCCTGCCAACTTAGCAGTTCGAAAGCAAGAAATTGCAAGTAGATAAATAGATACCACTTTGGTAGGAAGGTAAACAGCGTTCCATGCACTCTGGTGTTTAGTCATGCTTGCCACATGACCACGGAAACATCTGCAAATGCAGACAGCTCTGGCTCTTTGGCTATATACAGAGATGAGCACCAAACCCTAGAGTTGGATACAGCTAACTTTTGAGCAAGGGTGACCTTTACCTAGAGAACAAGAATAACAAGAAGAGCAAGTGGGTCAGCACACTTTATATGACTATATGATCTTCTAATATGTTGGAAGCAAGGGTTTGAGTTATCCAGCACCTTCCCTCAGGCTTGGATAGTCAGGAAATCATAAAAAGGACAGGTTTCACTTACCAGTAACTGTCGTTCTCCGAGTATGTTGTTTGGGGATTCACACTGATGGGTTCTGCGCCTGCGCTGAATCCGGAGCGGAGCTGGAAAGCTGATTGGATAAAGAGTTTTGAATGTGGGACCGCCCACCATGCCCAACCCCTTTAGGCGCCATTTCGCGCTCTCCCCTCAGTTTGATATTAAAGCTGCCCGCTAAGCCTAAGGCCATCTCAGGCCGGCAGCCCTGAGGGGAGGCAGGGTTGGGTTGTGTGAATCCCCAAACAACATACTCGGAGAACGACAGTTACTGGTAAGTGAAACCTGTCCTTCTCCTTCGTGTTGTTTGGAGATGCACACTGATGGGTGACTAACAAGCTCACTTACTTGGATGGTGGGCAGCCGGCGTCCTGAGATGTAGGAGAGCGCGATGGCATCATGGATGGGCGGTCATCAGCGAAGAGGATCGGAGACCAGCCGTCAGGATGGACCTGCCCCGTCTGACATCAGGGGCGGACCTTGTATCAACCCGGTAGTGGGTGATGAAGGTGGAGGACCTGGACCAAGTGGCAGCCTTGCAGATATCCTCCATCGGGATGCCCTCTAGGAATGCAGTGGAGGAAGCCAGTGTCCTGGTGGAGTGAGCCCGGACATGAGGCGGAGGTGGCAGGGATGACATCTGATAGGCCAGGTAAATGGTACCTGAGATCCATTTAGATAGTCTCTGGGCAGACAGAGGCTGTCCCTTAGTCTTGCCACCATAAGCCACAAACAGTTGTTTTGCTCTCCTGAAGGACGCAGTCCTCTGGGTGTAAAACAGCAAAGCCCTCCTGACATCCAACGAGTGCCACACTCTCTCTTGTGGAGACGAGGGATTCAGGAAGAATGCTGGAAGCGTGATGGCTTGGGCCAGGTGAAATTCAGTCAGGACCTTGGGCAGGAATGTCAGATCTGGGTGCAATACTGCCCTGTCAGGCTAGAACTTGAGAAAAGGAGGGTCAGACCGAAGGGCTGCCAGCTCCCCTGCCCGTCGGGCAGAAGTGATAGCTACAAGGAAAGCAGTCTTGTAGGAGACAAATTTAATGTCCACCGAAGCCATGGGTTCAAAGGGTGCCTTCGTGAGTGCGGTGAGCACTGTAGTGAGGGACCACTGAGGGGGTGGTATCTTCACTGGAGGATAGGCGTTGCGTAGCCCTTGAAGGAACCTTTTAACAGTTTTGTCTCTGAAGGCGGAGGACAATACTGAAGAAGGTGGGGCCTTGGCGACCACAGCAGCTAGGTGGACCTTTAATGATGAATGTGCGGATCCCAACTCGGCGAGGTGCAGGAGGTAGGACATGACATCCTGCAGGGATGCGGAGTCCACGGTGCGGTCGCTGGATGCTAGGAAGTCAGTGAAGCGACGGTACTTGGCATCGTAGGACTTCCGTGTGGAAGGTTTCCTTGACAGATCAAGGATCCGTGCTATGTTGGGCGGATAAGCCAGGCCGTCAGGTGTAGGCTCGGCAGATCGGAGTGAAGGATCCGACCGTCTTCCATGCGGAGGAGATTCGGATCGGTGGGTAGGCGGAGACGATCGCAAGCCAGGGTTTGGAGTAGTGGGAACCACGGCTGGCGCGGCCAGGACGGGGCAACCAGGATCGTCCAGGCGTTCTCCGCACGGATCCGTATCAGGACCCGTTGGATGAGAGGGATCGGTGGAAACATGTACAGCAGTTCCTGGTGCCACGGCACCATGAAGGCATCGCCCTCCGATCCGTGGCCGATCCCTGCTCGGGAGCAGTAACGGCGGCACTTGGAGTTGGTCTGTGACGCGAAAACGTCTAGGGTCGGTGTGCCCCACCGTCGGCACAGGCGGTCGAACACCGATTCGTCCAGTTCCCACTCGTGCATCGCCGTCCCTTTGCGGCTCAGGGAGTCTGCATCGGAGTTCAGGGTGCCCTGGATGTGGACACCTATGGGGAACACATGTACCTTCAGGCACCACTCCCACATCTGGACGGTCAGGTAGAGGAGGGAGAGAGACTTGGTCCCTCCTTGCCGGTTGAGATAGGCTAGTGTCGTGGTGTTGTCCGAGGCGATCTGCACCACACTGCCCGCGATCGACGGTCTGAAGGACCTCATCGCCTTCCACACCGCTAGCAGCTCGAGGAAGTTGATATGGTGGTCGGCTTCCTCGGGTGTCCATATGCCGTGAATCCGTAGTCCGCGGCAGCACGCACCCCATCCGTGGGTGCTCGCGTCGGTGGTGACTTGGATGGACGGTGCGGGAAGGGTGAAGAGTCTCCCCGCGGTCACATTCTGGTCCATTGTCCACCAGTTTAACTGGTCTCGGAGTTCGGGAGTCGGTGTGAGCCACTTCCCGAGGTTGTCGTGGGTGCCGTTGAAGGAGGAGAGGAACCACGACTGGAGGGAGCGCATCTTGAGTTTGGCGTGCGAGACCACCGCCGTGGTCGACGCCATGAGTCCTAGCAAACGGAGGGCGTCCCTCGCACGGACCCGACGTCTGCCCTGGATCCGTGCCACCACTGTGCGGATGTCGAGCAGACGTTTGGTTGGGGCGTAGGCTCTTAGAGCCAGAGAGTCTAGAACGGCTCCGATGTATTCTATTCGTTGAGTGGGGGTCAACTGGGATTTCTTGAAGTTGACCCGCAGACCGAGGCTCTGCATAAGGGCGAGGCAATGTGCAACGTCGTCCTTGGCTTTTTGTTGGGTCGGGGAGCAGATCAACCAATCGTCTATGTACGGGAACACCTGGACGCCTTGCAGTCGCAGATGAGCAGCCACCGGTGCCATGCACTTCGTGAATACCCTCGGAGCGGTGGAGAGGCCGAAGGGTAGGCATGTGTACTGGTAGATGTTGCCGCCCACCTGGAATCGGAGGAAACGACGATGTTCCCTCCTGATGGACACGTGAAAGTAGGCGTCCTTCAGGTCGATGACGGTGAACCAGTCCCCGTGGTTGATCAGCGGGAGGATGGAGTGAAGGGTTACCATCCGGAACTTCCTCGCGTCGATATGGTTGTTGAGAAGACGGAGGTCCAGGATGGGACGTGCCCCCCCGTCTTTTTTGTCCACAAGGAAGTATCGGGAGAAGAACCCTTCGTGAGACTCCGACGCTGCGACCGGCTCTATGGCGCCCTTCTCTAGGAGAGCTGTTAGTTCCTCCTGGAGCGGTGGGGATGGATCGGTGATGCGGATCCGTCCGACAGTAGGGCATCTCTCGAACTCGATCGCGTAGCCAGAGTCTAAGATGGTTAAAACCCATCGGTCTGTGGTGATGGCAGACCACGCCGATAGGTAGTCGGAAAGGGGGCGGTAGGGTAGAGTCTCGGTCACGGAAGAGTCAAACACGTTGTTTGCCCTTCCGTTCCGTACGCTTGCCAGTCTGAGGCCGTTGCTGGTAGCGTGGACGGTTGGGTTGTTGGCGCTGCCGGTAGGGCTGGTACCGGGAGTAGTCCCCTTGTCTCTGTGGCGGGCGAGGTTGATAGGATGGGCCCGCCTGAGACGTCGACGGCTGGTCCTGATGGTAACGGCCGGACCCACGGTGTGGAGGGCGGAGCTGTTTTATTGTGGCGTAGTCCCCTTTCAGCTCTCCCAAGGAGGTGTCGGTCTCCTTGGCGAAGAGGCCCTCGCCATCGAAGGGGAGCTCCTCCACGAGCCGCTTGACATCGTCCTGCAGGTTAGCCGAACGGAGCCAGGCGTGGCGACGGAGCTGGATGGCGGAGGCCAAGTTTTTTGCCTCCGACTCGGTGACGTGGCGGCCGGTGCGGATTTGCTGGAGGGAGAGGTGGTTGCCCTCCATGCAGAGTTTTTCAAAGTCCGCTTGTCGATCAGGTGGCAGTAGGGACTTGAACGACTCCGCTTGCTCCCAGAGTCGACACTGGTAGCCTCCCATGGCCGTCGCGTAGTTGGACGCACGGAAGGACAAGGAGGCATTGGCGTAGACCCTCCTGCCCAGTGCGTCCAGCTTCTTCCCCTCTTGGGTCGACGGGATGGGAGTGCTGCTGATCGGCGTCCGGTGTTGGGAGCCCTTGACCACTCGGGAGTTCGGTGCCGGGTGAATGTGCAGAAAGTTGGAATCGTCCAGCAGTCTGTACATAGAGTCCACTCTGTTGGATACGGAGTGCGAAGAAACCGGCTTCTTCCACACCTCCTTGGCCGCTTTCGCAATCTTAGGGAGCAGTCCGAGGCGGACGGGGACCAACTCCTTGCGGTCGGCCAAGCCGCAGACGACATCCTCACAGTCGTCCGGGGGAGCCTCCGCCCGAATCCCAAGGGTGGATCCGAGGCGAGTGATCAGTCCGGTGTAGGTCTTCAAATCCTCCGGCTGGGATCCGTGGACGGCGCCGATGTTGTCGTCCGGGGACTTGTCGACCGCAACCGGCGGTGGCTGATGCTGCTCCTCCTCCTGATCCGACGAGTCGGAGTCTCCTGACCGCGCCGAGACGCTGGGCGGTGGCAGGTAGACCTCGGGGTCCGAGTCCGACCAGTACGGCCTGGCGGATCTCGGATCGCTCCCCGGCAAAGGCAGCTGGTACGGAGGGAGAGAGGCCTCCGACCGCGCCTGTTCCACCCTCTGCCGCTTCGGTGAGGGGCCCTCCTCACGGAGCGGTGGTGCTTCCGTGGCTGGTGGTGAGGGCAGAGGGCGCTCCCACGGTGTCGTCTGCGGGCCGTAGAGCTCGGTGTGCAGTTTCCGCACCATCGCCTCGATGTACGGGGCGATGAGGCTCAACTGGGGCGGCGGTTCGGTAGCCGGACCAGGAACCACGGAAGGACTGCGGAGGGAGGAAGACCTGTGCGGTGGTACGGGTGGAGGAGTCTCCGGCGGCGGTGGAGGGCTGTGGGCCCTCTCCGGCGTGGCGTCCCGGGCCTCGGTCGACATCCTACCCGGCGTAGGTGGAGCTGCGACCGGGGCGGATGCTAGGGAGCGTGGCGGCGAAAGTTGAGCCGGTGCCGGGGTCGGAGGAAGAGAAGACGAAGAGCTACGGCGCTTCTTTTTCTCTTTTTTGTCTTTCTTCTTCTTCTCCTGCTCCTTCTTCCGCCTGAACAGTTCAGAGGCCGAGGGCCTGGAAGAAGAAGCGGAGGTTGAAGGAGCAGACGTGGAAGCGGCCTGCTCTGGAGCTGGGGGAGCCGGTGGTGCCAGTGCGGCCTCCATGAGGTAGGCTTGAAGGCGGTACTGGCGGTTCTTGATGGCGGCCTTCGAGAAGCCGCGACAGACTTCGCAGGTCTGGACCTGGTGACTCTCCCCGAGGCAGCGAAGACAACGCACGTGCCCGTCCGAGCTAGGGAACTTTCTCTTGCAGGACGGACACTGCTTGAACGCTGCCGCTGAGGCCATCCACCGAAGTAGATGGTCGAAGAGAAAAAATTATCCCGGCCGGGAGGCCCCGACACGAGATGTTGGTCTTTTTTTTTTTTTTTTTTTTTTTTTTTTTTAAACGGCGGCTGAGGGCGAGCCCCAGCCACACGAGGACCAAGGGAACAAGTCCCCTAGTCCGAGAAAAATTGTAAAGTAGGAAAAATTGGAAGATTCTGAGACAATCTCAGCAAAGTACTAACAGCTTTTTTTCCAGGCTCCTGCTTGCGCAGCGGAAAAAAGCAAACTGAGGGGAGAGCGCGAAATGGCGCCTAAAGGGGTTGGGCATGGTGGGCGGTCCCACATTCAAAACTCTTTATCCAATCAGCTTTCCAGCTCCGCTCCGGATTCAGCGCAGGCGCAGAACCCATCAGTGTGCATCCCCAAACAACACGAAGGAGAACAGATGCTTTCCTGCACAGCCCTGTTCTGGAGACACTATGTTAATTAAATGGGTTGACAATGCTGAAGGATTCAAATTGCAAAGTTCCTTTGGAGACAAAGGGGGTAAATGAGAAGTTTGTGTTGCCAGTGGCAGTCCAGGAGGGGAGAAAGTCTGGTATCATTTATGCCTGTGGTACCATTTGGTTCTCACTGAAACTCAGGTTAGCCCCTAGAACAAAATAGAGCAATGATAATTCAGTTCTTGGAGCGAGAAATGCATCTTCAGCTGTTTCTAAAGGGACATGGTGAGAATGTGAACTTGGAGCAGAGAAAGAATTGTTTTCCAAGTAATTGTGAGTCGACAGCCAAAAGGACTCCTTTCTTGACTACACATACACTTTATATGGCTGAGTTTGCAGCGTGGCATATCTCCAGAATAAATATGACTTCTAAGAGAGGAATAAAGTAAGTGTAGATCTGTCATAGTGGTTACCTAAATAACTAGAAGGCCCTAAATTGTATCATTGATGTTGATTTCCCTAGAGCTTGCAAACTGTAAATTTAATCAACAAACTTTTCTTTTTAAAAAAACTGCTGCAGTCAAAAAGGAAATAATAAGTTAATGTCAAGTTTATATGCTGAATCGCATACAGGACAAAAATAAAATTTCAGGATCATTGAAAAAAGGCCTAAGTATTGTTTCAGTACTGAAAAGAGTTTGGTGTACAGTAATACCTCATATAACATTAGTATCGAATAACACGAAAATCGCATAACATCAAGAAATCTGGGGGGAAGAATTGCATCAGATAACATTAAGATCCTATGGGATGCTTCAGATAACAACCGCGAAAGCCTGTGTGGTTACAATGTATCTCTATGGATCCCATAGAGGATCAGATAACACGAAAAATCATATAACACGAAGACTTGTGGAACCAGGTTTTAGCGTTATATGAGGTTTTACTGTATTAGATTTCATTGAAAAGATATTTATGATTAATATGTCATTTTAAAAATGCTGGATTTTAAATGATTATTCTGGATTTAAATGGTTATTTTATTGTATTATCTTTTCTTATGCATTTCTTTTTATTGATATTATACCACCTCATTTTAAATCTATTATTGCACCATTTTATGCAATTGTATTCAGTCCAATTTATTGTATTTTATTCAGTTCAACAATTATATTTTATTGTAATCCATCTTGTTACAATTTAACTTGATATGGTCAGCAGACTAATCAACTAATAAAGAATGAATAATTACTGAAAATTGGCATTATAGGTATAGTCATCCTAGCAGTGGCAATTTTGGGTAACTAAATTCCCCACTTCCATCCTGTAACCACCACAAGATTCCTGAGGCCCTTTCTGGGCCTTGGGACTAAGAAAAGGAAATGTTTATTTTACCATAAATTGTCCCGGCTTGATGACATCATCAACCTTACTCTGGGAACTTATATGAACAAGATTTAAGCTATTTGTCTATAGTTCCAAGTGGACTCAATTCATTCCCATTTTAATAGTTCAGAAATATATTTAACAACAACTACAATTTAAGGCAACACATAATTTTGTAAAAATGAGTGTTCTACAATTCAGAGGTACAGTACAGTAAAACCTCGGATAACGCTAAAACTTGGTTCTACAAGTCTTAGTATTATCCGATTTTTAATGTTATCCGATGCATGCAGCGAATAATGTTAAAATCCTATGGGATGCATCAGATAACGTTAAAACTCCATAGAGATAATACATTGTAACTGGCACAGGCTTTAGTGAACGTTATCCAATGCATCCCATCGGTATTACTGTACAATGATTATAAACAAATAGTACCTTTTGTAATTCTAAGTAGAATCTTGAGAATTTATAATACCGTATATGCCAGCGTATAAGACGACTGGGCGTATAAGATGACCCCCCAACATTTCCACTCAAAATATAGTTTGTTATATATACTCGCCGTATAAGACTACCCCCTCTTCCGCAGACCTTCCACACACCAAATAAAACATAAAAGAACATCAGATTTGATTTCAACATCTCCCTGTGGCCGGCACTAGTGCACAAGTGTGCATGTGCGAGCTCTGCGTAGACAAGGGGTGGGGCGGAGCACCGCTACTTCCTGCTGAGCAGAAGGGGCAGGTCACGCCGAAAAGGATGGCACCCCTGTCTTGCTGCTGATGCTCTCCGCAGCCACGCTGGATACCGCACAATACTAGATGGTATATAGAATAAGGTGGGTGGGCATCGGGAGGCCACTATGGGCACTGGGCGAGGATTGGGAGGCCACTATGGGCAGCTATGTCTATCCCAACTGAAGTGCATCCGGTGTCTAAGACGAACAACCCCCCCCCCCCACTTGGAGGCATGTTTTTCAGGGGGGGAAAGTAGTCTTATGCGCCAGCATATACAGTATTTTAACTCTATGCTTGGTGGGACTCCAGTGGCTCAGTGGTTAAGATCCTGAACTTGATGACTGGAAGGTTAGTAGTTTGAAACCTGAGTGCTGCATGATGGAGTGAGCTTCTGTCTCTATCCCACTTCTGCCTACCTAGCAGTTCAAAAGCAAGTAATTGCAAGTAGATAAATAGGTACCACTTCAGTGGGAAGATAAACAGCATTTCGTACACTACAGTGTTTAGTCATGCCTCCCACATGTCTACGAAAATGTCTGCAGATGCAGACAGGATTGGCACTTTGTCTATAAACAGAGATGAGCACCTTAGAGTCAGATACAACTGGCTTTTGAGCAGGGGCGACCTTTACCTTTACCTAATTATACTTTTCCAGAAGAAGGGGGTGGTCAAAAATGAGATGGCTAGATGGTATTGTGGGTGCAGTGGGCACAGAGCTGGGCGGACTGAGGAGGATGGTGGAGGACAGAGGTGCCTGGCAGGCAATGGTCCATAGGGTCACAAAGGGTCGGAATCTACCATGTGACTAAACAACAACAAAAGCACAAAAAGTCTGTAGATTCAGGGGTGAACCAAATTCTATTGAAGATTAACAAATTCTTATTGTAGTGTTGAGAGAAAACTTATTTTCCACCAAAAAAACAAAATCAAAAACCAAGCTGAAAGAAAAAGTGTTGTGGCACTTTTATGACAAACAGATATATAAACTGTTTGCATATCTGTAAGTCTTAAAGGTGCCAAAATTCTTTTCAAATTGTTATGTCCTTTACCAACACAGATGTCAATTTTTAACATGTTTAAGGCCGTGTGCCTAGGCAGCACCTTGTTGATCTGTGCTGCCAAGTCAAAACTGACTTAAAGCAATTCTAACAGGAGTTTTGAGGTAAGTGAGATATTTAATGAGTGTTTCTACCAGTTCCACACCCCACAGTGAGTTTCCAAGACTGAGCGAGATTCAGGCCCAGGCCTCCTGAGTCCTTGTCTATTCTTCTGCCCACTACACCACATGGAGTATCTTCCCAGTACTTTAACTGTGCAATATCGGTGTGTTTCCAGTCACTGTTAAGTCAGGGTCTGATTGCAAGGTTCTCAGCAACAGTGGGGTTTTAAGAAACTGAAAGTATACGGAAGAATCCAATCCTTTACCGAACAAAAATGTCTTCAGTATTGAATGGCAGAGGTCAAGGGAAGCAAAATTACATTGAATTTTCTCACATGTTTCGGGTCAGTTGTGATCTCAAAGATAAAGACATAAAAGAAACAACTCTCAAACTCCTGTGATAGCAGAGAGATGTTTGAAAACCTGATGTGGATTTCTGAGTAGCTGAATGTCACAGACTGGTTCAGTAACAAAAGACTAAGCTGGATGTGATGATGGGAAAAGGGTTTCACAGATTTTAGGCACTTTTCTCCTCCCAGAGAACAGCTTTTTTTGTTTCTTATTAGTGGTTATGACTCTCTTTTTCTGTAGGTGCTTTACATGCAAATTAGGCAGAAGGTGAATAAAATGCGCTTGTCTCCATCCATTTTTTCGCTAGGTCCTGGTTCTCTTTAGACTTGTAATTACCTTTAAGCAAACTCTGAAGCCCCATTTGTTTTATTTGGCTTTCTCTTGATGTTTATTTTAAGTTATAGTTTTTTCATTGATGTAGTGATGGTCTGAATGTATTCTTGCTTGTATTTTTTTTACCTACTGAATTTTATTTTGAAATAATATTTTAGAGGATTGTAGGATTAGAGATGGTTCAAGAATTTTTTAAATAAAATTTTTAAATAAATTCATAGGTTTGAGTGAGAAAGTCTGTGATGGAAATGCCAACCTTGGGGGTTGCAATATTTTAAAAAATGAGATCAGGGCTGTGAATTATTTGATATGATATAATTTGTCCGTTGAGCTGTAATTTTTACAAATACTGTTTTGAAAGTAATGACAAATTCTTAATGCTATGAACACATGTGCAAATGTGTATGCGAGTGTGAACATACATACTTTAAATGTATTTTGGAATGAATTAACTGCTAGTTCTCTGTTGTCTTACTGGGTTATTTTTATTCATTTCCTTATAAATATCAATTTTATCTTTCTATCCTAATTTCAGGACTCCTTAGTAATGGCCAGTCTAAAGGATTACGACCGGGGTCTGAACAGCTAGAAAATGAGAAGGATGATGCATCACAGGTGTCTTCAACAAGCAATGACATTAGTTCTTCAGATTTTGAAGAAGGGCCATCAAGGAAAAGGTCAGAATCTCCTAAAGTTCAGTCATGTTATGGAATGTAAACCAATAAAGGTAATAATGATGTAATCCATTGCAGAGTACCTAGATCAGTGATGGCGAACCTTTTAGAGACCAAGTGACCAAACTACCGTCTGCACTGTACCCTCATGCTGCATGTGAGCCGCCCACCTTACCCCAGACGGGAGGAAGGCTGGTGGAAAGAAGGGTGGAGCAGATTCTCTGCTAGGGTGGGGAGGAAGCACTCCCATTGGGCTGCTGAGCAGAGGGGTGGGGCAAACCATGCTGGGGAGGGAGGGAGCGCTCCCATTGGGCTGCTGGGCTGAGAGGCAGGGTGAACTCTGCTGGGGTGACAGCGCACATGTCCACAGAGAGGGCTCTGAGTGCCCCCTCTGCCATGTGTCCCATAGGTTCGTCACCACTGGTCTAAATAGTCCTGTAGATGTCTAGTGAGTAGGGTACATGGAAATGTAAATCTATGAAATGTGAAGTCTTCCTCCTGCTTAGCTGTGGTCTTATTATGTGGCCCCAAGAATGTAGTTGCCTCTCCTTGCTTTCCTGGCTGTCGAAGGACGTTCAGTCAGGAGGAGCTGGCAAAACAAGCAACCTCAAGGCATGCAATTGCACCTGTTATTTATTAAAGTGCATGTTTGTTTTGTTTCTGCAAAACAATGGCCATTTTATTTGGATGTCAAACTTTCAGTGGCTTAGGTTTATCTGAAGCTAGCAGTCTCTTTATGACTTTCCGTGGGTCTCCTGGTTTTTTAAAAATATTATTTTATTTTTGCGGCAGCTGACTAGTTAAACAAAACATGCACTCATACTATTTACTCCACTCTCTTGAAGGTAATTGTCCTTGTCGCTCGATAGTTTACATACAAATAATGTGATTTCATGACAGTGAACTCTTAGTGTCATCACATTTGATTTACCGTACTTGGAATGGAACCAAAGGACAGGAGTTTAAAAGGCATAGATAATCAGCGAGTGCTGCCTGTTGAGGGGGGACCTCATTATAGAGATGTTGGCTATTGTCAGTAGGAGGCTACTCTGAGATAATATTGTAACAGGCTTTCTCCTGTCTGCTGGAAGTCAGTAATGAAATCCTTGTTAACTCTCATTATGCTGCTATCTGGGCCACTTCCTAAATGTGCAAAATGTGAACTGAAATGGAGGGCCCCTGACAGCTTCTAACAGAAAATATCTCAGAAGTCCAGGGCAATGTATGGAGGGTATTATTTGTAGCAAGTTAAGAAAGAAAATTGGATGCCTGGGGAAAGGTGGCTTACTGGGGGGGAAATGGCCTATGAGATATAGGCTTCAGAGAGAAGCGTACTCTATCAAGATTACTTGCAACTGAAAATCACTTTACTGAAGGATTGTCTTTTATTTTTCCAGATGTTTAAGACACAGTGGAGGGGATGCCCATATTAGTTATGGAAAAATGGAATCTATTTGTTGAAATCCATGTTGCATTCCTATATGTAAATGCAGGTTGCATTCCTATGTGTGTGCACGAAACAGGTGGAGAAATTGCTAAACTCTATCTGTGCAAAAACTTCAAAAATGACACGAAAAACTTAGTACTGTACTCGGACACTTCGGGTCACATGAACTCAAGCAAGAAAACTATTTACCAAACATATGTCCTTAAAATGCCAGAGTACAGAAGCTGTAGTGCAAGAGAAGGTTCTGGAATTTACTCTCTGAATATTTTTCACTTCTCTTCTCATTTCCTTTTTGTTTTGTTCTTTTATGTTTATTCTGAGCTTTCCTGCCACATCTAGGATTTTTAAAAAAGATACATTATGGTTAGCTTGGTTTCCCTCAGATATCCCATTGAAAGTGCCAAAAAAAGGGGGTGGGGGTGGGGGACTGAAAGTGAGAAAAAGAAACCAGTTTAATTAGTCAACATTGCTTTGCTATTGTTCTTGTAAAACTAAGTGATTCTGTAAATAACGGAGGATGGGTTTTCCTTAAAAATACGATTGGCTGATTGATTGACTGTGGGCTAGTTAGGGATTACTAGGTAATTCCCCCCCCCTAGATCTAATAATTAATTATTAATTATACACTGTCATGGTGTTTGTGAATTATGGCAGCACATGCCTGGATTTCCGAGGTAATAAAGTACTTAGCCTTGAAACAAAATAAATGGTTTGGGACACTTATAAGATCTTCATTATAAACAACCCCCCTGACCCTTCTCAGCTTAATGAAATATGGATGTCAAATTTTGTGGTGTGTTTTAACTTCTCGTATTCTGTTCTAAGGTGGGTTTTCTTCTTTCCTTGCTATTTTAATTTTTGTAAGTGGAGGAGCAAGAAGCAATAAAACACTATTTGTAATGCAATATCTCTGTTTTAGAGTTTGTGCATGCTGCCTTGGCATGCCTGACTGTAAATGCTTCAAATATTATAAAAGCCTGTGCTGACAGGTAATGATGGGTTTATGATTTACCTCTGAGAACTCATAAAGGGGATTGTGTGTATAGCAAAATGCTTTCCCAGAGCCTGAAAGGGGAATGACCTTCAGTAGTATAAAAGTGTCCCACCTTTGACTTAATCAGAATTAATACAAATTACTGTGCTAAAACAGTAATTATTGCCCTGTACTTAAAATAATCTGGTTATCCTGGTATCGTCCTTAATTACCAACTAGTGTGGAATTACTGATTGAGCATGTAAGATTCAGCTTTTTTATATCCTTCTTTCCATTTTTTTTTGTTACCACTGCCTTCTCTTTTCCTTTTGAGCTTATATGTATATTAAAATATTCTCAACAGGCATTGTAATACAAGCAATCAATTTTTTTACACTTCATTTTTATCTTCGATTGGTGAGCTTTGCCCCCTAGTGGTTAAAATGTTCCTGTGCAGTTTTGAGCTAGGTTCATGGCATGCTGCCAGTCGAAATATGCATTTAATCAAGGAGCATGCCAAAGCTAGGCTATTTGTGATTCTCTCACTCCCAGAACTAGCATATGCATTGCTCTTGGTTTTCTAGTAACGCCTCATGTGCTTATGCCTTGTTGCTGTTTGCACTGGAGCATCATTGTAAGCTTTACACTGATAATGAAGGAGAAAATTTTGAAGTCCTTGTTGAATAGTAAACCAAACTTAGGGGGTGGCAATTTTCTTCCTAATTAATTTGGCATCTAAATTTGCCATTGCAGAGGCTTCTGCGTCATCTATTCCCCTGTCTGCTCAGGAGTTGTATGTGGATGTGACATGCATTATGTGCTGACAATTGGTCAGCAGCATTATTGGGAGAATAATAGTTAAAAATAGAGACATAACCTTGCAAACAAAAGTCCACATAGTCAAAACAATGGTATTCCCGGTGGTAATGTATGGCTGTAAGAGCTGGACCATAAAGAAAGATGAGCACAGAAGAATAGACACCTTTGAATTGTGGTGTTGGAGGAAAATTTTGAGAGTCCCCTGGACAGCAAGGAGAACAAATAGGTCAGTCTTAAAAGAAATCAACCCGACTGCTCCTTGGAAGGTCAGATATCGAAGATGAAGCTAAAGTACTTTGGACATCAAATGAGAAGAAAGGATTTACTGTATATGCTGCCGTATAAGACTACTTTTCCTCCCCCCCTGAAAAACATGCCTCCAAGAGGGGGGGTGTCATCTTATACGCCGGGTGCACTTCAGTTGGGATAAACATAGCTGCCCATAGTGGCCTCCCGATGCTCGCCCGGTGCCCATAGTGGCCTCCCGATGCCCGCCTGGTGCCCATAGTGCCTTCATTCTACATACCATCCAGTATCACGCGGTATCCAGCGTGGCTGCAGCAAGCATCAGCAGCGAGACAGGGGTGCCAGCCTTTTTGGCGTGACTGGCCCGTTCTGCTCGGCGGGAAGCAGCGGTGCTCCGCCCCGCCCCTTGTCTACGCAGAGTTCGCACTTGCGCACTAGTGCTGGCCACAGGGAGATGTTGAAATCAAACCTGATGTTCTTTTATGTTTTATTTGATGTGTGGAAGGTGTGCGGAAGAGGGAGTAGCCTTATACGGCGAGTATATAACAAACTATATTTTGAGTGGAAATGTTGAGGGGGTCGTCTTATATGCCCAGTTGTCTTATACGCCAGTATATACGGTACTTGGGAAAGCCTGGGAAAGGTTGAGGGCAAAAGAAGAAGGGGGCGGCAGAGAATGAGATAGCTAGATGGTATTGTTGACACAAAGGGCACAGAACTGGGTGGGTTGAGAAGGATAGTGGAGGATAGGGGTACCTGGCAGGCAATGGTCCATGGGGTCACAAAGGGTCAGACTCAACTATGTGACTGAACAATAACAATGATAATACTGACCTGCCTTGCAGCATTGTTTTAAAGATTGCTAAAACCCTTAGGAGAGGTTTTTCGATAAGTACAGTAGTACCCCGTATAATGAACTCTTTGTATAATGAAAAATCCGTACAACAAAGTGTTCATGCACTATTTGTGATGCACCGTATAATGGAAAAAATGTTTGTTATACAGATTGGTATTGGCAATACCCCGTACAACGGGGAAAAATTTCCAGATGTTGCAAATGAGCTTTTCTTATTCTGCGATCACAAAGAAAGCACAAGATTCATTTGTGGATGGTAAACACTTTGAATCCGTTCTTATGCAGAGGAGTAACATTTTGCTGCCATTAGCCATGGCTGTTTCTGCCTCCACTCCCAAAACATTGAAAATACTTCTCTTCACATGGCAACCCACGAGTTGTCACCCTCCTAATTCCTTAGTTGCTGTTTATGCCTAAGAGAGGTTTGGTATTCCAGAAAAAGCCTTAATAAATTGTTCCTTTCCCAGTCTTCTGGTGGGCTTTGAGGCTCCCATGTGAATTTGTTGCATTGACAGCACATTGAAGAATGGCATAACTCCAGTGTATTGATGCAGGCTGATTGAGGAATATCTGTCCGTATTACAAAGCAGGCTATTAAAGTAATATGGACTTAGGATGGCTTCAGAGATAAGTGCTAAGAATATTTTCATTCCACCTCCTTACGTTTTTCTATTTATCCTGTGGCAGCTTGCCTGCAATAAATTATTAGTAACCTTGGTTGAATGGCTAAGTGAGGCACAGTGAGGAGAGAGAGTGTCACTCTTGGAGTGTTTGATTTCCTTCATTTACTTGCAGCTTAATGTTGTCCACTAGTAGAACATCTTTCTATTCCACACATCAAAGTACTTTATGAACTGTTAAAACTCAGTAAAAACCCTGTAGGGATTAGATAGATAGCAGACCAATCATCCTATGAAATCTTCAGATGTCATCATCCGCAGTAATACAGGAATGGTACTTAGAAAATAGTCAAAGCCAAAGACTCTCCTTTAGTCGAAATAATGATGATGAGTCTTCTGTGGGAACAATTGATCTTTGTAGTTTAAAAAACTCTGCATAACTGCAAGCACCTACTGCTTAAGCTATAAAGTGCCTTAATCCTGTTCAAGTGTTTGTATAGAATTGTTGACTTGCAATATAATGAATCAGAAGTAACGAGTGTTTAAATAATAGAATCCATTCATTGGAGCACAGGGTGAATTAAGCTGCCGAACATACATATGTTACAACCATCACTGATTCCCTGTTATATTTATGCATATTTGCGTATTCATGAAATGCAAAGAGAGTAAGAGAGAGAGATCACTCTCCCACAGATAACAAACGTGAAAAGTGGTGTTCAATTTGGTGCTAAAAAGCCATATCTTAAGTATTCCTAAATTAGCAAGTATTAGTTAATAATGATCTCCTAGTATAATATGGAAAGAATGCCAATGCAGAAGTGAAACTGATCCAGGCATCATTCTGAATTATTTTCCAGGTAGATTTGGGCTTTATTTCAGCAACACACATCTCTCCCCCCAAAAAATAAATTAAAAATTAAAAATCCAACCAGTAGCAAAAACCAGCTCGTTAACCTTTGAAAATGTATTAGTACTTTTAGATGTTTTGTTTGGGAGTTCAATAAGTTACTAAGGCACAGTATTAGTACATTTTGCCCCAATAATGCTAAGTTCATTGTTAAAAACAAAAAAACAGAATCCTCTTACAACACAGGCAGAGCATAAACTAATCCTTGCTGATTCATCAGGGTCTACACTTGCAGAAAGAGGTCCTGGATGCCTTCTTGTGTAAACTCCTGATCAGAGGAGTAGAATTCTGTCATTGAGGCAAAGCCAAGCTGATCTATGAATGTGGCTTAGGTGCCAAAATATGCCTGTGTCTGAGCTCCCATCTCTGTCCCAGCACTTGCCAACCTAGCGGTTCAAAAGCAAGAAAATCCAGGTAGATAAATAGTTACCCCTTTGGCAGGGAAGGTAACAGCGTTCCATGCATTCCAGTGTCTAGGCATGCCTGCCAAATGTCCACGAAAATGTGTGCAGACAGCGCTAACTCTTGGGTTGTAAACGGAGATGAGCACTGCCCCTTAAAGTTAGATGCAACTCCTTTCAAGCAAGGGTGACTTTTACCTATGTGGAAATCCTATCGGATTCGTTAGGATTTATTTCTGAGTGGCTGTGAATAAGACTATATTGTTAACATTTTTTTCACTGAGAATTTAAAAAAGATTATCTTGAAGTATGGTCAAATTTGGGCCTAGTGATGGAGCCAAATTGTATTGGATTAACCATTATGCTGAGACTGCACAATTTGTGATGGTTTAAAGCAGGAGTTTTAAAAGTACAATTCTCCATGTGTTTTGGACTTCTTTTCCCGGAAGCCCTATTAAGCATGGCTACTAGAAAAGGATTCTTGATGTTGAAGCACTGACTATCTGGAGTGTCAACGTTTGAGAACCACTGTAATAAAGTGTTTAAAATTTCCAGTTCTGAAAACATGTAAGGTAGTTTTTATGCTGCCTTAGGTCACTGTTTGATTTTTTTTAACCTTAATTCAGAAATCCATAGCTGCACAGTTCTGAGAGACCTCCAGAAGAAGGGCTTAGAAAACCACGTTTGAGCACTACCTGTCTAGAAAACCCTGGAAAGAGTCACCATAAATCAGAATTGACATTACCATGTGTGATTATTAAAATGCTATGGCAATTTATAATTGTGGGTGCTCCTGTAGTAAATTTCACTTGTGTTTTATTAATAACGTGATGTGTTGCCTGTCCTGATCTCTTAACATTTCAGCCTTCTCTAGGGGGAAAATGGCTAATTTTCTGACAGAAGGGCAATTTAAAAACAGGAGTTTGATTAGGAGGAGAGAGAGAATTTCAGTGCTGTAGATTCTAGAGGCAGACATAGGTAGAATAAAGTTAAACAAAGAACAATAGAAGTTTTCTCTGTACTATTTTTATGTATACTTAGAATATGAATGCTTATAGATAAGAAACTGAAGTTTATGGTGCAGAAATAAATGCTAGAATATGCAGTTCAGTTTGGACATATTTTTGTTAAGCTGCCTCTTATGATGCCATGGTATTGGTTATTCTTGCCATCCTAGTGTTGCTCTTTTGATTTTAAATCAACCTCTGACACCTGCCAAGAGAGCAGGTGAGCCTATATGTCAGGGGTGCCCAAACTTTTCAGCCTGCGGGCCGGTCAAGTGGCTCAGCGGGTCAGTCAAGTGGTTCCTCCCACTGGAAATGGAAGTAAGATGCACCTTGCAATCTGTTTTGGAACTGGATGGGATAGATTTTAAGCTGCCATTTTCTCTGCTTAAACCAGGGGTGTCCAAACTATGTCCCACAGGCCAGATCTGGCCCCTGATGCCAGTTCAGCCTGTGCTGCCCTGCCCTCGTCACTCCTGGAAGCGGAAGTAAATCACACCCATATGACTTGCATTTTACTTCCGCTTCCAATAGCATTGAGGGTGGCGTTGGCCGGATGAATTGGCATCGGGGGGGGGGATCTGCTCCACGGGCCGTAGTTTGAGCACCCCTGCTGTACGTGAAAACAAAGGCCCTTTCTATTTTCCTGCAGCACAGCTTGGTTTGGCTTAATAGGCACCCTTCCTGTGGAACTTGACTTATCAGGACATCTAAAACCCAGCCATGTGGGACAATAGCTGAGCTGCTTCAGAAAGCAGTCACATGGAAATTAGTCTTTGTGGAATGAGATCTTAATAAGAAACGGCTTCCTGTAATGGTTTCAGCTGTTTTCTTGGGGTATTCCAAACAGTGGAAGTGTCCAGAACTTTGCAGGGAGCAGCTTGACGTGACATGTTTACTTCGTAGACTTGCATTTATGCAGTTTAATTTTCAAATGACTACCTTCTTCAGAGGAAGATATATATGTGTATGTGATTAAACCAGGCATGAGGAATGTTTGTGGTAAGTGCATATTGCATGAGGTGCTGGTTATTCACAATCTTTATATGTAGCCATTTGCTTAGATAAATGTCAAAAGAACATCCTGATTAGAGATGGGCATAGGACGTCGCACCAGAAGGATCCACTGGAGGCCTGAATAGCCTCTTGTTTTGGCTGCCTGCCCAGGAGAACAGAATTGAGATGTTAGATACTTGGTAGGATGCAATGGAAGGCTATTTACAGGGGACCACGGGGTAGTGGTGGTTGTATTATGTTCAATTTATGTGCTCCATTTTAATTTTGTAAACCACCAGAGTGTGCAAATCACCCAGATGGTCGGTATAAGAGTGTAACAAATAAATAAAGTTTTCCGCATTTATAGTGGCTTGGCGGATTGCAGTTTTGTTGCACAGTTGACCACATTTAGTCTAGTTTAATTTTCAAAACTGAAATGTATTATTAAGCTTCTAACCCCACTTCCAGCTGGCTGGATAGTTTAGTGGTTTAAGACAGGGATTCTCAACCTGTGGCCCATGGGCCGAGCTCAGCCCGTGATGCCATTTCATGTGCCGCCCACCGCCCACCGTCTCCACCACACCAGGACATGCCATGTGGTGGAGGAAGGGCAAAATGAAAAGGGCAAGCTGCCAGAGGGAGCATGACCTGGCCCCCGCTTTAAAAGGTTGAGAACTCCTGGTTTAGGATATCTGGCTGTAGAGCCAGGCATTTGGACAGTGGTGGCAAACCCATAGCACATGTGCCAGAGGTAGCACTCACACCCTTCTCTGTGGGCATGCATGGCCATCACCCCAGCACAGATTTCACTCTGCCCAGCAGCCCAGTGGGAGCACTTCCTCCCTCCCCCCAGCACAGAGTTTGCCCCATCTCTCTGTCTGGGCACTCGATCTCTAAAAGGTTTGTCGTCACTGTACTAGGCATTTGATTCCCCTCAGTGCCTCTTGTAGGAAGAGCTGGCCTACGTAGCCATGAGTAAGCTGCATAGTTGCAGGGCACCCCTCGAAGAAGGGAATAATAAACCAAAGTGAGAACATTGGTGAACTTTTACAGTATGGAACACAACATACCAGAAGAATAGAGTAGACTGGGAAACAGCTCATCAGTGTTCAAGCTGTGTTGTGTTTCCAGAAGTAGAGTGAGTTCTGAAATGCTGTTCCATCTTAGGATAAAGGGGATTCTGACTTTCGCAAATGGAGTGTTAAAAGTAAAATACAGTAATACCTCGGATAACGTTTACCTTGGATAACGCTAAAATCGTTAAGTAATCTGGGGAGGAGAATTGGATCGAATAACGTTAAGGTCCTATGGGATGTATCAGAAAACAACCGCTAAAGCCTGTGTGATTACAATGTATCTCTATGGAGCTTTAACGTTATCCGATCCATCCCATAGGATTTTAACATGCATCGGATAACACTAAAAATCGGATAACACCAAGACTTGTGGAACCAAGTCTTAGGGTTATCCGAGGTATTACTTTACAGTAAAACACCAGATAACGATTGGATCGGATAACACTAAAATCGCATAGGATTGTTGCAGACTGTCAACAGCTCTTGAAAATAGGTATCAGAGTATATAATCATAGCTTGAATTGTACTGACAATTGCTACTGTGTACTAATCCATGCATTGTCCAGAGAGTGACTACTAGTACAGTACTTCCAATGGCAATTGAAAGGGTTTTCAAATCCAGATCTGGAGAGGTAAATTCAGTTCTTGAATAAGAAAATCCAGTTCGGAATCAAGCTGACAGCCACAAAAGCTTCTTGTCTACTTCACGTGTCAATTTTGAGGAAAGCAGGTTTAAGACTTTATATAGGACTGTTAAATTTTTATCTCCTTCTTAGCAGGAAGTACATGCTGAAGGGATCTTCATAATTTATAAATAAAATGGAAGGAGCATAAATATGAGCTTACTAGCAGTTAAGAGTCAAGAGTTTGCATTAAATTCCTCAAGGAGACAACTAAATTATGCATAAGTGCTGACTAAAAGGAAAGCAATCACACTTATATACCACCTAACAGCACTTAGTGCACTCTCTGGGTGGTTCACAAGTTAATTAGCATTTTGTCCCCAACATGCTGGGTCCTCATTTTACTGACCTTGGAAGGATGGAAGGCTGAGTCAACCTTGAGCCCTGGCTAGGATCGAACGCACAACCTTTTGGTTGCAGTACAGCAGTTTAACCACTGTGCCACCCAGGCGCTGTTGCGTTTTTATACTACCTTAAAATGACTGCTAGTTGAACAACAAATGGCTACACTAACTCCCCAACTTGTGGTAGTTCACCATTCTTACTTATACAATTGTGTTACATTAGTGGGTATAATTTATTGGATTTGGGCCACCACTTAATTGAAGGGTTAAAAACAACAACACATTACCCAACTAATTGGCCAAAATCATGTTAGGCAGGGTTCGGTTTTGCAATGAAAATGATGCCATCAGCAGCAGATTAAAGGCTCGCTTTTTGGGCTGCATGCTACTTTTGTTGCATTCTGTATAAGCCGTGAAATCACAAAAGAAAGCCTTTAATTACTGGCAGTCTGCTGCTGATGGTACTACAATTTGTGTTGAGGAGACACAACTGCACAATAAGATTTTAGCAACTACTTAACGGTACAGTACATTAAAACACCGGATAACGATTGGATCGGATAACGTTAAAATCGCATAACGTTAAGTAATCTAGGGAGGAGAATTGGATCGAATAACGTTAAGGTCCTATGGGATGGATCAGATAACAACCGCTAAAGCCTGTGCAGTTACAATGTATCTCTGTGGAGCTTTAACGTTATCCGATCCATCCCATAGGATTTTAACATGGATCGGATAACACTAAAAATCGGATAACACCAAGACTTGTGGAACCAAGTTTTAGCGTTATCCGGTGTTTTACTGTACAGTAACACCTCGGATAACGTTTACCTCGGATAACGCTAAAATCGCATAACGTTAAGTAATCTAGAGAGGAGAATTGGATCGAATAACGTTAAGGTTCTATGGGATGGATCGGATAACAACCGCTAAAGCCTGTGTGGTTACAATGTGTCTCTATGGAGCTTTAACTTTATCCAATCCATCCCATAGGATTTTAACATGGATCGGATAACACTGAAAATCGGATAACACCAAGACTTGTGGAACCAAGTCTTAGCATTATCCGAGGTATTACTGTATTTGGAAATACCACTACAGGTGCCAACTAATGGAAAGCACAATTTACTTAAGGAGCAGAGGTATTATGTCACACATTTGTCAATAAAATGCCTGTTAAAAACAGTTAATATGTTCAGCCCATTCTGTGGTTGGTTAACAACTTTCTTGAGCAAGCAGTTTTATGAATAATTTGAGCTTTTACATTGAAAAGTGAGAACACTTGAAGAAGCTGAGCCATGAAATAGGAAAAATATTTCAGTAAAGTTTTTGTGCCTATTCTAGTTTGACCAACTGAGTGCCAGCAGCATGAAGGCTTTTGATAGCGGAATATGTTTTACGACAAAGCTGCATTAATGCAAAAGGTGGGATACTTATTGTTACTCATACTGCAAACTTAAAACTACACTTTAGCAATAACTTTTGATGTACTTAGCTCTAAAACCCTAACAATAATGCTCACATCATGCTTTAAATTCCAGTTCGCTACTATGAAGAGAACAGTAATGTAAATGGGTCATGATGAATGGCTGAGCCTCAGCAAATATACTCCAGTTTATAATGCTGTGAAAAGAATTGGTCTGGCTGATAGTTTAGGAAATAGGCATACTTTATGCTGTTTCTCTATTGGATTTTTTTTCATGAAATGATTTTACTCTGTTCTTTTGCCACATACACATCTGTGAACTCTCCTATTTTTAACCCTGTTAATTGCTTTTCCAATACCTGGTGTTCATACTTTCAGTGACTAATAGCATTTACTGCTTTGGCTCTGTGTGTTGTTACTTAATTAACTTTAATCTTTTACACTGGTTTTTTACTGACTACAAAAGGTGAGACTTTGTGGCTCATTGATCTGTTTACGCTTGGCAGTCAGGCTGCAGGTCAATAGTCATTGGTAGCATCCCTATTTCCACCTCCTTTGGCTTGGGCTAGAAACCAGTGCTTGTTGGGTTTTGCTTCTTTTCTGGTAAGAGAATTAATGGCAAAGCAATTTTTCTAATAGAATGGTATAATAACTGCATTGGAGGGGGCCTATGAGTCTTAACTCCCTGCTCAGTGGAGGAATCTTAATCAAACCAGATCTGATAGACAGTTGTCCAATTTTCTCTTGAATGCCTCCAGTGTTGGAGCGTTCACCACCTCCCAAAGTAATTGGTTCCACTGTCATAGCTGCTCTAACAATTAAGATGTTTTTTCTGTTGTTCAGCCATTATCTAGTTTCCATTAGTTTGAACCCATTAATGACCTACACTCTGGTATGATCGAAAACAGATTCTGCATCTACTTTTTATGATTATTTTTCACCTATTTGAAAAATGCTATCATATCCCCCCCCTCCCAGTCTCTTTTTCTCAATGTGAAACATGCCCCGTTCCTTCAGTCTTTCCTCATATGGTTTCTAGTCCCTTGTTCATCCTTGTTGCCCTCTGAACTTGTTCCATTTGTTAGCATCATTCTTGTAGTGCTATATCAAGTTCAAAATGAGGCATATCTAGTGCTGAATAGAGGGGGACTAGTATCTCATAGGTTTTGGAGACTGCATTATTCTAATTAAGTACTGACTCTGTTTACTAAGTGCTTTATCTCTCAAAAAGAATGAGATGACTAAGCTATTACATCTTGAATTAGAAGTAGAATTGTTTAATTTTTCCAAAGCTGTGGATAAGACAGTTGTGAAAGGATCTGAATCATTTCAGCCAGGTTACTCTAGATTTTTATTTCATTAGCTAAATGACTGTTCCATCCACCAGATGACAAATTGATCCTCAAATTCAATCATTAGCAAAATAGCCAAGCCCTAACTGCCAAAATGGAATATTTTCCAAAAAAGTGTTAATTCTAACACCTGCCCAAATAAGCTTATATATGACTCTCCTCCATATTCACAGATTCAGTTACCACAGATCCAAAAATATTCATTGAAAAATCCCTGGACTACTTATTTTGAAGGTGCATTATCAGAACTGACCACTAGAGGTGACTCTCTAAAACAGGGATTTTCAATCTGTAGCCTTCTATTTTTCTAAGTTAATATGGAGCAAAAGAAAGCACTCAAATATAAAATCTAACTCCAGATAACAAAACTAAGGTACAACTAAGGCTACAGTCCAAAGCTCCTGATAATTTGACATCAGTTTTGTGTATACTAAACCTGGCACTTTCTAGGGGGATGTGGTAGGCTATAATCAGTCACGTTAAAACCATTACTCTCTAGTCTGGATTACACTCATGAAAAACTGAAAACATCCTTAACACAATTGTATGCATTCATATCCATCCACTGCTGCACTTTCAAATATATTTTTATATAGCTTCATGTGTGCCATTGATTCCATACATACAAATTTGTGAAATTAATTGTCTAAGAAGAAAAGCAGCTGATCAACGTTGAATGTATTTATTTGTGGTGTTGGGAACATGAGTAAAAAAATCAACAAATTTGTTAAAAGTCAGACATCCCCCCCCCCCCCCAATTTCAATATTCTGATTGTCTGTGTTAGCAAATAGTAAGTACATACAAGAGTTGGTAGATGTATTGGTATTTCTTACTGAAGTGGGATGTGATTAGATTTCCTGGTGTTAGTCCCACAGTAGAGGAACTGAGTGGGACAGGTGCTCAACATTAGATCAAGGGATCCCAACCTAAGGCCCATTGGCCAGATCCAGCCCACAGCACCATTTCATATGCCCCCACCCCCCTAGGGCATTCAAGAAACAAAATGATTGCCCTTTGAAGCTGTTGGGACAAAATGGCCACCTCCATCATACAGGCAGGGTAAAATGGCCATCCAGCCCTCAAAGCTGATTGAGAGAATATGACCTGCTCCCTGGCTTGAAAAGGTTGGGAACTCCTGCATTAGATTATAAAAATGGTTGAGATAGTACAAGTTTTTCCTAGGGACAAGCTTAGCCAAGATTGTGGTATACGATAGTTAGCTCAGTCTCCCCTATCCTGGTATTCTCCAGACAGACTGGAATATAAATCACCCCAACCAGACTGGCCAGTTTTAATTGAAATTGCAGTCCAACACAGAGAGAATGACAAATTGAAGGGAGACAAGTAGGTGGACTTTTGGTGTAACTTAGCAATGTGACTTGACTTGTGAGCAAAGGTCAAAGGACAGCTTGGTCTCCTATGAATGATCCATTAAATTAAGTAGAAATGCAGTACTAAACATAACTACAGTGGTACCTCGCTTAAAGAGCATAATGTATTCCACAGGTTTGCTCTTTAAGCGAGTTTGTTCTTTAAGCGAAACACCATTGTAAGTGACCAATTGTGACATCTGGCCCGGGGAAGGGATTGTGAAACCTGATTTATTTGTTAAGCGAGTTTTTGGCTGGTTTTATTTGTTAAGTGAGGCAACAATTCAGAGAAAATTCTGCTCTTTAAACGAGTTAGTCTCTAAGGGAGACACTCTTTATGTAAGGTTTTACTGTATATATTCCTTATTGATGTAAATGAGGATTTTTATCCTGTGATAGCAATTCCAGGTACAGTAATACCCCGTAATACGTTATGACCTGGTTCCACAAGTCATGACATTATCCGATTGCATCGAACAACGCTAAAAAAAAAAAAGCCCTGACTTCAGGGACAAACCGCTTTAAAGGCAGGCAGGGAAAGAACTTTTCCTCCCTGCCTTTAAAGCCACACCCCCCCCACCTGCAGCGGTTAAATTTAAACTACAGGAAGAGAGATGGTTGTGTTTCCCCCCCTCCCTGTATTTAAAAGACGGAAGCAGTTCTTTTTTCCTCCCTGTATTTAAACTACAGGAAGAGAGAGGCTTGTCTTTTAAATACAGGGAGGGGAAGAAAAAAACACAACCCTCTCTTTTCCTGTAATTTAAATACAGGGAGGAAAAAAGAACTGGTTCCATCTTTCTCTCCCTCCCTTTCCCTCCCTGTATTTAAATTACAGGGAGGAGGAAAGAGAGAGATGTGATTGGTTCTCTAGAGAACCAATCACGTCTCTCTATTTCCCCCTTCCCTGTAGTTTAAATACAGGGAGGGGAAAAGACAAGGAGGCTTTGTGACTGAAGTAGGGTCGGGGAAAGGCGGGTGCTTTTCCCCAATCCTACTGCAGTGGCAGAGACCACTGCGGGGGGGGGGGTGGATTGGGTAGTTCTACCCAAACCACCCCACACCCGCAGACCATTGCATCGGACAACGCTAAAAGAATCATTATCTGATGGAGGTTTTTTCCAAAAAACTTGCATCGTTATCTGATTCTAGCGTTATCCGATGCAATCGTTATCCGGGGTATTACTGTATTTTGCTAAGTTGTGAATGTGAAGACATTTCTCTAATCAGCTCAACAAAGGCAGCCAAGATAGTATATGAAACTTTCCATTCCTCTCACCTAATTTGTCACTGCAGTTTGTGTGGATCATGTACTGTTTGGAACACAGTACTGTACAAGAATGCACCATCTTCCAAGTAACAGCTGCCAAGAATCACTAATAGACAACAGTTTAAAAGAAAAGTAAGTGTAGAATTCTGTTAGCTGTCAAATTTTTATCATGCTTCCAGTTTTTGAAACCTCAGCAGTGGATTTTATCTGTAATAGAGTGATAAACAATCATGCACCAAAAAATTTTCTGCATAATTGTCTACTGGCGTCACTGAAAGTGTGTGTGAATCACAGACCTTTGATTGTTGAGAGGTTAAATATAATATTTATGAAGTGGTCAGATTTATAACTAAGGTTGTTGGGTTGGGGTTCTTTCCTTTTTAAAATTTTCCTTTTCTTTTTTCCTTTTTTTGAGAAGCAGTGGTGGTATTATGAGTCAAAGAAAGGGAAGTCACAGATGTGTGGTGGGGAGTATAGTTGACATGGACGTGTAATGTGATGGAAAATCAGTCACTGGTAACCCAAATGAAATGTTTGCATAGGTGCAAAGATCTCATGCAAGCATAGTCATGAGTTTAAGTTCAGTTCAGACATCATGTCTAAATCCCGTCTTGACAGTTGGCTATATACTTTGTGCCTTACCTGCTTTCTTTTAGCTTGCTCAGTGTTAGACAGGTAGGCAGGCAGGGAGACAGGCTCTAAACCAGAATCATAAATCCACTTCATAGTCTAGTTTTTAATGCCAATTTTGAGGTAGATTATGAATGGAAATAAGTCTAGTTTTACTTTTTTACATCATGACACAATGTGATTATGACCTGGGAAGAACAGAAGAGTATCTGAGTGTTCAAGGCAGCAACTGAAGGATGTTAGAATTCAACATCTGTTATTCTCCATTATAGCATTTCACATCTTTGTTTAATTATTTTTGCTGCTGATCACCTAGTAGAGTTGGCCAGTACCAAAAATGGAATTGCTTTTAAGGGATGAAGTAAATGTTTCTTGTAAATAATCACACACAGCCTTAAATATTCAAGCTGGGGAGTCTTATCTTGAAGTGGCATTTGTCACTGAAACCTGTTGGCTGGATCAAAGCATAAAGGTGACTTCACATAGTTGTATCAGACGGGCAGATCTTTTATTCTTCTTCTTGTGTGTTGTCAATTCACCTCAGATTTTTGGTGACCTTAATAGGCATTTCAAGATATACAAGGTATTCAAAGAGTAGTTTCCCATGTCTTTCATCCCCCAGTGAGTTCCACAAACAAGCAGGGATTTGAACCAAGGTCTTCTGAATCCTAATCCTACACTCTGTCCACAACACCCTATTGACTCTCAGTGCCTTTTATTGATCTCTTGTGCAGTGTCTTAACCACTTGAGCCTCTGCTGACTGTGAGGCAGAAGGTCAGCAGTTCAAAACCCGAGTACTGCATGACGGAATGAGCACTCTGCCCCAGCTCCTGCCAACCTAGCAGTTCGAAAGCAAGAAATTGCAAGTAGATAGATAGGAACCACTTCGGTGGGAAGGTAAACAGCGTTTCGTGCATTTTGGTGTCTAGGCATGCCTGCCACATGTCCACGGAAATGTCTGCAAACACAGACAGCACTGACTCTTCAGCTATAAACAGAGATGAGCACTGAACCCTAGTGTTGGTTACGACTGGCTTTCGAGCAAGGGTTACCTTTACCGTTATGCTACTTTGTCATTTTCTACTTTGAATAGATGGGTTGAGAAGTTACCATAGGTATTAAGCTCCTTTGTTAATCTCTATATTTTCCCTATGATGAATACTATATCGTGACAATTTAAAACTGATTTCATTGTCTGCTGGAATGCGGAGAAATTACTAGGACCCAGATGGTGGGAACCTATTAAAAGCCCTAGTGCGTTACCACTGAGATATCTGGTTTCTAAAAATCTCAGACTGCAGACGGTAACCTTCATGAAAGGTTAAGCTGCCCTGAAGCAAAGCGACCTTGTGACTTTTATCACTTCCTGTTGGCAGACAGGGAAATTTTACTTGAACGGGTTAGACATTAATGAAGGAGTTAATTGAACAGGAAGTCTTCCAGCCCTGGTAGGTTTAGACGAAATAAACCTATACAGCATTACTGTTATTGTTTATCTTTGACAAGTCTGGCTTGTGTGACCGTGTTTTGGTTTGGGGGCAGAGAAGGCCGGGCAAATGGCAAGATTTAAGTTTATTCCTTGAAATCAAGCACGACTGGAATGTGCGGAAGAAGACAGCAGCTTGTGAAGATTAAGTCACAGCATTTTGAAAAGCACTTTCAATGGCCTTGAAAAACCTGTAACCTATTTGATAATGGCATGTGTTTTACATTTTTTTTATTTGTTTATTTTGGCCCAGAGTCATCCTGTTGGATGTTACAACACACATGAGGGGGCAAGTCATGCATGCAGATTTCACTATTGGCAGCCTGTCTGTTGTACAACTGGCAACACAACTGGTTGTACATGCAGGGCACCATAGCATGTGACAGGCAGCCCACAAAATGGTGGACGTTGCCTTTCTGTACTCTGCAACTCCAACAGGGTAGGACCAGAATACAGTATTTTATTCCTTCTTCGGTCACTAAGTAACACACACCAGGGTAATGCAACTATGAAAGTATTTATAGTAGCTGTGGAAGAACAGCTGACGATAACAGTGCAAAGCAGAGAGTTGTTTTCAAATAGCACTGTTACAAGCTCTTCATTTTACACTGCCTCAAAAGGTCCTGCCAAGAAATTATTCCATAGTTTGAGTACCTGCTATTGAAATGCTTCTTTCTCTTTTGTTTATGACAATCAGACATTTGCTCAGCTTTAGAAGTTATCCTTCAATTTTCCAAATTTTGGTGACTCCTCCTCATGGCCTATGTGCCAGAATGGCCTGCAATGGGGAGTTGTAATGCACCAACATGTGGAGGGTTAGACCTTCCCCATTCCTAATTTAGAGTTTTTAAAAGTCTGGAATCTGTACCTTCAGTTAAGTCAGGAAACATATCCGTATGTATCTAGCCCAAAACTGGCATAGCATGCTCTATCCTTTTAGCTCCATATCACCATCTTGCTGCTGCATTCTGTACAATCCAAGTACAGTAATACCTCGGATAACGTTTACCTCGGATAACGCTAAAATCGCATAACGTTAAGTAATCTGGGGAGGAGAATTGGATCGAATAACGTTAAAGTCCTATGGGATGTATCGGATAACAACCGCTAAAGCCTGTGCGGTTACAATGTATCTCTATGGAGCTTTAACGTTATCCGTTACATCCCATAGGATTTTAACATGCATCAGATAACACTAAAAATCGAATAACACCAAGACCTGTGGAACCAAGTCTTAGCATTATCCGAGGTATTACTGTACTGTATTCTGGTCCATAGCTGCCCCATAAAGAGTGGATTTACAGTAGTCCAACCACAGAGTGATCAGAGCATAAATCAGGCCTGCTATTTATCTGTCAAGATTTATGGGGTGGCGTAGTGGTTAAGATGCTGAACTTGATTACTGGAAGGTCAGCAGTTCAAGACCAGAGTGCTGAAAAATGGAGTGAGCTCCCATCTCTGTCCCAGCTCCAGCCAACCTAACAGTTTGAAACTAAAAAATTGCAAGTAGATAAATAGATACCATTTGGGTGGGAAGAAAAACAGTGTTCCATGAACTCCAGTATTTAGTTATAGTCTGTTTTTTCAGAACTAGCTGGTTTATTATTTGGCTACTTTAATATTTGTGTATAGCATATACTGTAGTATGTATAAAAATGTAATAAGTACATGATGAAAAGACTTTCTTGCTTTGATACAGTTAATAAACCGCTTTGCAGACTTACATGTTGTTTGATAGACATTTTTCATGAGTTAACTGCCTTAGTAACTGCCAATATGTTTATGTTAACTATCTCTGAAATTTTACAAGGATTTTTAATAATGTAGTTGTTATTTTTTGCATCTCATTTTCACTCTGATTTGTCTGAGAAAACAGATTGTAATCCATTAAACCAGTGATGGCGAACCTATTTCCGATTCTATCCTTAGCTGATCCTTTCCTGAGTCTCTGCCTCTGATAAAGGGTGGATCATTGCGGAAGACTTAGTAGTCTTTTCATTGTAGACAAACTTTGGATGTAGAGCAGAGTTTAGGAAACCAGCAACCCACCTGCTATGCATTTTAGCTATATTTGCTCGAACAGCCTTATACCTAATTGAAATGTATATCTTAAACTAACCTTTGTGTAGGTAGGGATGACTAATAATATTACACTGACATGTTTTGGTTATTTATGGCTTTCTGAGTCTTGTCAAAACATAGTGAGTGAATGGCTTCCATGTTGAGAATATATGTAGGCTGTCTATTTTAGATGAGATTACACACCTTCTGAAGGATCAGGTGTGAATCCTGCAGGTGTTTGTAAACCCATCTTTGTCACTGGAGGTCCTGGTGATTTTAATAGCTTTTCTAGTTTTGGTGATATGTTTGTTGCAACCATTCATTGATGGAGACACTGTAGCTCAGGGTTTCTCAATGTTTTCCAGCCAGAGGCTGGACCACGTCGCCTCAGACAGCTGAGTGGGCCAGACTGGTGCCATAAAACGCATTGGTGGCTGTCATAAACACGTTTGCGATGGCTGTGGACTCATTTACGGCTGTAGTAAGTGCATTTACGACAGCCGCTGACTCATTTACAGCTGTGTATGTTTATGCAGCCATACATGAGTCCATGGATGATTTCGGTGGTGATAGTGGCGGTGGCTGGAGTGAGATTGGGGGCCAGATTATTTGGTGCCACAGGCCAGATCTGGTCCACTGACTGTAGGTTATGAAGCCCTGCTTTAGCTACAGTAGTCCTGGAACTGGTAATCTCAAAGCTAGATTTGATAGTGTGCTTAATATAGAGATACAGCCAAACCTCGCATAACGAGTGTTTCGCTTAGCGAGCAAGTTTTTTGCTAAGCGGTCTGACTCACATAATGAAAATTTTCGTTATGCGAGTCGGACTTTCCCTATGGAAAAACCCGCATAGCAAATTTTTTCGCTATGCGAGTTTTCCCCCTTGAAATGCTCGTTATGCGAGTTTTTCCATAGGAATTTTGTTTGTTTCGCATAGTGAGCAACCTTGGATAACGAATTAAATTCGTTATGCGAGGTATTACTGTACTTTTAAGGCTGGTCTGGATATTGAAGCTGTTGCATGATGTTTCCACTAGATTTCTGAACAGGGAAACGTACCAGGAACATGCCAGGCATCTCTACTGAGGGAGTTGCACAGGCTTCCTATGTGCTGTGAGGCCATGTTTAAGGATTTATCATTAGTTTATAGACCCCTAAGTGATGTGGGACTTTGTTGTTTGAGATACCAGAGAGTAAACAAGACAAAAAAAGACAAAAAACGCTGTGGCACCTTAAAGACTAAGTCCTGTATTTTAATGTTATCTTTTGTGGACCAAGTCCACTTCATCATGAAAGCTAAAATTACAATGCAGGAGTTAGTCTTTAAGGTGCCACAGTGTTTTGTTTTGTTTTTTTGTCTTTTTTGTTTTGTTTACTCTCTGATATGCTTGCACATGGCTACCACTTCAAAACATTCTGTTATTTAAGATATGGTTTTCTCCCTTCTAAACCTATTTAGTCCCTAAGCTAAGCTTGGTGCCATGTGCTCTTTGAGTTTGCTCTGTAGTTGTTCAGAGCTGTGCCTTTGATATTGTTCTGCCTACTGTGTCGGATGCCTTGTGTCTCGTTACTAAAACTTCATTCCCAACCACCTATTTCCTAACTTTTTGCATTGCATTGGTAAAGAAGCACCCCTTTTCTCAACTGAAGTACAGTAATACCTCATATAACATTAGTATCGAATAACACTAAAATCGCATAACATTAAGGAATCTGGGGGGAAGAATTGCATCAGATAACATTAAGATCCTATGGGATGCTTCAGATAACAACAGCTAAAGCCTGTGTGGTTACAATGTATCTCTATGGATCCCATAGGATTTTAACATGCATCAGATAACACTAAAAATCATATAACACCAAGACTTGTGGAACCAGGTTTTAGTGTTATATGAGGTTTTACTGTACAGTCAAACCTCGCACAAAGAGCAACTCGCTTAAAGAGTAACTCGCTTAAAGAGCAGAATTTTCTCTGAATGTTCGCTTCGCTTAACAAATAAAACCAACCAAAAACTCGCTTAACAAATAAATCGGGGTTCACAATCCCCCCCACAATTGGTCACTTACAATGGTGTTTCGCTTAAATAGCAAACTCGCTTAAAGAGCAATCCTGTGGAACGCATTATGCTCTTTAAGCGAGGTACAACTGTATATGTATGTGCAATAGTCAGCCTCTGGACTGTAGTCAGGGTAAACTGTATGCAGCTCCAGTTGATTGGTGCCCATTAGTGACTAAATCATTTATGCTGGTGTGTTATAAATATCTCCGTGTGGTGAGAGCAGAACTCTTCCTGCAGCCTGATATAATTTTCATAGTCTAAAGGCCACTGAAGAGGCCATTTTAATCATCTAAGATAACCTCCTATGTGGAATATATCTTGGCTGAATTAGATCATCTACCGTATTTTAAATCATATTGTCTTGATGATTGCAGGCTATTGCAAAGGCTGTGTATATTTCCTATATGCATTAGATTTGGACTCTAGCATTGAATTTAACTGCCTGAGAATGTTGGCTTATATATTTACCATGTTTCTAAATGTCGTTACTGTATTTTGTGAGTGTCCAGAAAGCAGATGGGCTATGGAAAGAGCTTTCTTTGATCATAGGCTCATAGCTCTATCTGTTTTATTATGTAGATTTATAATTGCAATGTTTATGGGTCAGAATCCTATGGGTTTTTTAAATTCCTGGAGTAACTGTGTACATTGTGGCAGCAAGTTAGAGCTAATTAGCAAGATGTTGGTCACATGCCTGATTATATATCTGTCACACAACCAGGCATGGAACTTAAAATTTGTTAATCAGTTGTCATTCACTGTAATGACTTACATGATTTCAGTAGGATTCCAACAGGGATTCTGGCCATGGTTCTTTAATCAGAAATTTTGACAGATAAGTTTTGTTGTGAAACTGAAATATATTTTATTATTTTGACGTTGATTCGTATTATGATTAATAGAGATTTAAGATTTCAGTGATGCTTCATGCATTGTGAGGTCTTTTAACATGGGTTTTTCAGTCATAAAATGTGGGTTTTTATAAATATTCAGAAATATTTCGTTGGATTTCTTTGTTCATATGGCGGATTCTATTTTAGCATTCCTAATGAACATCTTCCTTGAAAAATGTTGAAAATTTGCTACTCATCTATATGTATATCCATATTTATCTGTTTGAGAATATTTTATGAATATCACTTTAAGGTCTTGACATCACATTTCTATAGTGGATTTTGTAGCATGGCTTATTTACTTATTTATGTGCACCATTTGAGCTTATGAAAATCCTTCAGGGAAATTTTACAATAGTAAAATGACAGTATCCTTAAACAGAAAGTCATTAGAATCAGGAATAGCTCAGTTAAAACTGTAACTATAACTAGGGACGTAAATGTACCCTGAAGCCTGGCAAAAGAAATATGTCTTATCTTGCTGGGCAAAGAGCAATCTCCCGTGCCAGCTAGTTCCACAGTCAGGGATCTGCTCCTGGAAATGCCCTGGCTTATGTCACAACTGTCTGTGCTTTTCCTTGGAAGTGAAACACATAGCAGGTCTTTCTAAGAGGGCCATGATTGTTAGATACATGCAGGGGGACGTGTCCTTGAAGCATCCTGGAACCAAGCCAGTGGGGTTTTTATAGGTAATTACCAGTAGCTTGAGCTGGGCCTTGAAATAAAGAAGGAGCCAGTGTAATTTAAGCAGGCATTTGTAGTATGTCGGAAAAATGAACACCAAAAATTATTTGGGCCATAGCTTTGCAGGCCAGCTGTCATTTCTGAATACTTTATAAGGAAAAAAAATCCTAGTAATATAATCTGGATGTGATTGTGGCTAGGTTTTCTGCTTTTTCTAGAAAGGAATGCAGATGCTATCAAGCCAGTTCTGATTTACGGTGACCTTAATTTGGTGCTGAAGCTTAACAAAATCACCCCTAGCCACAGCAGCCTTTTGGTTACACAGGACTGTAAAGCTAAGAGAATACACAGCTGTTGAGAACACGTGGTAGTCCTTTCCCCAGATCTACACTTCAGTTGACCTATATATTCCTTCTACCTTATCTCAATTAAATCTCCGCTTCTCCGTCTGCATTCAGCCTTTCGCTGCGCTGTTTCTATGGCTGCTTTGGCACCGACAATAAATGAGAGAGATACCTGCATGTCATCCATGACTCAGTGGTTAAGAAGCTTGCCTTGTTAGCTGGAAGGCCCTCAAGTCGGCAGTTCGAGATCCGGGTACTGCATGATGGATTGAGCGCCTGTCTCTGTCACAGCTCCTGCCAGCCTAGCAGTTAGAAAGCAAGAAATTGCAAGTAGATATATAGGGACCACTTCGTTTAGAAAAGATCTTGGGGACATGAAAGGAGCCTCATTTGGGCGTCCCCTAAGCAGAGTTTCTCCAGCAAAAATCCTTTCAACCAGTGGTGGGCATCAGCAGGTTTGCACCAGTACATGTGTACCGGTAGTAAAAATGGCTGGCCCCACCTACCTCCCCATCCAACCCTTCTACTCCTAGAAGAGGCTTCAGAGGGGGCTGGCTCTATTTCCCCCTTCATCAAAGGCTTTTCCTGGGCTCCATTTCACCTCAAGGTGCATCTGGAGTGGTTGGGGAGGCACTTCAGGGTGAAACACAGCCCTGGAAAAGCCTTGGACGAAGAGGGAAATGGCTTTGGAGGGGGCTCTTCTCTGTAGAGCTATGAAAATAGGATCCTCTTCTATTTTCATCACTCTATTGCGAACCTCTGAAGCCATTTCCCCCTTCTCCAAGGCTTTTCCTGGGTTCCCTTTCATCCCAAAGCACATCCCCAGCCACTCAAGAGTGGCTGGGGATGTGCTTCTATTTTCATACCTTTATAGTGAACAGCAGTCGCATGGCCAACAGGCCTCACCTACCCAGTCACATGGCCACGCCCACAGTGTGGTAGGAAATTTTTTTGGATGCCCACCACTGCTTTCAACCCAGAATAATTTCTGACACGTCGTCGTCATTGTCACCCAGTCTCAAACTGCCAGATGTTCTTTTCCTGCCGTTCCATATAGATAATAAATGATGGTGTCCAGTTGAACCCCAAGAGAACCTGTGTTCAAATAGTCATCTCCCCAGCACTATCCTCTGAGTATGGGAGCATGTAGGACTAGAAACAGAATAAATCAGCCTTTGCAAAATTCATACTGACTTGCCCCTGAAGGATAGCTAGCTCCATACTGTTGAAAGATGTAAAAAGGTTTAGAAAAACCAACAAAACACAATTCCCTGGTTCCTTTCATTAGACCAGTGTTTCCCAATGTTTGGTTTTCAGTTCCTAGAAGCCTAAGTCATTTCTCCAAAGCACTGATTAGCTAATTTACTGACTTGGTCTTCTGGGAATTGAATTCTCCCTGTGGCGTGTGAAAACCACTGCTTCAGACTGTGAGCAAAGCTGTTTTGTTTCCAAAATGGAGCTTGAAACCTGTTTTTTTGCAGTGGATTGGGGATGGGAATCTAAGTACAGTAATACCTCGGATAACGTTTACCTCGGATAACGCTAGAATCGCATAACGTTAAGTAATCTGGGGAGGAGAATTGGATCGAATAACGTTAAGGTCCTATGGGATGGCTCGGATAACAACCGCTAAAGCCTGTGCGGTTACAATGTATCTCTATGGAGCTTTAACGTTATCCGATACATCCCATAGGATTTTAACATGCATCAGATAACACTAAAAATCGGATAACACCAAGACTTGTGAAATCAAGTCTTAGCGTTATCCGAGGTATTACTGTAGTCACTGTTACTGAAGTTATCCTGGAGTTGTTCTGCCATCACGCACTGCAACACTCCTTAAAACTGATGTAGTCGTTTGTTTATACCAGTGGTACCCAAACTAAGGCCCTGGGGGGTGGGGGCGGCTCGCAATCCCAATTCATCTGGCCCACGAAGCCCTCATCGCTACTGGAAGCGGAAGTAAAATGTGCCCGTATGGGCACATTTTACTTCCGCTTCCAGGAGCGATGAAGGCTTTCGTGGGCTGGATGAATTGGCATCGGGGTCCGCACCCGGCCTCCGGGTCTTAGTGACCGGCTTCCTGAACCACATGATCGGGCCATGGCCCAAAAAGTTTTAGCACCCCTGGTTTATACCAATACATCAGTGACCAGCAAATGGAAAGTCAGACTTGTGCCAAGTCTGACACATTAGGAGCCTCTAGAATTTCTAGACTTGTGGCGAAGGGGAACCGAGAAGCAAGTGTTGTTTTTAGTGTGGAATTTATTCATTATTGGATGTGTTGAGTATTGTCATGAACAGCTATGTTCCATATTTGTAACAGATGGGGTTATAAAGTTGCCATGAGTTTTATTCATAAACAGGCTCAGTATGTATGATATATCATTTCACCCTGTATGAGACAAATTGTACTAAAATGTCAAGAGACACCTTTAGTTTTATGAATAGTATCCCTCTCCACTTTGATTTTAATAAGTGGTGTCTATTGCCTTGGACATCATCTTCAGGCGTTACTAAAGGAAGAAGGAAGGACTTGGCATGGATTGAGTTCTAATTGAACAGTAATTCCCATTGGAACTGAGATCAGTTAGGTATTGTATTGTATTGTATTTTTTAACACACCAATAGGTTTTTTGTTTCTGTCTTTTTTTTTAATGTGTGTGTGTTGTTTTGCTTTCTTTATGTTTTAATTTGGATCAGTTGGTCTATATCTTTTTAATATTGTGAAGATTTTTATTGTTGTATTGTAAGCCGCCCAGAGTGGGAAAATATACCAGATGTGTGGGCTATTAGTGAAATAAATAAATAAATAAATAAATAAATAAATAAAAATTCAGTTTCCTTCCTTCCTCCTCAGAATCAACACTTATTTCTTTGGTTTGTATTCCATCTAAGTGGAATACACACAGTCCTCTGACAAAAGGCCAGAAATGCACAAATAGACGTGTGGAGAGACTGCGAAGAGGGCAGCTGGAGACATAGAGGAGAAGGAGGGCAAGGAGCCAAATTGAAGGAGGGTTTTTAATAGCCATTTTGCCCCCCATGAAGTAATGCCTGACGGCGGTCCCGTGGGGTGGCAGGACGTAAAGGGAGGTGGTTTTAGTGGGTAAAAATCCCACACACTGTGAAACCGGAGCAAGGGCTCACAGTGTCTTTTGAAGATTTCCACCTGTCCTTAAAAAATAAAATAAAAAAATAAACACACACACACGTGCGCGAACCCCCTGAAATATGCTCATCTCTACTGCAGACTGATGGGGAGGAGGAAATTTACCAATTTGAAAGATTTACTAATGGCTAATATGCATAATGAGTTTTTAAAACCTCTCTGTTCTCCCCCATCTTCTCTCATCCCTTTCTTCCTTTTATATGGAGCAGATGTTCTTGCAGTAACTGTTTTGATGATAATCAAGAACTGAAGTTGATACTAGATACAATATTGTCTTTTATGGAAAAAAAAGACTGAACAAACACGTGATTCTCAGTAAAAGTGTATGAAGGCAAAGTTTGGTTGTGTTCATACAGGTGCCAATAATTTTGAGCAGGGGTTGCCAACCTTTTTAAGTCAGGGGCCGGGTCACGCTCCCTCAGACAATTGAGAGGGGCAGTTGCCCCCCCCCAGCAGTTTACGGCTACTCTAAAATGAGTCCGCAGCCAATTCTGCCGCCAGCGGCAGCTGGAGTAAGGGCGCAGGCTGTAGGATGCCGACCCCGATTTAGAGGGAGACCAGTCATGTGTTTGTTTGCTGATGAAGTGACATGAAGTTGACACTGGTTTTGGTTTCAGAGTTCCTTCAGTTGTGACAAACTGAATGGCATTCGCTAGTCAGAGATAAGGCTCATTAGACATCTTAAACAAGAGTTTGTACAGAAAGTATGCAATTGGACTGAGTTGGCTGATATCTGGAGGAAATCCAATTTGAGCAAAGGTCTCTTGCAGGGCAAAGGTGGCGCAGGGGACGTGACTTGATTATCTGAGTTTCTGTATGATGTTAGTCATATTTTGGATTGGCTCAAGCACATGGTAGTATTTATCGTTAATAAACAGCCATCTAGGAAATTTCAGAAGATCATGCAATTGCAAAGAGTCTTGTGTCTTTTTTATTGGTAGGAGTTGTTCATTCATTACTTGCAGGATGTGGTACCTGCTTCTTTGTGGTCACGTTTCTTACTGTTCTGGTAACTTTTTATTATACAGACTACTGTGTGTTAGGAAGTTCAATGTTGCAATGGGCAGATACTATGGAGGTAACTTAATGGGCTTTTGTGCTGCTATTTGGTCTATTGTGAGTACAGGCCATTGTTTTTCCAGTGACCAGACAACATAAATGCTAGCAAGAACCAGCCTGTCCCCAAAGCATTCTTATTTGTGCATTTCTGGCCTTTTGTCAGAGGATTCTGTGTGTGTTTGTGATGCAGGTAGGATAGATTATTATAGATGTTATTTTGTTCTGCTGGTGTTGTTATATGTTGTCCAGTTACTGCTGACTTATGAAGACCCTGTCAATGAGCAATCTCCAAAATGTGCTATCTTCAACATCCCTGTTCATTTTTTTGTGAACTCAAAGGTGTGGCGTCCTGTAGGGAGTCAGTCCATCTCATATTTGGTTCTTCCTCTTTTTCTGCTGCTTCCATTTTTGTTGAGGTATATTTGAAAGTGATGGGGACCTGAAAATATAAATATTAATAGTTCAGATATGATGTTCAGCAGAAGTATTTATATCTGGTCTTCTATCAGAGTGAGGAGGGGAAGCTCAGTGGAATTGGCTTTTAAGAGGATTTGAAAAACAACGTGCTCTTCCATGTTTTTTTTAAAAATGCAGATATTTTTGTTAGTACAGGTTCCCTTCCTGCATAACTGGTGGGGGGTACAGTTTGAGTTCTACTGTGGATACCTAAAACCATGGATAATAGCGAACAGTACTCATAAAAGTGGGAAAATGGTTTAAAATGCTTCTACATAAGAGCTACCAAAATGTTAGCTTCTATTCCATGTAAACAGACAGTGGCCCCTAGTGGCCAGCTCTGATAATTCACCATAAAAATATATACAGTGGTACCTCGGTGTACATATTTAATGCGTTCTCCAGGATGTTTTGTATTGTGAAAAAAATCATAAACCGAATTTTGCATTGGAGACAGTGTCTTCTAGGGCCTGATCTGATAATGCACCATAGAAATACTTTGCATTGCTGGGGCGGGGGGAATGTAAACCAAGGCATTATTTTCAATGTACTTTCATTCGGAAACCGAAAATTATGTTAACCGAGGCATTCGTAAACCAAGGTACCACTGTATATTTATTATGTATTTCAGTAATTTTTTTTATTTGAATATTTTAAGAAAAGGGGATAACTGAACCTGCGGATATGGGGGGGGGGTGACCTGTAGTATAGTTAAAAAGAAGAAGAAGATATATTTATGAGACTCAACATCAAGAAAACCAAGATAATGGCAACAGGCCCTATCAGTCTCTGAAAAATAGATGGGGAAGAAGTAGAAGCAGTGACAGATTTTACTTTCTTAGGATCAAAGATCATTGCAGATGGTGATTGCAGCCATGAAATAAAAAGGCGACTGATGCTTGGGAGACAAGGCGTGAGAAACATAGTGAAAAGCAGAGACATCAAATTGCAAACAAAAAATTGTATAGTCAAAGCAATGGTATTCCCAGTGGTAATGTATGGTTGCGAGAGCTGGACTATAAGGAAAGCTGAGTGTAGAAGAATAGATGCCTTTGAGATGTGGTGTTGGAGGAGAGTTTTGAGAGTCCCCCGGACAGTGAGGAGAACAAATAGGTCGATCCTAGAAGAAATCAACCCTGACTGCTCCTTAGAAGGTCAAATAGTAAAGATGAAGCTAAAGTACTTTGGACATCAAATGAGAAGAGAGGATTCACTTGAGAAAGCCTTGATGCTGGGAAAGGTGGAGGGCAAAAGAAGGGGGCGGCAAAAAATGAGATCATATTGTAGATGCAATGGGAACAGAGCTGGGTGGGTTGAGGAGGATGGTGGAGGACAGAGGTGCCTGGAGGACGGTGGTCCATAGGGTCGCAAAGGGTCGGAATTGACTGTGCGACTGAACAACAACAAAATAGTTTTACATTATTAAAGTTGGCTTCTGAATACAGTTAACTATTCATGATGTCTTACTTTTGCCTAACCTTTTCCATTCTACTCATTTACATGCTTCCAGTAAATGGTTTGCAATTTATACCCTTCTTGATTTACTCTTTCTCTCTCTCCCCTAATAAAACGTTTATATCAGCTTTTGAGAGTCTTTTTTGTTTTTTTAAAGAAGCTTAATATTTCTGGCAGATTTATAATTGGTTACTCTATTTAGGAAAATACTTAATTGTTGATATGTTTATGGGAAAAACCAGTGTTGGGACTAGTTTAACATCCTGCCTAAACTAGTACATGGCACCTTGCCTCTTAATTGGATTTATATATTTGGTTTTTTTCTTCCTGTTTTTCCCTTAGGCCAAGGCTGCAAGCACAAAGAAAGTTTGCTCAGTCTCAGCCAAACAGCCCCAGCACAACTCCAGTAAAGATAGTGGAACCTTTATTGCCCCCTCCAGCTACACAGATTTCTGACCTCTCCAAAAGGAAGCCGAAGACAGAAGATTTCCTCACGTTTCTCTGCCTTCGAGGTGAGTGGTTTCTCTCCGACCATTCCAGTTTGGAGGTCAAACCTTCCAGAAAGTGCCCCTCCTGTCTTGTTTCCTAGACCACCCCTCCACAACCATAGAAAATGTCTCAGGAAACAGGCTGTGGGAAAGATTAACAGCAATGAGAATTATAATAAATACTGATACTTAGTGTAGCAAGTCACACTAAAGGTTGGTAAAATGAGTACACAGCATTTTGGGGGCAAAATGCTAATTAATTTGTGAACAACCCCCCCCCCAAGAACCGCTATGGGGTGGTATATAACCCAGCCTCTTTAAGGATGAAAATTGCTGCTCCTACAAGTTTCCAGGAACAGAAAATATATTTTTGTTACCAAAATTCCACCTTTTTATTGGGGGGGGGGAGGGGGGCCACATGTGGTTTTTGGGTGGTGCTTTGCTCACTCCTGCATCATATAGAGATTAGTTTAGTACAGTAAAACCTCAGATAACACTAAAACATGGTTCCACAAGTCTTGGTGTTATACGATTTTTAGTGTTATCCGATGCATTTTAAAATCCTATGGGATCCATAGAGATACATTGTAACCACACAGGCTTTAGCGGTTGTTATCCGAAGCATCCCATAGGATCTTAATGTTATCCGATGCAATTCTTCCCCCCAGATTCCTTAATGTTATGCGATTTTAGTGTTATTCGATACTAATGTTATCTGAGGTATTACTGTATTAGGATGCAGATACCTGCTCTTCTTCTTTTTACAATTATGATTTGTTCACACATTGACAGTTAGGCTGAAATCTGACATCCAGAAAAGATACATTACTGTTCAACAGTTTGATCCAATTGCTTTAAAGTTAGAGAAGAAAATGTTTATTCCAATAATATACAGTCAAACCTCGCATAAAGAGTGCCTCGCTTAAAGAGCAGAAATTTCTCTGAATGTTCGCTTCCCTTGACAAATAAAACCAACCAAAAACTCGCTTAACAAATAAATCGGGGTTTGCACCCCCACACACACAATTGGTCACTTACAATGGTGTTTCGCTTAAAGAGCAAACTCACTTAAAGAGCAATCCTGTGGAATGCATTATGCTCTTTAAGTGAGGTACAACTGTACCTTAGCTTGACTAATAAGAATAAAGTCCACACAGATTTTACAGGAGAATAAGAGCCTTTTAAATTTTTAATTTGTTAACATTTTCTATTATTCTCATTGCTGTTTATTTTTCTGTTTATTTATTTTTATTATATTGGAGAAGAGATTTGTGCTTTTTAAAGTCAAAAATTTTCCACCCATCTCTGATGCTTCTTCCTCATTGCCTTTTTCCTCTTCCCACAAAGAATAAGCAACTTCTAAGTTTCTCCTCATTTCTCTCCCACAAAGGATAAACAATTGTTCCATGCTCCACTGCTTTCAAAGAAGGGGAGAGAAAAGAAGGAATTGGGCCGTATGTCATTTCCTTGTAGACTTTAATTTGACCTAACCAAGTATTCCCTCTGTTCTTTGAAGTACTAGTGCACTCCATCTTGTGAGAGTAATCCTCACAAAGCAACAGTATGTGTCCAGTTGCTTTTTTCGGTTAGAAGTTAAAGTCTTGATTCTCATTTATGGGTCTTATAGGGTGTGTTGCCATGTATGAAAGTAGCCTTCAAATGGGTCAAATTAAATTTTTGTTGGCACAGAAATCTGCATTTTAAAAAGACATTGAATCTTCTATTCTGAATATGCAAGTGAAGATAAGGACTTACATTGGTTTAGTGTTTCTCAAAAGCATATTTGGATTGTGATTAGTTGTGAAAATAAAGATGGTGAAGAAAAAGGAAATATGGTGACAGGTAAATAATTCAAAAGTCCAGTTTTTCTGAGATTACAAAGGTTCTTGGATTTGAATAATTTTTACCACAATTGTTCTATACCAGGTAGACATCTGACCAAATGTAAAGATTTAGTTTGCACGTTAATAAATAATCTATATGAATCTTCGCCATTTTCCACTTCACACATTGGATTGTAGAATTTGGTGTAGTTTGAGCCAAATAAAATCCCCAAGGTTGTCCATCCTTGATAAACCAAAGTTTAGAAAAATATGTTTTGCTAGGTATTCTGAGTGAGGCAATCTGGAGATTTTCAGGGAAACTTTTTAGGGGCAAGAATCTGCAATTGTAGAATTACATCATCAATTGTATCATGTTCTACAGCAGGAGTTCTCAACCTTTTAAAGTCGGGAGCTGAGCCATGCTCCCTCAGACAGCTTCGGGGGCTGGACAGCCATTTTGCCCTTCCTCCATCACATGGCACCTCCTGGTGTGGTGGAGGCAGTGGGGGGGGGGCACATGAAATGGCACCACAGGCTGCATTCAGCCCACCGGCCCACTGCAGCAGTGGACAACTCAAACAACTTATAAACTCAGGAATAATCAGAATATAACATCCAGCATTAATCAAATACAGTAGCTGAAGTTCTTGTCACAATAACTTTTGAAGGAATGGTGAAACTCAGTCTTTCCACCTACACTGGATTTCTACTAAAATATGTATCAATAAAAAGAATCAAAATCTTAACTCTCCTCTATCTTTTACCTCTTTTTGGAATGATCGTAATAGAGCAGATTCTGAGATATATTTATGTTGCCATACTGAGCAAATCATGGTTGTAGTTTTTGAAATGGTAGCCATGTTGGTCTGTACAAGCATATCAGTCAGGAAACAAACATAAACAAAATAAAGAAGACAAAAGCATTGTCACATCTTAAAAATTAACTGCTATGTTTTAATATGACAAATTCCACTTCTGCAGACATGAGGCTATATGTAAGTCTCACTCTTGCTTTTGAGGAAGTGGACTTGAAACACAAAAACTCATGTTAAAATTGGCAGTTAGTCTGTAAGATGTCATAGTGTTTTTGGTCTGGTTTTTTTTTTACTGATATACTGAGCAATATTAGGTATTATTCTATTCTTTTGGTTCAGATACCATTATGTTTGATTGATAAAGACTACAATTGCTATTATACCATACTGCACTGTACTGTACTGTACAGAGGATGCAAAAAAGTATGCAAATTTTAAGAGATGTTATCTACATCTTATGTTTTTGAAGTTGAATTGAATTACAGTATCAATCTTTAGTATGACGTTTGCCCAAAAGAATGAATGTTAGTGTCACCATGCAACAGGCAGAACAGCCAAAGAAAATGGCAGAAGCAATTTCCCAGGACAATGGAAAGGATAAATTGGTGTGGTTGAGTTTCCCTCAAGTGCTCCTGACTTAACACTCCTTGACTTCTACCTGAGGGGGACCTTAAAGGATGTGGTGTAGCAGAAAAAACTGGCCACATGGGCAGTACTTGGGGAGAGAATTGAGACAAAAGTGGACACTTTGGTCAACATTGCTGACGCAGTAGTTAGCCGTAATCAGAAGTGTCTGATGTTGATGGTGACAACTTTGAGCACATCTTGTAATTGCAGAAGTCAAGTGTGACTTGTATTTATCTTTTGTTATCAGTATAATTACAATTTTAATACAGTTTTCTCCTTTCTCAAAAGGTAGATACATTTTGGCACCCTCTGGTATTGTATATTAGATTACATTAGGCATATACTATTGCATAAATTGGTGAGACAAATTAGTGAAAAGAAATGGATATCTGTTGCTATCACAACAAATGGCAGCTTTAGCTGAGGTGTGGAAAGTGTCCTATAAGATAAACTGAGTTTTAGAGATACCCAGTAGACAAAAATTGCTCTAGGAAATATGATCTATACCTGATTCATGTTGTCATACTCAGCCCATGCTATTTGAGCTTCCAACTCAAATAACCACTACCTATTCTTCCTCTGCTTGTGTATGTTTTAACAGGTGCCAGTAAATTTAGAAAGTGAAGCTTTTAAGAGTGTAGTGGCAAAGGCAAGAAGTCAAAGCAGCATTCCTAAATTCAAAAAATTCTCCTCACTTCCATTGAACCCATCCCCTATAGTGCAAGTGTTCTCAACCATTTCAAGCCACGGAGCCGGACCACGCCTGCTCAGACAACTGAGCAGACTGGACTGCTGGTTCCCCCTGCCTTAAACTCTGCGATAACACACGTCCACGGTTGTCATAAATGTGTTATGACAGCTGTGGGTGCACTTATGGCTGTTTTAAACGTGTTTACGACAGCTGCTGGTGCATTTTTGCTTTTATGCATTTATACTTCTGCTTCTGGTGGTGACAGCAGCGACATGGGCCACATGAAATGGCCTCGGGCCATAGGTTGAGAACCCCTGCTTTATAGTGCTTAAAGATTTTGTTTTAATTTGGATTAGTTACTGTATGCAATCAAATGATATTTATGTACTTGGCTTGTTATTAGGTTCTCCTGCCCTGCCCAGCAACATGGTGTATTTTGGAAGCAATCAGGATGAGGAGGAGGAGGAGGAGGAAGAAGAAGAAGTGGAGGACACCAAGGTGGCCACAAACAATGCTTCTTCGTCATGCCAGTCGACCCCCAGGAAAGGGAAAACACAGAAACAAGTTCCTAATGGGCATGGTAGGTCCTTGCATACCAATCCAAGTGAAACAACAACCCTGACTGTGTTGAGTTCAACTGGGAGATATTGGTGCTTTGAACTGAAAAAGCCATTGGAAAACTTAAACTTAATGTTCACCTCTGTGGCTCCTCTGTACTTGTTAGAATGTATGAGGACTGCGTGACTTTTCCCTTCTTCCTGGTTAAAATATGTATCACTAACTTGTGAGATGAATTGGAAGTGTCAACACAGCCTTCCCCAAGCCAGCACCTTTCACAGATGTATAACCTGTTAGCTAGGGCTTGTACAACATGGTGGAGGGGAGTATCATCTTTAAGAAAGGCTATGTTAGCATATTCTAGTTATATATACCCTTTTCTTGGCAAGTGGCTTCTGACTGTCCCAGGAGATCAGTGCAAATATTGGTCTGATTAAAACCCTGGCCTGATCTGTCCCTCTCAGAAAATTTTTTATTTGCTGTTTCCATAGAAATCCTTTTTAAAATCTTGGTTGAAAATAAAATGACAGTGTGAAGCCAGCATGAGCAAAGATATGCACACTGTATATTAATATTGTTTTTCATTTGTGATCCAAGATGCTGATTTCCCAGTTGCTAGGTTAATATGCTCGCACTGTCACTAATGCAACATTTTTGTTGTTGTTCCTGTAGGATCACGTCAATTATTTTCTTGCAAATCAGCTGAGCTGCCTCAGTCACAGTGTATTTTCTTCATGTGGCCTTCATGTCATATCCAGATAAATTGGTCAGCAGCTTGTCAGTAAAGCCTGAAAACTGTGTTCGGCACTGAGCAGTTCTATGCCCTAAGCTCTAACAGCTAGGATGAAAAAATACCTAGGCTCCTATAACACACACACACACCCCAACACACACACAGCCATGCATATTCTATTGACATTGGCAGCACCTTTACAGTAAATCACTTCCGTGTTCTTTCCCCGGGATTTAGTGATAAATTCTCTTGCCTTTTATGTCCTGTTCTTACTTTGCTGGGTTCTGAAGGAAATGCTTGGTCAGCTACTTTTGGCAGAGGAGGATGTTTCTTCTCACACCTCTTTTTACATGGAGACAAAGACACTTGCTGTAGTTGTTTCTTTGTCCTTTGGTTCTATGTTCTGTTTCACTTGGTTCAAAGAATGAAAATGACAGGCACGTGCTTTGCATCTTCTCTCAGGTCCCAGTTCCTTCCTGTGAAAGGGCTTTTCTTTCTGAAAAACTACTCCCCCCCCCCCCATATCCAGATGTTTTAGGGAAAGGAAAACTCCCCCACCACGACACCAGGATCACAAAATCCAATATGTTTTACAATAAAAACTATTAAAAGATAAATTATCTCCTCATTGCATCTATCTCATTTGAAATGAGTAGTGGCTTCTCTTAACACGCTTTTCATATCTAACCATAGTGGATTATAATATAGAGGTATTTTTGAGAATTCTGCCACTTTAAACTTTATAACAGGAAGTACGCCAAAATTCATTGCAGTGGTCACCTATCTGAAAAAGGGGAGAAACTAACTTTTAACAGAACATTCAGTGTTTGAGACATTGGGGATTAAGTTGATACAGAGAGAAACAAGGGTATAATCCAAATGCAGGGTGTGATAAATTTTAGTGGATAAACTGTTTTCTAAGATAATGATATAGTCACCATGCTGGGAATGTGGCAGGGCTGGTTTCTTTTTAAATAATCATTCAATGACATTGGCTCATGGCAGCTGATTCATTAGTTGGCAGAATCCTGGGAAATAGTAGCATTAGCGTTCTCTTTGTTTGTTTTTAATATTTAGAGTGCAGAAGCACAGGATAAACAACATAAGCTTATGGTATTTAAAGTGTATAGTCTTTTAAAATAATTAGAATATCTCAAGATAAAACATAGTAGTACATTTCCCTTATAAAAATGTTTTAAATTAATGGTGGTCAGAATTCTACAATGGATTTATACTTGCACAGGCGTAATTATATAAACTGCAGCAGAAAATTGATACTAATTAGTGAGTTGTCATGTACATTACTAGTCATGTGCTAGTCACAAAACTAGGAATGGAACCAGGAATTAATGAAGGAACCACAGGGATTTATGCAGCTATACATTGCTGTAAATCCACAGTAGAATTCTAGCTAATGAAGAAAAGTTATTATTTCAATAACAATAAATTTAAACTGCTTGGTTGGGATATCTTCCTTGCTACCTACCTATCCTTGAAAGGATACCTGTTGAGGGTTCTTCACATAATTCAAAGTCATTGTTACTGCTGCTAATGCTCTTTTCTTGCCATTACATCTCATTGAGGAAACAGTTGTAAAGATAATGGTTCTGGTCATGAATTTTGGCCTTTGGAGTTCCCCGCAGTTGCCACACCTACTTCTGCTACAGTAGTGCTGACTGGAAAAGTTCAACACTTTTGTATAAAAGTTTGTCCCCGTCCCCCACCCCACCTCCATCTCCTAAACTTTCCTTCTTTTTACATTTGTTTGAAATGCTTTGAAATTTTACCTCCTATCTTGCATCTCAAACCAAAAGTCCACAGAAAGGAAACCTGAGAATGTGTGTATTCTCACCCTGTTTTTCCCTCTCTTATTCTCACATGATGGTAGATTTATTCTAGTATTTCTTATTGTTCTAAAGTAGCGTTTCCCAAACTGTGTTCCATGGAACACTGGTGGACTTCAGTTGCCAGAAGCCTAAGTGAGTACATTGGTTGATCAGGGCTTTGGGGAATTGCCAGGCTTCTGGGAATTGAAGTCCCAAACTGAAGGATTGGAAAACACTGTTTTCCTCGTCTTCCATGCCTAGGCCAGAAATTAAACTGCCAAAATGAAGTCACCTTTTGGTGAATTCATTCTGCATTTCCTTTCGCCTGACCTAGTGCGAGAAAGATTAGACAGCAACACAAGGTTGATGTTACCAGGGTATGCCCAATTGCGATTCGAACATACCACAGTCTTTGAGAAGGCTTTTCTGTATACTCTCTGTTCTAAATTATGATAATAAATGCTAGGTATTACTTGTAATATTGTAGAGATCTTTATCATTTATCTGAGTTATCTCAAATATGGGATCTCACTGGATTAATTAAAAAGGTACAATCTAAAGTACTTTGGACATCAAATGAGAAGAGAGGATTCGCTTGAGAAAGCCTTGATGCTGGGAAGGGTAGAGGGCAAAAGAAGAAGGGGGCGGCCAAAAATGAGATGGCTAGATGGTATTGTAGACACAATGGGCACAGAACTGAACGAGTTGAGGAGGATGGTGGAGGACAGAAGTGCCTGGCAGACAGTGGTCCATGGGGTCGCAAAGGGTCGGAATCGACTGTGCGACTGAACAACAACAAAAGCAATCTAAAAAGTTCAAAGCAACTGAAAAGCTTGCTGGTTAAAAAAAGGTACAGCCTTGAAGTTCCTTTCTCAGTTGCTGGTTAGTTGCCAAAAACCTGAGTGACTAAAATGGTATTTGCTTGCAATAGAATGACAAAAGGGAGGGAGTGAACATAGAAGGGGCTTATATCTCCTGGGAGCAACCACTGACAAACCTCTCTCTAATGTCATTGACAAATATGGCACGCATCCTTGCAACAACAAGTGAAGGGGCCTCTCCCGAAGAGCCTAGTGCGGTGATGGCGAACCTTGGCACTCCAGATGTTCTGGAACTTCACTTCCCAGAAGCCCAAGTCGGTACTCCTGCTGATCAGGGCTCCGGAGAATTGAAGTCTAAGAACACCCTCGAGTGCCAAGGTTCACCATCACTGGCCTAGTGTGTCTGACCCCCACTCATATGGGGAAATATGGCTCTTCAGATATCTTGGCCCTGAGTCATATGTTGGTCACAACCTGTATTTTGAATTGTGCCCAAGAGCAGGCCAGCCAGTGGAGCTTTTGCTATGGGCGAGTTGTCCTCCTGGTAATCAGTAGAGCCGTGGAATTTTAGAGTCACTGAAGTATTTGAACACTTTTCGAAATACAGTTGTACCTCGCGTAAAGAGCATAATGTGTTCCACAGGATTGCTCTTTAAGCGAGTTTGCTCTTTAAGCGAAACACCATTGTAACTGTCCAATTGTGGGGGGGATTGCAAACCCCAATTTATTTGTTAAGCGAGTATTTGGTTGGCTTTATTTGTTAAGCGAAGCGACCATCCAGAGAAAATTCTGCTCTTTAAGCGAGTTACTCTTTAAGCGAGGCACTCTTTATGCGAGGTTTGACTGTACTGTATAGCTGCCTGGTTTTCTATTTTAGAGAGAGAGATGCAGAGTGGTTATCTGTTTGTAGCCATCTTGTGTCATAGTTTGGTATTGCTCTTTCATGCTTTTTAATATCAAGTTGAAAAGTGTCATTTTGAAGGCACTGTTCTTTCCCATCTTTTTTATTATTATTATTATTATTATTATTATTATTATTATTATTATTATTATTATTATTATTATTATTATTATTATTATTATTAAACATAATAATAATAAAAAATACAGTATACAATACAATTCACAAATTACAATAAAAGATAATTACAAATCTGTATCCATCACCCGGGGACATTCCAGATTGCTCATAAAAACCACATAATTTTCTCTTTAAAAAAAACTCTTCTATTTTAAAAAAACTATGATTTTTGACCCAGTTTTGTACCCTTTGTACCCTTTTCTTTAGTAAAGGTAAAGGTTCCCCTTGCTCAAAAGCCAATTGTATCCGACTCTAGGGTTCAGTGCTCATCTCTGTTTCAAAGCTGAACAGCCAGTGCTGTCTGCTTCTGCAGACGTTTCTGTGGACATGTGGCAGGCATTACTAGACACCTGAGCGCACAGGATGCCATTTACCTTCCCACTGAAATGGTCTCTATTTATCTACTTGCAATTTCTTGCTTTCAAGCTGCTAGGTTGGCAGGAGCTAGGACAAAGACGGGAGCTCATTCTGTCCTTCAGTACTCGGGAATTGAACTGCTGACCTCCCACCTTCCAGTCAGCATCTTAGCCACAAGTACATAATTGATAAACTCTCCCTAATATCTTTAAACTCATTTATTTTCACCAGACCTTTCTTTATTTTTTATCTTACATGACAACCATATCCCATAATACTTTGTACCAGTCTTCAAACCTAAAATTGGTATATCTTTTCCAATTTTTGGCTATTAGCAGCCTCGCCGCTCACTCCCATCTTCAGTTTCTAAAAAGAGACTGAACCTAACTGAACTGGAATTGATTTCCGTCTTACTGCCGTCTTTCTTTTCACCACAAATTTATCTCATGAATGGTTGCCATTTCTTTTCCCAGTCTTCAATGGATCCAGCAAGTCAGCAAAAGAGAGAGAACCTGTCCAGAAACATAAAGTCAAAGAGACAACGCCAGCAAAGGAGAGAAACATCGAACACAGGTCTGAGAGTCGGAAAGATCAGGCTGCTGCTAACCATCACTCGGCAACAAATGCAAACATCTCCACAAAAGGACTCACTGCTAACAACCACCACACCCTTCATCGATCGGCTCAGGACTTAAGGAAACAGGTACTGTATGGTAAACCAGTTTGGGACCCAATTGCACAAGTTTATCATCTGGTGCTTTGTTTTTATTGCTTCTTTCACATTTCTTCTTCTTCCGTGTCTAGGCTAGACGTGAAACTGCTAGAATGAGACCACCTTATTGGTGAGTTTCATTTTTCAGTTCCTTTTGCCCAACCGAATGTGAGAAAGATAGTTGGCAACCCAAGATGGCCGTTGCCCAGGGCACGCCTGATTGTGGTGCAAAAATACTATAATCTCCTAGGAGGCTATTTCTGTGTACCTTCACATTGAGGAAAGTACTTAGCTTTTAAAATGGAATTAGAGATAGCTGACTATGAGCAAAATACACATAAAGAGCCTCCTTGAAGAATGTGGTATTTGTGAATTACAATTGGGCTTACCCCCCAGGCAATGGCAACCTCGTGGTGCTGGCTAATCTTTCCCACACTAGGTCAGCTGAAAGGAACTACAGAATGAATTCGCCAAAAGCTGGCTTCATTTTGGCAATTTTAAAATCTGACTTAGACACAGAAGAAGATGGAAGAGAAACTGCACAAGTTGAGAAATGTCTCTAATTGTTTATTAGCTTGTCTTTGTTTCTTTATATTGAAGCTGAGGCATCAATAAATTCGTTTTTTGTGTAGATGGATTTTCACATATATTTTTTTCTGGCATTGTGATAGCTCAATCTTGGAAAGATTCTAACAAATATTGGCTTGCTTTAAGGTAGATTTTTTTTCTTCCCTCAACACATGTAAGCAATTACTGGAAAGAAAGCTCAGCCATTATAATTTTTTTTACTTGAATTCTACCTCCAGGACGTAGCAAAAAGGAAGTAAGGAGGTATACTAATAAACACTTACTTTATTAGTTATTTTGGAATTATTGCAAATGTTCTGTAGGAGAGCTTTATGTTAAATCCCAGAAAAGTTGACGAACAGAACTGAGAAGTCTTGTGTCTACATGATGTCTTTTCCTTCCTTTTGTTCCTCTCTAACATAACTAATTTGTCTTTCTCTCAGTGGTAACGATTCTTAGATAAAGTGCCAGAAATTTCTAGTATAGTACCTCCATCAGACAACAGAGCCTAAAGCAAGGCTTTGTTTGGCTGATGTTTGTTCAGCTGGAGAAAGCTTGGAAAGACCTGGATGCTTTTGGCTGTTTGCCAACTGGCACTCCTTGAGGTAACCTCCATGTCTATATTTTAGCGGCCAAGCCAGGGCCCCCAAAATGTCATTTGCCAATATGTAATTTTCAGTTCTCTGTGATTTTAAATCTATATTGCCGTTCATAAGGCTCAGGGGCAAGATATCTCCCCTGGCTTTTAGAAGCTGGAACAAAGCAGACCCTCCTATGTTTTCTTCTTCCATATGGTTTTTTTGGGGGGGGGGCTTTTGTTAAACCAGAGCATTTTGGTATACGTCAAAACTACAAAATTCTAGTTTAATGTCTGTTAACAAACCAAGATAATAGGCCAAAATCAGATTTGTTCCTTGATATTTTTGTTACCTGCCAGTGTTTTAAACAAACATTAAACTACATTTCCACCATCCAGACATCATTGGAAGCTCTAGGTCAGTGATAGCAAGCCTTGGCACTCAAGCTGTTCTTGAACTTTAATTCCCAGAAGCTCTGATCAGCAGGAGTGCTGACTTGGGCTTCTGGGAATTGAAGTCCAAGAACACCTGGAGTGCCAAGGTTCGCCATCACAGCTCTAGGTTAACAGAAGATACACATTAAGCACTAAATTAACCACAAGAGTGGAGGGGGAAGGAAAAGCAAAGGAATACCCATGGTTTATTAAATCAAGAAGTATCATCAGAACCTTGCCAAAGATGGCTGAATGACTGTCCATTTTTATGTTGCTATGGTTGTGTGAAACAGTTGACTTGAGCAGAATATGAAGAGAAGATTATCTGTTGTCCTTGTTGAGGCAGCTGTGAATCTCGGCATGAAATTACCATTTGCTCAGGAATTCTTGATATTCTATGCTAGATCTATCTATTATTTGGTCTAGGAAAGATTAAAATTAGGTTGCGTAAGAAATATGACAAACACAGACTTATGAAAAGGAAGGAAGTGCAAGTACTTTTTAATTTTGGTAATCTGTGTTCAGCCATTTTGTGGAAATTTTAAACATTTTTATCTTGAGGGCAAAGCTTGGACCATTTAGCAGTTTATAGCATTTAGCATTTCTGGATAATAATTTTAAATTTTAGGAGTTTTTCTTAAGCAGAAAGAGGAGGGTAAGATATTTGTAAGAGTAGGAAGGAAATAAATGACACATAAAACAAAAGAGAGTGTGATCTCACCATGGTATTGGTTTCTGAGAAGTGTGAAAACCTTTTGATGGTTTTGATAACAGTGTACCTGCTTTTGCACTCTAGGGGGAAAGGTTTTCATAAAGGCTTCTCATACTTTCATTTTCAAATAGGGATATTAGCATATATCAGACATGTGTATAATGCTCACAAATGCAACAGTTTCACCAGGTGGGGGCACATTACACAAAAGCCTTTCCAAAGATTAGTCAAGTATGATTAGCGTTACTGAGGTGAAACTTATTATTTGATATCCCAACTTATTGTTTAATGTCTATTGTTACTCCTATATCATCCACTCATTATCGGTTTGAATTTCTGTAATACTAAGGCAGTGTCCTCAGTTGTAGTTGTTCTCAAAGAGGTAGTCAGGTTGATTCCGCATAACAGGGGGGGATGAAACCATATTGGACCTTTTTAAACTAAAAGATTATGTTAGTCATAAGACTGCCACAAGACTCTTCCTTTCCACATTAAGTAGACCTGAGGAAAATTACGGTCGAGGGTTAAATTACACATTATATTTCTGCTTTCAGGATGAAAGGCAAATTATTAATTTTGACCAAAAGGTGGGAAAATACTGTACTATTTTAATTCTTCGCTTCAAAACTTGTTCTGTTTTGCTATACACAATGACTTCCCCGTTTTGTAAAGCTGCATGTTCTTCTCTTCTTCTGTGGTGTATGTTTCCTGTTGCTTACATATGTGTTTTGTTTTTCTCTCCCTTGCTTTGCCACTCCCACTCCCCAATCCTTTGTCGGGAGGAACTGAGAGGAACAGAACTCTAACTCAGTGAGACCCTCTATTCAGTGAGCAAGTGAAGATTAAAAACATCACCCCAAGGCACTGAACAAAACCCTTCAACTTTGGATGTATGTTTTTTTAAGGAAAAACATATTTAACAAAGTTTTATGTGGTTATAAGATTGTTATAACAATTGTATAATGAGAAACTTGGTTGATTGTGGTGGCTTAAATGGTTAAGACACTGGACTTGAGAACCAGAAAGTCGGCAGGTTAGCTGTTCGAGACCTGAGTGCTGCACAGTGGAGCGAGCTCCCATCTCTGTCTCAGCTCCTGCCATCCTAGCAGTTCAAAACAAGAGATTGCAAATAAATAAGTAGGTACCGCCTTATCGGGAAAGGTAATAGTGTTCTGTGCACTCTGGTGTCTAGCCATGCCTGCCACATGTCCATGGAAATGTCTGCAGATGCTATAAAAAGAGATGAGTACTATGCCTTCGAGTTTATATAACTGGCTTTTAAAAACATGTCTGAGTTTGAGTGTGGCTGGGAAAAACAGAAACAAAAAAGGGTAATTGCACTGTGTGTTGTGTGGCCTGGTTTTGTTGTGTTTTCTTTTTAACTGATTGTCTTGTGCAGTGTAATATATGATGAACATTAATGATCGATCACTGTTACTTATCTTTACAATTAAATTGGCTTCTTTCTTATGCTCTCAGTGTAAGCACTGTCTTGGGATGGAATCCTGGCTCTAGAAGCTCTGGTGATCCTGTTCAGCTGGCAAGCACAGCCATTTTATTGGGCTGGCTCACAAAGGTTGTGTGTTTTTGGTTAATGGCGGAAGACATACCAACCGTAGCAAAGTAAGAAACTGCCTTTTGCACTTTCTTTTGCTTCTCCAGCGCTGGTAATGCTACAGGCTCCTCGTAAGTAATTATAAGCAAGAGACAGACTTTCTTAACATTGGGAAAGTCTAGAATCTATTTAACATTATTGGGTACAGCTTTTTTAAAATTGGAAAATTTTCTGGCTTAGAAGAAGATTCCTGCAACCTAATGTGCACCAAGATGCTTATTCAGCCTTTGAGTATAAGTTTCTGAAACATGACCTACTCTTCCTATTTGTACGATTATACAAGCAGCCTCTTTCTGGACGATCTCATTGGTTTTCATTGGAATAGCTGTAAGAAGCAAAGTTCCCTCCAGTAACCCTTGTGGCACAGTCTTTAAGCTGCTGTATTGAAACCAAAAGGTTGTGAGTTTGCTCCTGACTAGGTCTGTAACAATACAAGACCTACCCTTGAGCAGGCCCTATTGTTCTTCTGAGTTCCAGCTCCCTGGCTGGACAACCCAGACATCAGATAGGTGTAGATAAGGTAGCGTCAAGCCAAATAACCGCTCCAAATTCTCTTCAGGTATTTTAGAAATATATTGAAAGCATAGCAAGATTCAGGATACAGTCCAGCAAAAGCTTAGAAAGCATTTCAGAACAGAAATAAAGCAAGCTGCATGTTCAAGGATTGCCCACAGGCCCCCTCTTTCTCAAAGTTCTACATTTTTGCAGTTTAAAAGCACAGCATCCAAGAGGATGTCTGAGTGTATGTGCCTGCGTCTCTGGGTTATATCTCCTCCCATAGGGTCCACCTTTAGTGCTCTCCCATAGGGGTTCCAACCAATGATCTTACAATAAGATATGCCAATCACACAATAAGTTTCATTTCTTCTACACCATGAGGCTCATCTTGTTTACATACCATTTTCTCTCCCCCTGATCTGAAATCGCCATATTGAATGAGAATAAAGCACAGGGTATACTTCATTCTGTTACAAGGTCTCAAAGTTGATTTCCATCCTTCTGAAGTTGGTAAAATAAAATACCCAGCATGTTGAGGGCAAAATGCTAATTAACTTCTGAACCACCCAGGGAGTGCACTAAGCACTACAGGTGGTATATAAGTGTGATTGTGTTGCTTTCGTCTAGCCTACTAGTTCTCACCTTTCAATTGAAAAACTTTCTGTGTGGAATAGGAATTGGAGACCTAGAATACAAAAAGCATTCCCAAACGGATATACTGTATGCTGCTTTAGAACATTTAAAAGACCTCTGTTTACAAGGCACATGGATCCATGCAGTGATATAGCTGGCTCAAAAAGATCTCAGTAGAAGAATTACTAAGGAAATCTTTAATGCAACTTATTAGTTATAGTAGGTTGCAGTTTCTGAAAATCCCCACGCCAGTACTAGACAGCCATGGACACTTTTAATGGCAGCATTTACGGTGGGAGGGAACCACATCTCTGGCCCACTCAGCCTGTGGTAGGAAAATATTGAGAACTCTAGAGTAGGCCATACTGCCAGCGACTCAACACCGAGTGTCAGGCAGCGGTTAACTAACTTGACAACCATGAGCACTAATGGCTTGGATGCCAAAGTCCACAGGGAAGGGTGATGGTCCCCAAGTGGATTAAATCCCACTTGAACCAACTGGATCAGTGGTACAGGTGTCACGCTGCAATGCAGACGGCAGATGAAAAGCCACAGTAATACAGTAATACCCTGGATAACGTTATGACTTGGTTCCACAAGTCATGAAGTTATCTGGTTTTTAACGTCCGATGCATGCATCGAACAATGCTAAAAAAAAAAAAGCCCTGACTTCAGGGACAAACCACTTTAAAGGCGGGCAGGGAAAGAAAGAGACCTCCCTGCCTTTAAAGCCACCCCCCACGAGCAGCAGTCTCTGTGACTGCAGTAGGCTCGGGGACGCTACCGCAGGCTTCCCTCGCTGCTTCCCTTCCCTTCTCCGACTGCCAGCTGATCTGGAGGCTTGTGTTTTTAAAACTAAAGGGAAGGGGGAAAGAGAGAAATGTGATTGGTTCTCTAGAGAACCAATCACCTTTCTCTCTTTCCCCCTCCCTGTTTTTCTTAATACAGGAAGGGAAAGCAAAAACAGATCGCTCAGTCGGAGCGTGCAGCTCAAGAAGATTAGGTAAGCAGAGCTGGGCTGGATTCTCTGCGGCTGAGCAGGCAGTGGGGTGGGTGTGGGGAGTCCCCAAACTGCTGGGGGTGGGGGTGGGGAAGGAGGGAAGTGACAGGGAGAGGAGCTTTGGCCTCCTTTACTTCTTTATGACAATGGATCAGATAATGCTAAAATGAACGTTATCCGGTGCAAATCTTCCCCCCAAATTTGTCATCGTTATGCAGTTTTAGCGTTATCCGGTGCAATCGTTATCCGGGGTATTACTGTATTCTCAGGACAGTCTTCATGGCTGATCACCATGAGGATCACCAGTATTCAGAATCAGATACAGCACAAGAAGAAGATTTAATGGATTTATACCCCACCCATCTGGGATACACTCCCACTCTGGGTGGCTCACACTATTAAAAGGAATCAAACAGACACCAAAAGTAACTGTCCTCCTTCAAGTATTTTCTTGAGACCCCCAATTCTTTTAATCTCTTTTCCTGAACAAAACTAACCATGTTTCCACTGTTCCTTAATTCACTGTCCCTTCTTCTCTGAATTTTGTCTTTGACTTCCCTATATGTCTGCCCCTTAGAAAAAAATAAAAAGGTGGAAAAAGTTAGTTTTGTAGACAACAGTTCCCAGAATTTCCCAGACAGCGTGTTTGTTTGTGCATCCATATTTCTAAAATCCCTTTATCTTGTGAGTATAATGAGGAAAGTCCTGAAGTAATCACTGGAAAATTTTGTTCTCCAACTGCTCAAACTCTGTGAAAGGCAATTTGCTTCTTTGGTAGCTATAATTTTAGTGCAGGTGATTGAATTCAGGGAGGAATGCATGTAGAGACAAAGGTCTATAGCAGTGATGGCGAACCTTGGCACTCCAGCTGTTCTTGAACTTCCAGTTCCTAGAAACCCTGATCAACAGGAGTGCTGACTTGGGCTTCTGTCCAAGAACAGCTGGAGTGCCAAAGTTTGCCATCCCTGGTCTATAGAGTATCTAAGTCTTGTAAGCTTGGATGGCCTTGGTTCTTTCTCCATTTCTGGTACTGGCTGATGTAAGGTAGCATCTGGGTGGTTCCTTCAGTGTCTTATTCTGAACCTCAAGTACTATTGTATTTGAAGAATGTAGACAGCTGCTTATAGTTGGGCAAAATAGAATACACTAGTACCTTGGATAATGATGAGACTTGGTTCCACAAGTCTCATTGTTATCCAGTTTTTAACGTTGTGCGATGCATTGATCGCACAACATTAAACAAAGCCCTGTTCCCTTTCTGAAGAGAAAAGGGAAGAGGGGGTGATCAGCCTGCCTCTTTGGAAAGGGAAGTGGGGATTCCACTCATGGAATCCCCACTGCCCTTTCCAAAGAGGCAGGCAGATCACAGCGTGGGATTGACTGCTTGGGTTGGGGGTTGAACCAGGCGTGCACCCGTTCACCCTCCCCCCCAACCCAAGTGCCGATCCCACACTGCAATTGCAGTGCTTGGGGAGGGACAAGTTTTTTCCACCCATTTCAGGCTCTCCGACACCCTTGCCGGCTCCGGGGAAGTCAGGGGGACCTGATTAGGTCTGGCATTCTCTCTTTTGTCTATGTGTTTAAATTTTGCCATACAGTGGAACCTTGGTTAACAAACGGCTCAGTTAACATAGAAATTGCATAACAAAATGAAATCCATAGAAAATAGGGGCTTGGTTTACAGAATTTTTTTCGGAACAGATTAATTGATTCTCAATGCATTCCTAAGAGAAACCAATGCATTCCTATGGGAAATTACATTCAGTTCATTCCTATGAGAAATTTGGTTAAAGTAATTTTTGCTGTAAGAAAGATCCCGGAAAATGCATTAATTACCTTAACCAAGGTTCCACTGTATGTGTTCTGCGCTAGTGTTTTACCAAGTATTTCATTACACGTATTTGATGTAAAACAAGCTTCCAAGAAGTGGCTTGAAAGCTTGGTTTAATCACTGCTACCATTAATGTGCTAATGCACAGTTTTGTGCCTGCTGAAAAATGTCAATGTATATACAGTATCTCCATTTTACAATCTGTGTATATTTCTTGAACGGTCCTCATTGTCACAGGTTGTTGTGGTTTTTTAAAATTTGTTGCCTAATGTGTAAAATGGCACATTTTGACACTTTTCACTTTTTTAATTGTTCATATGTGCAAAGTTGTTGCATGCTTCATCATATTAAAGAGTTTTTGACTCTGTAATATTTAACATGCAGGCAGATGCAACAAGTGAATAAAACAGAAGCAGCCTTTCTAAGAAAAAGTCATTCTGGGGGAAATTAAGTAATGTGCTTGGAACCAAAATATTGCTTCTTACTTGTCAAGTGTGAGTAATATATTTCTGGACCCCCCACCCCCAATTTTAAAAATGCTTGAGTTATAAGCATTAATAGCACAACCTTATGTTTCTTTCTACTTTGCACTTTTGCTCTGGTTAACCATTTGGGATTGTTTTCTGATTAAATAGGTGCATCATAGTCCAAAGGAAAATACTGTAAATGAAACCTAGGGTTGCAGATTACTCCTCAGTTACGTGGTGGTAAAGTTAAATTTGAAAGATGTCATTTCATAAAGGGGTCCCTGCGTGAGTGAAGCTGTTATTCTATCTAACATTACCCTTCTTGCATGAAGTAGGAAGAAAAGAAGACTTTCTGTCTCTGGAGGCTCACCATGATAACCAGAACACTGGATGTTCATTATTTGGGAAACCTGGAAATTTACCTCCAATAGAGCAAATATTAGACTGTATGGACTTCAGGTGTTAGAGGTAGAGGCATAGGAGTGCTTTTCATGATACTGTACTGTCAATTTCATGGAAAAAAACCCACAGTCTTAAAAGGATGTGGGTTTGGGCTGACGCTTTCTGGCACTAACAGTGTATCCTTAAAGGCTAATTGTCCAAGTTTGGTTGGTTGGTTCATGCATGCATCAAGCATTTGTACATACCCCACATTTCACCTCAAGAAAGCCTAAAAGTATTACTCATGTTGCTTTTTCACACACATCATATTCAGCTTTATATTCTGCTGACCAAATATCATAGCTGGGGAAAATACACTTCCTGTCTGTTGTGAGAATAATATTGTGCTAACTAGCGAGCAATAACTATAATGAATTAAAAATCAGGTGTTTACACATACATCCATGCACCCACATGCCCCCACACATCTGCGAAGGTGATGATTAAAGATGGCATTAAGAAGTAGAAAGAGATAGTGGGTATCTCTTTGAGTTGTGCTGTAACTGTAGACCTCTGCCACACAACATTAAGCATAACTATCACAGACACTGTTTCCTGTTCTCCATTTTAACCTGTGCATTACAAAATTAAGGGAATATCCTTGTTGCTCCTGCCTTATTATTCTTGCCTTGCCTTTCACAATGCTAGATGGCTTTTGCTTACATTGGTCAGGCATGAAGAGATCATATGGTTAAGAAATATTGGGGGAAACAGTGAAAAAGTATTCCTGTTATAAACAGTGGGTCATGTTCATTGTAATTAGACCCTATTCAGTATTTTCAGTGGGAATTAACTGCAACTGATTTTTTTTCTTCTGGATTGTGTATATTGAATAAAGGTAAAACTGTCTTGATAGCAAACTTATTGAAAAATGATAATAATATCACCTGCACATATCATAACTATTGAATAAAAAATGATTATATAAATTCTGCCTTCCAAATTTGTAAAAGCTAGATCCTTTGGAGCCAGGCTAATCTCTTTGGTGGATATTGAGTAGAAAAGTGTGTGCCTTTGTAATTAAGCTTAGTATTACATGGCTGGTTTTAATTTGTAATAGAAGCAAGATGTGTAGAGACGTTTGGGAAATTTCACACATTAGTTGGTGTTTGTTTCTCATTGTTTTGTTTCTGGACATATCTTGTAAGTGAGGGACGAGATTGAAGAAGGTTGGTTTTTTTAAAATGACGTTGTGGGCGGAGCAAAAAATAAAAATGTCTGCGCATGCGTCAAACCTCCGCTTGACACATGTGCAGTTCTTTTTTTAGTGCGTATGCGTCAAAACCTATTTGATGCATGCACACTAAAAAATAGAACTGTGCATGCATCAAACGGAGGTTTGACGCATGCGCAGTTCCAATACATTTCTGGAGGGGGCCGGAGAGGCGACCGAACTGGTCACCTAGGGGTTTACCACCACCACCCCAGCGATCCCTCCTGATGGAGTGCTACTGGTTCGGGCAAACAGGTCCGAACCAGTAACATTCCATCACTGTGTCAGGTGATGGAAGGTTACACACATACTCTGGAGTGGTAGGGGGTATTTTGTGCTTCCTTTATTTTCAAAAATGTCTGATTCTTGTTTCTGTTGAGTGACAAAGCAAAGCTATCACACTTAGATACTGCCCCATAGCGCTTAACGCACTCTCTGGTGTGGTTCACAAGTCAATTAACATTTTGCCTCCAACATGCTGGGTATTCATTTTGCCGACTTCTAAAGGATGGAAGGTTGAGTCAACCTTGATCCCTGCTCAGGACTGAACTCACAACCTTTTGGTTACAGAACAGTTTAATCACTGCACCGCCAGGGCTCAGACTTTGAGATGGAACCTTATATTATTAGCTAACACAGATATAATGTGACCTTATGTGGATGGTGGCTGCAAAGGCTCATTTCTCCCCTTTAAAGTAATGTTTAGAGAACTATGGCCTGCAAAGTTTCTGATGGATTTTTATTAACTGGCATTTCTGTTTTCTTCCTCCTCCTGCTTTGTGGCTCTCCTGGTTTCCCCAGGTTTCAAAAGTCAACGGTATCACTCGATTGTCATCTCTGAGTGCAAACACAGCCAGTGCCAAAAAGATGAGAGAAATCAGACCTTCACCGTCCAAAACTGTGAAGTACACTGCAACAGTGACAAAGGGAACTGTCACATACACCAAAGCCAAGAAAGAACTGGTCAAGGAAACCAAACTAAATCACCACAAACCCAGTTCAGCTGTCAACCATACAATCTCAGGGAAAATGGAAAGTAGCAATGCAAAAACCCGCAAACAGGTGCTATCCCTTGGAGCAGCTAAGCCCAACAGTTCTGCTGTTAATGGCATCAAGGTCAATGGCAAGTTGAACCAAAAGGCATGCACTAAGGAGGTCGGGAGGCAGTTGAGGGAGGGACTGCGCAATTCAAAAAGGAGGCTGGAAGAGGTGAATCACATAGACAAAACCCAGTCACCAACCAAGAAGATAAAAGGGTCAGGAACCAATGTAGCTGAAGCCCCGATCAGAAAGGCACCATCATCGGAGAAACCTTTGCTGAATGGCCACGTGAAGAAGCCTGGAAGCCAGGAAGTGCCACAGAAAAGTCTGGAGAGGAACAGGCCGAAGAGAGCTGCCGCCGCCGCCGCCGGGAAGAACACGCCAGAAAAACAAGCACATAGCAAAACTGAAAATGCCTCCTGTGAAAATAATCATTCTACCTCTCAAACGGAGTCCTTGCACAAGCCACATGACTCAACGGGAAAGCAGGAGAAAGGTAACACCAAGCCTGGGTGGGCCACGATGGTGGAGATCCCTATCCTCAGGCCTTCCCCGAAGGAGTTCCATGACCCGTTGATATACATCGAATCGATCCGCGCTCAGGTGGAGAAGTATGGGATGTGCAGGGTGATCCCTCCTCCTGACTGGAGACCTGAGTGCAAGCTGAATGAAGAAATGCGGTTTGTGACCCAGATTCAGCACATTCATAAGCTGGGCAGGCGCTGGGGGCCCAACGTGCAGCGGCTGGCCTGTATCAAGAAGCACCTCAAATCTCAGGGCATTACTATGGATGAGCTTCCACTCATAGGTGAGTTCTTTGGTTTCTGTGACTTGTTCTTCCAGTTCATAGCAGATGGCCAGGTTGAGCATCGCCTTCCTTTAAGGCAGGGGTTCCCAACCTTTACAAGCCGGGGGCCGGGTCACGCACTCTTGTCAGCGTCGAGGGCTGGATGGCCATTTTGCCCTGCCTACACAATGGGGTGACCATTTTGTCCTAACAGCTTCAAAAGGGGGGGCCCGGCCATTTGTTTCTTGAATGCCCTTGGAAGGGTGGGGTGGGTGTCATGAAATGAAATGGTGCCATGGATTGGATCCGGTACACAGGCCTTAGATGGGGACCCCCTGTTTTAAGGCTTGTCTGATACTCTGCGACAGCTTCATCCTTAACCAGGTGCAGAGCAGGTGGAGTCAAGGACATTTCTGTAATATGACTCAGGTAGACACATTGAACTTTCAGTGGTTTAAATAGAGCAGTTTCTCTCCCCCCACGGGGGGGCATTTTCTCTAGTTCAAAGAGGCATGTATACTCAGGTTTTAAAATTAAAGGAATGATCAGCTATTGTATTTACTGAACATAAATTAGATCTTCATTAGGGGTTTTCCAAGAGCATATATTAACGTCTTTGTTGTATTTCGTCTCCCAAATTCTGTTTTGTTTTTAAAAAAATCCCCCCTGCTATTTGAACTGATTTGATTTATGGCTGAAATTGCAAATGTCTAACCATCTACAGACATCTGTCATTTTAAGAATCATAGGCAGATGCTTCCATCAGATATGATGCAAGTGACAGTATCTTTCAAAAAGTGACATCCTATTTGGTAAAACATTAATTGCATTAAAAGCAGCCTTTTGTTTTTGGAATAAGGTCGTTCTCTAATGTTAAAGGAGTTTTAAAATATAGTAAATTTGCTTGTGCTGGTGTTAAAGTTGCAAGCTTTTACCAGATGGAGAGATCAATTTTAATTGGTAAGGTCAGATTTTAATAAGTGTTCCAAAACTTACAGACACCGTTATTTTATTTTTAAGGATATTTTGGCTCCGGAAAAGAAACAATAATATTAAATGTGGATTTGATATGTGGCTAGGAATAAGAAGTAGCTTTTTTATTATACAGTCAAACCTTGCATAAAGAGTGCCTCGCTTAAAGAGTATCTCGCTTAAAGAGCAGAATTTTCTCTGAATGTTCGCTTTGCTTAACAAATAAAACCAACCAAAAACTCGTTTAACAAATAAATCAGGGTTCGCAGTCCCCCCCCTACAATTGGTCACTTACAATGATGTTTCGCTTAAAGAGCAAACTTGCTTAAAGAACAGTCCTGTGGAACGCATTATGCTCTTTAAGCGAGGTACAACATATATAAATAAAATGGTAAGTGGTAGTGATGATAAATTGTAATTTGCAGCTTTTTACTTCAAAAGGATTGAAGCAGCTTGGTTATGCACATGATTTTTGCAGATATTATCCTATGTTACCTTGTCTGTATTTTAAACAGTACAGTAAAACCTCGCATAAAGAACGCCTCACTTAGAGAGTAACTCGCTTAAAGAGCAGAATTTTCTCTGAATGGTCGCTTTGCTTAAGAACTAAAACCAACCAAATACTTGCTTAGCAACTAAATTGGGGCTCGCAATCCCCCCCCCCACCAGAAGTCACAATTGGTTACTTACAATGGTGTTTTGCTTAAAGAGCAAACTCGCTTAAAGAGCAATCCTGTGGAACACATTATGCTCTTTAAGCGAGGTAGAACTGTATATACCAATGTTGTTTGGGTCATATCTGATGCATTTAAATTTAATCACAGAAAAACTGATTTGATAAATGGAAGGGATAGTCACTGTGACTAGGATTTTTGTGCTTGACCAACAATGTGAATTTTACCTCTTTATGTTTAATCCACAAAAAGTTATGTTTATAATATTTGCAAGTAAACTATGAAAAGAAAATAGAAAATAAATATTTAAAAAACAAGTTCACACCAGCATGAATGAGAATTAAGTCTGTATGTCCTTGAAAGTGTCTAACCAGAAATGAGAATTATAAGACAATATGCAATGGTGTTTCTAATTTATAGTAGTACATATAAATCTCATTTTCTGTTGAACAGTTTCAAATCCAACCAGAAATGAATAGTGAGATCATTAGATAATTAAGTGATACATGATAAATGTTTATCTTTCCGATCTTGAAATACAGAGTCCTTATTTTTATTTTAGATGAAGTACAACTTTTGGTTAACCAGAACTATGGTTGTTGAATTACTCTAACTTCAGATTGTAGTTTTTGAAATTGGAGTGTTTCAGCTAATCACAGTTCTTCTTCTTCCATTTTTAGGCCAGATGTGAAACTGTGAAATGAAGGCCAGATGTGAAACTGTGAAATGAAGCCACCTTTTGGTAAATTCATTCCACAGTTCCATTTGCCTGACCTAGTGTGAGAAAGATTAGCTGACATAAGTTTGCCATTGCCCCAGGGTACGCCTGATTGTGGCTCAAAAATACCACAATGTTCAAGGAGACTCTTTCTCTGTGCCCCAGCTAATCATAAGTTAAGGTTTTCATGGGGGGAAAACTGGAAACAAATTCAAGCAGTAGCTTCCAATCTCCTCATGGCTAGTGCTGAATAGAAGAGTAGAGAAGGTGTGAAAGCCTGCATAGAAAGATCAGTTTCTTCAACTCAGATCTTTCCTCAACACAGCAAGCATAGTGAGAATGAGGATACTGTACAACCAAAGTGAAGGTAGTGTGGCCACTGGCCATGCACTGCTACCTTGTTCACGTGTTCTTAGAAACCAGAACTTGAATTCTTGAATCAGGCTTTAATTGCAGTGCAGTTTGTACATATGGTTCTAATGCACAAGATTACAAATCAGCCCTTTGAGTGTGTAATAATTTGGACTGTTTTGCCTTTTTATGCAATTTACAATTTGGCTCAAACTTTTAGCAATCAGTTGTTTCTGCTGAGACAGAAGTTGCATTGGACATTTGTAGCAGCAGTACTAATCTTACTAAAATTACTGTGTAATTTCATTATGATTAGGTGTTTACTCCCTGGGAGTCACTTCAACTCCAGTGTCCATTCATGTGGCAGAAGCTAGTGGCTCCTGTCTTGCAAATTAACCATGTAAACTTTTCAGAAATGAGAAGGAGCTGAACTAACCAGGCAGTAACAGTCTTAATATTTATGGAGCATGGAGCCTTGCTATTTTTTAAAAAAATGAAAACTCAAAAGTTAGAACAAAAGATTTGGTTTGCTATTAATTGAAATGCTTCCTTGTTCTTTCTGGCCTTGGGGCAAAAAGGTGCTCCTCACTGATAAGCAACGATGATTAGGTGCAACATCAACAAGCAGTGTAGATTTCCCCTGAACTACTATATTCATCAAAAGATTTTTAAAAGTGCAATATGTTTCTTATTGGAATTAATAAGCTCAATTGTTAAGGTGATCCAGTAAAAATAAGATTCAGTTTTATAATAATTGGGGTAGGTGGGTGGGTTAAAGAACAGTCAGACTAGCATAACTCAACTAGACTTTGCAGGGTCTTAGCTGATGAAAAAAATACAATTTTTTTCCAGATGTTAGAAATAGTTGATATATAAAAATTATTTCACATTGTAATCTCTCCATAGGATAAATTGAGTCCCTTTTTAATATGAGTTTGCTTTTGAAACAGCTAAGCATTAAATTTGTTGTTTAATTGTGATCATTGTCATGTTTTAATGTTGTAACCCCCTCCCATAGTAGGATAATCTTCCAAATGGGCAGTACAGTAAAACCTCGCATAAAGAGTGCCTCGCTTAGAGACTAACTCACTTAAATAGCAGAATTTTCTCTGAATGGCTGCCTCGCTTAACAACTAAAACCAACCCAAAACTTGCTTAACAAATAAATTGGGGTTCGCAATCCCCCCCCCCCGGTAAGCGAGATACAACTGTATATCAGTCAACCAATAAAATGTTTAATTGCATGAATATTATCCACTGTCAGCACAGTAATTGTAGAAGTCATTGTGTTTAAGAAATAATCTTGCCAATTTTGCTTGCTACATCAACATTAACACTGGTTTGATATTAACAGTCACTGTCATAATATCTTGTACAAAGAGCCATGTAGGCCAGCAGTTTGCCTTGGTGCAGCCAGTCATCATATCAAAATTGTTACGTTTGAAGCAACTACATGGCAAAGCAGCCTTTTTATTTGAATGCAAATCTCCCCAGTTCTCCTCCCTTCTAGCCTAGCTAATAAACATACTTGGGACAGAATGCTTAAGAGAAAGAAAAATAGCATTTACTCACAAAATGAGGTCAGAAGATAATGTGCTCTGAAGTTTCAGTCGGATGCCATCAGATCAATAGTGAAGGCAAGAAATTTAAGGAAGTAGTTTTAAAAGAAGCCTATTCTTCTCTTACCACCATCCTTAAATTTTAGGAAATTAAGATTTGGAAAGTTTCACAGATCCACAACATCTTCAAATGCTTCCTTTCCATTTTGTGAGTTAATGTGCCTCTGTACAACTTAAAATCTTGGCAATGGCAAAGCACTGAACAAAGTAGGCTGCATGAATGTCCTCCAACATCATCTTAAGGGGTAAATATCCTTCAAACAAGGGCGTAGCACTATTCTGTGAGTCAAATTCACTTTTTTCACTCTTTTTTTTAACATTCTGTCTCAAGAAGATAATAATAATAATTTAGTGTGAGAAATTATTCTGGGTTGAAAGGATTTTTGCGGAAGAAACTCTGCTCAGGGAACACCCAAATTAGGCTCTTTTCGTGTCCCCAAGAACTGGGACAGAGATGGGTGCTCAGTCCGTCATGCAGTTCACGGGTCTCAAACTGCTGATTTACCAGCCTTCCACCTAACAAGGCGAGCTTCTTAACCACTGAGCCACTGCAGCCCCTGTCTCAAGAAGAGATCTACATAAATCAAAAGCTTGCATATTCCATTGTTACTATTTTTTGGGGAAATTATCATTTTACTGACTCTGTTTTTGAAGTCACAATTATATTCTAAAATGATTACAGAGTTTTTAAACTGGTGTTTTTCTTTGACTGTTTTAGCCATGCCCTAATTTAAGTGCAGATTGTTTAAGCAATTTATTGCTACACATTCTGACCTCTAGAAATAGCCTAAACTGGTTTTTTAAAATATATTGGTGGCAGGTAGACATTTCTTGGTTTCTCTACATCTTGATAGAAGATAATGCAGTTTGCTTGGAGTGCATTTGTTTTGGATCTTGGCTCTTTCCCCTGGGATGCAAGCTTAATATTTTGCTGATCTTTTTACATTTTACAAGTAATATAGAACAGGTAGCAGCAGCTTTCCCCTCTTAAGGATGAGACATCATAAAATGACTCAAGAAAACTACCAAGCTTCATTACACATAGAAGTGCTATGCTACTGTCCTTGTGTTGTTCTGGAAGAAGTCTCTTTTTAAAAAAATGAAACCTGGAAAAGCTAAATTGGTCCTGAGTAATCACACTTTTTAAAAATGGATGACTGGCCAAAGTCAAGCGAGTAGTTATTCATTATTTGTAGCTAAGAGGTTTTGTCACCTCTGTAAAGGTAACCTGGCATTTAATAACAAGTCAAAATGGAATTGCCATCTGTGGAAACATGAACTTCAGTGGATGGACTTTGGGTGGTTGTTTGCATTACATAGATGATTTGTAAACACAGCAGCTACTACACATTCCTAAGTAATTCTCCAGTGAGAGAAATAGCCTAAAATATGATCAAAGGACTATCCTGTGTTTATATAAGAATTGGGTGGTATAATAGGGTGTGTGTAACATACTGGTTAATCATGGCAACAAAATCTGGTTGAAACAGATCTGTGATGCGCTGATAGGCCTCTCAAATACAAAATGGTGTTTGCTGAAAGAACAGCTATTTTTAGCTTTAAAGGGGCCTTTGGCACCAGGAGTGGGTAGGGTCAGCATGAACTATTTTTCGCAGAGAATTTTCCAGAGAAAGCAGATGAGGGGTTTGAGAGGTGTTGTGGGAAGAGAGTACACCCTTGTGGGACAAGTTCATTTTGTCTGCTGGATGGGCTATTAAAGGCAGTTGCCATTTAAAACGAGTAGGCAAAGGATTGCAAATCACAGGACAGGAATAGCAGCCAATAAGAAAGCTGAGGACACTGCATTATTTTCTGCAACTTGCCTTGTTCAGAAGGATGGTTTAAAAAGAGATATCTGATCAGCCTTCAGTCCCCATAATTAACAAAGATAGACCCCATGCTCAATCTGGCCAAGTTGTCCTGCTATAGTAATAGAATAGACCATACTGTTGGTGATGCAATACTGATCATCAGGTGTTGATTAACTCACCTGACAATCCTGAGGGCAGGGTGGCAAAATCCACAGGGATGAGTGATGGTCCCCAAGTGGATTTAATCCCAATTGAATCTATTTTGATGGAGGGCAGCATCTTCATCAATACTGGCCTGGTGCTGACAAGGATTTTATGTGCCAAAAGGGCTCAGAACCAGAAAGTGATTCACAGAACTGGATCAGTGGTGCAATGCGGAAGGCAATTGGAAGGCTGCTGTATTATATTGTTGCCAGTAAAATCTTCATGGCTGATCACCATGAGGGTGGCCAATATTTGGTATCGGATATGGTGCTTAAAGAAGAAGAATGCCCCATTACTTCCATTGTGCACTGTTTGTTGGGGAGATGGCTAGGTAAGGAAGGAACTCATTCTTTAACTTTTAGTTTATCTCAAGGAGGCCTTCCTTCTATCCTTTGGATGAAAATCCTTAAGCCTGAAAGTTACCAGCTCCATGAATGTACACCTGTAGGAGTGTGGTTTGCAATCCCTTTTCCTAATTCATTTTCTTTTTTTTTTCCCTCCTCACCCCTGTTTCCTGGTCATCCTGCTACTTTGGACCTCTAGGAGGCTGCGAGCTAGATTTGGCCTGCTTTTTCCAGTTGATCAATGAAATGGGGGGCATGCAGCAAGTGACTGACCTCAAGAAATGGAACAAGCTGGCGGACATGCTGCGTATTCCCAAAACTGCACAGGACCGGTTAGCAAAGCTGCAGGAGGCTTACTGCCAGTACTTGCTCTCCTATGACTCCCTCTCTGCAGAGGAGCACAAGAGACTGGAAAAGGAAGTCCTCTTTGAGAAGGAGCTCCTGGAAAAGCGGAAAGGGCCTCTGGAGGTCCATTCAGATAGCGGCTATGAATTCCAGTCTCTGCCTCGGTATGAGCCCAAAAACGGACTCATCAATGGTGTGGTCCATAAAAACGGCTTCCGGAACAAGGCGAAAGAAGTCGAAGTCCCACAGAAAACAGGCAGGCGGCGACTCTTCTCTCAGGAAAAAGAGATCGTGAAGGAAGAGGAGGAAGATAAAGGTGTTCTCGGCGACCTCCACAAATGTACATATAAGGTAAACAGAAGCCTCTCTTGAGCCTTGGTTGGGAAGTGTAACTTGAAATGCAAGCAGTATTTTCGTTCTCAGTGCCAGCTCTGATTCAGTGCAAGTGGTGGCTTGGAAAGGTTATTTCTCCATTTGCAGAGGAATGTTGACTCCTCCACTCCATTTGATTTGGCAACTCCCCTGCTATTAAGTAGGAGCTGGCGGGCTACCACTTGCTGTGTAATTGTTAGCAAGGTTGGATTTAGAGAGTGAGACTAAAATGCTGAGAAAGAAATAACAGTGTTTATTATTTATACCAGTGCCCAGATCCAGTAACGCATTTTCTTCCAACAGCTATCTAAATAGGCAACCAGTGGCTATGCAGAGATTCCCCAAGTACTCTTATGTCAAGTTTTGTTTATTTCTACATTAATTATTTTTGTATCCCAACCTCCTTCTGCAGAGAGTGTGGTGGCAGGCACAGAGTATAACTCAATTATGGCTGTGGCTTTGTCGGAAGGATGGTTTTGCAAAACTGTGGCTTCTCCATGGCCACTCAACAAGTTTCGTGTCTGAGTTTGAGAACAAGCTTAGCTTCTTTTCTTTTTTTTACCCCAAAGGTTCTGACACTTTAGACTGCTCCAAACATCATTGCCAAAACATGCTAATGAAGGAGATATCAATAAAATGTTGCACATTCACTCTTCCCCTCTCTCTACCCATTCCTGGGCTTCAAATAAACATGATCTGCTCATTTCTTTTGGTCCGGCAGATTGCAATTTGCACATATCTTACAGAGCTTGATTGGACACAGAGATAAACTCATGGATGTCCATCAGGGTGTACAGGGGGAAGCATGAACCATAGTTTGCTGTTCATATAAAATGACCACCTGGTTAGCTGAAAACCATGGAAGACAAAAGAGGGCGCAATCACTTAATAGTCCCTTAAGCAGCGGTTTAGCATTATGGCAAGTGGTTTAGCGTTGTAGTAAGTAGAATTTCACCTACTTCATTAACTTATATCAGTTTGAGATCCAGTCTTGATTTTCTTTATTCATGTCAGAACATTGTACAGTTTAAAAGTACCCAGCATGTTGGGGACAGATTGCTAATTAACTTGTGAACCGCCCAGAGAGTACACTAAGTGCAGTGGGACAGTATATAAGTGTTCTTGCTAATTGGTAAACTCATGGACCGCGACCCTCTGTAACGTGGTTTCCTAGCAATGCCTGTTGCTGCTCTCTCACCGTTCAACTTTGCTTCTGGGTTTGCAGTGTTGAAGATGGTCATATAGCAACCTCTCAGGGGCAGATTTGGCCCAAGGGCTGCTGACGGTTGACTTGTTTAGAACAGGAGTTCTCAACTTTTTAAAACTGGGGGCCGGGTCATACTTTTAAGCTTTGGGGGCTGGATGGCCATTTTGCCCTTCCTCCCGCCACATGGCATTCCCTGGTGTAGTAGAGGCAGTGGGGGGCCATATGAAATGGTACTGCGGGCCGCATCCAGGCCACGGCCCACAGATTGAGAATCCCTGTCTTAGAACACTTTGCCCAAATGATTGGTTCATTGTTTTGACTCATGAGGGTTCTTTGAAATAACTGTTGGAACACATTTTGGGGATTGAACCTAGGAGCAATAATTAAAGGTCTCCCCCCCCCCCCCGAATTGAAATCTATTGCCAACTTTTCTCTTCTTCTCCCTCAATCCTTCCTTTTTTTTTTTTTTTACTTTCAAGGTATTTTTTTTAAATCTAACCATAAATTAACTACTACCGTAATATAAATTTGACCAATAATTGCTATTTTTAAGACTGTGAAGGCTTGTGCCCAGAGGTTGGGTTGTTGTCTTCTTCAGAAAGTAACCCCATTTTTGAGGCCAATGTCTCTTTTTATTTTTACACAAAACACAAAGCAGACAAGTATTTAAGAGCCAGGCAGTTTATCCATAGTGTTAGTTAATAATCTTGAAGTACAGATGCAGGTTAAATGGAAGTAGAAGAATTTTTCTTTTCCACAGGATATCTATCAGCTTTGTTGTTCTTTTTTATTAGATTGCAACAATAAAAAATTCACGTGGCAATAAAGGTTGAAGTAAATTGCTCATTTCATTTATGAGTGTGCAACTTTGACATTTAAAAGTGCCATAGCCTTCCTCTTGATGGGCAGTTTTAATGTTTTATAATAGCTTAATTGCCATGCATTCTCTTCCCTCCCACCACCACCTTTCTTTTGCAAGAGTCAGCTCCATACTTTTGTGTAGAATTAGGGAGGCACAATAGATCTTTATATAGGGGCAAGTATTCTGCTGTATTTGGTTTTGCTCTGAGCAGACTTGTATGTTAAAAAAAGTAGTGATATTTAAACTTCGAAACATTTTTTAAAGGTATGGACCTTAATTTACCCACGTGCTGCTTATTTTCCATAGAAATCAACCAATGAAAATTCATTTAGATCAAGGAAGTACTGTATTTGCCGGCGTATAAGATGCACTTCCTCATCCCACCACCAGCCAAGGATAGTTGGATGGGGGGGGGGGGGGATAAGGATCCTTTAAGCCCATTTTTACCCCACATCCCACCACTAGCCGGCGAGAGTGGGGTAGCAAGGGGAAAGAAGGATCCTTTAAGCCCGTTTACACACACACACACACACACACACACACATATCTCACCACCAGCCAGAGATAAGGGAGGGGAGAAGGATCCTTTAAGCCCACCCACCCCCTTCCCACTGGAGTTAATTTTGGAAATTCATGAAAAAAGGTAGAATATTATTTTCATTCATTCATTCATTTATTCGATTTGTATACCGCCCTACTTGGTGCAACCGACTCAGGGCGGTTTACAGAAACCATACATATCAGACAATCAGAGGTAATAAACATAATCAAAAATCATACATTATAATGCAATAAATATAACAATACAGTAAGCAGTGCAACAAAACAAAACAACACTGCAAAATAAGGTTACAGGGTACAGTTCCAGTTACATATACATAACATAGTTTCAATAATAGGATACAATATAAAAAAAAGTACATGATCCGACAATGTCAGGGCTCTCACCTTAACCATAAAAAACAACAGTTCATACACAGATGGACGAGTCCCGGGGCCAAACATGGAGGTGGCCTCCCTCCAGCCGCTTCAAAAAGTCATTGCTGTTTGAACGTCCCCAACGAGGGCCAGGCCCAGTGTCCTCCACCGCATCCGTGGCTTTTAAAGCCCTCCACTCCAGCTGGTGGTGAGGGCAGGGGAGGGCAGCAGTTTCGGCGTCCAGGCTCTGGTCGACAGCTTTTAAAGCCCTCCACTCCAGCCGGTGGTGAGGGCGGGGAAGGGCAGCAGCTTCGAATGAATGAATGAATGAATGAATGAATGAATATTATTTTCCCCCTTAAAATGTGTATAAAAAACAGGGTGCATCTTATATGCTGGCAAATACGGTACTTTGTTGCAGAGTTTTATTATGATGGAAAGCACCTCTTTCTGAACTGCATACTCACATTACAATCTTCAAACTTTCTCAATAAATCAAAGCAAAAATAATAATAAAGGTCATCAAGTAGCAGGGGGAAACTAGAAGTCTAGGTGATTTAAGTTAAAGATAAAAGAGTAAATCCCAGTAGGGGAAAAGTATGTCAGCAAAACATGGAAAGAGAAAATTACCTCCTCCCCAATTATTTCCTTCAAAACCTTTGGATGCCTACAAAGGGGAGGAAACAGCAGCCATATGGAATTTAGGGTAGCCGTTCATGTGTTGGATTAGGATATGAGGGAGGACAGTATTTATGTCCGCACTGAGCCAAGAAGCTGAGTTGCTCTAGTCACTCTCAACCTTTCCTATATCATAGGGTAAAATGGAGAGAAGGAGAGTCATGAAAGATGGTCATTGAAGGGACGTTGGGATATAAATGTAATTGATAAACACAAATAAATAAATAAAAATTACATTCTTGTTTTGTTTCTAGACTTTGAATGTGCTTAAATAAAGCACTCTTTGTGTGATGGTGGATCTCTTTGGTCCCATAATGGTGTAATTCAGCCTTGTGCAGTACCAAAAGCTATCCATGATGGTTGTATGCAAATGAAATAATAGTTGGAGTTTCTTTTGGTATCAGGTTTTGCAACATTCATTAAAGAAAGAAAGGCATAGCTGAGAAATCTTGATGTATTCCTAATTTATGAGCTGGAAATGTTCTATCATAATACCTTACTTACTTGGAGACTGTTTTTGTTGTTATTATTTCTGATGGAAAAATTTATGTTGCAGTAATATACCCCATGTGGGTACATTCAGAATTTGTTATTTGTATTTCTGATTCCTTGTGAGTTTCTGTGTTTGACCATATGATGCTTTCTCCACTCCACTCCACTCCCTTTTGGCCATCTTACACTAGTTCAACATTTGTCGAGTGTCAGAAAATTAACTCCTTCGTGGTCACCATGAAATCACACTAAAAGTCTCCCTGCACCTGTGCAAAGAGAATGACCAAATCTTTCAGAGCTGTAAAGACAGAGATGTTAGGCCTCCAGGGGTCCCCTAGGGCACATGCACGTAGACCCACAGTTTCCCTCAATTCCCTTTTACCACTGCAACTGGGAATCTATCCTCTGGAACCCACAGCTATCTTTCCTAGATTCTTCCTCAATTGTTGTTATTCCTCCTGTTCTTCTTCATTCATTTTTCCTTGTATCACAAGTCTTTAAAAAAAGAACAGATAAGTTTTGTTCTATCTCACTACTTTTATTTTCCCACCTTTTAATGGCCTCATAGGCCATAAGTGCTGTGAGTCCTTTGCTAATAAAATCCCCACTCTTGGGGCTAAATTCTTGCTGGCCTCCATGCCACAAAAAAATGGATGCAATCCTGAGAAACCTCTCTATCATAGTCTGCTGTAGCTAGATACCCCTTTGACTGTACAGTACTTCTATTTTGCCAAAGGATACTCAACCACAACAATCTGACAAATCCACACAGAAGGAAGAAAAAGTGGAAGGACGTAGATTTGGCTAATTTGGCTTTTTAAAAAAAGAAATCAAAGGCAGCCCAATCTTCCAAATCAACGATTGCCCTGAAACTGACTCATGCAAATTTGAAACCAGCATGGAAACCGGGCAGCTATTCCAGAAGCCTCATTGTCTCCAATAGAGACTCCAGCTCCATCACTCTGTCCATCACAGAAGGGCCCTGATTTAGAACATCAAGGTTCAATTTAGAACGATGAGACTCAGCCCTCACTACAGTTTAGCGGGATTGCAGTGGCTCAGTGGTTAAGAAGCTCGCCTTGTTAGCTGGAAGGCCAGCAAGTCGGCAGTTCAAGACCCAGGTACTGCGTGATGCTTTGAGCACCCGTCTCTGTCCCAGCTCCTGCCAACCTAGCAGTTTGAAACCAAGGAATTGCAAATAGATAAATAGGGACTACTTTGGTGGGGAAAGATCTTGGGGACATGAAAGGAGCCTCATTCAGGTGTCACCTGAGCAAAGTTTCTCCGCCAAAAATACTTTCAGCCCAGGATAATTTCTGACATGAAATTATTATACCACTATTTAGACCTTTTCTCACCCTCTTCCCCAGCCAGAATAGGGTTTTCTCAAGGCCAACATATCAGCACCTGACCTTTCCACTTCACAGCTTCTCCTGGTCAGTCTCCACCATCACCTCCTAAAAAGAAGAAGCAGAAATCTCAGCACACAGTGCTACTGAGTCCAGACTCTTAAGTTCCATGATGGTGTCACTCTTATTTCCACCGATGGGACCATCCTCCTTGTTTTATGAAGTTCCCACCCGCTGTTTAGAGAGGAACGTCTTGCTACTCCTCAAAATCATGCTACTATCAACAACATGTGGCTTCTTCTTGTCGTCGTTGTGCCCCCCTTCCACTGTATTCTGTTTGTGCAGTCAAGCACTCCAAGCCAAAAACAAGGGCTTTGGTTTTGACCTTTCAGGAAGATCAAGAAGACAGTCAAATTTCCTCAGCTATGGAATCAGATGAAACCTACTTGCCACCATTAGCATGTTTGTTCCAAGTCGAGCCACATCCGCAGCCATCGATAACAATTGACCTGCTCATGTTTAGAGCTGCTCTCCAAGTCAACTTAGGTTGCCTTTTCAAAATCAAAGACTCCCATATTGAAACCAGCTAAGCAGCATATTCCATCCCTGTCACTTCCCAGAAACCATCTCAACCTTCAAAATGATCTAGAAAGTCACTTGATATTGAGCAAGCCAACCTAGTGTTAGAAAAGATTAGCAACTGTACAGTTTGATTCGGGTACATCTTCCCAAAAATAATGAATTTCAGACTCTGAAGAAGGAGAGCAACAGTCTCCTCGTTCTGTCCACCCCCATATTGACTCTGAGGTTGAACATTCGGATGGTCAGCAATCTGATTACAATTCAGAATCAAAGGATGAGGACTCTTCTCCTTGTCTGACTACATCAGATTCAGATGTTGGAGACAAACACCTTCTGTCACCATGGAGGATATCAATATAATATTCAAACTTTATTTCACATCTTGCCAAGTCCCTTGATCTTAAAATAAAAAAAGCCTCCCTTACCTAAATCTGACTACTTGTATGATAAGATCAACCAGGATATAACCTCACCTAATTATACAAGTATGCTGCCATCTTTGCTCAATTTAGCCATTGAAACTACAGTACTGTCAAAACTTCCTTTGCCAAGTATCTCATCCAAGTTGAGAACCTTTACAAAATCTTTGATGACAATGCACTTTTTCTTTCGAACATCCAGTGTCCAGTTCTATAATTGCTGAAGCAACCCAGGCAAGGGTTGCTAGTCTACATCACCCTACAATAAAGTCACTAGAAAAATGGATCAACTTGGCAGACACATCTACACCATAGCTAAGTCTCAGGCAATGGTCATTGCACCAGGGTGGTCCAGGCAACTATGGTTTCCAACCCTACTCCCCCCTCTTGCCTGACTGGCTTCACTAATTTCCTTTCCCAGACCTTCTCTCTGGTGTGTCACCTCAATGTTTAAACTCTGGCCTCAACAGCCTGGAGGATTCTCCCATAAGTGCGGACATCCTTCATCAATCCTGTAAGCAGAGCTTGTTATGCCTATAAATGACAAAAAAAATTGTCGCTCTCCTGCCACTCCCTTGGAAAAAACAATGCACCCCTAAATTTGCACAGGACTCTTCTTTTCTACACTTCATGAACTAAGCCTTCTTGACAATCCAACCAACTTTTTGTGTCATTCCAAAGGCATCATCTAGGACAGCAGCTTACCTCAAACAGACTTTCAAAATGGCTCATTTCCACCATAGAACTTTGCCACCAACTTCCTAAATAACCACTACTTAGACCAGTGTTTCCCAAACTGTTCTACAGAACACTGGTGGACTTCAATTCCCAGAAGCCTAAATCAGTACATTGGCTGATCAGTGCTATGGGGGATTGACTTAGGCTACTGGGAATTGAAGTCCAAAAACCAAAGATTGGGAAACACTATTGAAATCTCATTCAACCAAAGCTATAGCCACTTCAGCAGCATTTTTGAAAGGTGACCTCTTCATGAGGTCACCAGTCCCCATTTTCCACATTTGTGGGTCACTATTGCCTTGACACTTGAGAGAAATGTCAGGTAGCAGTTGGTAGAGTTGTCTTTTCTCCAGTTCCTAACACCCTCTATCCTATCAGCAGCTAACTAATTGACCTTTAGTGTGATTTCACGGTGACCACGAAGAAGAAGGATGGGTTACTTACCATAACTAGAGTTCTTCGAGTGGTCAACCATGAATTCACACATTCCACCCATCGTCCTTCTGTCACGGTTGTTTCCTTTTGCAGCGGTGGATGTGGGAGAACTAAAGGAGACCACAGGGCTACATGCATGTGCACTAGGGGTGGAGGGCCCCATGGTGGCCTAACATCTCTGTCTTTACAGCTCTGGAACATTCCAAGGTGGCCTTCGCGCAGGCACGGAAAGACCTTTAGTGTGAATTCAAGGTTGACCACTCGAAGAACTATAAGTACGGTAAGTAACCAATCCTTCTTGATACATCTGCTATTCTCACCTACTGAGTACAGTTATTGCCCTTTTCATAAATAAAAAGTTTAAACTGGTATCTTAACTAGCTGCAGACCATTTCTAAATCATCCTGAAAAAGAATATTTGTGCTGGAATCCATTGGGATGTTTTTCCGCAAACATCTGCTTTTGTCTGAAGGGAAGCTGTCCATCTGCCTTTCTCTAGCTGTCCATGTGCCCTCAAAATCTGCTGTAGAGGGTTAGAAAATCATCCAGGAAAGGTCTTTGAATTGTATGGAGAGCTTTGCTTGCTAAACAAGCACCATCTCTCTATAAGACAACATGAAATAAAACAAAATCTCTGAATCATCCAGGTTTTACTGGTGGGAAGGGTCTGAGTCTGTGGTACAGTTGGTTTGTGATTCATTGACTCCCCATAAGCTAGAGAGAACCGTCACAGTGTACATACAACTAGGCATTTCTGGTCCCCACAGCAGTCAGCAAATGAGAGGAACTGCTAACTGGAAACATGTTGACATAAAACCCCTGTGCACCCTTCCTCTCCCCCCCCCCCCCAATATTCCAATGGTCTTTTGCCTTACTATCCATTAGGTTATGTCAATTAGACAGCAGTTGACACATTTTTGGTTTGATTTATAGGGAAGGTCTGTTTCTTTAACAACCTTTTATCGAACAGCAAGAAACATCATGAACATGTGTTTCAGCAAAGAGCCAACGGCAGTTGAAATAGAGGTGAGCAATCATTTATTACAAGTGACACAATTTCCATATTCCGTCTTTGCCCTTCCCATTCATGAGGCAGTGGGGATTGGTGGTTAAAGATATAGTCCCACCCTTCAGGATTCCCATACAGTAATACCTCGGTTAACGCTAAGACTTGGTTCCACAAGTCTTGGTGTTATCCGATTTTTAGTGTTATCCGATCCATGTTAAAATCCTGTGGGATGGATCGGATAACATTAAAGCTCCATAGAGATACATTGTAACTGCACAGGCTTTAGCGGTTGTTGTCCAATCCATCCCATAGGACCTTAAAGTTATTCGATCTAATTCTCCTCCCCAGATTACTTAACGTTATGCGATTTTAGCGTTATCTGAGGTAAACGTTATCCGAGGTATTACTGTATTTCATCAGCTGTGGACAGTGGTGGGCTCCAAAAAAAAATTACTACCACACTGTGGATGTGGTATGGTGGGTGTGGCCAGGGAGAAAGCCCTGTGTTGCACCCAAATTAGGACTACTTTATTTCAAAACTTGGATGGGCAGGGCCAGCCAGAATTTCTGCTACCGGTTCTGGTGAACTGGTGCGAACCTGTTGATGCCCACCACTGGCTGTGGAAGAAGAAGCAGGAGATGAGGGCTGTTGGGAATTCAGGAGGAAAAGAAAAGTACAGTAATTAGCAAAGAAAAAGGAGGATGACATTAAAATGAATTATGGAATCGTTTATTGGAAAGAAGTGTTGAAGGTTAACCCTTTTTGATGAAGACATTTTCTCAATGTTGGTTTTAGCCATTTGGCTCAAAGGATAAAATGGTGTCCTTCCATGTAATTTCTTGAGAGATGCCATCTGGCCTAATTAGTTGACTTAGATGTTTGGATAGCCTCCTTTGTGGCATTTTAGGGCAGCCAACTGACTTGCAAAGTATAAAGAAGGATTATCTCTGTCTTAAACACAACTTTGTTGGGCAGCATCTTTCCATTGCTGTCTGCTTCATGAGGTAGCTGCCTTGCTGCCTCCTAGTACAGCTGGCTTTTGCGGGAGTGGAGGTGGTTCACCTTTTGTAATTTATTTTTGTGTCAGCCACCAAAACCCACACTGTAGTGAACAGTTGCTTCAGCACTTGTGGCCATAGCCACCTTGGGTTGCTTAGGCGAAAAAGGCGGTTATATAAATCCAACAAATAGATAGATAGATTGATTGATTTCCTGAAGGAAAACTGAGTCGTGCATGGAGAACTAAAAAGGCTGTACATGAGCCAACTCTTTGTTCAGAAAAGGTTGAATTGGTTATCCATAGTGCGGATTTTTATACACATTCAGGGAATTCTAAACAACTATTGATGCAAGATTTCCCTTTCTAGAAGTGCTACTTATTCTTTCTGAACAAGTTGTATTTTGTAATTGTAGCTTTTAAAGGCAAGAACACACACTTTTCCAAGTGCTAGCAATAATACTATGATTCTCAACAATGACTGTTATTCAGAAGAGCTAAGCACAAAAAGATAAATAAAAAACTAACACACACGCACATCCACTCCCCATTTCTGCTCAGATTTCACAAATACATTTGAAGTACTAGATGCCCAATTTCAAAGAGGAATTTGATGGATTCATTGCTAAGGAAGAAGTAGGAGGGGTACTGGAGAGGCTCTACTCTGCATTTACACAATGTCTGCTAAAATTCTATTTCTCTTCTCCCCCCCCCCCCCATAGCAAGAATATTGGAGGTTAGTGGAACAGAAGGATTGCCATGTAGCAGTGCATTGTGGGAAAGTGGACACCAATACCCATGGGAGTGGCTTTCCTGTGGGAAAATCAGAACCATTTTCAAGGTAAAACATTGATCATGTTCTGGAATTCTTCTGATTTTTATATCCATTCTTATGCAGCGGTAATGTTCCCTTTTACAGAGCATTTGCTCATTTGTATTCGCTGTGACTCAAAGTTAGAAGCATTACCTGTAATTTTGCAAAATATGTAAAAGTGCAACACAATGGTACCTTTTAAAAACATAGTGTGTGTGAAAAGAGTTTAATTTTTCTATTGACCAAACTGTTACAAATATATATAATAAAACCTCGCATAAAGAGTGCCTCGCTTAGAGACTAACTTGCTTAAAGAGCAGAATTTTCTCTGAAGGTCACCTTGCTTAACAACTAAAACCAACCAAAAACTCGCTTAACAACTAAATCGGGGTTCACAATCCCCCACCACCACGAGAAGTCACAATTGGTCACTTACAATGGTGTTTCGCTTAAAGAGTGAACTCACTTAAAGAGCAATCTCATGGAACACATTATGTTCTTTAAGTGAGGTACCACTTGTAAAGCAAACACCCCACCCAAACATATACCTCCTCTCCAACCCCTTCTCATTCGCTAACATCAATATCAATATCAATAATAACACTAACAAAAACAAAAGAAACAGCCACAAGCACTCTACCTATTCTACTCTACTCTAACCACCACCATCCCCAAGAAAAAAGGGAACATATATTGGTGGTTTCCAATCCCTCCGCAGTATCTGATCTTTAATGTTCTTTTTTATAGTGCATTTGGTTGTTTGTGCTTGCTGTGACCGAAAGTTAGAAGCATCACCTGTAATGGCGCAAAATCTATAGAAATGCCAATTGTGCTTTTTTAAAACATAGCTTGTGGTTTTTAAATATCTGTAAGTTCTGAGGTAGGACAAGGTGTGGACAATTGGTATAAGAGTCTTCTCTTCTTCCTTTCCTCTCTTCAATCCCATTCATGCTTAATACAAGATTATATAAGGAGGCAGAATATGAACAGACCCCATCTCTAGCTGATCCAGTATTGACAACTGTCTGATCAGTGCAGTCTCTTAGGACTCCAGCTCCTGAAACCCCACACCATCAGCCAGACTGACAGGAATTTCTAGGAGTTCAGCAATATCCAGGGACCCAAATTTGGAATCTATTAACCTTTTGTTCTTCGTGCTGTATAACCAAATGTGTGCAACCCCGTAGTACACAGTTGCAAGTTGAATGAAGCAACTGAAAAAGCAAACATTGGTCCTTCTCAAATAGCTATTTTCTGCAAAGCTATCGAATTCCTGGGCTCTCATTAAATTGTTGGGTTGCCACTCAACCAGCCATTGAAATAATTCCTTTTATTAAAAAATCCAGTCAGTTGAGAGTATGGCTTCGCATGTCATTGTGAAGCAGTGACAAGTCTGGGTAGAAGTTGGTAAAAGTTTTCACTATTTTAATTTAATTTAATCATTTTGGTTATAAAAAAATTAAGAAATCCAAGCTTTTTTCAGTTTTGCTTAATGCCTTTTCATGATTTATCAGAGCACTGAAAGGTGGTAATGGACTGACTGAAAAACTAGGTAGAAAACGGGTTGAGCATTTTTCTATATAAGAAAAAAAGGGGTGGTGGAGGAAATTTATTAACAACAGTAAGAAAAGCAGAAGCAACCGGAAGCTGTCTGGAGCCTGAAATGTTCTTCAGGGTCTATGTCAGCCCTCCCCGTTCTATGGTTGCAGCAGTCCAGAATCCCTAGTCAATAGGTAAATAAACACCCAAAGATTTCCTTTAATGTTTGCTTATTGTGTTCTATCTCACTTAATTTGAGCAGGCATGGGTGGAACCTAACAGTCCTTCCTAATAACACGGGATCCATCCTGCGACATCTTGGTGCTGTGCCAGGTAAGACAATTAATTATTTCCCCATGTTTAACAGGATGCCTGGTTTGTAGAATTCAGAAAGGCTAAATCATGATGGGTTAGGGCAGTGTTTCCCAGCTGGGTTAGCGTTTCCCACTGGATTAGGGAGAGATTGCACCTTGATTGAAGCCTGGCGTCTATGCCACTTGTTTAAAAATGAATATTCAGTAAGCTTTGCATCATAGCATTATTTATTATCTTGTTTGTGACTCTCTCGGTCATTGATCCCTCAAGCTGTTCAGCACAGATGGATCCACTGTTTTCCTAGCTAGGCTGAGAAAGGGGTGGGGTGGCGTAGGGAGTCCATGTTACAATGCACTGCAGCCCAGAAAGGTGAGCACATGGTGGGTGGCAGGCATGTAGCCCAGACTGTGTTCCTCGGGACACTTACTTCTCCTAGTTGTAGCATGTGTGTTCGTCATTCAGGACTTCCATGATAAGGTTTAGTTCAGCATGTGAATTCCTTACTTGTAGCCTGGTGGGAGCACTGCAGTGCCAATAAATACAGAATATTCGGTGGTTCTCCTTCGTGTTGTTTGGGGATGCACACTGATGGGTTCTGCGCCTGCGCTGAATCCGGAGCGGAGCTGGAAAGCTGATTGGATAAAGAGTTTTGAATGTGGGACCGCCCACCATGCCCAACCCCTTTAGGCGCCATTTCGCGCTCTCCCCTCAGTTTGCTTTTTTCCGCTGCGCAAGCAGGAGCCTGGAAAAAAAGCTGTGAGTACTTTACTGAGATTGTCTCAGAATCTTCCAATTTTTCTACCTTACAATTTTTCTCGGACTAGGGGACTTGTTCCCTTAGTCCTCGTGTGGCTGGGGCTCGCCCTCAGCCGCCGGTAAAGAAAAAAAAAAAAGAAAAAGAAACCAACATCTCGTGTCGGGGCCTCCCGGCCGGGATAATTTTTTCTCTTCGGCCATCTACTTCGGTGGATGGCCTCAGCGGCAGCGTTCAAGCAGTGTCCGTCCTGCAAGAGAAAGTTCCCTAGCTCGGACGGGCACGTGCGTTGTCTTCGCTGCCTCGGGGAGAGTCACCAGGTCCAGACCTGCGAAGTCTGTCGCGGCTTCTCGAAGGCCGCCATCAAGAACCGCCAGTACCGCCTTCAAGCCTACCTCATGGAGGCCGCACTGGCACCACCGGCTCCCCCAGCTCCAGAGCAGGCCGCTTCCACGTCTGCTCCTTCAACCTCCGCTTCTTCTTCCAGGCCCTCGGCCTCTGAACTGTTCAGGCGGAAGAAGGAGCAGGAGAAGAGGAAGAAGGACAAAAAAGAAAAAAAGAAGCGCCGTAGCTCTTCGTCTTCTCTTCCTCCGACCCCGGCACCGGCTCACCCTTCGCCGCCACGCTCCCTAGCATCCGCCCCGGTCGCAGCTCCACCTACGCCGGGTAGGATGTCGACCGAGGCCCGGGACGCCACGCCGGAGAGGGCCCAAAGCCCTCCACCGCCACCGGAGACTCCTCCACCTGTACCACCGCACAGGTCTTCCTCCCTCCGCAGTCCTTCCGTGGTTCCTGGTCCGGCTACCGAACCGCCGCCCCAGTTGAGCCTCATCACCCCGTACATCGAGGCGATGGTGCGGAAACTGCACGCCGAGCTCCAGGGCCCCCAGACGACACCGTGGGAGCGCCCTCTGCCCTCACCACCAGCCACGGAGGCACCACCGCTCCGTGAGGAGGGCCCCGCACCGAAGCGGCAGAGGGTGGAACAGGCGCGGTCGGAGGCCTCTCTCCCTCCGTACCAGCTGCCTTTGCCGGGGAGCGATCCGAGATCCGCCAGGCCGTACTGGTCGGACTCGGACCCCGAGGTCTACCTGCCACCGCCCAGCGTCTCGGAGCGGTCAGGAGACTCCGATTCGTCGGATCAGGAGGAGGAGCAGCATCAGCCACCGCCGGTTGCGGTCGACAAGTCCCCGGACGACAACATCGGCGCCGTCCACGGGTCCCAGCCGGAGGATCTGAAGACCTACACCGGACTGATCACCCGTCTCGGATCCACCCTTGGGATTCGGGCGGAGGCTCCCCTGGACGACTGTGAGGATGTCGTCTGCGGCTTGGCCGACCGCAAGGAGTTGGTCCCCGTCCGCCTCGGACTGCTCCCTAAGATTGCTAAAGCGGCCAAGGAGGTGTGGAAGAAGCCGGTTTCTTCTCACTCCGTATCCAACAGAGTGGACTCTATGTACAGACTGCTGGACGATTCCAACTTTCTGCACATTCACCCGGCACCGAACTCCCGAGTGGTCAAGGGCTCCCAGCACCGGACGCCGATCAGCAGCACTCCCATCCCGTCGACCCAGGAAGGGAAGAAGCTGGACGCACTGGGCAGGAGGTTCTACGCCAATGCCTCCTTGTCCTTCCGTGCGTCCAACTACGCGACAGCCATGGGAGGCTACCAGTGTCGACTCTGGGAACAAGCGGAGTCGTTCAAGTCACTGCTGCCACCTGATCGACAAGCGGACTTTGAAAAACTCTGCATGGAGGGCAACCACCTCGCCCTCCAGCAAATCCGCACCGGCCGCCACGTCACCGAGTCGGAGGCGAAGAACTTGGCCTCCGCCATCCAGCTCCGTCGCCACGCCTGGCTCCGTTCGGCTAACCTGCAGGACGATGTCAAGCGGCTCGTGGAGGAGCTTCCCTTCGATGGCGAAGGCCTCTTCGCCAAGGAGACCGACACCTCCTTGGGAGAGCTGAAAGGGGACTACGCCACGATAAAACAGCTCCGCCCTCCACACCGTGGGTCCGGCCGTTACCATCAGGACCAGCCGTCGACGTCTCAGGCGGGCCCATCCTATCAACCTCGCCCGCCACAGAGGCAAGGGGACTACTCCCGGTACCAGCCCTATCGGCAGCGCCAACAACCCAACCGTCCACGCTACCAGCAGCGGCCTCAGACTGGCAAGCGGACGGAACGGAAGGGCAAACAACGTGTTTGACTCTTCCGTGACCGAGACTCTACCCTACCGCCCCCTATCCGACTACCTATCGGCGTGGTCTGCCATCACCACAGACCGATGGGTTTTAACCATCTTAGACTCTGGCTACGCGATCGAGTTCGAGAGATGCCCTACTGTCGGACGGATCCGCATCACCGATCCATCCCCACCGCTCCAGGAGGAACTAACAGCTCTCCTAGAGAAGGGCGCCATAGAGCCGGTCGCAGCGTCGGAGTCTCACGAAGGGTTCTTCTCCCGATACTTCCTTGTGGACAAAAAAGACGGGGGGGCACGTCCCATCCTGGACCTCCGTCTTCTCAACAAGCATATCGACGCGAGGAAGTTCCGGATGGTAACTCTTCACTCCATCCTCCCGCTGATCAACCACGGGGACTGGTTCACCGTCATCAACCTGAAGGACGCCTACTTTCACGTGTCCATCAGGAGGGAACATCGTCGTTTCCTCCGATTCCAGGTGGGCGGCAACATCTACCAGTACACATGCCTACCCTTCGGCCTCTCCACCGCTCCGAGGGTATTCACGAAGTGCATGGCACCGGTGGCTGCTCATCTGCGACTGCAAGGCGTCCAAGTGTTCCCGTACATAGACGACTGGTTGATCTGCTCCCCAACCCAACAAAAAGCCAAGGACGACGTTGCACATTGCCTCGCCCTTATGCAGAGCCTCGGTCTGCGGGTCAACTTCAAGAAATCCCAGTTGATCCCCACTCAACGAATAGAATACATCGGAGCCGTTCTAGACTCTTTGGCTCTAAGAGCCTACGCTCCAACCAAACGTCTGCTCGACATCCGCACAGTGGTGGCACGGATCCAGGGCAGACGTCGGGTCCGTGCGAGGGACGCCCTCCGTTTGCTAGGACTCATGGCGTCGACCACGGCGGTGGTCTCGCACGCCAAACTCAAGATGCGCTCGCTCCAGTCGTGGTTCCTCTCCTCCTTCGACGGCACCCACGACAACCTCGGGAAGTGGCTCACACCGACTCCCGAACTCCGAGACCAGTTAAACTGGTGGACAATGGACCAGAATGTGACCGCGGGGAGACTCTTCACCCTTCCCGCACCGTCTATCCAAGTCACCACCGACGCGAGCACCCACGGATGGGGTGCGTGCTGCCGCGGACTACGGATTCACGGCATATGGACGCCCGAGGAAGCCGACCACCACATCAACTTCCTCGAGCTGCTAGCGGTGTGGAAAGCGATGAGGTCCTTCAGACCGTCGATCGCGGGCAGTGTGGTGCAGATCGCCTCAGACAACACCACGACACTAGCCTATCTCAACCGGCAAGGAGGGACCAAGTCTCTCTCCCTCCTCTACCTGACCGTCCAGATGTGGGAGTGGTGCCTGAAGGTACACGTGTTCCCCATAGGTGTCCACATCCAGGGCACCCTGAACTCCGATGCAGACTCCCTGAGCCGCAAAGGGACGGCGATGCACGAGTGGGAACTGGACGAATCGGTGTTCGACCGCCTGTGCCGACGGTGGGGCGCACCGACCCTAGACGTCTTCGCGTCACAGGCCAACTCCAAGTGCCGCCGTTACTGCTCCCGAGCGGGGATCGGCCACGGATCAGAGGGCGATGCCTTCATGGTGCCGTGGCGCCAGGAACTGCTGTACATGTTTCCACCGATCCCTCTCATCCAACGGGTCCTGATACGGATCCGTGCGGAGAACGCCTGGACGATCCTGATTGCCCCGTCCTGGCCGCGCCAGCCGTGGTTCCCACTACTCCAAACCCTGGCTTGCGATCGTCTCCGCCTACCCACCGATCCGAATCTCCTCCGCATGGAAGACGGTCGGATCCTTCACTCGGATCTGCCGAGCCTACACCTGACGGCCTGGCTTATCCGCCCAACATAACACGGATCCTTGATCTGTCCAGGAAACCTTCCACACGGAAGTCCTACGATGCCAAGTACCGTCGCTTCACTGACTTCCTAGCATCCAGCGACCGCACCGTGGACTCCGCATCCCTGCAGGACGTCATGTCTTACCTCCTGCACCTAGCCGAATTGGGATCCGCACATTCATCATTGAAGGTCCACCTAGCTGCTGTGGTCGCCAAGGCCCCACCTTCTTCAGTATTGTCCTCCGCCTTCAGAGACAAAACTGTTAAAAGGTTCCTTCAAGGGCTACGCAACGCCTATCCTCCAGTGAAGATACCACCCCCTCAGTGGTCCCTCACTACAGTGCTCACCGCACTCACGAAGGCACCCTTTGAACCCATGGCTTCGGTGGACATTAAGTTTGTCTCTTACAAGACTGCTTTCCTTGTAGCTATCACTTCTGCCCGACGGGCAGGGGAGCTGGCAGCCCTTCGGTCTGACCCTCCCTTTCTCAAGTTCTACCCCGACAGGGCAGTGTTGCACCCAGATCTGACATTCCTGCCCAAGGTCCTGACTGAATTTCATCTGGCCCAAGCCATCACGCTTCCAGCATTCTTCCTGAATCCCTCGTCTCCACAAGAGAGAGTGTGGCACTCGTTGGATGTCAGGAGGGCCTTGCTGTTTTACACCCAGAGGACTGCGTCCTTCAGGAGAGCAAAACAACTGTTTGTGGCTTATGGTGGCAAGACTAAGGGACAGCCTCTGTCTGCCCAGAGACTATCTAAATGGATCTCAGGTACCATTTACCTGGCCTATCAGATGTCATCCCTGCCACCTCCGCCTCATGTCCGGGCTCACTCCACCAGGACACTGGCTTCCTCCACTGCATTCCTAGAGGGCATCCCGATGGAGGATATCTGCAAGGCTGCTACTTGGTCCAGGTCCTCCACCTTCATCACCCACTACCGGGTTGACACAAGGTCCGCCCCTGATGTCAGACGGGGCAGGTCCATCCTGACGGCTGGTCTCCGATCTTCTTCGTTGATGACCGCCCATCCATGATGACATCGCGCTCTCCTGCATCTCAGGACGCCGGCTGCCCACCATCCAAGTAAGTGAGCTTGTTAGTCACCCATCAGTGTGCATCCCCAAACAACACGAAGGAGAAGGACAGGTTTCACTTACCAGTAACTGTCGTTCTCCGAGTATGTTGTTTGGGGATTCACACAACCCAACCCTGCCTCCCCTCAGGGCTGCCGGCCTGAGATGGCCTTCTGCTTAGCGGGCAGCTTTAATATCAAACTGAGGGGAGAGCGCGAAATGGCGCCTAAAGGGGTTGGGCATGGTGGGCGGTCCCACATTCAAAACTCTTTATCCAATCAGCTTTCCAGCTCCGCTCCGGATTCAGCGCAGGCGCAGAACCCATCAGTGTGGATCCCCAAACAACATACTCGGAGAACGACAGTTACTGGTAAGTGAAACCTGTCCTTCTTTGTGAAAGCTTTTCAGCAACTTCTAGTTGACACTGGCTGCTGAAAACTGAGAGTCACTTTTCTAAAAGTGGAAAGCTGTTTATAGTAGTTATCGTCACCCACTCATTTCCGTTGTCCTCTCTCTAGTTCCATAGGCTTTGCAGTTTTTGAAGTGTTCTCAAGGCTTGGGAGGAGAAATAGACATGGGTTGAATATGAGGACTTCACTTATCATTTTTCAACCCTATGGGAACAAATCGTCATGGAAAATAATTTGGGTTCAGTGTATGAACACATGGAAGTACACATACACACCTGCTGTATCTAAAGAAAGCTAAGTTTGTAGTTGTGTATGTGCTGATCCCCCAGCATATGGAAGAGCACGAGCAAGAGATGTAAGGTGTATACAATGGTACCTCACTTTACAGAATTAATGTGTTCACTGGGATGTTTCATATTACGAAAAAATTCATAAAGCAAGTTTCCCATAGGAATGCATTGAATGCAATTTCCCATAGGAATGCATTGAAAACAAATTAATCCTTTCTGGGAAAAATTGTTAAGCAAGTCATTATTTTCAATGGATTTTCATTTGTAAAGTGAAAATTACGTTAACCAAAGCGTTCATAAAGTGAGGTACCACTGTATGGTCAATCATGCCTATACCAAGTGCCAGAGGAAGAAGAAGCCAGGGCAGGTTGAGGACCTTGCCGCCAGTGATGGGATGTAACAGGTTCTCACCAGTTCTCCAGAACCGGTAGCAACTTTTCCCAGTGTCCCAGAGAACCTGTAGCAGCTTTTGGGGGGAACCACCTTCGGGACTTACCTTTTCACTGGTAATACATGCCAAGCACTTGTGCTTGGCACATATGCACGGCCTAGTGCTTAGCACATATGCACAGCCTCCTTGCTGTCCTCCCAAATGGGGAGGAGGAAGAGAAGCTGCTAGCCTGAAGCTCCCTATAGCCTGAAGCTCCCTATTTTTATTATTTTGTATTTTTTTCTTTGGCCCCGCCCATGACATGACATCATGATGTTAGCTCCGCCCACACTGTAATGACATCACGGTGGGGTAGTAAAATTTTTGACATCCCACCACTGCTTGCCGCCCCTTCCCCTGTGCCCGCACCAACTGCTGTGGAGGAAGAGGCCAGGGCAGGTTGAGGACAACGCTGCCCCTCCCCCTGAGCCCACACCAACATATTGTAATGTAATGTATTGTTTGTAAGCCGCCCTGAGTCGCCACAGTGAGTGGGCAGCAATATAAACTTGAACTAATAAATAAATTAATTAAATAAATGAATGAATAAATAAAATCAGCTCAAAGATCAGCTTAACTTCTGTCAAATGTATAATTTTTTGCTTTGTTTAATGATAAGCATAAGTTACCAAATGCCAACTGAAAAGACACACGTTTTCAACGTACTTCAGGAGAAAAGCATGTTTTTTTAAAAAAAACCCGAAAGGTGTCTATTTTTAACTGTTTTATTTCTACTTTAAATTCACTGCTTTAGGAGTGACAATTCCTTGGCTAAATATTGGCATGGTCTTTTCTACCTCATGCTGGTCTCGAGACCAAAACCACCTTCCATATATTGACTACTTACACACTGGTGCTGACTGCATTTGGTAAGTAAGCCACAAGTTCACCTCTTTGCTTGTCTCTACTGTTTTTCTCAGGGCCCTTTCCTTTATCTTGCTTGAGGGAGATGTGGAAGATCAATGCTATCTCTTTCATGTTATCTTTGCACACAAAGCTAAAGAGCACCTCGCTTAGAGAGTAACTCGCTTAAAGAGCAGATTTTTTTTCTGAATGGTCGCCTCACTTAACAAATAAAACCAACCAAAAACTCGCTTAACAACTAAATCGGGGTCATAACACACACACCCCACACACACACACACACACCCCAGAAGTCACAATTGGTCACTTACAATGGTGTTTCACTTAAAGAGCAAACTCGCTTAAAGAGCAATCTTGTGGAACGCATTATGCTCTTTAAGCGAGGTACAACTGTATGTTTTATAGCTAGTGGTGCTCCCAAACTCCCTTACTAAAGATGAGTTTAAAAAAAAACACACCTTCAGATGTTTTTGGCTACAGTTCTCACAATCCCCTGATAGGTCTGATGGGAGCTGAAGTCCAAAATAGCTGAAGACTCAAAATTCCCTATCCAGCCTTACCATCAGAATTCCTGCCCTGGCAATTCTATGGGTAGAGCTGTGGTGAATCCGGAAAATGGGTTTTTGTCCTGTTCACTTCCCATGAGAGTCAAAGCCATGTAAGCAATGTTTTTGAAAAGAGTCTGACCTTCTGCTCCTCTCCCAGTTCTTCTTCGCCTCCAGGAAATTTAATCTTTCCAGGAGCTCCAGGCCGACTGTTCTAGAAATCTTTGCTTTTTTCTTCTCTAAAATTTTTTGTTTTTTTGCTTCTTCTATTTTCTATGGATTTCCGTTTGTCATGTGAGTTTTATGTTAACCAAGCCATTTGTTAACCAAGGTTCCACTGTACTTAAAAAATAATGTTTAGAAAAGCCTTCTGCTGCTGCTGTTGGCTCTCTTCATTCCTATGCAGTGTTGCCTGGCAAGTCTTAGCTTTCTATAGAAAGCAAACAGAAGAGTTTGCAAGTTTTGGGCCAAACTGCAGATGGTATGTTCAGTAGCACTTTCTGAGTGTGTTAGAAATGCAGCAGAAACCACCCCCGCCCACACTCTCCTGCCATTAGGAACTGGGAACCTGTGATACACTGAGCATCTGTAGAGAATCCATTCCACAATTGTGGAACTGTTTCCAAAAAGGGGGGGGGGGGACTCTTTCCATGGTTATCACATCTGGCATTTGAGAATTTGGTGCATAGGCAATTAAGAGGTACCTTATTTATTTATTTATTTATTTATTTATTTATTTATTTATTTAGATTTATATCACCGCCCACTTGCAATGGCGACTCAGGGCGGTTTACAGTCAGGGGGGGAAAAAAAACCACACACACAGCACAAACAGCTAAAATCTATTCCTCCTCCCGGCCAGAGGTCGTTAGTCTTATCCTTCCCTGGGCAGGTAGGGCCCAGGATTAGGAAGTGGAAGCTTCCATCTAAAAACCTTAAAACTGTTAAAATTTAAAATTAAAATCTAAAAAAGATTAAAAACAGATTAAAAGCACACCAGATGCTACAACTACTAATTTAAAAGAAGAGAAAGAGAGGGGCTTAGATCATCCAATGTGTTGGGGTCATTATACCTTCTGTACCCCATATCTGTCCCGCCAGCCATGTTTTTAGATTCTTCCTAAAGGGCAGCAGCTCTGTCTGGAGACGTAGCTCCATTGGCAGGACGTTCCATAGGGCCGGAGCAGACACAGAGAAGGCCCTCCTTCTAGTGCCAGAGAGGTGTGCCTCCCTGGTCGATGGAACAACTAGGGAGCCTCTCCTGTCTGCTCTGGTGGGACGGGCAGATGTTCTTGGGGTGAGGCGGTCTCTTAAGTATCCTGGCTCACTACCATATAGGGCTTTAAAGGTAATAACCAGCACCTTTAATTGCGCCCGGAGGCAAACCGGCAACTAGTGCAGCTCCCGAAGCAGAGGCGAGGCATGTGCATACCGCCCACACTCCATCACAACCCGGGCAGCCGCATTCTGGACCAGTTGAAGCCTCCAAATGGTCGTCAAGGGCAGCCCCATGTAGAGCACATTACAGTAATCAAGTCTGGAGGTGACCAAAGCGTGTGTGATCATGAGCAAGGAGTCCCGATCTAGGAGCGACCGTAACTGGCGAATCACACGAAGTTGTGCAAAAGCCCTCCTAGCCACGACTGCCACCTGCTCTTCGAGCAGGAGTCACGAGTCCAGGAGGACCCCCAAGTTACGCACCGGGTCTGTTTGGGGCAAAACCGCCCCATCCAGAACCAAAGATGGTAACTCCTGAGATAACCCACAGCCACTCAGTCTTGCCGGGATATACCTAGCTATAAGTAATCCAGAATATAAGTCCAGGAACCTAATTTGGACCTCTAAAACTAGGAAAATAGATTGATCTGAGTATAAGTAAGGGGTGGAAAATGCAGCAGCTGCTAGTGAGTGTCAATAATTAAAATACATGAAAAATACGGTAAAATTAATTAATCTAGACATTTGTGTGGGTTTGTTTTTGAGTGTTTACATTGACCCAAGTATAAGTCGAGTCCCATTTTCAAACCTCATTTTGGGGGGCTAAATAACCCAACGTATACTAGAGTATATACAGTATTTAGTAACATATGCAGGTTGTATGTCAGATCTGGAGATAACTCTAATAACGCAGTTTAAAGTACCCAGGAAAAATGCAAAGTGATACTGGTCACAGCTCCCGTACCATATCAAGTAAGGCAGTAGCAAACAATCCCGGCTAATGGCTGTCTGTGTAGTAGAAGTTCAGCATATTCTGTAAGTCCTGAATGCTTGACCAGCCTGTGACCCTTCTGTCTGACATTCCTTTCTGATACACCACGGAAGGAGGCAACACGCAGGATTCCATAATGGTTCTTGATGGGGATGGATGCAAATTGAACCCCTTGGGAAGTCCACATTTCCCCCATCTCTGCTCTACACGATAGCTTGGATCCCAAGGTCCTGGCATGGCAGGCTTTGTAATGCTGAGGGATGGGATTTGTGTCTTCTTGCCACTCTGTGACTTTAAGAGGCCTGGGAGTAGTTTGACACTGGGGAGGGCCTAGAAGTGGCTGGGGAGGGATTAGTGGCCTATGTTGTCCGTCTGCTTGTGAGAAGTTGTGCCTGATTCCTGCACTGCCAAGTAGTGATAACTCTGTGCTGCATAAGAAAAGATATAGATGTAGACAATTTTTTAAAAGGGAACAATTCTAAAGCATCCTTAATTTAAGCACCATTGTCTACTTATTTCTGTGTTACAAAGATGACTGCTGTAAAGATGAGGACATGCAAATCTCCTGTGCTCAGTAAAGTACACTAGTACCCCGAATAACGTTATGACTTGGTTCCACAAGTCCCGTCGTTATTCGGTTTTTAACGTTGTGCGATACATTGAACACACAATGTTAAAAAAAGCCCTGTTTCCCTGGAGGCTGCAGGAAGCGAGAACATCGGGATTTGAATCCTGACATTTTGGCTTGCTGCTGCCTCCAGGGAGGTGGGAGAACTTTGGAAACAGCTTGGAGCGGGTTTCCCCACCTCCCTGGACCCGGCGGGGGGGTCAGAGACCCCAAAATTGGTAAAAAAAAGTCCGTTTTTTTTACCAATTTTGGGGTTTCTGACCCCCCCGCCGGGTCCAGGGAGGTGGGCAGACCCGATCCAAGGTGTTTCTGGGCTTCCCCGACGTCCTGAGCCAGTGCAGCAAGCCAGAATGTCAGAGTTCGAATCCCGATGTTCTGGCTTGCTGCACTGGCTCAGGACGTCGGGGAAGCCCAGAAACACCTTGGATCGGGTCCCCACACCTCCCTGGACCCAGCGGGGGGGTCAGAAACCCCAAAATTGGTAAAAAAAAACGGACTTTTTTTTACCAATTTTGGGGGCTCTGACCCCCCCGCCGGGTCCAGGGAGGTGTGGGGACCCGATCCAAGGTGTTTCTGGGCTTCCCCGACGTCCTGAGCCAGTGCAGCAAGCCAGAATGTCAGGATTCGAATCCAGACGTTCTCGCTTCCTGCAGCATAAAAGAGGGTGGGGGAAGTTCAAAATTAGCGCACATCAGCTCTAGGGAGGTCGGGAGACCCGATGCGCGCTAATTTTGAACTTCCCCCACCCTCTTTTATGCTGCAGGAAGCGAGAATGTCGGGATTCGAATCCTGACATTCTGGGTCGCTGCACTGGCTCAGGACATCGGGGAAGCCCAGAAAAAGCTTGGATCGTGTCTGGCCACCTCCCTGGACCCGGCGGGGGGGTCAGAGACCCCAAAATTGGTAAAAAAAAAGTCCGTTTTTTTTACCAATTTTGGGGTTTCTGACCCCCCCCCCCCGGCTGGGTCCTGGGAGGTGTGGGGACCCGATCCAAGGTGTTTCTGGGCTTCCCCGACGTCCTGAGCCAGTGCAGCAACCCAGAACGTCGGGATTCGAATCCTGACATTCTGGGTCGCTGCACTGGCTCAGGACATCGGGGAAGCCCAGAAAAAGCTTGGATCGTGTCTGCCCACCTCCCTGGACCCGGCGGGGGGGGGGGGGTCAGAGACCCCAAAATTGGTAAAAAAAAAAAAAACATCCGTTTTTTTAACCAATTTTGGGGTTTCTGATCCCCCCGCTGGGTCCTGGGAGGTGTGGGGACCCGATCCAAGGTGTTTCTGGGCTTCCCCGACGTCCTGAGCCAGTGCAGCAACCCAGAACGTCGGGATTCGAACTCTGACATCCTGGCTTGCTACACTGGCTCAGGACGTCAGGGAAGCTCAGAAAAAGCTTGGATCGTGTCTGCCCACCTCCCTGGACCCGGCGGGGGGGTCAGAAACCCCCAAATTGGTAAAAAAAACGTCCTTTTTTTACCAATTTTGGGGGGTCTGACCCCCCCGCCAGGTCCAGGGAGGTGTGGGGACCCGATCCAAGGTGTTTCTGGGCTTCCCCGACGTCCTGAGCCAGTGCAGGAAGCCAGAACGTCGGGATTCGAACTCTGACATTCTGGCTTGCTGCACCGGCTCTGGACGTCGGGGAAGCCCAGAAACACCTCCAGAGAGATCAGAGGACCCGATCTACAGCTGCAGGGTGGCTGGGGAAGCTGACGGGGACTCCCTGTCGGCTTCCCTAGCCACCCGCCCATGCCTCCGCAGCTGTGGGGTGGCTGGGTAAGCTGATGGGGGAGCCCCCCGTCAGCTTTCCAGCCTCCCCACCCCTGCCTCCGTAGCTGCAGGGTGGCTGGGAAGCTGAACGGAGAACCCCGTTCAGCTTTCCACCCACCCTGCTGCTAAGAACGACTGTATCGTGTAACGTTAAAATCGCGTTACTCGATACAAGATGTTTCCGAAAATCTTGTAACGTTATGCGGTTTTAACGATATACGGTACTCGCGTTATACGGGGTATTACTGTATTAGAAAGCCAAGTACAGTAATACCTCGGATAACGCTAAGACTTGGTTCCACAAGTCTTGGTGTTACCCGGTTTTTAATGTTATCCGATGCATGTTAAAATCCTATTGGATGGATCGGATAACGTTAAAGCTCCATAGAGATACATTGTAACCGCACAGGCTTTAGCGATTGTTATCCGATACATCCCATAGGACCTTAACGTTATTCGATCCAATTCTCCCCAGATTACTTAACGTTATGCAATTTTAGCGTTATCCGAGGTAAACGTTATCCGAGGTATTACTGTAGTTTCATTGCATTGTTATGCCATTATTCCAGAACCTGGTCTTGTTTTAAAATTTACAAACACTGTGCTTCTTAATCTAAGCAGATTGCTTTGTAGGTGGCCAAGAAATCCTCCCTGAATAAGACAAGAGAGGGGATTGGGGGAAAATTTTATGTTCACTGTCAGGCTGGGAGGTAAAGACTTGGGCAGCTGTTGTGGTCGACACCTCGTGATGCTGTTCAGTCAGGAATGAACAATCTTTTTGTTTCCTTTTTTTCTGGGGCAAACATTAAAACAGGTATTGCATTCCTGCTGCAGAGGAGAAAAAACTTGACAAAGTGGTACATACCCTGCTGCAAGCCAATGGCACTCCAGGGCTGGAAATGCTTGAAAGTAATGTCATGGTGAGTTGCTTTATGGTTTGTTTCTAAGGCAATCTGAGGCCGTTTCTTTTCGTGATTGCATGGCCCAGCAATACATTATTATGTTGTATAAGCAAATACATGCTAGCTATTTGAATGGAAAGACTAATATTAGCACACAGTAGGCATGTATATAAAGACCTCATGTTGTTTAAATAAATGGGATCGTTGTAGTGCAGCAGCTCTACTTTTTACTAATAGCTTAGATAAATGTTGCAAAATGGACAGATTTTAAATAAAATCAGAGGATGCTAAGTGGTTCCTTCTATCCCCGACACCACATAACTAGTGCAGAGGAAAAGGAGAAGGGATCTTGAGGGCATCAAACATTTCTCTAATTTCTCTACACTCTTAGTTTTTGTTTTTTGATTTGCTAAAATCCTTTTCTGGGTTCTAAAGTTTGCAGGCTCCCTCCTTAATCCAGTAAGAGGGAGCTACAAGCATGTGTTCTGTTGCAAGCAGTTTTTGCAGTAAAGCACAAGCTTTGTATGTCGAAGGTTCCAGGTTCATTCCTTGCTATCCCCTGGAAAAGAGCAGCACCTGAAACCTGGGAGAGCCACTGTCAGCCATAATATAGACTGGAGACAGGGAAATTTTAGCCTATGTGTCTCATTTGGCCCACAGAGGTTCTTTTGTCCAGACCACAGACTGAGCCTGTTGTTTTTTTTCCCATCTAAATCATTTGCTTCCTCTTCCTTGCTGAATGTTTCCTTGCCTTTTCCTTCCCCCACTTTCTTAACTCCTGCCCAAAAACTCCCTTCCTCCAGATGGAGAGGAACCCCAGCAAAATATCTCTGATTGGTGATAAGAAATGAGGTCACCAAAAAAAGCAGAGATTTGAAGCCACCACAATCCAAAGCTGCAAAGCTGAGCCTTCGTATCCCCCTTCTAGGAGCCAGATAAATCATAAGGCTGAGACTTAGCTGGTGGTGGGAAGCACCAGATATCTTCACGCCCTGCCGGAGGAAAGGCACAGAAGAAGGGGGGCTACCCATGCATTCAGCTAGTGCATTTAGGACAGGGGTGCACAAACTATGGTCTGTGGGCAGGATGCGGCCCCCGACACCAATTCATCTGGCCCCTGACGCCCTCATCGCTCCCAATAGCAGAAGTAAAACACACCCATACAGGCACATTTTACTTCTGCTTCTGGGAGCGATGAGGGCGTGGGAGGGGGGGCTGGATGAATTGGCATCAGGGCCTCATCTGGCCCCCGGGCCATAGTTTGGGCACCCCTGTTCTTGAAGATATGCTGGTTTTCATTATTCTGTTGCTGTTGTAAAGCGATTTGCATTGAATCGTAAACTCAGAAGGATAAATGACTTGTTTCTTTGCTTCTTTTCTCCCAGAACTGACACCTAATGTAAGCTTACAATATAGTTTAAAACCAGAGAATTAAAATAAAATGAGCTACAAATATTGAAGGTAGAATTAAACATATTATTAAAATGCTGTTAAATCAAAACACTTGGGAACCCTTTGAAACAAGTCGTTTATACCTTTGAGGTTATGAGTCAATGGAAAACTTATTTGGGGAACAGCTCCATTAAACAAAGTACACCTTGCATTTGAGTAAATATAATTTTTCCTGTGATTCTATTTGGGGAGGGGTGGGGGACACAAAGAAAGTTATCTTCCCAACCCGACCAAATTGTATAATACAGATGGATCATGCATCATTCCACAAGCTCCTCTGAATACTTTTGCTTGTTTGTTTTTAAATCGGATCTAAAGTTTCACATTCAACTCTGTAGCGGCCTCTACTCCTAGTGTTCTGAAAAGGTTGCCGACTGTGGGTTTCTTCCTTCCTAGATCTCCCCAGAAGTGTTGTGCAAAGAGGGGATCAAGGTGCACCGTACTGTACAACAAAGTGGGCAGTTCATTGTCTGCTTCCCAGGATCTTTTGTGTCTAAAGTGTGCTGCGGCTACAACGTTTCTGAAACTGTGCACTTTGCTACCACCCAGTGGACAAGCATGGGCTTTAAAACTGCCAAGGTAGGGTGGTATGTGTGTCTGTGTGTGCACGCGATTCATGCATGTGCTTGCACACTTGCTTGTGTTTGGAGTGTTTTCTTTAAAAAAAAACATTGTCTTGTGTAAAGGCAAGCAGAGTATTACGAGACACATTGCATGCAGTACAACCTGGTATTATTGGTTTAAAAAAATAGTTCAAAAGTAAGACAGTTGACAGTACAGTAATACCTCGGATAATGCTAAGACTTGGTTCCACAAGTCTTGGTGTTATCCGATTTTTAGTGTTATCCGATCCATGTTAAAATCCTATGGGATGTATCGGATAACGTTAAAGCTCCATAGAGATACATTGTAACCGCACAGGCTTTAGCGGTTGTTATCCGATCCATCCCATAGGACCTTAACGTAATTCGATCCAATTCTCCTCCCCAGATTACTTAACGTTATGCGATTTTTGCGTTATCTGAGGTAAACGTTATCCGAGGTATTACTGTATCTTTCTTTTAGAACCAAGCATCAGAACTTATTAATGGTCTGTATTAGTTGAAATAATGGGGTGGTGCCCTGTATCGCATGCAGTCTCTACGGAAATGAATGAAGGTTTCTGGCTCCCTTCTGTGCTGTGGCAGCCTTCAGAGACTTTCAGTGGTCAAATAGGAGTGAAAAGATCCACATCTTCTCTGTAGGCAGCATCTGGGGTTGCCTTTGCCAAGGGGGAAATCTTGGCTTAGCTGAGCCCAGTGGGCCTAGAGGGGCCCCTACATTCTGTACCTGATAGAAAAACTGGAGGGAAGAAGCAGAAATGGCAGATAATTTTGCCTGAATTGAATCCTTCTGCCTGGGTTACCAACATTCACAAACCTAAGCCTAATTTGAGCAGGACTCTTTTTTCATACTCTCCTTTTTCATTCACTAAATTGCACCCCAAGACCTTCTTTTCATGCTTTTCTAAGGCCAACCAATTCTATTTCCATGTAATAAACAGGACAGCTTCTCTTTGCAAGTCTTAATGCATATCTAGGTGGGCACATGACGCCCAGGGTTAAATTATCCATATGAGATTAGTGAGACCAGCCTCCTTACGTTCTCTGACTGTCTTATTAAGTACGATTTCTAGAAGACCTACAGAATGATTGGACTGAAACGGGGGAAGACTGGTCAAGAAGGCTTGTGGATTTCATTCAGTGCTTCCCATATCCCACGCGCCTCTTTCTCCCATCAATACTAAAAATCTTAACCCGAAGCATCAAAAAGCCTCTTTCATGCAGGGTGCGCGTGGCATAGCAGACCAGTTTAACTATTGGGCTAAAATGATACAAACCAAGCCCAAGTGATTCTGTATCTTCCGGAGATAACTCTGCCAGGTGGCCTGCTCCCCCTGCTGAGCTATTTTCACATTTTCCACAGCTCTAGTAACAAGAAGGAACAGTGGTTGGGAATTTTTTTTAATACTAGGAGGTTTAAAGAGTTTTATTGATTATTGAATAAGGCTTTAATATCTCACCCAGAGGGCTTCTGTACATGTTTACCGGCATATTAAGACCTAAAAAGGTAAAGGTCACTCTTGCTCAAAAGCCAGTAGTATCCAACTCTAGGGTTCAGTGCTGATCTCTGTTTCTAGCCGAAGAGCCAGCGCTGTCTGCTTCTGCAGACATTTCCATGGACATGTAGCAGGGATAACTAGACACCGAAGTGCACAGAGTACTATTTACCTTCCCACCAAAGTGGTCCCTCTTTATCTACTTGCAATTTCTTGCTTTCGAAATGCTAGGTTGGCAGGAGCTGGGACAGAGACGGGCGCTCATTCCATCATGCAGTACTCAGGTTTTGAACTGCTGACCTTCCACCTCCCAGTCAGTGTCTTAACTACTTGAGCCATTGCAGTCCTAAAACCTAGGTGAAGCTTGACCAAAAATAAAAAACAACAGATGAAAGGATGATAGAGATATTTTTGGGAGAGTGGATGCAGAATCCACCCCACCCGCCCCGAGGGGAACCCAAGTTCACCCAGGGCAGTAGATTTGAGGCATGCAAAAGGAGACATCTAGTCAACTTTTAAAAGATTCACTACTACAAGATGATGGTAGAGATGGTTCCATTTCTAGGACTTTTTAAAGGGAATGAACAGATCCACAGAGATTAGCTATACTGAATGGAGCCACTGTCTTTGAGAATAGACTTCTAATTAGTGATGCTAGGAACAAACAAGTAATGGTGATTGTCACTAGAAGTGCTTTTGGTCTGATCCAGTGAAAGATAAATATTTAATAACACCCAACCACCCCATTGCTCCAAAGATTGCATAGCATGCTCTTGAGTTCTCAGGTTCTAAGTCAGGAGTGGCCAAACCTTTCAGGCCGGGAGCCGGTCATATGGTTCAGGGAGCCAGTCACTATGGCCCGGGTGCCAGATCCAGCACCCGATGCCAATTCATCACAGGCACGTTTTACTTCCGCTTCTCTTCCTCTCTTCATAAACTTATTTTTTTAATCAGAAAATCTGGTGCATGTTGATTCCCCACCCTTTCATTTTCAAAATGGTGCCATTATTATTGACGGACAAACGACTGTGGATTTTGTTTGTATAGGAAATGAAGCGGCGACATATACCTAAGCCCTTTTCAATGGAGAAGCTGCTTTATCAGATTGCGACAGCAGAAGCAAAGAAAGAAAATGGGGCTGCTCTGAGTACAATATCAACCCTTCTAGGAGAGCTCAGGTAACCAAAGTCTGTATTTTAACCTGCCCTTTCTTTTTTGCAAGGAAAAGTATTTAAGGACAAATATAGTGAGCGCCGTGAGAAACCCAAGAAAGTGCTGGTGGTTGATGAACCAGCCCCACCGGCCTTGGGGAGCCAAACCTATCCTTCCTGGTTTGATGTTATCAGCGTGAAGGACTCAGAATTTCAAGTGTTGTGGTTTGTCTTTTTTTTCCTTTTAAATGGGAATCATTTCTAGCATACCAGCTGATCTACCAGGTTTACAAAAAAAATTACTTAGAGCCCCGCAATTTATGTAGGGCCATATTCTTTTTAACTTTTGAAATCACTGCTAAAGCTAGAATGAAAAGAAGCACAAAAACTTTCCGTTCCTAGTGACACTGGAGGATTATGTTTAAATGTTGTCTCCTGGTGCCACCAGCCACAAATATGTTTGAAAGGAGGAAAGAGGTGCTATATTTCATATGTAATACTGTTTTCTTTTATTCTCCTACTATGTAGCACATCGAATAGATCAAGAAATCCATAGAAACTCAGATGGCTGGAATCTACACATTGTATTTAAAAAAACTAATGTTTTAATTTGCTGTTAATGATGACAGTTTTAGCAGTTCTCCACTGTCTGGTTGTGCACAAAGTGTTAGAACTGTGAGACACATTGGAAATCTCTTAATTGGAGCCTTTCCTTCTATGTGGGGTCGTCACATCAATATGCATTTTTTTCATCAAAGGGAGGAAGAAGCTGGGGATATTATTATTATCTGGTCTTTGTTCAAACATCTTGAGTAGCTTCTACTTTGTTAAAAAGTACACTGCCTCACACAAGAGAGATCCCATGGGTTAGTGCAGGGCTGCCCAAACTACAGCCTGGGGGCCAGATCTGGCCCTTGACGCCAATTCATCCGGCCCCTGCCGCCATCGTCGCTCCTAGAGCGATGAGGGTGGTGTAGGCCAGATGAATTGGCGTCGGGGCGAATCTGGCCCCCAGGCCGTAGTTTGGTCACCCTTGGATTAGTGTTTCCCAACTACAGTATTTGCTGGCGTATAAGATTACTTTTCCCCCCTGAAAAACATGTCTCCAAGTGGGGGGGTCGTCTTATACGCCAGGTGCACTTCAGTTGGAAGACATAACTGCCCATAGTGGCCTCCTGATGCTCGCCCGGTGCCCATAGCGGCCTCCCGATGTCTGCCAGGTGCCCATAATGGCCTCCCGATGCCCACCCACCTCATTCTACATACCATCCAGTATCGCGCGGTATCCAGCGTGGCTGCGCCGAGCATAAGCAGTGAGACAAGGGTGCCAGCCTTTTTGGCGTGACCGGCCCGTTCTGCTCGGCAGCAAGCAGTGGCGCTCTCCCCCGCCTCTTGTCTACGCAGAGCTTGCACATGCGCACTTGCGCACTAGTGCGGGCCACAGGGAGATTTTGAAATCAAATCTGATGTTCTTTTATGTTTTATTTGGTGTGTGGAAGGTGTGCAGAAGAGGGGGTAGTCTTATATGGCGAGTATATAACAAATTCTATATTTTGAGTGGAAATGTTGGGGGGTCGTCTTATACGCCCAGTCGTCTTATACGCCGGCAAATACGGGTAGATGGCTTCTGTATGTTTTAGAATACAGTAATACCTCAGATAACGTTTACCTTGGATAACGCTAAAATCGCATAACGTTAAGTAATCTGGGGAGGAGAATTGGATCGAATAACGTTAAGGTCCTATGGGATGGATCGGATAACAACCGCTAAAGCCTGTGCGGTTACAATGTGTATCTATGGAGCTTTAACGTTATCCGATCCATCCCATAGGATTTTAACACTGAAAATTGGATAACACCAAGACTTGTGGAACCAAGTCTTAGCGTTATCCGAGGTATTACTGTACCACCATCTTTGTCTGTTGGCTAAGGCTGGATAATGTTCCAGCCCCATCAGCAAGGCATATGATTAGGGGAAGACTAGGAACGTCTTTCTTCCTGATGACTAGTAATTTGGTGCTTTTATTTCACTGTCTACTGATGTTGTCTTAGTTATCCAGATGGAGCATTTGTTATATGTATCCTAATTGCCTGTTGGTGATACTGTATTCTTATTTTTCTCACCATTTGTACAACAAAAGGCTACAATCAGTACCAGCAGTGACAAAGAGCCCTAGCTTTTGTGGGTCTGTTAAAACCTCCTCCTGTAACATATTTTGTTCCAAGGGTGCAGTTCATAGGGCAGTTTAACCTTTCAGTTTAATGCTAATCTGTCTCAATAGCACAGCAGAAAACTATGCTAGAGCATATCATTTCTAAATGGTTTGCTCTAGTTGTTCCTTAAAAGCAGTGCATTTCCAAAGTGGATCAACAGTAGACGTCCACTGCCTTGGGTTCCCTTTGGACCCTTTCAGCTTAACGGTAATCTATGAAATCAACAACACTGAAACAAAAATACACCTAAAGAACATTTCAAAGCATTTCTTTGTGATTTTAAATTTTTAACAATTTCTTTTGAAGAGGGTTAAGTTCTTGAAAAGAAGACTAGTGCAGGTAATATCTAGTAATATCTATGTGCAGTTTGCATCAGGCAGCATCGGCCAGCCGAAAGGCGAAAGAAGAAATGCTCTTTTTAGTTGAGCCCTTGCTGTTTTGCTTGATGTGTGGTGAAGCTTCTTTCATTTCTGAACTCAGCTTCTATCTGTTTAATGAACCTGCACACAATGTTCAAATTGCCCATTCTCTGTGCTGTGCTTTGCAATATCATCTTTCCTTTGCACATCCTGTCATAGGCCAGTCTGACCAGCGATTGGATAGTCTTATCATTATTGTGAATGTTCTTGAAATTAATTCTGTCTCGTCATTTTCCCATTGAATATCCTACATCCGGATTCTTCTGTGGTACGATGGGTGGGCTAATGTATTCCATTGCCCAACTAGGCATTAATTTCTCCTGGCACAAACCAGGTGTTAGCGAAGTTTGCCCAAGAATACACCCTCTCCTAGTAACTTCAAAGCAACTTTCCACCAAGAACTCTGCGCCTCAGGGTTTCTGTCCAGAGAATGGCAGGTTTTGATAACAATCATCAAGGATAGAAACTTAAGATGACATTTAGGTGCCACTGGTGCCTCATAACAATGCAGGGGGAAATGACAAGACGGAATTAATTTCAAGAAAGTTTGCAATAACTAGTAGTGGCCTACTAGTTATTTAAAATCTCAAGATGAAATGTTGAAATGAAGCCCGCTGGGTGCTGCTCACCCACCACCCACCCTTCTGTGAGAAATGTCTCGTTTCTAATTGTTCTTTATTTTACAGGGACACGGAATTGAGGCAACGGCGGGAACTCTACGAGGCAGGCCTCCATTCTTCAGCCCGCTATGGGAGCCATGATAGCAGTAGTTCGGGAGTGGATGGAAAGAAAAAGCCTCGAAAATGGCAGTTGGAGACCTCTGAGAGGCGGTGTCAGATTTGCCAGCACTTATGCTATCTGTCCATGGTGAGAGAAGTACCTATAATCTGCAATTCCCCTCTAGAGATATGCTTCAGTTACTCCCTAGTTCAGGGGTGCCCAGACTTTTTGGGCCGTGGGCCAATCATGTGGTTCAGGGAGCCTGTCACTAAGGGCTGGGGGCCGGGTGTGACCCCCGACGCCAATTCATCCGGCCCGTGAAGCCCTCGTCATTCCTGGAAGCGGAAGTAAAACACGCCTGTATGGGTGTGTTTTACTTCCACTTCCAGAGCGACAAGGGCTTCATGGGCCAGATGAATTGGCGTCGGGGGTCACACCCGGCCCTTAGTTTGGGCACCACTGCCCTAGTACAGAGCAGCATCTGGCAAGCATATTGTATGTATTTCAATGATGCAAATGTTGAGATTGCCTGGAAAGCAGTGCTGAATGGAACTGCTACAGATGAGAGGAGAAAGCATGGTGCATTTTTAGATAAGCTTGAATGAAACAAGAAAGAGCTAAATATTTAGTAAGACGTTTCTTATGTTTTCACTGTAGTTGCAGTTGATTTCAAACAATTGTAAAACCCAGTATTGCAAAGAATTGCTGAACACGTTTTGGGAGTCCACTCGGTTAAAGTGGGGTCCCCTGAAGGCGAGAAATTGCATTGCTTAGCCTAGAACAGGGATTCTCAACCTGCAGCCAGATGCGGCCCACAGTACTATTTCACGTGGCCCAACCCCAACCACACCAGGAAGTGCCATGTAGTGGAAGAAGGGCAAAATGACCATCCGGGCCCCGATGCTCTCCAAGAGAGCATGACTCGGCCCCCGGCTTTAAAAGTTTGAGAACTCCTGGCCTAGGATGTGACCAGCCCTCTCCCTGCAACTACTTATCACAGAAGATAATTGGCAGCGGGAGCAACAGTTAATTGATAGCACATGAGCACCAAGTCTGAACAGAATCAGATCTCCGTTTGGTTTTTAAAAATTGCTTCTTACGAATCATGGCTTCTAATTTACAAAAGTATCGTTTCTCAAGGAGGCAGGCAGGAAAGGGGATCTATGAACAAAATAGTTTAGAAGAAAAGTAAACTGAAGTTTTTTGGCTTCAAAGAAACTGAAGCTTTTTAGCTTCAAAGAGGGCCATTTGGGGAAGGTAATACAGGATAACGTTTGCCTCAGATAACCCTAAAATTAGATAACGTCAGGAAATTGGAGGCAAACGTTTGCATCGCACAACGTTAAGATAATGTTGTGCGATGCAAATGTTTGCATCAGATTCCCCGACGTTGATCTCTGCCCCAAAGCCCGCAGGGCTAGAGACCAGCCCTGCGGGCTTTGGGGCAGAGATCTACCGAGGCTCAGACCGCCTGTTTGGTTGGAGATCGGGCGCGCCCGTTCTCCTCCCAACCAAACCAGCACTATGAAGCTCTCAGCGGTGGCCTGGCTGGGGAGCCGACTGGGGAGAAGCGGCGATCAAACTGGGCTGTTCTCTGCCTGGGAAGGCACTTCTCAGGCAGAGAGCAGCCCAGTGGGATTGAGGCTTAGATCTCCGCAAAACCTCGAGGCTTGTCTCGCAAAAACGAAGGTACATAACCGGCGGAGATCCCAGCCTTGATCCCACTGGGCCATTCTGTGCTTGTTGAGGCTGGGATCTCCGCCAGTAATGTACCTCTGCTTTTGCAAGACAAGTCCCATGGCTTATTTTTGCTTACTGAATATGTCAGTGAACTATAAAAGTTGTCACAGATTTATTTTATTTTGTACAGTGTATAGTTACAATCGTGTCATTTCCAGCTATGAAAGAAATTGAGGTTTCTCTAAATCAGGGGTTCTCAGCCTGTGGCCTGCAGGCCAGATGAGGCGCACAGGGCCATTTCATGTAACCCCCCCCCCCTACTGCCTCCACCACACCAGGAAGTGCCATGTGGTGGTGGAAGGGCCAATATGACCATCCAGCCCCAAATGCTGTCTGAGGGAGCGTGACCCGGCCCTCGGCTTTAAAAGGTTGAGAACTCCTGTTCTAGATCATCCCATTTGCCACTCCTTCATTGCACATTAAAGCCCACAATTCAAATAATGACTGAAACACACACACAGAGCATCCTGCATGACACTCAATGTAAGGTTGATGTACACATGGTAGAATGGAAAGCCCTTTGTGAACACTGGGCTCATTTATGAAAGGGGTGCCTTCCGCCACAGCTCTGAAGTTTACTGAAATATACTTCCTAAGGCCTTGTGACGGCAGAGGGAAAATCGTTCCGATTGGGGACCCACTGCTAGGTGGAGAAAGCTGCATCTCCGGCAGGACTTTGACATTGGCCTCGTCTTTTTTGCTCTTGCATGAAAAGATCCAGTTTTATTGACTCTGTGCTTTTATTGCTCAGTAGGATTTGATTAAAATTAGCTAAGCTATAGCAGCAGTGTCATGAAGCATATCCAGCTGTTTCCCTGTGATTATTACCTTTGTCGTATTCACAGTAATAACAATAGTCTAGATTTACAAAACCATTCAGTGTTAGAACCCTGAAAGTGAGTTTCTCAATGGTTGTCAGATCTATGGGGAAGCAAACATCATGTCTGTACTGACCACCAGATTAAGCGGTTATTAAAATACTGTAACTGAAATAGTGTATTAATTCCCCCTAAACAAAATTTTTGCAGGTTGTACAGGAAAATGAAAATGTTGTCTTCTGCCTTGAGTGTGCCCTGCGGCACGTAGAAAAACAGAAGTCTTGTCGTGGACTGAAACTTATGTATCGTTACGATGAGGTACGTGCAGGCCTATTAACTACTGCAAAAACAGAATAAGGGGCAGCCTGTAGGCTGAAATTGTGTCTCTGACATGTAAAAATGAAAGTTATGATTTGTTCTTGCAAATTAATTCAGTCATACAAGAGATCAACTTTTAACTTCTAATTTGAGAGTAATTTTTATTTCTTACCCTATTATTATTATTATTATTATTATTATTATTATTATTATTATTATTATTATTATTATTATTATTATTATTATTATGTGTCAGAGATTACTCTGGGTTGAAAGGCTTATTAGGAGCTCCTTTTATGTCCCCAAGTGCAGAACTCTTACCCTTATCATTCTGGCCTTGTACCCAGTTCACGGAACATTGTTTAAGTGGGATGTACAGTACAGTAATACCTCAGATAACATTAGTATCTGCTAACACTAAAATCGCATAACATTAAGCAATCGGGGGGGGGGGGGAGAATTGCATCGGATAACATTAAGATCCTATGGGATGCATCGGATAACAACCGCTAAAGCCTGTGTGGTTACAATGTATCTCTATGGATCCCATAGGATTTTTACATGCATCGGATAACACTTAAAATCGGATTAACACCAAGACTTGTGGAACCAGGTTTTAACGTTATCCGAGGTTTTACTGTACATAGTTTTCTCTTTTTAAAAAATCGTGAATCAAATTCTAAGCCTCGTCAACATAAAGCTAGTACAGTGGTACCTCATACAACGATTTTAATCCATTCCATGGGGCTCATTGTTGTATGAAACAATTGCTATACGATGCATGCATCATATAGCAATTTCCTCTATGGCAGTGGTCAGCAAACTTGGCTCTCCAGGTGCTTTTGGACTTCAATTCCCAGAAGCTCAAGTCAGATGTTGATCAGGGCTTCTGGGAACTGAAGTCCAAGAACATCTTGAGAGCCAAGTTTGCTGACCCCTGCCCTATGGGATGCATCTTACAATGATTTTTTTCACTAAGTTTTTTTTTCCATAGGGGAAATTGTTATGCGGGACACCATTTCCTCTTCTCTTCAAAACCTAATTGTTATACGATTGTTATACGATTCCGTTGTTATACGATTCCATTGTATGAGCTTCCACTGTATAGTTAAAATCACTCATAGCGCTAAACGGTTGCACAAGCATTTGTAGATCTGCTTGTTCAAAATTGTCTACCATAGTTGCAATAAACCTAAAAATGCATCAATTCATGCTAATGCAAGAACATAACCAGATACAGGCTCAGATTTAAGTAAGGATTGCTATGAACTATATTGAGAAATAATGCTAAACAGTTGTTCATGGAGGCTACATCTTGTCAACAGCCACTAGACATGAGAACTGTATGTCATCTCCAGCACCAAATGGAGCCATTCGGTCTCTTCTTATTAGTCACAGAGGAATGTCAGTGGGAAGGTGCTGGTCTGCTCATGTCTCACTTGTGGGCTTCTCAAGACACTGATGGCCACTGGGATAACTGACAATTGAATTAGATGGGCTAACAAGACTCTGGGCTTTTCAGATTGTGAACCTTCATTGGCTTCTGTGTTCTCCACTCACTTAAGTCTTCAAATTAAGTACAGTTTATTGTTTCCTCCAGGACCCTAAATTGTTGGTAATCATAACTATGATTTACTGGAATAGGACAAGATTAACTACTACTCACCTGTGTTTGGATGTAAACAGCACTCAGTTAAAAACAGAACAAAAACTTTTGCTCTCCACGGGACTGCACTGGAATGAGTGATGAACACACAAGCTTTGTGTTGTGTTGAAGCATAAATAAGTGTTACAGTTGAATCTAGTAATTACTGCAAATACTGCTATTCACTGAATCTTGGTCCCGAGTTCGTTGCCTGATAGTAATAATAACCGTGTGTTTTCCAGTTGAGGGACTGCGGTGGCTTAGTGGTTAAGATGGTCAACTTGATGACTTGAAGATCAGCAGTTCAAGGCCCGAGTACTGCACGACAGAATGAGCTCCCATCTCTGTCCCAGCTCCTGCCAACCTAGCAGTTCGAAAGCAAGAAATTGCAAGTCGATAAATAGGTACCATTTTGGAGGGAAGGTAAACAGTGTCCCATGCACTCTGGTGTTTAGTCATGCTTGCCACATGTCCATGGAAATGTCTGCAGACACAAACAGCGCTGGCTCTTTAGCTGTAAACAGAAATGAGAACCAAACTCTAGAGTCGAATACAAATGGCTTTCAAGCAAAGGTGAATTTTCCAGTTGATTGACTTATAATGACCCTTTCTAGGGTTTTCTAGGTAAATACACAGAAGTAGTTTAGCAGCCACACTTAAAACTATTGAGCTGTCCAGCAAGCCGGATCTTGTTGCCCAAGGCCTAAAATGCATTCTTCAGAAGGAAGAAAAATAATAACCATTTCATTATTTCTCCTTGACAAACAGGAACAAATCATCAGTTTAGTCAATCAAATCTGTGGAAAAGTATCTGGCAAAAATGGCACCCTTGAGAACTGTATTAGCAAACCTACACCAAAAAGAGGACCTCGGAAAAGAGCAACAGTCGATGTGCCATCAAGACTTTCATCCTCCAGTTCATCCAAAAGTGCTTCAAGTTAATCATGAAGATGCCAACACACTCTCTCTCATTTTTGTCAATTTTATATATATATTTTGTAATTATTATATCATAGTTTGGAGTACTTGCTGTAGAATACAAAGCTGTCTTTGCACTAGCTCTAAAGAAGATTTTCTTCTGGTTTTAGAGAACTAATTTTGTTTTAGCATTAAACTGTTGAATTTTATTTTTATTTTATTTTTTACTTAGGATAGTTAGATACAGTAGGGTTTTTAACCTGCTGTACGTTCACTGTTTTAAAAGCAGAAGGGGGCTGATAAAATCCATTTGTATTTTGTCCCTCTGCCTGAAACTAAAAAGCCTTTTCTGTCATTAACTGTAAAAAGGCTTTGATTCTCTTCCCAACCTTTTTTTCTAATAAGTTGAAGTTTGACGTGTTTATAATTTGTTCTCCAGTCATGTCAACAGATTAAAAAAAATTTCTGTAGAGAGAAAAGGGATAGACAAAACTTGAAAGAACTCGCTATACTTCTGGCTTGTATCCTGTTAACAGGAAGGATAAGTTTTGTACCTTTTTCAGTTGGAGAATACACACTTTTCTTTTAAGAGGTTATGGCAGCTGAAGATGGATTTAGTTTTCTAACTGTAGGCAAAATGGGAGATTTGGAGAAAATGTTCTCTGTTACCAGCACTTCACTATGCATCTGTTCAAGGAGGAGGAAAAGAAGAAAAAAAAAGACTGCCTACCTTGAGGAGTAGTCATGTGAGCGAAAACTGTGCCTGATTTCATTAGGAAATCCATTCTGTTCTCTTTTTCTGTTTGTTTTGGTTTCGGTTTTTTTGGTGCTGTTGGCTACTTTATCAAAAACCCTTCAATAGCATCCTTTAAAAATGATTGAAGCCATAAGTGCTTCTTGTCATAGACGTGCAATCTTTAACATTCCATGCCCATTCCACTGCTGTTTTTCACACCTTTTCACAGTCAGCATTAATTTCGTTATTGTTCTATGATCACATTTAGAGCCACTAGCACCGTGGTGGTGAACCTTGGCATGCCAGCTGTTCTTGGACTTCCAATTCCCAGAAGCCCAAGTCCCCGTGAATCCACACGGATGGTTTTACTGGCACTCCAGCTGTTCTTGGGCTTCTGGGAATTGAGGTCCAAGAACAGCTGAAGTGCCAGTAAACCCATTTGTGTGGATTCACGGGGACTTGGGCTTCTGGGAATTGGAAGTCCAAGAACAGCTAAAGTGCCAGTAAACCCATTTGTGTGGATTCACGGGGACTTGGGCTTCTGGGCATTGAAGTCCAAGAACAGCTGGTGTGCCAAGGTTCACCATCACTGCACTAGCAGATTTGTGTCTTTGTTTTGAATGTGAAAAATGCATTTGCTCTCATCTTGTCTATTTTTTTTCCTTCTTCATGTTGTAACAAAAAAAGAAATCATACCTTTTGTACATAAACCTGTAAATTGTTTTAAATACTTGAGCCTTTTCTTGGGAGGGTGGGGAAGGGTGGCAAAGAGACAAAGATGAAGAAAAGCCTTACGTTTCACTTTCTTCATCGGTTGAATTGGATGCTTACAGGGTTTTTCTTGTAACATGTATAAGTGCTGCTTACATCACTGAACAACAACAAAAATAATAATGGAGGAGTTGTTGCCCTTTTCCAGTTGTGTGTACAGTATGTGTGGAATAAAAAAGGGAAAATGTTTTCACAAACTCGTGTTTCATAATTGAATTCAACAAGACCCTGTAGTAGAGCTACCCATTTTGCACTGAGCTTGCCAGTGGTGAGTGACTTGTCAGGAAAAGTCTTACAAAAATACATATTGATGGTTGTTGCAGAGGACTGCAATGTTTTGGAATATTTAACAATAACATACAGAGTTAAGTGTTTTCCAATGTGGTTGTCCGGTTTTTATGGCCTTGCTGTGTATTTTTCCCCCCCTTCTTGACAGTAAACTTCTGACTGTGCTTACAGGTCGACATTTAATTTATTAGCACTGCTCTGCTCGAAAGACGTGTTTTATTGCCAGTTTTTGTTTACTTTTCAGGTTTGTACTACAAGGTTTAATAAAAACACACTTTTTGGATACTTTGTCTTTCTTCTGAGAGAGTAGTAGAGATTAAATAGTTAAAAGGTAACTGTTTCCTAATGTAGGATCATTTTGATAGGCTAGCAAAAAGAGGTAACCTAAAGCCGTCATTGCTAGTTTTCATTTGTACAAATATACAGAGTGTCCCAAAAGTGGCCATACATAGGGAAAACGGGAAATTGTAGTAGCGAAATGTACCTTTACTAACAAAATATTCATTACAAAATCTTACAAAATATAAAATATTCTCTACATGTTGGGTACCTCTTTCAAACAAACATGTGATGTCTTCTCCCCCATTCATAGAAAACATGTTCCCAAATATCTGCTGTTATGTATGGCGCCTTTTGGGACACCCTGTATGTGGCCAGCAAAAGTCAAAATAGCTTCTTGGATCAATTCAGTAAGCATAGCACAGGCCGGTGATGGCAAACTTTGGCACTCCAAGTATTATTGGACTTCAGTTCCCAGAAGCCCAAGTCTTTGTGAATCCACACTATTTATTTTTTATTTATTTTATTTATTTAGATTTATTATCCCGCCCTAATCAGGCGAACCTGACTCTAGGCGGCTTATAGAAAATTCATAAATTAAAACCTTGAGGGTTTACTGCACGTGGATTCACAAGAGACTTGGGGCTCTGGGAATTGACATCCAAGAACACCTGGCGTGCCAAAATTTGCCATTGCTGGCATAGGTCAGTGGTGGCAAACCTTGGCACTCCAGCAGTTCCTGGGCTTCAATCCCCAGAAGCCCAAGTCAGAGCAACCGATGATAAGGGCTTGTGAGAATTGAAGTCCAAGAACAGCTGGAGTGCCGAGGTTAGCCACCACTGGCACAGGCATTGGGAACAAGTGGCACCTTACCAGTCGCTATATTGGTAGGGTCAGTCAGAGAGGTGTGGTCCAACTACATCTGGAAGTCTCATCATTCCTGATTTTCTGCCTTACCCAACTGGACACTGGAGGCTGATTCTCAGGTGAACTATAAAGGCTGAACACTTTCCACTACCTCCTCCGTTCCCATGCATCCTGTGCCCTTTGCTTCACACAGAGCTCATTGTTTTCTAAACCATGTTGAGCAGCTGAAGTGACTTCTGTAAAGTTTAGCATTATGGAGAGAGTTGCCAGTGTAGAAGCAGCCCCAAGTTCAACATAAATTACGCAACACTAAGCAGTTTTTTTGGATGAGTGCTCTACCAATAGATAGCACATTAGGTCTAAACATCTTGAAGTTGTTAGGGTAGCATAGTTCTTCATCTTTTTGTCTCCTAATGTGATCACACTGGTCAGAGATCGTGTAAAACTGTGAAATATAGCAAAACCTTTTTTTAGAAGACAAGTATAAGCTTTTCTATGGGTCTCTTTTACCCATTCAAGTAAGGATATGCATCTTTAAACAGATCACATCAATGACAGAAAGATGGCATCACTTGATAAGCTGCCGAAACAAGTAAAACTGGAAGATCAGCAGATGCAATCACTGTAATACAGTAATACCACGGATAATGTTTACCTCAGATAACCCTAAAATCGCATAATGTTAAGTAATCTGGGGAGGAAAATTGGATCGAATAGCGTTAAAGTCCTATGGGATGGATCGGATAACAACTGCTAAAGCCTGTGCGGTTACAATGTATCTCTATGGAGCTTTAACGTTATCCGATCCATCCCATAGGATTTTAACATGCATCGGATAACACTAAAAATCGGATAACACCAAGACTTGTGGAACCAAGTCTTAGCGTTATCCGAGGTATTACTGTACCTGATAATCTTACTACGCTGTAATTAATTCCCCCACATCACTTTGCTTTAAGTATACAGAATGCACTATTTCAGTAATGTAAAATCCACTCTGGAAGAGCCAATACAGTCTCTTACCGCATGCTCTATATTCGCTGGGATTAATGTCTTACATCTTGAGCAATGGACTGGAGGCCATTTTTCTGTTGCTTGAACTTAAAGTAGCAGCTATTTTATCAGTCTCCAGCCACAACCGTAAAACACATACATGGTGACTACAGTAATAAACATGGCTTTAGTATCACGCTCCCATTAAGGAAAATAAAACATTTCATGAGTTGTTTTTCTTTCAATAGTCCTCTGTAATACAGAATTTACTGTTCAAAACCCATTATTTTATTGCTAATGTTGTGCTTTGCTTATTTTTTCTTTTTTAAAATACAAATTAGTACCTCACATGACTGTCAAACCTGAATTTTATGTGTAGTGATCTCTTTCATGATAAATCATAACAGTGATAACAAATAGGCGCAACTTCTTTACTCATACTTTCCAGGGACCTAATTCCTATAGCGCACGGTTATACATCTCAGTTTGTTTGTGAATCACTCTCATCACTAACATCGGAAGGACCTTTCACTTCTGTATTTACAGCAACAAGGGCAGTGTCCACTTGCACATCTTCCTCATCTGACTGGATCACAGGTGCTTCTACTTCACTGGTATCTTGGCTGGCAGGATCAGTCCAGGCTGGTGCTGAGGAAGACGACTCCTCCTTCGTATTTGACTGAGCAGAAACCTGCAGACTGATTTCATTTTGACAAGCGCTGGAGTCTGACCCTTCAAAACAATGAGAGGAAATTGGTTTACACGAGTGATCGAAGTTGAGCGACAAGTCATTATATCGTAAATGTATTTGCCATTTTATTTGAAAACCTACTAGAAAAATTAGAAATCTGACATTCCTTGTATATTTTGTACAAAAGAGTTCAGTAAAAGCAATAAAGCATTTAAATATACTCAAAATGGCACTCGGTTTTCTCAGGGTATAAGAGTTGGATGTTCATGCATGTACAGTAATTTCTTAGGTCTCTGCTGTTGAACACATGAACTTCCATCTGTTCTGAACTATTAGCAAAGTGTAAAGGTTTGGTTGTTTGTATTACATCTGTAGGAAATTATTATTAAGACTAGCTTGATTAATGTTTTGTAACTAATTTAAGCCTTCACTATTCAGTACAAGAAATTTGGGCTTGTAAATTATTCTGTTCAATCCTGGAAGGAAATGAGTCGTGATTATCTTTTCTCATTATAAAAAGCAACACTTCACCAAGGGGATGATGGTCTCTTCATCACAAAAGCAGAGTGGAGGAAGAACTGAACAGAGTTTTCATCTGTGTCTCATAGTATATTTTGATATATACATACACAGGTTTAACTATATTGGCTATGCAGAGGCAGAAATCACAGTGGAGTCATATGCAACAGAAAGTATGGATTTCCCATGACACATTTCAAGTAATATCTGCATTAAACTACCTGAAACCTCACTTATAGAAATGATACATCTATATGAAAATGCATCAGGGATAACTGAAATATTTTTACTATGTAACACTTCATGAAAATTTAGCAATCTAGCTTTTAGTGGGAAAGGGCGCGAGAGAAGCAACCATTTGAAGATATTCACTCATCTGGTTTAACACAAAACTATAGAGGCAAACTACATGTTACTTAAAACTGTGCAATAGTAGCCAATGGTGGGGGGTTGGGGGGGATTTCATTTTATTTCATTTATTGTATTTGTATGCTACCCAATTTATTGTGTGACTCAGGGCGGCTTACATACTCTGCAAAAATACTTCCTAATACAATAAAAATATAAACATATACAAATAAACAATAGCAAGCAATAATAAAAAATACAGAATATAAAGGCATCCCGGTAGTCCCATTGTCTTTTCAACCCTCTGGCCAGGGAGGAACAGGAGGGTGGCGATGATGGCCGCAGCTGCTGCTCATGCCCGGCTGGTGGTGTCACTGTGGGGGAAAGCGGCGAGGTCCTCCAGCCCGTGGAATGCCAGAAATCCAGTGAGAAAATTAAGAAAGGACAGGATTTTCCTATCCTCCTCTAACCACCTCCATTTTCCTCCACTGTGGCTTTCCTGTCACGAATATGTGGCTGGAGAGCTCAAGAGGCATTATGTCCATTGTGCAACATCTAGTTTGGATGGCTAAGAAATCGCTACTGGTTCTGGTGAACTGGTGCGAACCTGCTGGTGCCCACCACTGCTTGTATTTGATACAGAAAGGACCGGGTAGCCAATGTATCCCTGCCAAGGCTGGGGAGATATGTTCAAATGTTCTCACTCCAGTAATCAGCCTGGCTTCTGCATTTTGCACCGACTGAAGCCTCCATTACAGGAACAAGGGAAGCCCACATACAGAGCATTACATTTTAATTTTTTTAATCCTTCATTTAAATCCAATGTAGGAGAAATAAGTGGCTCCAGGTTTTACACAGTGGGGTGGAGAATATCAGAGGACAACAATGCTTAGGAAAGTGGGCAGGACTGTGACGGGTGATTGGATTTGAGTGGTGGTCAATGCTTTGCTGAGGGAGGGGGTGTTCCCATCGCAACTCAATCATATGCTGGTGTGCCCCCTCCTAAAAAAAAAAAACATCACTCGATCCGAATGATATACCATCCAATTTCCACCCTGTCTCGAACCTCCCCTTTTTTAGGAAGGCTGTTGAAAAAGCAGTGGTGTGGCAGCTCCAGGGGGTACTGGAGGAAGCAGATTATCTGGACCCTTTCCAGTCAGGCTTCAGGCCGGGTCATGGTATGGACACTGCATTGGTCACGCTGTTCGATGATCTCTGGCAAGAGCGAGATGGAGGGTACCCCTCCATTCTCGCTCTTCTTGACCTCTCAGCAGCTTTTAACACCGTCGACCACGGTATCCTTCTGGACAGACTACAGGAGTTGGGGATTCAGGGCCTGGTTCTCCTTCCTAAGTGGCCGGACCTAGTCAGTGTGGGTCGTGGGGTTGAGTCCAACGCATCTCATGTGTGGGGTGCCACAGGGGTCAGTCCTCTCACCCTTACCCTTTAACATCTACATGAAACTGCTGGGCGAGATCATCTGATCCTACGGGGTGAGATATCATCAGTATGCTGATGATACTCAGTTGTATATATCTGCCCATGGTGATCCCAGTGATGCAGTCAAGGTCCTGACCAGTTGCCTGGAGGCAGGGTCTGGATGGAGGACAACAGACTACAGCTGAATCTCGGCAAGACTGAGTGGCTGTGGGTGAGAGGACCCAGTCCTCATAAAGAGGTATCACTGCTAGCTTGGGGTGGGCCGTTGTTGCCCCAATCCAACCTGGTGCACAACCTGGGGGTCCTTCTACACTTGTGGCTTCTGCTCCAGGAGCAGGTTACGGCCGTGGCCAGGAGGGCCTTCAGGTAAGTGCGTGTTATTAATCAATTGCGCCCACTCCTGGACCAGGACACCCTGCTCACGGTCACCCATGCCCTGATCACATCCCATTTGGACTATTTTAATGCAGTCTACAAGAGGCTGCCCTTGCAGCAGCCCATGCAGCGGTGGGGTAGTTATTTCGCCTGCGCCTTGCCACTGCTGCGGGAGCTGCACTAGCTGCCTATATGTCTCTGGGTGCAATTCAAGGTGCTGGTTGTCACCTTTAAAGCACTTCATGGTAGCGGACCAGGATACCTGAGGGACCGCATTGTCCCTAGGACATCAACCTGCCCTACAACAGCAAACTGAGAGGGCACTTTTCAAGTACCATCTGTTGGGGAGACTCGGCTCTCCAGCACAAGGAAAAGGGCCTTCTTGGTCGTAGCCCTCACACTATGGAACCTCCTCCCGGTAGAACGATGCCCCCAGGCCCGGTTGCTACCATTTAGGAAAGAATTGAAGACATGGTTGGCAAAATGGGTCTGGGGGCCGGGATTGTGAACAAGCTCCCCTTTCTGGCTTGTCTGGGGCTCCCCCCTACTGTAATTAATTTTTTAATGTTAAGGTTTTGTAGATTTTATATTTGTTTTTAGATAGTAAATGGCACAGTGAGGGGCAATATTGCTATGTTTTTAAGGGTTTTTAAAAATTGTTTTATATTGGTTTTAACTTGTGTACACCACCCATAGTCCATTGGATAGGGCAGGATATAAATCTATTAAATTAAATTATACCAAGCCCTTCCATTGATCCACCCAAGTGTGCCCCTTACCAAACCATTCTGATATCACACAATGTTGCTTTCCAAGGCTACATTAGGAACTCCTTCAGTAGTGCAAGCACACTGCTAAGTCCTTCCTCCGCCCACAAAACAGGATCACAGAGCAGGACTATATCCAGTGGCTGCTCACCTGGCCTTGGGCAGGTGATAAAATATTAAGAAGGTTTGTTTAGTTTTGTAATTTAAATCACCTTGCTTTAATAGTACTACACCACAATGCATCACAATTATAATTGTTTCAAAAAGGACCATGTCTTTCGTTTCTAATCCTTAAATAAAACAATGCAACCAGAACTGCTGCTGAAATTCTTTACCTGCCAGAGGGGATGGCATAGCACTGTCTTCTCCTCCTGAATTGAGGAAGACATCTAAAGCTTCCTGGTCAGACATATCCACAAGATCCATTTGTTCCAACATGTCCACATTCACTTCCATAGAAGACATGCTTCCTATCGGCTCTGCAATCAGGAAAAATAATAAATTTGTGACCAAGCAAGTTTACCCACATAAGGCTCTAGAGACGTCTAAATGCATCATAGTAGTTAAATTGATTATACCAATCAAAATGTCAGAGTCTGTTTTTCTGAATTGACAGGCTTTGATGTTATAACCACAAATAGATTATTGACACTTTTTGGAAAGTGTTATTATTGACAGCGTTATTATTTTGGGAAGTGTATTATTGACACTGTATCATTACCCAGCAACTATTAAGACCCAACTCTAGACTCAAACAATACAATGAGATTTCTTTCTTTTAAATTTTTAGATAGCAAAGAGGATTAATTTGGAAGGTTATACATTGTCCCTCACCAGAATCGTAAAAAGACTTTGGACTCCCCTCTTTCAAGAAATGCTTTAGCTGTGAATTCTGTGCACTGGCAAGGTGTTAATACTTTGGTTTCCATTCCAACTTTACAATTCTCACAGAATGAATGAATCCAAAGTATTCCTATGTACAGTAATACAGTTATACATCGCTTAAAGAGCATAATGTGTTCCACAGGATTGTTCTTTAAGCGAGTTTGCTCTTTAAGCAAAACACCATTGTAAGTGACCAATTGTGACTTCGGGGGGGGGGGGGATTGCAAACCCTGATTTATTTGTTAAGCGAGTTTTTGGTTGGTTTTATTTGTTAAGCGAAGCGAACATTCAGAGAAAATTCTGCTCTTTAAGCGAGTTACTCTTTAAGTGAGGTGCTCTTTATGCGAGGTTTGACTGTACCTCAGATAACGTTTACCTTGGATAACGGTAAAACCGCATAACGTTAAATAATCTGGGGAGGAGAATTGGATCGAAAAACGTTAAGGTCCTATGGGATGGCTCGGATAACAACCGCTAAAGCCTGTGCAGTTACAATGTATCTCTATGGAGCTTTAACGTTATCCGATCCATCCCATAGGATTTTAACAAGGATCGGATAACACTAAAAATTGGATAACACCAAGACTTGTGGAACCAAGTCTTAGCGTTATCCGAGGTATTACTGTACTTACCTCTATTGCCATCAGAGTGATTTTGCAACTGATAGTCTTGTGTCTTGGAACACATTTTTATAGTGCATAGTCATGGCTAAATTGATTTCATTGCTTGGAAAGGAGAATGACGGGCATCTCTATCATTCCAAATTTTCTAAAAACTAGAATACAGACTTAATAGGTTGTGAAATCAGTTTAAAACCAATAGTGGAGTATTACAGTGGCTATGCAAGCTTCCTTGCAGCCATGAACAAGATCCCCAGTCTCGGGGGTCCCCCCAGAAGTAGGAAGTGGTAAATATTTGTTTTTATCTAGAAAACCCTGGAAAGGATTGCCACAAGTCAAAACTGACTTTACGGCACCAATTATTATTATTATAGATCAATAGTATGACACAGACAGATTTTGACATGAACCTCGTCTTTCCGCTACTTGCAGATAGCCTGTGGACAGATACTGCTCCATGTCTTGTTGGAAGGCTTCTTCAAAGAATTTCTGCCGCTCCTTTAACTTCAGTTGCTGGGTATGCTCCATATCCAGTACCTTTTGAGTATGCTCTGCATCGAGTTCAGCTTTAGTAAAGAAATACACATTACAATTGAAAGTCTCTGGTTTCAACATTTTCAAAAGCATTTACATTTTATGTATCCCCCCAGTAAAATAAACTCTAGAATAAAGATGGAATTAATAATCAGAAATCATATCAAAGTTAGAGTATACCAAATACAGTCATACCTCGCATAACGAATTTAATTCGTTCTGCGAGGCTGCTCACTATGCGAGTTTTTCGCTATGCAAGTCAGACTCGCATAACGAATTTTTCGCTATGCGAGTCAGATTTTCCCGGGAAAACTCGCGTAACAAGCTTTTCGCTATGTGAGTTTTCCCCATAGAAACACTCGTTATGCGAGTTTTTCCATAGGGAAAAGTCCAACTCGCATAGCAAAAAATTTGTTATGTGAGTCGGACCGCTTAGCAAAAAACTTGCTCGTTATGCAAGTTTTTCGCTAAGCGAAACACTCGTTATGCGAGGTTTGACTGTACAAAAAAATCCTCCATTTGCCCCTAGTATCATCTTACAGATTTGAATTTGAATTGCAATATCTGCTTTCCTTCACCACATAACAGCTTGGGCACAAAATGCAATTTTAATGTAATATTTTAATATTAAAAAAAATGCTAGACCAAAGACTTTTCTAGTCCAGCATTCTGTTGTCACCTGATGCTATCAGGAAGTGCACAAGCAGGACACGCAGGTAACGACACCCTCCCACTCATATTCCCTAGCAACTGCCATTCAGAAGCATACTGAAGATCCTTCTTCACTCTCACTTGTGTGTGTTGTGTGCTGTCAAGTCAGAAATGATTTATAGTGATTCTAATAGAGCTTTCAAGGTAAGTGATTTGTTTCAGGAGAGGTCTTACCAGTTCCTTTCCCCCGCCCCCCGCTCCCTGAGTCTCCATGGCTGAAGGAAGCTTCAGACCCAGGTCTCCTGAGTCCTAGAGCATTACTCTGTCAAGCTGAGTCCCCTCAACTCCCACTTAACTTTCTGCACTTACACCATTAAAGTGTAATTAATTCGAATTAACATGACTAAGCAGACATATTTCATTGCTATTATTTCCAAGAAACCATCACAACTGCAATTCATGGAGGTTAAAGGACTAACAGCATCCTCAACATGCTCCTAAATTTACTATCCCCCTACAAAGGTCAACGGCTATTTAAATGAGTTTAGAGACATCCCTTGATATCACCTCCCTTTCTATCTGTCTAGAGCAGATATCACCTCCCTTTCTATCTGCCAACTTTTTTCAATTGGGGGCTGGGCCACGCTCCCTCAGACAGTTGAGGGGGGGGTGGACTGGTGCTCCCCCCCCCGGTTTACGGCTGCCGTAAATGAGTCCATGGCCAAGTCCGGTGGTGGTGGCTGCAGCGGTGGCTGGAGTGAGGGCGGAGGCCGAATTATTTGGTGCCATGGACCGGATCTGGCCCACAGGCTATGCCTTGCCTACCTGTGGCCTAGAGGAATCAGTCTTTTCTGTATGTGAGAACTGGAGTATTACTCCTGGGTAAAAATGCAAAAAGCCATGTTGAGTAAAAACCACCATAGTGATTTCTTTAAAGAGCAGCCAAATCATTCAGCTTGATGATAAACTGTATTTGAAACTCAGCAATGAATCATAAGAGTATGAATGCAGGAAGTGGAGATTGTTTGCTAAACCAAAAACACCTTCCCCCAAACAATTGAAGGCCTTGCTGAGAAAAACAAATTAAGTCATGCTGCTCCCTGGACTCTAGCCTGTCCTATGAAATCAGTTTACTGACAATAACAAAATCTTATTGTTGGGATTATCTGAACTAAGCAAATAACAGACTGCCTTGATTTCATTTTCAAAAACATTCAGCAAATTGAGAAGCAGGTACATTCCACCCTTCTACAACATTTATCTTGAAACAAACATTTTCATCATGAAGAAGCAGGGAAGTGCATCACCTAATCAGCAATGCAGGTAGGCTTCCTTGTATTTACACCGGGAAAATCCAACAGGATTTTCCTTTCCAAGAGGTTTGGAAGGGCTGAAGTATAACTTAAGGGAAACTGTACAACCAGTAAGGTAAGATTTCAATACCTTAGACAACAACTACTTTTAAAAATATATATATTAAAGGACTGTAATAGCTCCAGTCAAACATACAAATCAATAATCATTGTGGTCATTAGAGATCTGGCCAAAGTGTCAGAAGAAAGCTTATGACACTAAAATGATTCACCTGTCAAACATAAACATTCAACCAGGAATTTCCCGTGTATTCCTAAATAGTAGTAATTCTATACCATTAAGTCAATGCTGAGTTATGGCAACTCTTCCCAGGGTTTTCTAGGCAGAGAATACAGAGAAGTGGTTCACCATTCCCTTTGATGGTGGTGATGGTGGTGGTGATATCCTAGGACAGTGCAGCTTGCCAATGAGTACACAGGCTGGCTATTCTCCATGTAAGCACAGTGGGGAACCCAACTCATAAACTCTGCCTATAAACTCATAAACTCTGGCTCAACAGCCAGATATCTAAACCACAGAGCGATCCAGCCAGCTCTGTTTTCCTGAATATAGTGGTACCTCCGTTTACAAACTTAATGTGTTCTCTGGGACGTTTCATATTGTGAAAAAATCGTAAATTTAAACTGACTCCATCATGCACAGGGGCAGTGCTATAAACCTCCCAGGCAGAATGAATCCTGGGGAAACTTGCTTCGCATTGCAAAAAAATTACACTAACCAAAGCATTGTTTTTAATGGATTTTAATTCGTAAACCAAAAATTATGTTAACCAAGGCATTTGTAAACCAAGGTACCACTGTATTTTAATTGAAACAGTACACATTTTAAGAGAAACATCATTGCTCTTCATGAATTGGCCCCACTTTTTATCCAAACATTGTTTATTTTTAAATGCACCACAATCTCTCTTCTGTAGGATCTCCTTCACACACAACAATGTGCTTGTCACTGCCTTGTTTTGATTCAACACCAAATAAAACTATGCTTATGATAGGAAAAGATCTGGAAGGCAAAAATGCTCCATGTAACCAATGAAGAACCCAGTACAGTAATACCTCGGATAACGCTAAGACTTGGTTCCACAAGTCTTGGTGTTATCCGATTTTTAGTGTTATCCGATGCATGTTAAAATCCTATGGGATGGATCGGATAACGTTAAAGCTCCCTAGAGATACATTGTAACCGCATAGGCTTTAGCGGTTGTTATCCGATCCATCCCATAGGACCTTAATGTTATTTGATCCAATTCTCTTCCCCAGATTACTTAACGTTATGCGATTTTAGCGTTATCAGAGGTAAACGTTATCCGAGGTATTACTGTAGATTCCTTTCTCCCTGGACAGGAAAACCTCACTCTAATGGGGCCACACATATGACTGCTTAACTGGCACACATCCAGAGTTAAGTGAATGTAGGTGAAAGAAACATCCTTATACTGTACTAATAGCAAAAACTCTAGAATTGCGTTGGCTGACCCAGCTGTGGACTGAAGACATAATCAGCAACTTCTTCTGTGTCTAGGCCAGATGAATAATTACCAAATTGAAGGCACCTTTAGTTGAGTTCATTCAGCAGTTTCCTTTGCCTGACCCAGTGTGAGAAAGATTAGCCAGCAACAAAGGTTGCCATTACTAGGGTACGCCCGATTGTGGTTCAAAAATACCACAATCTTCGAGGAGGCTCTTTCTGCGTACACCAGCAACAGCAACTGATAGCATACTAAGAAGCAACTGAGCCATACCAGGAAAGGCAGATTAACATTTGTCAAAATGAGCACATGCATCAGGCCTCACTGGCTGGGGGGCTCTTTCTTGAATGACAGACACCATTATATCTGGTTGATGTCAGCAGTGACAAGGGAGAGAAGTGGTCTGTGTGCATGTGTGTACTTGCAAGTACTGAAAAACCAAGAGAGGAGATGAATGCTGCCTGGGGACAAGGAAAGAGGGCATCTCTGCTTGAGATAGTGTGGTGCTCAGAGCGGCAGCTCGAAACTAAGTGAGCCTGCAGCACATGTCTCAGCAAAACGGAAGCTGGGAAAAGGGGGAGAAAGTGCATGGGAATGTGGGCAAGCATGTGAAAGCAAGCAAGTACAGAAGAGAGGGCTGGCTGTAACAAACAACGTGTGTTGTAAGAGCAAAATGTATGCGATAGAAAATGGAGAATTTTAGGTGCCAGAGAGTAAGAAAGGAGAAGATCACAGAGATAGATAGAGAATTCTTTATGCATGTAGGTCTTCTGGGGTCTGTGGGAAAGCATCTCTCTGTGTTGGAAAATGCACGCAATGCTCTCAAGAATGTATGTGTAATGGCGGAGTGCATGGAAGAGTATATGAATGTGGTGGTGAATGTACAAGAGAGAGAGAGATTGTAAATATTTCCTCACAACACTACATCTGAAACATCCTCTAGCTTTCCTTCCACTCATACTGATTTTGCTGCCTCTGTTGCCATTCCTGTTCAATGGCTTGTCATATTAGTAGCAAATGTAAATTCAAAAGTTTGTTTTAGCACTGCTGTATGGGCTCAAATAGTTGCTTCTGGGCTGCAACGTTCTAGGAGCACATTGAGAAAGGGGAACTCCTGTCATAACGCATCATTCTGAAGGAATGCCCTGTCCAGAAGCAATATGCCACTTACACAGAGAACTGATGGCTCTCTGGTCATGGCATCAGCTAGAGAGGCTCACCTCTCTAGCACCAGGAGAGCCTTTTCTGTGTCTGCTCCGGCCCTATGGAACCTCCTGCCATCTGAGTTGTGTCTCCAGACAGAGCTGCTGCCCTTCAGGAAGGGGGTAAAGACCTGGCTGGCAGGGCATGTGTGGGGTGCAGGCCAGACGGTCAGCTGAGCTGGCTGGCTCTTTTAAATAGCCCCCACCTCTCTCCCTGACATTTTAAACTTTTTAACCTTTTTAACTTTTAATTTTTTTAACCTTTTAATGCAATCAATGTGTTTTAACTGTGTTTTAATTTTGTAAGCTGCCCTGAGTCTTTGGATGAAGGCAGGATATAAATATGATAGACAGATAAATAAATAAATAAATAAATAAATAAACTGTTCATTTTGTAATCAGGAAAAACGGAATTTAAACTGAACCAGCATTACTCATGGTCATTAGGGACCCTCAGAAGGTGGAGGCCACCTACTTCCTGAGCCTTCCACCCCGCATGTTCACAGTGGTATTCCTGTTGTGTGGTTTTCTAAAAAAAACTTTATGCTGATCCACTGTCAACTGTACTTAATATGTAGGTGGGTAAGTGGGCAGGTAGGCAGGCAGGGCTGTCAAAAGAACAAGGGGGTAATGCTTGTTTGGGAAGCCCCCAAGTGCTTCTAGGTTGGCATCAATGAAACAGTTGGGTGGGGATTCAAACCCTGGCCTCTTGAATCTTAGTCCTTCACTCTATCTACTACACCATGCTAAGTTTCTTCCATACTGACTAGCCAGGACCAAAACTACAATCATGCACTTGCAGATGGATTATGGTGGCCAAAAGCATTGGAAGATATAAAATGGTACATAATTACTATATAGAATCACCAGAATTTGAACCTTTCATTTATGAAGATATGATTCCTTCACTTTCAAAACTGAGAATACACCACATCTCCTCTATGGCTGCCATCTCATTATCCAAAAAAATTCACCAAATCCTGTTACGGTAAGTTTCTAAACCACTGAAAAAAGACATTGCTGCAAAACAGCCGCAATGACCACTAACTGCCAAAATGGAAATCAAAATACTATCAACAGACAAAACCCTGCCTGTTGCCTACTCCTACCTAATAATAACTGTATTTAATTTAGTCAATTCAGATAGGCAACCCTTTCTAGGGTTTTCTAGGTAAAGAATACAAAGAAATGGTTTACCATTCTCTTCTTCCCGGGGGGGGGGGGGGAGCACCCTAGAACTGTGAAGCTTGCCCAAAGCTATACAGGCCAGCTCTTCTCCAAGGAAGCACAGTGGGCAATTGAGGTCCCAGCCACAGGCTCTGTAGCCAGATGCCTAAATCACTGAGCTATCTATTTATTTTATTTATTTCAGCTTGGAAGCAAGAAGGATCAGTACTGACGAGAAACCCGCCCTCACGTTTGACTTAAAGAACAAATTAACATCATTTGTGAGAGAATAAAATTTGAACCCATCGTGCTATGTGGCTTGTAAATATGACAATCTATGGTACTTTGGAATCATAACTGAAGTGAACAAAGAAGAAGGTGATGTGACAGTTCAGTTTTTACATCCTGCAGGGCCATCCCCATCATTTTATTGGCCTAAGCGAGAGGACATTTGCGCTGTGCCTATACCTCATGTACTCTCAATTGTTGATCCTCCTGACACTTCAACTAGAAGGACCTACAGGTTTTCTGAAAAATGTATGAGGACAATTGAAGAGAAAATGTCAAACCTCCATTAAATTTGTTACTGTAGAAGTTGAAGAATGTAAATATTGGAAATATCAAATACATTGGTAAGTTTCCAGACCTTATCGTTTCTTTATGTTGTTGAGTTAGTCTAAAATTAAGTTATTGAAGAAGACAATTCTGGTTAAAATATGTTATCAACTGATGATAAAATAGGTAGTTGTCCAATCTTCATAATAGTCTAAACCTAGAGAATTTTAATCCCTTAAAATCCTTATTACTCAGTAAAATCAGTGAATAAAACAATTTGAAAAACTAATATATAACATAATGAAACACAACAAAGGTATCAAAACCCCATCATTTTTTTTTCTGCATTTGATAACCCATTTAGTAAGGATCATTTTGAAAAAAAGATTTTGTGATTATCACATACCCTTTCTGTGATATGGAATTTTATGCTGACCTATGTTTTGGTTTTTAAAAAATACAAAGATGTAAATGAAAATATTTTTTCAGACTTAGTAGGTTTTCTTAGAGGTATTATGTATTTTTTTCTAGAATCCTCGTTTTCTGAAGAAAAAGACTACAAACTTTCATCAAGATTGGATGGTAAATAAAAAAGTTATAAATTATTTTCAAAATGTCAGCAACCTTCATTTCGCGACATCCGTTGGTTACAATTGCCAAAAATACAAAACTTCAAAAGCCTATAAAATGGAAACGAAGTGAGCTAGAGTGTTAAAATTTGGCATGGGTACTTATCTTTGTGGGTAGAACAAATAAGCCAAGTTTCACCAAAATCTGAGATGTTGGGTGAGAAAGTTAATTTTTTTTGGTTGAATTGATATGGAATGACCCATCTATAAAACTAAATTCCTGTAACCAAAAAACCCTTCTTCTATTAAGTATATCACTTCCACGAAACATTTTGGTAAGTGTCTTGAATACTTATTTTACTTACCTATATCAGTAACACATGTTCTTTCAAAACTGTTGCAGATCAACAGAATTAAAATTGCTAAAATCACACCTAAAGACTTTTCAATCCACGCACTTTATTTATAAAAACTACTGAAGGAAATACAGTGTTCCAGATAGAATACCGGAAACAATACTAAGGAGTCTAAAGGAAATCATTTTATTTAACCTTTCATGAAACTACCAGAAATAAAGACATCCTTGTTGTCTCTATTTGCACAAGTTCAAGATTTTTAAAAACTGAGCCCATAAGGCATAAACTTAGATCTAAACAACTACATAACTTTAAAAAATATAAGATCTGCTATACTTGTAAATTAGTAATCTACTACTATGTTTACAACTTGACAGTCTTCCATTTGTTCTCCTCTCTTTGTATTTGCCAGATGTGCAGGAAAATACAGTAATACCTCGGATAACGTTTACCTCGGGTAACGCTAAAATCGCATAACGTTAAGTAATCTGGGGAGGAGAATTGGATCGAATAACGTTAAGGTCCTATGGGATGTATTGGATAACAACCGCTAAAGCCTGTGCGGTTACAATGTATCTCTATGGAGCTTTAACGTTATCCGATACATCCCATAGGATTTTAACATGCATCGGATAACACTAAAAATCGGATAACACTAAAACTTGTGGAACCAAGTCTTAGCGTTATCCGAGGTATTACTGTATGACCTAATCATAAGGGTCTGGATCACAGATGCAGCCGGTTTTATAATAATATTGTGTGCCATCAAGTCAAGTCAAGTTATGGTGACTCTTTTCATGGTTTTCTAGCTACAAACAAAAAGTTTGTGAGAAATATACATTAAGGGACGTGCACTGATGTAGAGGGTCTGAAATCATTAACTACTTTCAGAGTTTTCACACAGGACTACTAACAAAAGAGGTTGAGTGGTTTCAAGGTTACAAAGCAGTTTGGAATGCACTTGCTACCCTCTTCTAGACAACTGTACGCAAGATGCTACCTATACCTTGCTGGGGTGTCTGGAAGCGGTCATGGAGTTAATGGAAGTGAATAGGGTGACCAACCAGTCTCAAAGTGGGAGAATTTATCTCAGCTTGGGGAGTATTACCTTCCCTGCAAAGGAGGGTGTTCAAAATCTGGGTGTGCAATTTGACTCATGCTGTCTATTGAACAGCAAGTAGCTTCTGTGGTCAGGTCCACTTTTTACCAACTTGTTGGAATTGTGGCACCATCTAGGTCAGTGATGGCAAACCTTTTAGCGACAGAGTGCCCAAATTGCAACCCAAAATCCACTTATTTATCGCAAAGTGCGAACAAAGCAACAGGGGAGGAAGGAAACACTCCCATTGGGCTGCTGGGCAGAGTGAACTCTGTGCTAGGTTGAAAGAATTGTTGAACTGCTGACTTGCTGGCTTTCCAGATAGCAAGGCAAGCTTCTTAGCCACTGAGGCACTGCAGCCCCAGTAGCAGCATTGAGCAGGTGGAAAACAGTTCATAGGAATGAGAAGCCCAAACCCATTCTGTGTTTAATGTTTTTTCCTCCTAATTTACATGCATTTCAGCAGCATTGAAAGCAACTGTGTTTCTCTGAGTCACATTTCATTTCCAGTGCAACCTTTCATTTCTAGTAATTATACTATCATCATTCCCACCAGGCAAATAACAGAGAAAGAACCAAACTTCCCAGACCATATCTTGATTAGTAGACGGAGAGCAAAATGCATTAGTAACTGATACAACAAAGAGAAGAACAAAGACATGAATACGATTTGAAACAATAATGAGTAAAGTGATAAAAGCTTTCCTAAGAAACTAGATCTAAAGAGATATACAGAAGTTGACAAATAATGACCTATACCCATGATGGTGAACCTTGGCACTCCAAGTGTTATTGGACTTCAATTCCTTAAAGCCCAAGTCTTTGTGAATCCACACAAATGGGTTTACTGCCATACGCGCAGTAAACTCATTTGTGTGGATTCCCAGATAATTGGACTTCAATTCCCTGAAGCCCAAGTCTCTGTGAATCCATGTGAATGGGTTTAGTGTGCGTGTTGGCAGTAAACCCATTTGTGTGGATTCACAGAGATTGGGCTTCTGGGAATTACAGTCCAAGAACACCTGGAGTGCCATGGTTTGCCATGACTGACCTATACCTCTCATAAGTACAGTACTGTATCTGGACTCACCTATTTGAACAGCCCCTTTCTGTTTCAATTAAATAGGAATGCAGATAACACCCAATGATCTCCATTCTATTCTTTGGTAATAAAACTGGTTCCTCTGTTATTTGGAACAATAATATGTGCACCGCTTCATTTGTCTCTATAATTAACTTCCTCATAAAAGCATTCCTAGCAAAGGCACTCAAATGCAGAACACATTTGTTCCCTCACAGCCCAAATTAAATGACCCACAGAGCGGCTCACAAACTGCATCTGTTTTCCCAGGCTTTTCATGGGGATCAGGCAAACTAATTGGTTTCAAAGATGGATGGGGAAAGGGTAATTTTATTGTTTCTATTAGATACAAAGCTTTTTTAAAGGATGAGTGTTGAGATTTACATTATGAACTTTAGGCATGCACTTAAGAGCCTAGCATTTAAGAACACAGAAACAAAGGGCAAGTGCAAAATGAAATCGCTTAGTGTAATGTACTACAAAAGACCTCAAGACAGGTTCAGAGTAATGAGTTGCTATACTCTGAACAATTTGGAGAACACTAACTTCCCTTTAAAAACACTGCCTTTCAAAACTATTGTTTGAGTGTAACTCCATTGCCACTGATAAGGACAGTGTTACAGCCCAACAGAATTGGGGATGGGGCAGGTTGCCTACCTCTGGCCTATAGCTAACTTAAGTTTTACCATAGAGTAAACCCATTGAAATCAATGGGATTTAGATCAGTTGTAATTTACAAGCTTCCTCATTTCAAATAACATTGGACTTAGCTCAGACTTGCAATAATGTTTACAGTAAAACACCGGATAACGCTAAAACTTGTTTCCACAAGTCTTGGTGTTATCCGATCCATGTTAAAATCCTATGGGATGGATCGGATAACGTTAAAGCTCCATAGAGATACAATGTAACCACACAGGCTTTAGCGGTTGTTATCCGATCCATCCCATAGGACCTTAACATTATTCGATCCAATTCTCCTCCCCAGATTGCTTAACGTTATGCGATTTTAGGGTTATCCAATCCAATTGTTATCCGGTGTTTTACTGTATTTTGAAATATTCCTCATTACATGCTTCTTTTGATTCTTCATATTTTCCCTCTAAATTCTTTCCTCTAAATTATTTCTGGTTTGTCAAACATTGTCCAAAATTCTGTTGGTTAGCAAAGTAAATTGCACATCAATAGGCCCAATGAATCTATGGAACTTATGGAGTTGATTTACTATATCCTCATTTATTCAACATCCCAAGTGTAGTGTGATTTACTATGCTAAGCAACAGGCTTTTAGTCAAAGACTACAAAACAGTGATGGCTCTTTGGCTATAAACAGAGATGAGCACTGAACCCTAGAGTCAGATGCGACTGGCTTTCAAGCAAAGGCGATCTTTACAGAACAGAAAAAAGAACTGCTATACTCATATTTTTAACTATCTGGTTTTGATGTTAAGACTTCTTCTATTTAGTAATTCTGTTTTAGTGTTTTTTGAGGGGTACACAAAAAGAGCCTCCTCAAAGATTGTGGTATTTTTGAGCCACAATTGGGCATATCATATCACAATAGGTCAGGCAAAAAGAACTGCAGAATGAACTCACCAAAAGGAGCCTTCATTTTGGCAGTTTCATGTCTAGCCTAGACACAGAAAATGTACAGTTGTACCTCGCTTAAAGAGCATAATGCGTTCCACAGGATTGCTCTTTAAGCGAGTTTGCTCTTTAAGCAAAACATCATTGTAAGTGACCAGTTGTGGGGAGGATTGTGAACCCCGATTTATTTGTTAAACGAGTTTTTGATTGGTTTTATTTGTTAAGTGAAGAGAACATTCAGAGAAAATTCTGCTCTTTAAGCGGGTTGCTCTTTAAGCGAAACACTCTTTATGCGAGGTTTGACTGTACAGTAATACCTCATATAACATTAGTATCGAATAACACGAAAATCGCATAACATCAAGGAATCTGGGGGGAAGAATTGCATCAGATAACATTAAGATCCTATGGGATGCTTCAGATAACAACCGCGAAAGCCTGTGTGGTTACAATGTATCTCTATGGATCCCATAGAGGATCAGATAACACGAAAAATCATATAACACAAAGACTTGTGGAACCAGGTTTTAGTGTTATATGAGGTTTTACTGTATTTTGAAATACATTTGATCAGGAGATACAGACATTTCCACCACACAACAGCCTATTTCCTTGGAGCAATTCCAAAATCTATTATTAGAGTAATACTTATATGTGAAGGTGGGTGTCTCCAGGTGTAATGAGGAAGGACTTCACTGGCCTACTCTTGGGTTCTGGTATAGTGTCGGCATCCCTGGCAGCCCAGCCAAGGGAAAAAATCCTCATTCCCTCCCACTTTTCCCGCTCCAAAGCTGCTCCAAAAACTGGAGCGTGCTAAAGAGATAGGTAAAAAGCGGAGCTAGGTCTAAATTCACCTGCCCTTACTCTTCAGTGGCTATTCCGAGTGCCTGCTCTCTGTCTCTTCCAGATGACTTGAGAGCCAAGGCCTCTGGATAAAGCACCCCAAAATGACCCATTTTTTCCTGAATACAGACAGATGACAAAACAATATAGAACTTGCAGTTCCAACTTAAGACAGCAGAGTAAAGGTATTCTTTTACATTCTCTCTTCTCTACAGAGACAAAAGACTTGCTTGAGTTCCTTGTTGATCTCTCCATTATCTTTGGAGAGGAACACAGTCCCATTTGTTGGTTTGGAGCAGAAATATATAAAACTAGTTAATGTGAGCAAAACAATTAGATTTAGACAGGGGTGCCCAAACTTTTTGGGCTTCGGGTCAGTCACGTATTTCAAGGAGCTGGTCACTATGGCTCGGGGCCCAGATCTGGCCCCTGACACCAATTCACCTGGACCATGAAGCTCATGAAGGGGTCAGAAATAAATTCTGGATAGACACCGGAGCCCCAAAGGTGACCCACCATAGAGTTCTATTTTGGATGATGCTTGGCTCAGACACCAGTACACCACCTATAGAACTGGACTTCCAGATACAGAAGTAAGTGGAAGCAGAAGTAAAACATGCCCATGTGGACATGTTTTACTTCCATTTCCAGGAGCGACGAGAGCTTTGTGGTCTGGATGAATTGGCATCGGGGGCCATATCCATTGACTATTGGCTGGATGAGATGTAATCCTCATTTAAGTGCAACCTTAAGGAACAGCTGCTTCTTCTGTCAGTAGAACTTGCTCCAAGACTCTTAACTGTGATATTTCCAACAGCAATAACAGTCAAAATTAACCATGTGATCTATCCATAAAACCAGCACATTATCTATGGATCCCTGTTAATCTATTAAAGTGAGACAAGTCTGTTCTTGCTGCAACAAAGTTACTACAATGCAAGCACTAGGTAAAGAGCTTTTAGTTCACAATATTCCCTCTAATGTTTAGGTAAAATCTTCTTTCTCGTAATTTGGATCCATTACTTCAAGTGCCACCCTATGGAACTACACAAAACAAGCTTGCTCCATCTTCCATGTGACTGCCTTCAAAAATTTGAAGATTGTTATCATACTGACTCTCAATCTACTCTTCTCTAGTTAAACACACACAAGTCGCTCAGGCATTCCTTATCATGGAAAAAACAATATACAGTATACTTTTTATAAAAACAAATAGATGTAAAACAAGAGGATTTTTTAAATTATTGAAGAAATAATAAAGGAAAGAGGGTAAAGTTGAAGAAACTATTAACACAAGTTTGAATCATCAGCTGTCAAAATGGTACTGGGAATGAACTGTTTGGTGGATAAGTATGTGCTAAGCATGTCAGAATCCGGTCGTCCCAGTTAAGGGCCCCTCCCTTCCAGTTCCTGAGACCCCTGTCTCATTACGGGAACCTTTTGCCCTTGTTAGCTCTATGGGAGAACCGGCCTGCATTAAAAGAACTTTTACTATGCTCAGGCAATGAAGCAAACAAGGGAGGTCTGTTTACACATGTGTAGAGACCTATAGTCATAACAGGAGATAAAGGTTATGCTGAACTGGAAACAAGCTGTCTCGTGACACGTAGTCTTATGAGACAGAGAGAAGAAATGATTTTTGAGGCCTAGTTAAGACCAGGTCCTCTTCAAGCTTTGAGAACATTAGGAAAAAGATGTTGTCTCATGACAAAGCATTAGGGTGGAGGTATCTTTTCACTGGAACATTCTCCTTATTTTTTGATATTTCATTTTTGTTGTTCAGTCGCACAGTCGATTCCAAACCTTTGCGAACCCATGGACCACTGTCCGCCAGGCACCTCTGTCCTCCACCATCCTCCTCAACTCGCTCAGCTCTGTGCCCATTGTGTGTACAATACCGTCTAGCCATCTCATTTTTTGCCTCCCCCTTCTTCTTTTGCCCTCTACCCTTCCCAGAATCAAGGCTTTCTCAAGCAAATCCTCTCTTCTCATTTGATGTCCAAAGTACATTAGCTTCATCTTTACTATTTGACCTTCTAAGGAGCAGTCAGGGTTAATTTCTTTTAAGATCGACCTATTTCATACTCTACAAATATTTTCCACCCGCACTCATATAGCTTCCTAGTGGATGGTTCCCTTGGAGCATTTATAATACAGGTTACTGATTACATATCCTCCATGCTGTTAAATATGGACATTTGACATCTGGCTGTCTCATCATGCCATTCTGTCATGTTATAAGATAGTCCATCACTGCAGACTCAATTTCTGTTCTGTGATTAATAAAAGGTTGGTAAACTACTGTGGTCACCAAGGATTATTAGAAGTGCATTTTCTTTGTCCTGCAAAGGTGAGGATACAGTACCATGGATAATCTGTCAATCAGTTGATAGAACAGAGATAACTTGTCATTGGTCCTCACCTTCATGAATTATGAGAAGGCCTTTGACTCTGTTGAAACCAACACAGTGCTGCATGCGCTCTATGAACAAGGAATCAATCCACGCTATAGCAGTCTTCTCAAAGAAGTGTGTATAAGGGATGTACAACACAAATCACTTTATTTCAGAAACCAATAAACATCCCTATAAAAGGAGGAGTCCGTCAGGGTGACATGATCATCCCAAAGTTATTTATTATCTCCTTAGAATCAGCAATGCACAATTTGACATGGGAGGAAAAGAGAATTCTTATATAACAGTGAGCACTTATCCCATCTTCATTTTGCTGAAGAAGCACAGAATATGCTCCAACAGTTAGATGCAGAAAGTGGAAAGTTTGGCCTGAAAATCAATATGTCAAAAACAAAATATATACGGAGTGCCTCCACAAACGCCATAGATATGAGATGTGGAAATGAGATAGAAGAAGTTGATTCATATACAGTATATACCTTGGGAAAGAAGTTAACCTAAGGTACAATCTAACAAAAGAAATTTGAGAAAAAGACAAGCAGCATGGGCAGCTTTTAACAACATAAAGGATGTGCTTAGTGAAGCAAAAATGAGAAGATTACAGGCTGAACTTGTCAACACCACCATTCGGCCTGCTTTATTATACAGTAGTGAAACATGGGCACCTACAAAAGCTGACATCAAAAAAACTAATGTAACACAAAGAACAATAGAATAAAGGATGCTGTTCTTATGATGGATTGACCAAATATCAAATTAAGAACTGTGTATAAGTTCAGGTGCAAAACAAGCGTCAACAATGATTGAGTTTGCAAGGTATCGGTGGGTTGGGTATGTATGCCACTTCATAAAGATGGCAAGCAGACAAAAATTATCACAAAAATGGCTACCACTTAACAAAAAGCGACCACCCGGAAGACCAGCAACCAGATGGGAAGACCAGTTTAGGGCAAAGTTCCTGAGGCCCTGGATGAAACTGGCATGGGATTGGAAACAGTGGAAGACAATACTTTGATCCATCACATGAACCTAATGTGTGAAACATGGATCAACCAAGTAACCAAGTAAGTAAGTTGTCCTGCAATGTCTTCACAAAACTGGAAATAGTAGGAACAAGCACAATAGTGGGCCTTTCCATGACATTGTGAAGGAATCGCCTAAGGAATTTTTACCTTTCTTTTCCCATGAACAGTATATCTCTCATTGCTTGTATTTTTAAAAAAGCAAATGTCTAGTTTTGGCACACACGCATACCCATTTTTCTACCCATTTTTTAATACCTCCTGTGACAGTTCCCACCTGTGAGTCTGTTTGTGCTCCGCTGAGTGCACCTGCTATTGTATTGTTTTTCCCTGTGACATGTACTGTCATTGGGAAAATATGTTTCCAAATGCATCGTTTGCACAGAATCATTGGCATAGAGGATTCATCAATCTGGTACCTCTTTTCTTGCACAGTGTAATACTGCTGTCAAATTGTCCACTGCTATCTGGACTTTCTCCTGTAACATATTCTCAAACACTTTTAGTGGTTTTAAAATTGCTAGAAGCAATAAATAATTTATATGCTGATTTTTCTCTAGAGCTGATCAGAATGCATTTATCTGAATGTTTGAATTGAACTGTTTTAATTGTATCCCCAAGTTTAGGTTCTGACTGCCTGTCCATCAAAGTAACTGCTGTTTCAGAATTGAAGGCAGGATTATTCATTTGTTCTTTGCCTCTTGGTTGAGAGTTATATGTCTCAAACTTAGCCTTTCATGATGCACAACTGACATAGTCAGTGCCACTAAATCCAGTAACTGCTGTATCACGTGCACTGTTACTTTTGTAAAATAATACACCTTTAAAATCTTTGTATTCCTTTCTCCATCATTTCCTATGGGAGGAAAGTTCTCATGGAAAGTTACTTGATTTGTGTATTGAATCTGTGTATTGAACCTGTTGTGTTTGAATGAGTTGTGACTTATCATAATTTACCCTGTGGCCCAGAGCTGACAGAAATTGTATTGTTATTTCGACATTTGTGTCCTGATCACTTAACACCAGTTTCTACGTAAATATGCTGCTACTGGTGGCATGCATTTTGTAAACTCTTTTGGGTCTGACAAGAGACCAAAGGGAAGTGCTTTGAACTAATAGCATTTTCCTCCAATTGCAAATTTTAGAAACTGGTGATGGTCTTGCCTTAATGTGACATGAAATTAAGCATCAATCAGTTCTGTTGCTGGAAACCAATTTCTCTACCTCAGCAATGGTAGAATTGTTTGTCATGTTACTGTCCAAAATATATTTGTTATATGATTGTTTATAAGTCTAGAAATGGTCTTAGTCCACCATCCTTCTTATGTACCATAAAATACAAGAAATCGTAGCCAGAATCATTGTTTTCTTTTTACTTACATTATTGCATCTTTTGCAAGCAAATTCTCCACTTCCTCCCTGAGTACAAAAAAGGTTTTATAACTTTTGTTTGAGTTAAATGGTAGAACTGCATAGCACAGGAGTTCTCAACCTTTGCAAGCCAAGGGCCAGGTCACGCCTCCTCAGATAGCTTGGGGGGCCAGATAGTCATTTTGCTGTGCCTGACATGCATGGCCCTTCTGGGTGTGGTGGAGGCAGGGGGACACACACATGAAATGGTGTTGCAGGCCACATCCAGCCCCCAGGCTGCAGGTTGAGAACCCCTGATATAGCATAACCTTTTAATATTATAGTTAACACTTATGCATTGATGGTGATGTTGCACCAGATGTTTATTATAGTGCTAATCTCATTGTCTTTGAGTTTCCTGAACTAGTAAAGATGATTGATGCAGCATTGTCTGTCTCTGTATTATTCTTATCAAAGCAACTGCATTGACTTCTTGTCAATCTTCTTTAAATTTGAATTCTGAAGATGGTTTATATTTGTAAAATCTAATTTGTTGTATATATTTAATAGATGGCATTGTTTCTTTGCTCTTTGATCTAAATAATTACGTGTGTTATAATTTCTCCTCCAATTTGGTTTGTAATGTTGAGATTATGTCTTGTTTAGCCATATCTTCTTTGTTGTTGTTTTCTTATATATGTCTTCCATGTAATCATTTGTCAAAGGGAAGATCTTATATGCAGCATCTAGTGTCTTCACACATTCCTGATGAATGCAGCCATGGGTGTCTTCATAATGTTATTATGGCAGCCATGCTTTTAGTTGCACAATCAGCTACACGGCGCACAGAATAAATTTGGTGCACCTTGTAGCTTATTGTGCAGCTAAAAGCTACAGTATAAGCCTCTTGTTGAAAGGAAATTGCTGATGACTTTTTATCCTTAGGAACACTTTAGATTATTGGTTGAAAATTTTCCCAAATGAACTGCGAGTTTGGAGATTCTCATTTGCAATTGTGCCAATGAATACATTTTTCTTCCTAAAAGATATAATTTTGTCTCTTTTCTGTTTACTGACATTGTCTGCCATCTATCTCTAATTTTAGCCCGAGTTATCTCCACTATAATTGAATTTGGCATAGGGTGCTTAAAGAGGAAGCATACACCATCTTCTTGCACCTTGTATAAATTCTCAATTCTCTTTGAAGTCAAAGGAATTGTTGGTTTTTGCCATAATTGTGTTACATCTGTCAAAGTCCCCAATACTGACATTTTAATTGATATACAGTATTAGATTTCTTCTGTACATGTGCAAATACACAGTCTTTTATATATTCAGTTGAAGTGATCTTGCAATCCTTTCAGCTAATTTTTTTATGATGAAATGTCATCTGATGGGGATAATGGAGTATTATCACCTACATCCAACACAGGAGATGATTTTAATTGTATTTCTGTGGTTTTATTATTATTTTTTCAGTATCTGTTGAATAATCCATTACTGTATACTCTTTTCCTTTGTAGATTTACCTGCTACTTCTGGTTCCAATGTAATGGACTGAATTATGGAATGTTCAATTCCATTTATCATTTTTTTCTTGTAGATTCACTTGATATTGTTTTTGTTCTATTCTGTTTTTTTCTTTATGGGATTTTAAATAACTTGGTTCATCATTTGCAAGAGGTATCTGGTGTAACTTTTCAATTTCCTTTCTTTTTTAAATCTGTGAAGATATCTTGCCTCCAAAGATCTCTTTCCTTGCTCCTGCTCTCAAAGACTTCCTGCCCCACTCCTGGATCCTGTGGACTGTTCTTGTGCCTCACCCAAATTTTTGCTCCTTAAGCTCCATCCCTGCCCTGCAAAGGGACTTTGCCTCACCTACTTTATCACCTGACTTCCAGCTTGCTTGGACTATGTCCTGTTATCTGGACCAACCTTGTATCCCTGTCTACCTGGGTTTGATTTTGGACATGGACTCTGTACTGTGGTATGGTTACTGTTTGGCCTGTTGCCTGGTGTTCATGGTGCTTGTGTAACTTGCCAGCTTGGACTCTTGACAGTTTGCTGAGGCAGAGTACCATTGAGGACTAAAGCAGGGCATTGATGAGGTTCAATAAGCAAGGATCTGAACAAGGAAAGAGATTTTTGGAAATAGGAACCAGTGAGAATTCAAGAGGCAAGTAACCGCAAGTCCAGTCACCTTCATTGCTGAGGCAGTTTTCAGGGGTAAGAGCCATTTCTTATATAGCTCAGTCTCCAAGGACCTCCAGGTGGAGCTTATGATAGTCCAGAATTTTCCTTGGGACTCTCTGGTGCAACCTAGCAGGTGCAGCAGGGTGAGGGTCTAATCTTATGAGTACTATAGCTACTTTCCAGACTAGGGGTCTAATACTGCAAGCATCAAAGCTACCTCTGAGGAACTCATCTTGCAAATATTGGATCTACCTCAGATCCTAACAAGATATGTTGTCCTGAGATGTTTGCTTCTGCTATTTCTATATTTTTCAGTTCTCCCCCCCCCCCCGAGTTGATTATAAACAAGATGAAACACCATATCTACAATTGTTATACACTTCCCATTCCATATCAATACTAGATCCAGAAGCTTGGATGCAACCAACATCTTCACATTTTAGTCATGAATTATAGGTTAAATTCAGGTTAGTTCAGGTTGTATTTCTTCCTTCTCATTTGCATTTGTATTCTGTTCTGTCTAGTGAAATGATATGATATTTAGTTTGAAAATTCAAACTTTAGAAGCTAGGTCTTCTCCCTCACTCAGGCTTTCTGGTTAAGGCAATATTCAATGTTGCTTCCAATGTAACAGTTCCCTTTACCTGAGTGTTCCTGGAAAGATTCTTATAGATATATACTCTTTCACATCACTGGTCAGCTTTTAAAAATAATGATTTAAGCAGAAACATTAACAAATAAACTTGGAATAAAGTCCAGACAATTCTTATAGTAAGTAAGTAAGTAAGTAAGTAAGTAAGTAAGTAAGTAAGTAAGTAAGTAAGTAAATAAATAAATAAATCTGTCATTAAAATTCTAGAGAATATTGTGTTCCCTCTGACAGTAAGGTTCATGGTCTCAGAATACTCCTTGATTCTACACTGTTCCTCGACCCCCAGGTAGCAGCAAGTCACAAGGAGGCCATCTACATAACTGCTAGTGCAGCACTGTGGCCTTTGCTGAATCAATCTAACTTAGCTACAGTGTGTTAAGTATTGTAATGTGACTACATGGAGCTACCTTTGAAGAGGGTCCACATTTTTCAACTGGTGCAGCATGTAGCAGCAAGGCTGCTAATTAGCATGTAGTACTGCAATGATATAGCCCTAATGCTTTAAAAGCTGCATGGTTGCACATTGCTCTCCAGAGCCAATTCAAGATGTTCATTTTAGTCTCTAAAGTCCTAAACATTTTGGTGGTGGTGATCTAAAGAACTACCTATCCATTATAAACCCGTCCAGATGTTAAGATCTTCGTCCAGATGTTAAGATCTTCGGGAGAGCTTTCTTCAGTTAAAGGGAGCTGCTAATCAGCATGTGGGAGAGGGTTTTTTCCTGTAGCTCTTGGATTGTACTCTCTTCAGACTTGCAGTCACTTTCTAATTGCTTTTAGGGGAAATGTCAAAACATCTTTTTAAACCGATATATAATCAACTATGATGTTCTTAACTGTTTGTACACTTAAAGGTTTCATGGAATGATTGATTTTATTTATTGATTTTATGTTTAAAGTTGTTTTATTTGTTTTTTTAATAAAGACTGAGCCGCATTGAGCATTATTTTGTAGTAGAAAAGCAGAGTATAAATAAATAGTAACAACAGCCTTATTCCACTGTCAATGGATAATACCACAACAGTACAGTGAGAGTACAAAAATGTGTACAGTACTGTACAACCTATTAAATTTGTACAAAATAGCCATTTCATTAGATAGCTTTAACAAAAACTTTAGGGTTTTTTGTTTTTTGGCTTAACTTCTCCCCCACTCCACAAACATTAAGAGTGATACAGAAAGGCATAAAAATAAAAACATAAGAGGACTGAAGACTTTTTAAAAAGTCTGATCAATCAGAATTTGGATTTGTGATACAATAAAAGAGAAATTGCAGAAATGAATATTCTACCAAGTATTAAAGCGCAACATGCTGTAAAATGATGTTAAGGGCACTCATTTGCCAAAGACCATTTTAATAAAATAAAAAAGTAATATTTGTCTTGGTAGTAGCCTGGAAATGTTGCATACTATAACAAACTGTTCTTGCATGTTTTATAGAATAGGATTATGTACCGAGCATTGCATATACAGTTTTTGATCAGAACTGCAGCACACACAAGATCAATTCATTCATCAGATTTTCAAGAGGAATTTTTAAAAATTATATTGAGCATATATGAGCAAACATTCATTTACAGAACAAGAGTTTTCGATGGCTGCTTTCATCACAACAGAAACAAACCTCTCATCTGGAGAGCTTAAAACCATAAAAAGAGATTATAGAATGCTGTATAAATTAATTTAACAAGCTATTTCAAATCAGTTAAACCTAAAACTACCTGCTTCACATCATGACATGCCTGTAGTAGTAAATAGTAAAGGATGTCAACTGCCAGTATTAAATTAACATTTCCACAGAAATGGATTCCTGAATTCAGCCTGACACAGTTCTAATAAACCAGCTCTCTCTTCAACTAATGACTTCTTTTTTCATAAAGGCTGAGGTGGGATTCTACTCAACAAATGTGATCTGATGTTTGGGAATGCAAATTTCTCTGAACACTTACATAATTGCAAATGAAAACCAATGTCAGCTTAAATTCATGTCTGCACCAACAGTGAATATTACTGATTTGCTAATGCAAAAGAGCATTCTATCATTCCATCTATAAAAACAAGTGTTTTTATTTGATTTTGTTTGCGACAGTAAAATCAGTACGCAGCTATTCTACTACCAGAATATCCATTACAAGTTAAGCAACACAATGCTTTAAAATACGTTATAAATTGCTCTACATTTTAAACAGCCTTTTAAAGATAGGAGCTTGACAAATGACAACCATAATAAACTTTCACCTACAAGAATTCTTCTGATTATTCTTGGTAGTTCCTGAAGAGGACATAGCAGGGGAAAAACAAGCAAACAAACAGGAGTAGGAAGATGGTCAAGTGAAACCTTCAATTACCAAGCAGCTCCAGTTATGTGCATCTTTCTTCATGTAGAACAGAAGATTAATGTCACAGATCCACTCCTCCCTGACGAGGAACAACACAGGGTATACTATTTCTCAACTAGCCATTCACGTAAAATTCAGACACACCATGACACTTCTTCCTCTTGGTGCTCCATAAGCTGAATGCAAGCTGTCAGGAGATGGGGCATAGCAGAATGCATGCTTGCATCTGGGAGCATACCACATGCAGCTTAAAAGCAGGGTGAGAAAAATGGTCCTAAAGAATGTATTAACTATTATCACTTCATACCCTAACAAAATATTGTTATTACTCAAATTAAACCACCATTAAATTGAATTAAATTATAGCAATAATTATTGTTTAACTGGTTTTCTGCTCCCAAAAATGCTGCTTTCTTTCATAACCCTATAAAGCAAGAATATATACTAGTCCTGCTAGAAACGCATTCTCTCCTTTATGCATGCATGTGCACACACAGATCCACAGTACTCCAAAACACAGCTAGACACTGTGCTAAGGAATAATGTATTTATTACACTTATTTAATAATAAATGTATTAACATCTAGATCTACTATTAGTTCTGCTCAAAATTACCTGTACGCAACATTATTTTATACTTCTAAATATTTAGAAGTCTTTAAACAAACCTTGCAATACATTCATTTACAAGTCTTCTCAGACATATAAAGGTAAAGGTTTCCCTTGCTCAAAAGCCAGTCGTATCCGACTCTAGGGTTCAGTGCTCATCTCAGTTTCTAAGCCGAAGAGCCAGCGCTGTCTGCTTCTGCAGAAGTTTCCATGGTATTGTGGCAGGCATGACTAAACACCCGAGCGCATGGAATACTGTTACCTTCCCACCGAAGTGGTCCCTATTTATCTACTTGCAATTTCTTGCTTTCGAACTGCTAGGTTGGCAGGGTATAAACCTCAATTAGTTATCCTGCTTGATGTCCATAGGCTCATTAGATATGCTGTTAAGGCTGTTCAAATCTGCAGCCAAACAGCATCTGGAGAGCCATACTTTGCCTTTCCCTACTCTAACCAACTGGATCAGCATTCTACAACCTGCAGGGTCATCTGGACTGGAAATGAGATCCCCTCTGCATCTATAATACTTTATGAGTAATAATGATTTAGCTAAAGGCATCATGAACATTTTGCTCACCAGTAACTCTCATAGCAACACCCTGACACTTACTAGCAAGTTACTGTAACTTTATTGAATTTTGGATTGGATGTGTGTTGCTACGTGCCTAGATTGCCATGCCATCAACAGGGGAGACCTCCCCTAAAAATTAAGTAGCTGTTCTTTTATTGTGACAGCCATCATTCTGTTGGTCAGACTGCTGTATTTTACATTATTTTGAAACATCTGCAACTTTACAAAACAAGATGACTGCCCTAGCTCATCTCACACGTGAGATATGATGAAAACTGGGCACCCCAGTACAATCGTCAATATTTTAGCCACAGTTAGTCACTCTAGAAGTAGAAACTGTACTGACAGATGACAGGTTAAATTTAGCCTTCTCTCAAATTGGTCCTCAGCCTGTGGATGACACATGGGAGTTGAAGGTTTCTCGGGGTGAAAAGAGAGTTGGCAATTGCCAGCTGTGGTTACATCGATGGATCAAATTTTACCACTTACTTCACAGTACTAGCTATAGTTAAAAATGCATCTAAATTTAAAAGAGGGACCGCAGTGGTTCAAGTGGTTAAGACGCTGAACTCGCTGACTGGAAGGTCAGCAGTTCAAAGCCCAAGTGCCACACAATGGAGAGAGCTCCCATATTATGTCCTAGCTCCTGCCAACCTAGCAATTTGACATTGCAATTAGATAAATAGGGACCACTACAGTGGGAAGGTAAACAGCGTTCTGTACACTCCGGTGTTGAGGAATGCCTGCCACATGTCCACGGAAACATCTGCAGACACAGACAGCGCTGTCTCTTTGGCTATAAACAGAGATGAGCACTGAACCCTAGAGTCGGATACAACTGGCTTTCGAGCAAGGACGACCTTCCGGACCAAAATTTAAAAGTTGTCTTTTCATTCATTGTTATTTTGAAATTCCATAACTATTGGACAGACCAGCAGTATAGCACGTTCCTGTTGGTTTTCCTCACTTTCAGTAAGATGTTGTTGCTGTTATCTCAACATCTCTTCTGTTGCCATCACCACAGTAAGGAAGTTTTGTTTTTGTTTGTATTTTCAAGGAACAATATCAGAATTGGCCACTGGGTAACACTGCAGTTTTCTGTATTTTTCTTTTATGCCAGTAATAATATAGATTACCAGTCAGGCCAGGTTATCCTGTTATGGTAATAAGAGTAGACTATACTGCCAGTGACAAAACGCCAAGTGTCAGGCGGTGGTTATTATAAGGATCACCAATATTCAGAATTTGATATAGCAAAAGAAGAATATACCTGCATTTGCCGGCGTATAAGACGACCCCCCCCCCAACATTTCCACTCAAAATATAGTTTGTTATATACTCGCCGTATAAGACTACCCCCTCTTCCGCACACCTTCCACACATCAAATAAAACATAAAAGAACATCAGATTTTATTTCAACATCTCCCTGTGGCCGGCACTAGTGCGCAAGTGCGCATGTGCGAGCTCTGCGTAGACAAGGGGCGGGGCAGAGCGCCGCTGCTTCCCACCGAGCAGAACAGGCTGGTCATGCCGAAAATGCTGGCACCCCTGTCTCGCTGCTGATGCTCGCCGCAGCCACACTGGATACCGCGCGATACTGGAAGGTATGTAGAATGAGGTGGGTGGGAATCGGGAGGCCACTATGGGCACCAGACGTGCATCGGGAGGCCACTAGGCACCAGGCGAGCATCGGGAGGCCACTATGGCACCAGGCGAGCATCGGGAGGCCACTATGGCACCAGGCGAGCATCGGGAGGCCACTATGGGCAGCTATGTCTATCCCAACTGAAGTGCACCCAGCGTATAAGACGACCCCCCCACTTGGAGGCATGTTTTTCAGGGGGGAAAAGTAGTCTTATACGCCAGCAAATACTGTAGGTTGATAACCTACAATGCAATAAACTGGTTTTTAAAAATAATGATAGTGATCAGTTCATTGCCTCAAATGAATAACAGAAAAAATTATTTTAATAACATTTCAAGCACTGCTGAAGTTTGTATAGTATCTAAAAAAAGCCCATTTTTCTTCTAACTGATATTATTATAGTTATAAGTAAAAGGTAGCTTTTCAAGCGATGAACAAAAAACTTGGTACTTTAGTGCATGTAATTGATAGTAATTAAAAGACAGAGTCCCAAAATAAATAAGTAAATAAATAAATAAAAGGAAAAGCAGCATCTCAATTGATCATGATTGTAATATGAAAGTGAGCTACTGCTCCAAGAGAGAAATCATATTTACAATTACCAACTCTCCGCAAGCAAGAAAGAACATGTTTTATCTCAAATGCATAAAGAAGACACAAGTGCAAACCTTCTCTCACTGCTAAGATATATTCAAGACTGTTTGTCATACCTTGTGACGCAGTGGCTAAGCTGCAGCACTACAGCCAAAGCTTTGCTCACAAATTCAAGTTTGATCCTAAAAAGGCTAAAGGTTGACTCAGCCTTCCACCCAGTGGTGGGCAGCAAAAAAATTTACTACCACACTGTGTGCGGAGCCAACATTATGGGCGGAGCCAATATCACGATGTCATGGGCCGAGCCAATGTAAAAAACCCATAAAAATAAGTACACATAAAAATACAAATTAAAAATACATAAAAATACACATAAAAACACATAAAATACACATTAAAATAAATACACATTAAATAGACATAAAACACATAAAATACAAATTAAATAGACATAAAACACATAAAATACACATTAAAAATAAATACACATTAAATGCACATTAAATAGACATAAAAACACATAAAAATACAAATTAAATTAAATACAGTAATACCTCGGATAACGCTAAGACTTGGTTCCACAAGTCTTGGTGTTATCTGATTTTTAGTGTTATCAGATCCATGTTAAAATCCTATGGGATGGATCGGATAACGTTAAAGCTCCATAGAGATACGTTGTAACCACACAGGCTTTAGCGGTTGTTATCCGATCCATCCCATAGGACCTTAACGTTATTCGATCCAATTCTCCTCCCCAGATTACTTAACGTTATGCGATTTTAGCGTTATCCAAGGTAAACGTTATCCGAGGTATTACTGTACACATAAAACACAAAAATACACATTAAAATACACCAACCCACCCCACACCCAAAGATGAGTCAGTTACCCTCGGGAGCAGGCTATAGGGAGCTTCAGTCTAGCAGCTTTTCTTCCTCCTCCCCGCTTGGGAGGACAGCAAGGAGGCTGCACATGCACGCCAAGCACTGTAGGCGTCTATGCACACCAAGCGCTTGGCATGCATGTGCAGTGGGAGAACCGGTGAAAAGGTAAGCCCCCGAGGTGGTTCCCCCCAAAAGCCGCTACTGGTTCTTCGGGACACGGGGGAAAGTTACTACCGTTTCTGGCGAACTGGTGCGAACCTGTTGCTGCCCATCACTGCTTCCATCCTTCCAAGGTTAGTAAATGAGTACCCACCATGTTGTGGGCAAAATGTTAATTAACTTGTGCACCGCCCAGAGAGTGCACTAAGTGCTATGGAGCGTATATAAGTCTAATTGCTATTGCTAATTACCTGTGAACTGCCCAGAGAGTGCTTTAAAGCACTATGGGATGGTATACAAGTATAACTGCTATTGCTTGCTATTGGTACATAACTACAGAGGAAAACTCAGAGGACAAGGTGATCTATCACCTCCTGCAGGTGAGGTCCAGAGTTCAAGACATTTCGTTCCCCCAATGGACTGTGGTCAGGGTGGGATGGGAGTTTTGTGGTTGTGGAAGAGATGCAGGGAGAAGAAGATGGAGCTAAGGTAGTAATGGTAAAAGAAGAAAATGAGTAAATGGTTGTGGAGAAAGGGATGGAACAGTTGGTGAAGGAAAAAGAGTAGGAAGAGGAGGAGATAAAAGGGTCAGAGAAAAAGGGGAGAAGTCTGAGGGAAAGTGCTCAGAGCAACAGGTCTTGAAGCTACCTGTGTGGTGGACATTTATATTTAAGGAGGACTTGTGAATAGGCTGATCTGAATGAACATTCCCCTGGAGCAGTGTTTCTCAACCTTTGGTTTTTGGACTTCAATTCCCAGAAGCCTAAGTCAATCGCCCAAAGCACTGATCAGCTAATGTACTGACTTAGGTTTCTGGGAATGGAAGTCCCACTGTGGGGCCTGTGTCCCATGTTGTGAACCACTGCTTTGGAGGAAGCAAAGCACCTTTTGGTGGGAAGGGAGTCTTGGGAGGCCAAAAGGCAAGATGGGTCATTGGGCAAATGCACGAGGGGAATGCAGCTGGGGCAGTGAGGTGTCCTCACTGCTGGTAGCACGTCCTATAACACTGAAGGGACTGTGAAAGTCTAAGGAAATGTGGGGCAGTGAAGTAACTGTTGGCTACCATTGACTACGAACAGTTAAAACCTGTTCTGAGCACTGTTTTGTATTAAAGTTGATTTGTTGCACCATGAAGAAAAGTGTCTATACTGTCATCACCAGGATAGATGAGAGTGGCAAACAACAAAAACTGTCATCATATATGTTCTAAATAAAGTCTAGCACCTAACCAAATTTCAGAAAATTGGTAGTAATTAGTGAAATAGCTTACATAGACAACACATCTGTTGCACTTAGAAGCATGAGCCAGTGATAAGCATTTACATATTTTGTTTTCACTTGACAGACCAAATATTACTGATTAAATATGCAAGTTTGGGTGATGTGCATTGGCCAAAATTCACCATTTACTGTATTTGCCGGTGTATAAGACACATCGGAGTATAAGATGCACTCCATTATTACCAAAATAGCCCACTATATACAGTACAAGACACACTCCATTTTTCCCGTGTATTTTAGGGGGGAGTGGGTCTTATACACCAGCAAATACAGTAATAATTTTGTAATTGCTGACCTGATTAGCTAAAATCTAAATCATAAAACTGTGCATCATTTGCTTCATTTATCAGCGTGTAATATATGTGTAATATATGTGTATATATTTATATGCTTGTAATATTTGTGTATATATTTATATGCATTGATGCTGGTAAGGGTGGAGAACAAAAGAAGGGGGCAGCCCAAAATGAGATGGCTAGATGGTATTGTAGACACAATGGGCACAGAGCTGAGCGAGTTAAGGAGGATGGTGGAGGACAGAAGTGCCTGGCAGACAGTGGTCCATGGGATCACAAAGGGTCGGAATCGACTGTGCAACTGAACAACTTCCATACCTACAGTCTGCATAAGATATAATCTAGCCTTTTAACAATCTATATTACAGAAACATATCATACTACAAATGAGCTAGAAGTATCCCTAGAAACAAAGGTTTCTGCTTGACTTTAAAAATTAGGAAAATCATTGACATTTTATGGATGTCAAAACTAGTTTTTCCAAGAACTACAGTAACTGTCTAACACAGAAAGGCCAACATTATTAAATGAAGCAGACACTAAAATACTGTAGTCCCATTTTTTGTCCTCCATCATAATTGTAGGTAACCAGTGAGCTGAAGCATGTCCAAATACACATTAAAGGAGTTGCACAACTGGGTTACATAAGCTTTCAACCGCCTATGGCAGAAGACAGTAGAGAGCTATGATATATAAATGTGTCTTTACTTTCAAAGCTCAGACCTAGGAGGCCTTTACTTTCAGAATGAATATGTTTACAATATTCATTCTATAAATGTGAAAAGTAACACTCAAGGCAAAGAATCAGTTTTGCCTTTTATTCAGCCATTACAAATATGGCTTCTGCTTAAAACTGTCAAAGTAATAAAGACATTTTAAATGCTAAGCTAAAATTAAGTGATGTTTTATATAATGTGTCACAATTTATTAAATTAAATTTGCTCTCTTAGGCAAGAACAGTATCACCTACTTGACAAAGTAAAATTACTGTTTCCACAATTCCTAATAGTATTAGAAGTCAGGTTAACTTTTTGTAAATCATAACATTTCTCCAAACATTTATGGATCCAGAGTATAAACAAGAGGAAAACTGGACCATGGACTTGATCAAGTCCATAAACAGCATAAAAAACATGCAACTGACATTCAATTCATGATAACGAGAACCAATAACCTCCCCTTGTCCCTCAGCAAGAACACAAAAGATTTCACAACATCAACGTAAATTGGGAATGGGAAACTGTAAATAGTCCTCAACTATCTGCTCAAACTGTTCACTATTTATCAGCTTTATTGGGAAAACAGTAATTTATGAGGTTGGAATTAACATATTCACTCACTACTGTTGCAAATAACAATGCCCAACAGCATTTTTAAAGGAACAAGGGCTAAGGAAATGTAATGTGATGAATTTGAGATGGTATGGACATTCATAAAGGAAAAGGAAAAAGCTGGTCCTTTTCCTGTTTCCCCGCACCAAGCATCTGTTTTGTATTTTCTTCTATATTTTTGTAAATATCCTGAAGATAAAATAGTGGAATTACCCACAAGGAGAACCAAAAATTGTTGTTTTTTGTTGGCATAAAAACATACTGTGTGTTAATACAATATTAACACACTTCCTGGCAGTGTTGAAGTAAGAAGTAATGTAACAATTTAGTATTCAGAAATAAACTTCAAAACTCTGAGCAATTCAACTGTCAACAGTATTGTATTGCAACAAAAAAAGAATGTACAGTAAGAAAGGTAGGATCAAATGCTTGTTCTCATCATAACAGTTATATCTGATGTACAGAACTGGTATTCTTGGAGTTGAGCATACAGTTGTACCTCGCTTAAAGAGCATAATGTGTTCCACAGGATTTCTCTTTAAGCGAGTTTGCTCTTTAAGCGAAACACCATTGAAAGTGACCAGTTGTGGGGGGGATTGTGAACCCTGATTTATTTGTTAAGCGAGTTTTTGGTTGGTTTTATTTGTTAAGCGAAGCGAACATTCAGAGAAAATTCTGCTCTTTAAGCGAGTTACTCTTTAAGCGAGGCGCTCTTTATGCGAGGTTTGACTGTATTGTTATTTTGTTTAACTTTGAAATAAAAATAAAAGATTTTTCTTACTAAGTTTTAGTTTTTCATGTTGTTTTAAGTGAGAAAAAAACCCAGTAAAATTACCTTTGGAGACTTCAAGTTCTTTCCTATAAAAGAAAAATAAAACACAATGCAGTTACAGATCTAGCAGTTCAAAACATTTTATAAACAAAGAAAAACGTTCTATAAGTAGGCTAAGGAAAACTTCTGTTTGCACAATCAGAGTTGCAAGTAAGTTATAAGCAACAAAAGTAATCACAATCCTTTCATGATTAATTTATTTAACTTCTGTTCCCTCTGATCACTAAAATTGCTATGAATGTATAGGATAATCATTGGATCTGTGCAGGGAGTAACAACTGATAGTTTTTACTTTCAACTGTCCAGCTCTTAAACAGATATCTCATTCTAGTTGCTGTTAGTTTTGAGGTCCTTCTCTGTTGCTACTCCAAGACCAGCGATGGCAAACCTTGGCACTCCAGATGTACTTGAACTTCAATTCCCAGAAGCCCTGATCAGGTGTACTGACTTGGGCTTCTGGTAATTCAAGTCCAAGAACACCTGGACTGCAAAAATTCGCCATCACTATCCTAGACTCTGGAACTCTCTCCCACAGGTCAGGCTGGTCCCATCTTTGCTGTCTTTCTACAAACAGATGAAGACCTCTCTCCCCAACCAGGCTTTCCCTTAGCAACTGGCTGTTTAAGTAGGGTTTCATAAGTCAGGATTAGCACGGTTTTGTTTCTAACTTATCTGTGTTGTACTTTTGTTTGGTCATTTTAAAAAATGTTTGGTTCTTTTTAATATTTCAACTACAGTATTCTTTTCAGTTTTTTAATGATGTAACTTATCTTGGGTCCTTTTAAGACGAAAGACAGGCTAAAATCTTATATGATTGTGATTGTGATTATGATTATGATTATTATAAACATTTATGTTTATGTTATAAACAAAGAACCTCCATACACAACACATGGATGAACACAATTGCAGAGATGTCACAACATAGTTTCTTGGTAAATGAAAATAAGACTTTTAAAATATCAACTTTAAATATTTTGTCATGAAAATAGCAAATATTTGATTTTTTATTTTATTTTTTGGAAAAAACATTGCTTGTTATTCTGAAATCTAAAAGGCAAGAACAAATAGTAATAAACTCACAACCTAATATTTAAAAGACACTCCAGTAAGAAACACTGACAGATGATTGAAGATCAACCAAGAAATAAATATGGGGAGTAACGAAAGAAAAATTGAGGGGGAAGAATCTGAATCATTTTTATTTTTGACATGTTGAATTTGAGACTCTGGTGAGATCTCAGACTGGAAATACAGGCAGGCAGAGATTCAAGTCTGGAAAACAACAGGGTAGGCTAGAAAGAAGAGATCCAGTCTGATGCCATCAGCATCCATATGGTACCAAATGATAAGCATCTGCTGAGGGCAAGAGAAAAGAGAGCAAATGCACAAATAAAATAGCAAGAGATTGCCAAACTCCCAACAAAGACATAAGAGGCACAGCAAGCACCTGAAGCAGTGGAAATGTCAAAAGAATAAGCAGAAAAATAAGAGAAAAATATCTGAAAATCTTAAGGCAAGAAGCTAATCAAGCAACGACCATACAAAAGAAAGGACAGATTGCAAAAAATAAAATTACAATAGGGAAAATGTCAAATGCACCTTATATAATAAATAATTAATTCAATGTCAAGATTTTAGAATTTGCTATCAGTATAAAAATCCTACACATCACTTGACTAATAAAAGGGGAAATCACATAGATATACACGATGAACTGACGAAAGGTGCAGTAGTTTGGAATCAAACATTTCAAAGACAAAGAGAAACAAAAGCTCTAAGAAGCAGTAACCAATAAATTTTTTAAATCAAATTCATTACTACAATTCTTTACATGTGTAGAATTTTCATGTCTACATAAAAGGTAAAACTTATCTTTACCTGTCTTTTATATGCATCTTGGTTTATTATCTGTAAATTATTCTAGCATGCTTCAAGACAATGTTTAACAAAACATTCTTTTAAGGTGAAAATTTTTAAGAAGTTGCCATTCTTTTAAGAAAATTCTCAAAAGGAGTTCCTGTTTCTTATGTTATACTAAAAAAGGTATATCATACAATGACCTCTATTTCCAATGTTTCAGAAACACAGGTCGCCCCTCCCATATGCACAGGTTCAGCACTTATGGTTTCAGTTATCTACAGGTCTAAAAACACTCAATAAAAAATTCCTGAAATATTTATTTGGCGCATTACCAGAGATGGCCACTAGAGGTCACTGTCTGCAATATGAAATACTGTATAGAGCAGGAGTTCTCAACATTTTAAAACTGGGGGCCAGGTTACGCTTCCTCAGACAGCTTCGGGGGCCAGACAGCCATTTTGCCCTTCCTCCACCACATGGCACTTCCGTGTGTGGTGGAGGGGGGGGGCACATTAAATTGTGCTATGGGCTGCATCCGGCCCACAGGTTGCAGGTTGAGAATCTCTGGTATAGAGTTTGCTGTTATCCTTAGTCCTTGCATTTAGGGTTGGAGTCCATAAATGCAAGACCAACATGCTCAAGTGGGGACTGCTGACAGGGAACAACACACGGTGTGAATGTGGAGAGACATAGAGTCCGGCCCATTTGCTGGCCTGCCAATTGCTACCAGAGACATATACCAATGAGGACTTGCGTTTGGGCAATGACAGAGCGAAGAAAGTGGCTTCGTTCTGGCAATCCATGATTTAATCAGGACACGACAGAAGAAGATCCTTGGTCCTCTGGTTAATTAGTTTGGTTCTTCTTCTTCCGTGCCTAGGCCAAAATAAGGGCACATTTTGGTGAGTTCATTCTGCAGTTTCTTTCACCTGGTGTAGTGTGAGAAAGATTAGATGGCAACACAAGGTTGCTGTTACCAGGGACGCCCGATTGTGGCTCAAGAATACCACAATTTTCAAGGAGGCTCTGGTCAGAGCTTGCTTTTCGTCTGCTCTTCAGACCCAGGGAAACAAACATTTGGAGCCAAGTCTTCATAGACAACTTGGAGAGGGGGAACTGCAATTACATCTCTAATCAATTGATGGGACACGACTGCTCTGTATTTCTTCCTGGAGGCAGAAGTACAGCTCCTCTCAAGCTAGGGACAGAAACATAAGTGTGCTTCTCCTTCTAGCAAGAAAGAACATGTGGCCCTCCTGATTTTGCTGAACTGCAGCTGTTCTTATGTTTCACAGTAATACTAAGCAGGAGCAGGGCTAGGCATTTGTAGAAGCTGCAGCTCAAAAGCATCTGGCTTTAAAAATAAAATATATTATTAGGTTTATTCTAATGTTTATAGAGTTTTCTAATGTTTTATCCTCTTTTCTTTTTGAGATAACCCTATGTTTGTGTACTGAAACTGAGATGTAGCTATTATTAAAGTAATTAATTAATTTAACAAAATCAAATGTAAACATAAATAGATTCATGACAGAAATCCTGTTGCATAACCTACACATATGGAAGCAGTGGTGGGCATCAGCAGGTTTGCACCAGTTCACCAGAACCGGTAGCAGAAATTCTGGCTGGCCCTGCCTATCCAAGTTTTGAAATAAAGTAGTCCTAATTCAGGTGAAACACAGGGCTTCCCCCCTGGCCATACCCACCATACCACACCCACAGTGAAGTAGTAAAAACAATTTTTAGCCCACCATTGTATGGAAGGGTGATGATATCACTGTCCAGAGATTTTTTTTTTAGTAAAGCATCCTACTTCTGTTCCACAGTTTTTCTAACTTCTGTGTAATCCCTTTCACCACGTGGTAGCTATGAAAAATATGTAGGTAAAAACTTAACAAAAACCTTCCCGAACCAGTAACATCGCCCAGCAGCACAGAATTTGGGGAATGAAAGGCTTCTTCCGTACATTCTGCAGTTTCCATGCAGTGAAATATATCAGACAGGAGTCAGAAGATCTTCAGAACAGAAGCAAGAGTATTTAAATTACCAAAAATTACTCCTGCCAGTAATGGAATCACTTTTGTACAGGTGTAGTTATGTCACCAGAATTTCAGCCTATATTTTCAAACTTACCGTTTAGTCTTCTTGTAATCTTCCAAATGTAGCGCATGCATGTGCTTGTATCTTTCCAACTCACACTGTCCACAGAGGTCCTCAAGATACAATAAATGGTCCTCAATTTCCTTAAAATTTGCTTCCAACTGGGCTGTGTAACAAATTATCCAAAATATCAGAATAAGAAAAGTCCACTTCCACAGAGGTCTATCTGCTGAATTGTTCCATGTAAAAACTGTAGTCTCTACTGACAAAGAGATGAAAACCACTAGTTTCTTCCCCAAAGAGCATTCCCGATTTTTTCCTTGTTAAAGCAGATGCTAGTTAGTGCATACTCACCAAGAATTTTTTAAAAACTAGATATTTTAGAACAGGGATTCTCAACCTACGGCCCATGGACAGGATGTGACCCCACGACGCCATTTCATGTGGCCCACTGCCATCGCCACCACACCAGGAAGTGCCATGTGGTGGAGGAAGGGCAAAATGGCTGTCCGACTCCCGAAGCTGTCTGAGGGAGCATGACCCAGCCTCTGGCTTAAAAAGGTTGAGAACCCCTGTTTTAGACATACCCAGGAAAATGCAAGACCAGCAACACTTAGAAACTAGATAAATTTCAAAGCAAACAAATTGTTTTCATATTGCCTTCCCAATGCAAAGCCTTCTCAACAGTATTCACAGAATAAAACCAACATCATCTAATATAGGGTACAATCTTTACTTTAAGTTGAGAACAATTGAGATGTGTTTAGACAGTGCATAAGCCCCATATGCTGGCACAAGTGCCCTTAGGCCAGCCTAACACCATAGGCTGCCTGTTAGCTGCTGATTGGGAGCTGTCAACTCTGTTTCCACAGGGATTGTGCTGGGTTTGTAGTTTTTAATTTTTTTTTTTCTTTTGTGCTATTTTCCTGCCACATGCCCATGGAAAACATCTGCAGATGCAGAGAGCACTGGCTCTTTAGCTATAAACAGAAATGAGCGCTGGACCCTGGAGTCAGATAAGATTGGCTTTCAAGCAAGGGTGACCTTTACCTTCTCTATTTCCCTCTTAGGCCACCAGAAGCCCCTCCCCGCCTGACCTGGGAGGAGTTGGATACAACATAGTCTTAGCCAGCCTAACTAGTTAGGACTGTGCCCATAGTTAATTAAAACACTTCTGTACATCAAATTACAATGCAGGTTGCATGTGTCACCATAGTTCGGTCAGACAGCTCCAGGAAGAGGTATAACAGAGTGGACCGGAGAGATGTCTTAGTTGTGCCATCTGGCAGAGAGGCTCGACTCTCTGGCACTAGAAAGAGGGCCTTCTCCTTGTTTGCTCCGACTTTGTGGAACTGGCTGCCTCCGGAGTTGCACCTCCATACGGAGCTATTGGCTTTCAGGAAGGGTGTGAAAACTTGGCTGACAGGATTGGTGTGGGGTAATGATGGGTTATTGACCCCTCCCCGCTGGCTTATTTAACATCTTATTTAACATCTTATTTAACAGCTTATACTCACCCTTCTATTCCCCTTACTCCTTTACTTAAAGGAATGAGATGTTGTTTTAATATGGTTTTTAATTGTTTTTAGAGTTTTAACTATGTATTGTATATTGGTTGTAATCTGCCCTGAGTCGCCTGTGGGAGTAGGGCGGAATATAAATTTAATTAGTTAAATAAATAAATAAAATAACAGCCATACTAACTAGAATTCCATAAACACATTCCTGGCAACTGCCCTTTGACTGACCAGAATCACCTTTATCTTATCTAGTTTACATTTCAGTTTATCTGCCTTCCTCTAGTACCTTACCAAATATCAGCATTGGTTTAGAACCAAAACAGATTCTATGGATTATGATGGAAAGTTTTTTTTAAAAAAGTTGATCCTCATGAGCATAGTGATAGTGAACCGTGGCATTGTAGCAGATTAACATATACTTTTCATTAAAAACTGAAAAGTATACATTAATATTGGACAAACACAGGCAAAAATACATCTACAGGAACTTTGTCAACTACTATATCTAAGTCAGAATAATCCAATTTTTTCTGTAAAGTATCTTGAAAATTCTTCATAGCAGGCTGTGGAGTAATTTATATTCTCTCCAGTAATTTACATTCTTGCCTTTAACCAGTCAAGATAACACCATTGAATTACTGTACTCTGAGTAGACACAATGCTAGCAGAGAAAAATACTTATGAACATAGCATAGGCTTTATGAGTTCCGCCTTGAGTTTGTACTCAGCGTTTGCTGCCCCAATTGTTTCATCACAGTCAACTTTCTCATAAAACGAAAGGCCAAGTTGGCTCTACTCTGCAGGAGATACAGTACTTGGGAACAAATTTATCAACTATCCTGGCAATTTCCCCAAATTAGAGGTTGTTCAAGGTTTTAGTCAAATCATCTACTAAGCCTGCAAGAAATTCCCCAAGGGCCACTAGGAAACTATCCAGACCCACTAGTGTCCTGGACAGACCATCTTAGATCCTCACCACAATAACGTTTTGAGTCCTAGTGTGTTTATCCCCCTAGGTAGTAATCTATGCACGAAAATGCAAGCACAGAGGGTTCTTCCAGACCAAGAGCACCATCATCCTGCCTGACATTTAAAACAAAATTCCAGAATGTGTCCTGCCACATAAGTATGGCACTTAACAGAGAACCACAGTAAGTACATAACATTGTAAGCCACTCCTAACAATGTGGACTCAATAAGAACAGTGAAGTTCCCCAGCACAATAATCTGAGGGGAGTCCAACTGTTGTTATGTGCTGATTTACAGCAAGCTTATACAGTAAATGAATGACCTCAAAAATGTGGTAAAATTACATATCTGTTTGATGCTTTTACATTAGATTACAATCTAAATGTTAATCAGAAATAAAAAGAAAATTCTAATCTTTCTAGTAGAATTTACTCCAAATTATTTACATGATTACAGTATTAGTTAAATTTTAAAACAGATTCTGGTGTGCTTAGCAGAGACAATTCCTGAATCCAATAGAAAATCAAAACTAAAGTAGACCCATTAAATCAGTGGGGATTTGGTAGGTAATTTTCCATACCTTCTACTGAGTCAATGGGCCTAATCCAGTTGTGATTTACTGGATTTCAGCCAAAGCAATAAATTTGTGTAATAAAATGGTTATCTTAGTCTATCCATTTCAGACACTGATTTCTAGAAAAGTAGTCATTGAGCAGCCCCTAGTGAACAGCTAATTTATATTATTGGGAGTCCCTGTTTTCTTAACTATCTACAATGCACTTTTCAACTTCCAAGCATTACACCTGCTTTGTGAAAAAAGGGATAATTTGTTCAACAAGCATTAGTAATTGTTGAGACATTAGAGCTAATGTTAATATCAGTTGTATTAGTGCAACACAGTTAAATCAATTTTACACATTTAAACAAAATACGGTAAGGAGCACCACTATAAGAAACAATCCAAATTTCTAGTTAATAATTATGTAATTTGCTCTTACTCTCTCTTATGAAAACCCGGGTTTAGTATGATAGTCACAACAGCATAAATCCTCTGTGGGACTTTTAAAACAAAGGTGAGGTGTGGAAACTTCAAAAATAAGACCAAAACAATACAGCTGAGTACAGTTCTGAGTACAGTTCTGTTATGTAACAACAGTTTGATCAGGAAAGAATTACAGTAAAAGAGTGACATCACTCCCTGCGCCATTATTCTCACACCTCCACCAAAGTTGTCACTTGACCTAAAAAAGGGAGATACAAATCTTGCTTGCATTTTAATCCCTCTCTTTATAAATATAGCTTGCAGGAAGAGGATGGAGACTAGGAGCAAAAAGGAACATTTTTAAAATCCTATCCCCCCCCCCCCCAACCTCCAGTTGTATTTAATTAAGAAAAACTTCAGGAACTCAGTAAGGGATTTCTTTAGCTCAACATGTAGTTTAGCTTCAAAATAAATGATTTAAAAGAAGCAATTTATTTTATTTCAAATTTAAATAAATTAGTTTGCTGCAGCACAAAGAGACTTTTGTACCTTAAAGACTGGCAAATCTCATAGCATCAACTTCTGTGAACTATGGCCTACTTTGCTGCATTTATCTAATTTAGGAGGAGAAACAGATTTCACTGTACAAATTGATCCCATGGCATATTTGTTTAGAAGCCCTCTTTTGTTCATTAAAGCCTGCTGACAGTAAGTATTTACTTAAAGCAGCCATTTTGACCTGAGAGTGAAAATGAGTTAGTGTTAAGCATGAATAGAAAGGAGCCAGACTGCTCAAATATGAAATCTGTTAGGCAATTGCAGGCCACTTCCTCTGGCAACCTAAGCTAGCTTTCAGGAATGTTGCCTGCAACCACTTTAAGCTACCTGTTGGAAGAGTGAATCCAAATGCATAAAGGCAAACATAAGATTTCTTGCCAAAATATTAAAATATAAAGTCAATCACTCTAGGATTATCATTTATTATCCATTTCAAAAAATATACATAAGATAGCAGAAAACAGAATATTTTTGAAACCTCTGAAATACTTAGTATATAAACCTTTCTACAATAGCAACACATTTTTTTAGATCTATAGAAAAATGTTGCAGTACAAAGCACAGCCAAACACCCATCTTTCCTTAAAGGTTCTCTGTTTCACTTCTAGTTTTCTCTCCACATGCGAGGCACATTCCATGATTATCAAGAATGTTCAAGCTCTCATAAACCAAGGGGATGATCTGCATTGGGATTTGGAGTGCCACTACTGTACTGTATTCTGATTTTGCTAGAACATTTAGTTGCCTTCAGTACTACTTTGGCAGAACTGGATAAAAAAAAGTTTTCAAAATGTTGTTTCACAACAGCCTACAATTTTCACCAAATGTACATGCTGAGGGACAGAGCTGCAGTCCAGCAACATCTGAAAGGGCACACTTTGCTTTATGATACATTTCTGAGAAGACTCTCTGAAGTACTGAAAGTACAGTTTTGTAGAGACACCTTTGAAGAGGGTAATCTTTCTCAGAAGGCAGTGCCAGATAATTATTACTCCATTCCATGAACCGCGCCACCAAGATCCTTCATGTATCCTGCAACTTTTTATTTTCATATGAAATCACCAAGAAAGTCATCCAAAAGTTTACCTGAAAAGTCACTAATATGTCGATCATTTTATTTATCTCATTTATTTAACCAAAGAGGTTTGAAAAAGTTGGGGTTTTCTTTAAAAACTACAACTCCCAGGACCCCTCGTGACCATATGTATAGTGCAAAAAGCAACATTTTCAAGCTATGGACAGAAGACACTTCAAACCAATATCTTAGCACAATGCAACATTATTTTACATTTCTTGAAAGCTCTCTTTAGGAATGTTTTCGAAAAGGCAAGATATATAGTAAAATCCCTACTTACATAAAAAGTCTGCTCTGTAGACTTTTGCTTAAATCGTTTTTTATGTAACTTGAAGCAAACTCATAGGAAAAATTATTTTTTATGTAATTCAAAGCAAACCCACAGGAAAAATAAAAATTTTATGTAACTCGAAGCAAGCCCATAGGGAAATGAATTTTTACATAACTTAAAGCAAACCCATAGGAAAAAGAATCTTTATGTAACTTGAAGCAAACCCATAGAAAATCATGTAAATCAGGACATGGTTTTAGCACAAAATCATTATGTAAGTCGAATTTTATGTAACTTGAGGCATATGTAAGTCAGGGTTTTACTGTAAATCTATTTTTAAAATGGGTGAAATAAAAACAAACATACTTACCTAAGCTAGCTATTGTGGATTCCAAATCTGCTAAAAATACTGGAATTTGCTGAAGCTGTTCCTGAAGATCTAAGAGGTTACTTTTCTTCTTCTCCCAATGGGCAGAAAGCATTACAATTTCACTATCCACTAGCTGCAACATAAAATACCATAAATAAAACTAAAAATAAGAAACTTGTAACTTCCTTTCAAACACCATAATCAGACTGCTATCAGAGCCACATACCAGAATATAGTAAAACCTTGGATTATGCTAAAATTTGGTTCCACAAGTCTTAGTGTTATCCAATTTTTAATGTTATCCAAAGCATGCATCGGATAACGTTAAAATCCTATGAGATGCATCGGATAATGTTAAAACTCCAGAGATACATTGTACCTGGCAAAGACTTTAGCAAACATTATTCAGTGCATCCCACAGGATTTTAACGTTATGCGATGCAATTTTTTTTCCAAATTGCTTAACGTTCTGCTGTCTTAGCATTATCTGATGCAAACATTATCCGAAGTATTACTGTATTATGTATGTGTTTGTAGCTGCTGACTTCTTTTTACAATTACCAAATATATTCAAGTAGTAATGAAAAGCTAATAAGTTATCTTTAGCCGTTACTTTCATGGGATTTATATACAGTAATACCTCGGATAATGCTAAGACTTAGTTCCACAAGTCTTGGTGTTATCCGATTTTTAGTGTTATCTGATGCATGTTAAAATCCTGTGGGATGGATCGGATAACGTTAAAGCTCCATAGAGATACATTGTAACTGCACAGGCTTCAGCGGTTGTTATCTGATCCATCCCATAGGACCTTAACGTTATTCGATCAAATTCTCCTCCCCAGATTACTTAACGTTATGTGATTTTAGCGTTATCTGAGGTAAACGTTATCTGAAGTATTACTGTACAATTATTTTTTCTAATGTAATCTTTTTCAATTCCAAAACAAAAAGAAATCAAAATTATAACATTAGACAGAATCTTACTGGTGTTTGCATAACAGCTAACTGTGGTTAACTGACATGTTCCTAACACACATCTGGAATGCATGGTTGGTGCCACAGACCTGTCTGTGAAGTCAAGATGCATCTCAGCACTTTGCCAATCAGCTGCAATTAGCTTGGCAAGTTAACCAAACCTCTCACAAACAGAGAATTCCCACCATTATTTTTCTATCTCTTCAACCATATTCTCTTTAAAAAAACTTGTCCATCATTTCAAGTATCTCAGTAAGTGAAGTCAAAAGATGACTTTTACCATAATCAACTAAATTTAACATTTACAATTATTTGTAAATGACAACAGATTTATACAATTTGAAGAGACACCACCTCCACCCACAATACTGCCAAATTCTGTGCTGCAGAAAAACAACCCTGGCAGGTCCTTTTAGTATATAATATTCAAAAGGAGCAGAAATGCTCCTTTTAAAAATATATTTTAACTTCTGTTTTTTGTTTGTTTGTTTGTTTTGGCGGTACTATGCTGATCTTGGACCATAATAAAGATAGATTGACTGACAATTCTTTGCAATTTTGCTATATTCTGTTTTCTATTTAACCAATTATTCCCCTTTTATGCAGCTGCAAACAACCTTTCGAGCCCCAAAACTGGGGTCAGGTTCCATACACATATGCATATACCAATGACATTTTCCCCAGTGCAAAACCATGAAGAGCCTCTTCTCTGCTTTCTCTTTCATCATGGAAATACACAGTATGTGCAGAAAGAACAGCCTATAAGAGGACAGTTGAAAAGAGGCTTCCACATTCTGTCACCAAAATTATCACAAAGACTGTACTCTTTTCTCTGAGACAATTCATGTACTTGAAAGGTATCATCGTCCCTGAACAAAAACACCACACCTAAATAAAAACTATTTTAATTTTTTAAAATTAATTTCTGTACATGGTTTACCTCTCCAGCTTTTGCACATTCTTTTGCCCCTCTGTGAAGAGCTGCCCAAGAATTTTCATACCTTCACAAAAAGATACAGTAGTAAGTAGTAAGATTAGATGCAGTAATATGATTAGGTGACAAATACTATAAAGGAGAATGATAACTTTGACAATGCTTAAATTTTATGAAAACATACAAGGCTACATCCAAAATTAGTATTTTGTTTACCAACGAGAGAAATGTGAATCCATTCACATTCATTTGTTGAAGAATCAACCAGTTAACTCAAATAACTCTCTACAAAGGAAAGCCTTGTTTGCAACTTATTAATGTAGCTCTCCTGTAGCCCAGCAAGTGATGTACAGTAAAACCTCATATAACACTAAAACCTGGTTCCACAAGTCTTGGTGTTATATGATTTTTAGTGTTATCTGATCCTCTATGGGATCCATAGAGATACATTGTAACCAGACAGGCTTTTGCGGTTGTTATCTGAAGCATCCCATAGGATCTTAATGTTATCTGATGCAATTCTTCCCCCCAGATTCCTTAATGTTATGCGATTTTAGTGTTATTCGATACTAATGTTATATGAGGTATTACTGTATCTTCAGAAGATGTACTTAATAAACTGTAATAAGCTGTAACCAAATACAACAGATTTCCTCTTTATTCATTTTCTTAAACAGTACTCTTTCTGTCTGGGTCCACGTAAGCACATCAACAGGAGCATCAAGCTAGAGAAACAATCACCTCTCTCTCTTTCCCCCTCCCTGTTTTTTTCAATACAGGAAGGGAAAGCAAAGACACAAGCCTCCAGCAATTGGCTTGACTGGTTCAGTCGGAGCGTGCAGCTCAAGAAGATTAGGTGGGCTGGGCTGGATTCTCTGTGGCCGAGCAGAGTGTGGGGAGTCCCCAAACTGCTGGGGGTGGGGGTGGGCAAGGAGGGAAGTGACAAGGAGAGGAGCTTTGGCCTCCTTTACTTCTTTATGATGATGGATCGGATAACGCTAAAATGAACGTTATCCGGTGCAAATCTTCCCCCCAAATTTGTCGTCGTTATGCAGTTTTAGCGTTATCTAGTGCAATCGTTATACGGGGTATTACTGTAGATCAATATTTTTAAAAAGGGGGAAGCCCAAACACCAGTATCTCCTGCATTTTTGCCAACATGGTGCTACCGTAACTTAAGTCCCACTGATTTCAGCAGGCCTACTCTAAGCAGGGCAACCACTGAATATAGAGTATGTAGCTAACAAGAAACATAGTTGCTACTACATTCAGTCTAACAGTTTCTTTGTCATTTCACTTAGAAAGTTGAGATGAAGTTTTTAAAATATATATTTACAGAATTTACAGACTTACATTAGTACAGCTCTATAAATGTTTATTAAGACATGTTGCCCTGAAAGTACTATAAGTTTGCAGCTTTAAAACTCTGAAATTAAGTAACAAAATTGCTGGTATTGAGAAGATTCTCTCTCACAATAAAACATTAGTAGAATTCCAAATTTCCACAATCTTACAAACCAAGATATTTACAAATCTGAGTGGAAAATGCATACCATAAATGTAAGATAAAAATCACAGTTACTTATTTACCTAAGCCAGTTAAACAATAGTTCTCCTAATATACTTCCACATACTGTATAAAATACAAATATAACTGAAATAATAGGAGAACATCAGTAAGGCAATTACCTGCTCAGCAGCACTAATCCAGCAGAGAACTCTGGCAAACATTGTACAGACCTATAATTTATAGAAATATATTAGGCAAACCTTAAAAAGGCTAAAAGTTCTCAAATAAATGTTTAGAACACCTTTTTCATAATTATCTTTATTCAATGCATCTATTAGCTGAAGTTCTACATTTTAAAAATATAATAATACAATAAAACAAAGTAGAATACAGAAGATGAAAGTACAGTAGCAGTGGAATTATTATTTTTTAGTTTAGAAAACAAAATTAAAATTAGTAGCAGTATAAAAGCTATAAAGAAATTCCTAAAATGTCAGAAATAATTTTAAAAGATTTTCACATCACACCAAAAATAAAATAATGCAATTACCGTAATCAGCAAGCTTTTGTGGTTTAAATAATATTTCCGGCTATGCATCAATATGTGCAGTACAGTGCAGAAATATTATAAATGAAAGTCCCAAAACTTCATGGCAGAAATTTGCCAGGCATGATGAGCTCAAAGCTGGTTACAACTGGGCTGTGGTAGGTGTGCTTAATGCTCCATTTGTGGTAGCAAGTGGTTGGAATTAAATCAATTTTGAGGAGAGTTATAATTTTTCTGCACTGTACACAAGATACTGGTACACAGCCTGAAGAAAAGGTATCTCAACCATAAAAGCTTGCTGGTAATTTTTTTTAAGAGGACTGTCTCTTTGAGCCATCCAACTCACTTCTTTTCATGGGGTTACCAGATGAGAAACTTGGATGATAATCTTAGGGTCTAGGCCAGGAGTTAGCAACCTATGGCCCACAGGTCAAATCCAACCCATGGTGCCAAATCATCCAGCCCCTGCCCTCATTCCAGCAGCAGCCACCACCAGTGGTTGCATTTACAGCAGCCGCAGATACATTTTTGGATAGGGGACCACTGGTCCCCTCAACTGTCTGAGGGAATGTGACCCAGGCCCCAACTTTCAAAGGTTGCCAACCCCTGGTCTAGACAAATAAATAAGAGGTACAAGTACTCACAGCTCCAAGAATAACGGCAAGTCCCTTTTGAGATATGTTTTTTGAAATAATAACTTCAATTTACTTCTATGTCTATCATATTCAGCTTCATCTACTTGGTCCCAAGGATATATTGTAGGGCAGAACACCTAAAGCCCCCATACTATATTACAAACTCCAGAATGCTGATCAAAGCAATGTGTAATGACTATTGCTACTACTGCAGGTTATAGTTCAAGCTGTTCCCACTGCAACAACTAACTAAAAGACAGTAGCTAATTCCATGTTTTACAAGAATTGGCACAATAATTTAAGATCAAAGTCTAATGTGATTTGGGAAATATCAAAAGAAAAAAGAAAATTAGGTCAACATAATTCTGTCTTGAATGCTACTCATTAGAACAAAGTATTATGTGACTTTATGTGAATACTATGCAATTATTCTCACTAAATAAATATATATTCCTTATGAAACAATGTTTTGTAAGTAAAGAACCCAACAATACCTCTGTTTACTTGTTTTGGTTTCTCTTGATTTATCTCCCAAAGTCTTCAGCCTAGAATAGATAGCATAAAGCAATAAGTTAACTCATAAGAATGCCACAGATAATACGACTCACTTCTTCACTGGCACATTGGATGCATTCATACATCATGGCCAGCCAATCATTGCAGATGTAAAACAAACTACAGTAAAACCTCGGATAACGTTAAAACCTGGTTCCACAAGTCTTCGTGTTATATGATTTTTAGTGTTATCTGATCCTCTATGGGATCCATAGAGATACATTGTAACCACACAGGCTTTCGCGGTTGTTATCTGAAGCATCCCATAGGATCTTAATGTTATCTGATGCAATTCTTCCCCCCAGATTCCTTGATGTTATGCGATTTTAGTGTTATTCGATACTAATGTTATATGAGGTATTACTGTACTGTATATTTTATCTTCCCCACTTCTGATTCATTCCTCTCAAGCTTTCAACAAGACCTAATTGTAGAAAACATAAGATAGTAATTGTAGGAATTGTGTCTACTTTTTTATGCCATCACCTCATTGTTCTGAGTGAGTATAGTTGTTCCTTCCAAATATTTATTACATTTTGCTTTTGCTACAGACATTCAGGGTCTATTTTTTAACAGGATGTCAGCCAGCATCCACTTTAGCTTGTGTCTGTCAGCACAAGAAAGCTATTCAGTATGTTCATCACTCAAGTACAGTATACAAATTATTAAGTCTAATGAAAGGTTTTGATGTAGTGCTAGGCCTTTAATAAATCATTTCAGATTATTTGACAGCTTGATTTCCATTATCTTCTGAAGTCAAATATATCCTCAAATATTGGACATTAATAGTACCGTATATACTCAAGTATAAGCTGACCCGAATATAAGCCGAGGTACCTAATTTTACCTGAAAATCTAGGAAAATAGATTGACCCAAGTATAAGCCAAGGGTGGGAAATGCAGCAACTGCTAGTAAGTTTCAATCATCAAAATACATGAAAATATGGTAAAATTAATTAAATTGTTGACATGTCCCAATCCAATGCGGTCTTGGGATCCTCATAGTCATTGACCCGAGTATAAGCCATTTCCCCTTTTGGGAGCTCATTTTGAGGACTAAAAAACTAGGCTTATACTCGAGTATATACAGTATTTCATATTGTTTAGTCTAAAATACCATTATTTCAATGCTACCAAATACACTGAAAATATATATATTGAAGCTATAAAATGATATCATGCTGTGAACACTGTAGTGATATGGCTATAATAATAATTGTGTGCTGCCAATTCTGACTCATGGCAATCTTCTTCAGGTTTTCTAGGTAGACAGTACTCAGAAGTGGTTTACTGTTTTCTTCTTCTGTGGACATTCTGGGCCTGCGTAGTTTGCCAAGCCCACACAGGTAGCAATTCTGGGATGCAGAGTGGGAACTGAACTCCCAACCTCTAGCTCCACAGGGTGCAGTTACATGTTTAAAAAGCGACAGACTTACCTCAAATTTGATACTGGAGAAATTGATTTAAATTTATTCATTTACATAATGCACAAGCAGTCTCATATTATATGCCCCTAACAGGGTTTACCTGAAGCAGTCTTAAAAGGGTTGTTTATTTAAAACCAATATGTGTGTTGCGTTACATTATACTGATTTTGTGTGTGTGCCCAGATCAGTTTATATTTCCTCTCAATACATTTAGAAATTCATTTAAATTTTTAAATTGCAACCTCACTGAGTTATCTAGCCAGCTATCCTCTTTTTTAAATTATGCATTAGAAAAATCTAGGTTCACTTAACTATTTAACACATCTACTCTTGAAAAAACAAGATAGAAAATATCATTAAATCCAGTTAACATCAAGAAAGCAAAGATGGTAAAGCATCAATACAATAAATGCAGGTTCACATGTATCTCACACCTATGTTTGCTAGTCAGATCAATGTCTCCCATTTTACTTCCAAGCAGGCAAAAGCACAGCCAAATTCTACTTTCGGTTTCAAATCACAAGAGAAAATTGAAGCAACCTCCTAATAGTACAGTAAAACCTCACATAAAGAGTGCCTCGCTTAGAGAGTAACTCGCTTAAAGAGTAGAATTTTCTCTGTATGGTCGCGTCACTTAACATCTAAAACCAACCAAAAACTCCTCAACAAATAAATTGGGGTTCGCAATCCTGCCTGCCAGAAGTCACAATTGGTCACTTACAATGGTGTTTCACTTAAAGAACAAACTCTCTTAAAGAGCAATCCTGTGGAACGCATTATGTTCTTTAAGCGAGGTACAACTGTACATCTGAGAATCTTACTGTAAGGCTGTGATGGCCGTACAGGCACCTTTTGCTTCCGCTTCCGGGAGTGACGAAGGCAGCGTGGGCCGGATGAATCGCAGTAAACCCCTTAGTGTGGATTCACGGGGGCTTGGGCTTCTGGGAATTGAACTCCAAGAACATATGGAGTGCCTAGGTTCACAATCACGGCTGTAAGGAACTAAATGCTACTGTTACCTTTTTAACTTCAGCTACATACTATGAGACACAACACACAAAACATTGTCCAAATTTTTTAAAGAAAGCTTTTTTAAAAGGAGGGGAGAAAAGGAAGTAATCTCATGGCACAAAGCTCTTATATTTTGGGCAGATGAAACTACATTATGGCTACTCTGATCAGTTATCCTTTTTAACAAAAATGTCAAATTGCCTTTTTACTGTACAGGAGCATAGAAATTAAGGGGAAAGTTTTTCGCTCTCTCAATACATGTTGTAGCATGAAGGTCCAAATCTAAACAAAATCAAACATTTGGGAAGTGAGTCAACGAGTGACAGCTACTCAGAATTAATGGCCCAGAATAAAATAATGCAATTTGTGAAATCCCTTCCCCCTCAAAAATAATGTTGGTAGTTTTTCTCATGCTAGCCCGCTTGAATGCTGCAACATGTTAAAAAGAAAAAAAGAAATCCTAGAAAGCAGCTTCTATATACAGTACAGTGCATGAATCCAATGAAGCAGGCTCTTATCCACAAAAGTTTATGTCACTGTACATTGCCTGGTCAACTACATTCTACTCATACGCAGGTCCCAGAGTTCAGTGGAACTTACTTTCAAAATGTTTATGGCTGCAGCAGTGTAATCTTTCCTATCAGAGTGTAAATAAAACAAAGACAAAAAAAAACACATTGTGGCACATTAAAGACTAACTGCTGTATTTTAATGCTAGCTTTTGTGGATCAAGTCCACTTCATCAGACATGACAGTGAGACTTCATAGCACACACCAGGGACAGAGACACACAATGGTTGTACAGTGGTCAGCAAACTTGGCTCTCCAGCTGTTCTTGGACTTCAGTTCCCAGAAGCCTTGATCAGCAGGAGTGCTGACTTGGGCTTCTGGGAATTGCAGTTCAAGAACACCTGGAGAGCCAAGTTTGCAGACCCCTGCACGGTCTAGCATAACAGATAAGTATAGAATGATGGTTTTTACAACTGGTAATAACAGAAGGGTCCCTGATTGGTGTTCAGATTTGCTGTGAAGTTACTTCTGTTATGCTAGCCAACCACTGTTTGCCTCTGTACCTGATGTGCATAAACTAATGCCATGAAGTCTCACGAAGAAGTGAAACTTGATTCAAGGAAGCTAAACATGAAAATACAGCAGTTAGCCTTTAGGGAGCCACCTCGTTTTCTGTCTTTTTGTTTTGTTTACTCTCTGTCAGGCTTGCACAGGCTATGGCTAAATTCCTCTCAGACTTTGATCTCGACTCCCCCCCCCCCCCGTCTTCAGTGCAGGGTTCGCCTTCATTTGCCTCTGGACTCGTGTGGGCCACTTCAGGCACTAAGGTGGCGGTACATGGATTGGGGAATTTATTTTAAAAAAACTAAACCTCCTACCACCGTCATGCCAGCGCTACTCTCTTGCTCCGTGCTAGTAAAGGTCTCCCACTTTTACTCGAAAAGCCGGCCGTATCCAACTCTAGGGTGCGGTGCTCATCTCCGTTTACACAGCCCAAGAGCCAGCGCTGTGTCTCTGTCTGCAGACGCTTCGGTGGTCATGTGGCAGGCACGAGTAGCGCACGGGACGCTGCTGCCTTTCCCGCCCAAGCGGTGCCTATTTATCTGTTGGCTCCTTGGCCATGAAGGGAAAGGAGCACTGAACCCTGGAGTCGGATACGACCGGCTTTCGAGCGTGGGCGACCTTCGCCTTTTAATTTCTTGCTTTTCGGACTCCTAGCTTGGCAGGAGCTGGGACGGACGGCGGGAGCTCACTCCCGTGGCGCAGCACTCGGGTCCCGGGGTGCCGACCTCCCGGTGGTCACGTCCGGCGTCTTAACCCCTCAGCCGCCGCAGTCCTGCTCCTGTTGCGTGCTACTTCTCTTCCCTGTCCCGTTCCTCCCAGGGCATTGTCTATTATTCGCCCGCTCCCCCCCTCGCCTCACACGTCAGGGAACCACAGCTTTCGGGCGACGGTTACTCACCCTGAAGTCAAATCCTGCTGGACTCTCTGAAGGCGCTCGCGCAGGCTCTCGAACATCTTTTTTTTTCCCCCACCCCTCCTCCCTCCCTCCCTTCCTTCCTGGCACGCGCGCACCCCCCTCGCAACGGCAACCACCTGGAAGACTGCAGTAGCCCGGGGGAAACACGAGACCCAGCGGAGCGGGGCGGGGCTTCCAGGAAAAAGGCCCAACGGAAAAACAGGCGCCTCCCCTTTATCGACCAGAAGCTCCGCCCACCCAGACTACTCCGTCCCAACCTCCTGTCAGAAAAGGCCGAGGAAGAAGCCGAGGAGGGAGGGAGGGACGGCCGGCAGAGATTTTAAAACGTGTAGAGGCGACTCACACATTGGCTGGAAGGGCAATTTCCGGGTTGGTTGGTTGGTTGGGGTTTTTTTTTGTGTGTGGGGGGGACAGCGATGGGATGTAACAGGTTCTCACCAGTTCTCCAGAACCGGTAGTAACTTTTCCCAGTGTCCCAGAGAACCGGTTGCAGCTTTTGGGGGGGAACCACCTTCGGGGCTTACCTTTTCACTGGTTCCTACACTGCACATGCGCGCCAAGCACTTGGTGTGCATGCATGCCTAAAGTGCTTGGCGCGTATGCACGGCCTCCTTGCTGTCCTCCCAAGCGGGGAGGAGGAAGAGACGCTGCTAGCCTGAAGCTCCCTCTAGCCTGCTCCCCTAGATATCCTAGAGAACTGGTTAGGCAAAGACTTAGTACAGTAATACCTCAGATAACATTAGTATCGAATAACACTAAAATCGCATAACATTAAGCAATCTGGGGGGAAGAATTGCATCGGATAACATTAAGATCCTATGGGATGCTTCAGATAACAACCGCTAAAGCCTGTGTGGTTACAATGTATCTCTATGGATCCCATAGGATTTTAACATGCATCAGATAACACTAAAAATGGGATAACACCAAGACTTGTGGAACCAGCTTTTAGTGTTATCTGAGGTTTTACTGTACCTAACTTCATTAACTGTTGAAAAGTGCCAAAAATGAAGCCATCTTGTGGTGAGTTCATTCTGTAGTTCCTTCCATCTGACCTAGTGTGAGAAAGATTAGCCAGAATAAGGTTTAATCTCTGGTTTAAAAGCTCTGGTTGATTTGTGTTGAGAGTGGGTGGGTGTTTGGGTGGGTGGGTGTATTTTGATGTATTTATTTATTTATTTAATTTATTTATGGGTTTGTATTATGGGTGGGTGGGTAGGTGGGTTGAGGTGTGTGTGTGTGTTTATTTTTATTTTATTTTTTATTATTTTTTTAATTTGTTTTCTATGGCCCCACCCACAATGTCATGATGTCATGACATTGGCTCCACCCATGATGTTAGCTCCACCTACACTGTGATGATGTCATGGTGGGGTAGTAAAAATTTTGATATCCCACCACTGGGGGGAGATCTTGCCATGGGGGGGGGGGGTTGTGGGTGGACACTTGGTAAGATCTCCCCCACACAAAAACAAAGAAACCCGAGCGCGGGAGGTCAGGGGTTCGAGACCCGAGTGCTGCGAGACAGAGTGAGAGATTAAGAAAATCTTAGACATGCAACTCGAATTGGGGCCAGAGATAATTCTGTTAACAGAGGTAGACAAATATGAAATGAGTACTGACAATAAGGAATTGGTGGCTGCTATGTTATCAACGGCCAGGCAGTGTATCGCAAAAAAATTGGAAGAATGATGAAAATATATGTATTCAGGATTGGTATAAATTAATGTGGGATTAGGCCCTTAACGAAAAACTTACTAGGGAAATGAATCTAAGAAAAGGTAGAATACAAGGGGATAAATTCTGGAGGATCTGGAAACCATTTGTAGATTATACGTGGGTTAAGAAGAAAGGTGTATTCCCTGAACAAGAGCAGAATGATTTTTGGAATATGTGAAGACACATAATTCCCTGGACAATGTATATAACACTGGGTGATATTAATGATGTAAAAATGTAACAGTGTAGGAGAGATTATGTATTAGAAAAAGTGAAAGAAAATAGTTTGTTTATATTGTTTATGCGTAATGGTTTTTTTTCTCTTTTTCTTATGATGTATTGTTACTTCTGAAATTTTATTATTTGACTCATGTGATTTTATGTACACTAGTATTTGTCTTTTTTTTCCCTTTTATATACCTAATAAAAAAAAAATTTTAAAGGAAAAAAAAGAAACCCCTCCTGAGCGAACAGCCTCCCCACCCACCCCGGGATGCCAGTGTTATATATGTGTGTATGACATTGTTGCCCCTCCTGGGGAAAAACTCACCCCCCAAAAAATAATAATAATAATAATCTAGAATCCTGGCTACGGATCTGGAATGAGCTCCCTTCTCTGTCCTGCCAACATTGCAGTTGGAAAGCAAGAAATTGCAAGTAGATAAATAGGTATTCTCCAGCAGAAATCCTTTCAACCTGGAATAATTTCTGACATGAAATTATTATTATTATTATTATTATTATTATTATTATTATTATTATTATTATTATTATTGCCGCTTCAGCGGAAAAGGTAACAGCGTTCCATGCACTCTGGCGTCTAGTCATGCCTGCTACATGACCGCAGAAACGTCTGCAGCCGCAGATAGCGCTGGCTCTTTGGCTGTGACCAGAAATGAGCACCACACCCCTAGAGTCGGATATACGAGTGGCTTTCGAGCAAGGGCGACCTTTATTCAAGGTAGCAACACAGCAATTACGTTTTATATCCCGCCCGCATCGTGCTTTGTGCACTCACAAGTTAATTAGCATTTTTTGCCCCCAACATTCTGGGTGCTCATTGTAACGACCTCGGAAAGACTGAGGAGGCTGAGTTTATTTATTTTTTATTATTTTTTATTTATTATTTCAAATTTATATTGAGTTATATAAGTTAACTTTGGACCCCGTCAGGACCGAACTCACAGCGTTTTGTGGTGCAGTACAGCGCCTAAGCCACTACACCACCTGGGCAACAACAAAAAAACTTCCCATAGAAAACACTAATTTACTGCGCTTTCGAAATCGAAAGTTAAGGTTCCTGAGGCAATTCTACTATTTTCATACATCTATTGGAAGGTTAGTTTAATTTTAGCCCTTCTCTCTTGTCATGCGCACACTCGTGCACTGACGTCAGCAGGGGGGCGTACAACTAGGGGCAGGGTTTCCAAGTCAGTTGAATTAAGAGACGTCTTTCTGCCAGTAAGTCTTATGACTTAGACTACAGCTGGGACGGCACGTGACGCGATAGGATTGCTTGGAGGAAACTGGCTAGGGAGGAAAAGTCTGTCAATAAACACCACGCATGCCTTAAATTAGAAGGATGTATGGTAAAGGGACTGCAGTGGCTCAAGTCACTAAGACGCTGACTGGGACCGTGGAAGGTCAGCAGTTCGATTCCCTAGTATTGCAGGACGGAATGAGCTCCCGTCTCTGTCCTAGCTCCTGCCAACCTAGCAGTTCGAAAGCAAGAAATTGCAAGTAGATAAATAGGGACCACTTCGGTGGGAAGGTAACAGTGCTCTGTGCGCTCCGGTGTCTAGTCATGCCTGCCACATGACAATGGAAACGTCTGCAGAAGCAGACAGCGCCGGCTCCTCGGCTTAGAAACAGAGATGAGCACTGACCTCCTAGAGTCGGATACGACTGGCTTTCGAGCAAGGGAAACCTTTACCTTTATGGTAATGGAACTTCCAAATACATTGAGAGCCTTTGTACTACTGTGTTGTTCAGTCACACAGTCAATTCCGACCCTTTGTGACCCCTTGGACCACTGTCCGCCAGGCACTTCTGCCCTCCACCATCCTCCTCAACTCGCTCAGCTCTGTGCCCATTGTGTCTACAATACCATCTAGCCATCTCAATTTGTGCCACCCCCTTCTTCTTTTGCCCTCCACCCTTCCCAGCTTCAAGGCTTTCTCAAGAGAATCCTCTCTTCTCATTTGATGTCCAAAGTACCTTAGCTTCATCTTCACTATTTGACCTTCTAAGGAGCAGTCAGGGTTGATTTCTTCTAAGATTGACCTATTTGTTCTCCTCGCTGTCCAGGGGACTCTCAAACTCTCCTCCAACACCACATCTCAAAGGCATCTATTCTGCGCTCAGCTTTCCTTATGGTCCAGCTCTCACAACCATACATTACCACCAGAAATACCATTGCTTTGACTATACGAATTTTTGTTTGCAATGTGATGTCTCTACTTTTCACTATGTTCCCCAGGTTTCTCATTGCTTGCCTCCCAAGAATCAGCCGCCTTTTTATTTCATGGCTGAAATCACCATCTGCAGTAAGCTTTGATCCTAAGAAAGTAAAATCTGTCACTGCTTCTACTTCTTCCCCATCTATTTTCCAGGGACTGATAGGGCCTGTTGCCATTATCTTGGTTTTCTTGATATTGAGTCTCAAGCCAGCTTTTGCACGTTCTTCTTTCAACCTAACCAGGAGCTTTTTTAAGCCCTCCTCACTTTCTGCCATGAGGGTGGTATCATCTGCATATCTCAAATTGTTGATGTTTCTCCCAGCAATTTTGATCCCAAATTGTGATTCCTCCATCCCTGCATTGCGCATTATGTGCTGTGTGTATAAGTTGAATAAGCAGGGTGACAAAATGCAGCCTTGTCTTACTCCTTTTCCTATTCCAAACCACTCTGTCCTTTTGTATTCTGTCCTAACTGTTGCTTCTTGATTCATGTACAGATTTCTCATGAGGCATATAAGGTGTTCTGGTATTCCCATCTCTTTAATTACTTGTCACAGAGGCTGCCTTAACAATGGAGATGTGCAGACTTATAGTTGCTAGACGATCTGCCTTGTTCCTGCTTCTGAAGACTTCTGTCCAGTTTCTGTGGACTGTTGTTGTACCTTGCCTGGATCCTTGGTCCTTGAATTCTGTCCTTGCCTCTCTCCAACCCCTAAAAGGTATTCTGCCTTGTCTGTTCTGTCAGTCACCTGACTTGCTTGTACTACATTTTTGTTATCTGGACTAATCCTGTATCTCTTGTTTGAGTTGGACTTGGACTCTGAACTGAGATATGAACTGAGATATGGTTACTGGATGGCCTGTTCCCTGATTGCCCTGGGTCTTGGTATTTGTGTTACCTGCCAACCACCCATACCCTGGACTCTGACAGTATATGTCTTTGTGTTTTAATTGCACATACAATTTTAGAAAGGAAATAAGCAGAACTGCCAAAGATCATTTCAACACAAGAAAGAAAGTACAGTGAGGGAAATAAAGTAGTAAAATCTGGACAGTGCAAGTAAGAAGTAACACAATACTACAATCAACCCTATGGCAATGTGTTTATAGGCTTGGTGTACACTGAAGCATGTTTGATAGAGCATCACATTACAGGTGCTCTGTTAGTTCCATAGGATGAAAAAGTGGCAGACATAACAAACTTGAAAAGAGGAAACTAAATGAAGAGCCACTGCTAGTGCATATCATTATACTTGCTTGTTTCTTATTGTGGTGGCAAAAAGGCCTCTCCAAGAGGCAGCCTTACTGCAATAAGTCTTGGCAATAAGCCTGACTGAACATCACGAACCTTATTTAAACTTGCCTATGATGGCAGTGATCATTTCATGAGATACTGGGTTATTCAATGGTACTGATTGGGTGTTATGTCTTTTAGACAGAATATCAAAACATCATTATTTAAGAAGTGTTTCTTTAACAGATGCCAAATATGATACTCGGTTGAGAAGGTCTTAGCTTTTCTACTGTTTTGTTCTTCTTGATTCTAGATATATAAAGACAGGTGACTAAATTATATCAATTCTCTTATTTCAAATTGCATATGGCTGCCATCTGCCTTTTTATCATTTAACAGACAAGGTTGTATTTGAAAGTGCAACTCTGAGGAAGAAGAAAAAAGCTTGCTTGAAATTGTATTAACTTGAAACATCCTTCCTTCTTACATTAGGGGAAATCGTGCATCTTGAAATTCTGAGGGACAAACCCCCCCCCCCTATAAAATAACCTAGAGCCTATACTGTTTAATGTTTCTAGAAATTTTTTAGAACTTCTGTGAGATTCTGGTGTATACATGGGTTGAGTGAACAAGACCTGTCCACTCACTGATAAATCTGAGTGTTGAGCAATTCTGTGTTAAGTTCCTAGAATCACCCGACATAGCTAGCTACTTCCAAGCCGAGTATGTATAACTTATGAAGAAGCCCTGGTTGTGTAACAGTTAAACTACTGTACTGCAACCAAAAGGTTGTGAGTTCTATTATTATTATTATTATTATTATTATTATTATTATTATTATTATTATTATTATTATTATTATTATTATTAATTTAGATTTATTATCCCGACCCAATCAGGCAAACCCGACTCTAGGCGGCTTACAACATAAATGCAGATCAAACTTAAACAATACAAAAATCCCACATAAGTGCAAAACAAACTAAACAATCCCACTATACCCCTACAAATTTAGTGATTAGTTTAAAAATTAATTTAAAAAGAAATCCTAACCAGGATCAAGGTTTATTCAGCCTTCCTACGTCAGTAAAATGAGTGCTCAGCATGTTGGGGGCAAAATGCCGATTAACTTATGAACTGCTCAGAGAGTGCACTAAGAACTGTGAGGCAGTATAAAAGTATGATTGCTTTGCTATGAAGTAGATACCATTCAGTGTTGTGTATGACAGTCCATCTGACCAGAATCTCTTTAAATGTACCACTTTGTTGGACTTCTTCTTTTGATTCTAGGTCAGACGTTAAACTGCAAAAACAAAGCCACCTTTGGGTGAATTCATGCTGTAGTTCCTTTCACCTAACCTAGTGTGAGAAAGATTAGCCACCACAAAAAGTTGCTATGCCCAGGGTATACCAGATTGTGATTAGAAAATACCGCAATTTCATGGACTACAAGAACACGACACAACTGTCCTGAAGTTGGCAGGCCACAGTATATGCCCTAAGGCCAAATCATTGGGAGATCCTACTCTTTGTTCCACCTCAGAAGCAAGTTAAAGCAGAGACAACCAGCCCCTGGGTTGAGGCAATGTGACAATAGCAAATACTAATCAAACCTTACGTTTTTCTTTTTAAATTATATTTTACTTCTGACTAAGATAAAAGAGACTGGTCTTTTAAAGACATGATGGAAAGGGAATAAAGGTATCATTCTTGTTAACATTAATGAGCTGTATGTGAGTTTAATTTCCTGCAAGTCAGTGAAATCGTCTTTCATTGTGAGGAGAGCCTTGAGTTCTTATGCTTCTTTTCCGGGAGCAGCTGTCTGCCTGTGTTTCTCAATCAGATTCAAATCTCTCATTTGCTAAAGGAAATGAGGAAACTGGTATTCTTCAACTATGTCTTCATTTCCTTGCTGCAGGGAAAATGTCATTTGCAGAAAAATGAATTGAGACTGGAAACTTTTTAACAAGACTATCGCCAGCTCCTCTTATTTATTTATTTTCAAACCCCAGGAATTGCTGTGTACCTCTCTTTTCAAAGTGGTTTCCTTCCTTCCTTAACCTGTTGACATGAACTTTTTCTGCCATACTCTCAAACTGCAGGAGTTATATTGCAACAGTTATACCACAATTTTGTGGTCAAGTTTGTTGACAAGTCCAGACAGTCTACCAAAACCTGACTTGCTTTGTTATGTCAGATCAAGTTAAAAATGAACATGCATACTGACAGGGGTAAAAGAGTTCCTATTTGTTTGAGGAATCTGTGGATGATACTGCCAAACTAGGCCTACCATGACACATGTGGGAAGCAAATATTTGATAGCCTGGGGGAAAGTCAGAAAAAAATGCAGAGGTATTTCCTCCAAGGACTGTGGTGGGTTAGGGGTTAAGATGTTGAACTTGACAACTGGAAGATTGGCAGGTCAGCAGTTCAAAACCCAAGTACTGTACTGCATGATGGAGTGAGCTACTGTCTCTGTCCCAGCTCCTGCCAGCCTCACAGTTCAAAAGCAAGAAGTTGCAAGTAGATAAATAGGGACCATTTCAGTGGGAAGATAAACAGCATTCCATGCACTCCAGTGTCTAGCCATGCCTGCCACATATCCACAGAAACATCTGCAGACACAGACTCTTTGGCTATAGGCAGAAATGAGCACTGAACTCGAGTTGGATACGACTGGCTTTCAAGCAAGAGTAAACCTTTACCTTTATTTTACAGAAAAACACCAAATCAAAAATAATCATAAGCGAAACTTTGTCTCTGCTCAGACAATTCAGACAAATCATCTTTAAAGAAGGGTAGGAAGAAGTAGAAATGAAGTTAAAAGAATGAGATGGATTAGAGAAAATTAATTAAATTACCAGATTTGTAATTAATGCCAGAATAAATGATACTATTAGATTTCTATAACAAAACATAATGATTTTATGACCATACCAAGTGCACATAATACAATTTATGCTCCAAAAAGCAAAATAGCATTTCGTATCCCTCTAGATCAGGGGTCAGCAACCTTTTTAAGGGGGGGGGGGGGCGGCGGCGGCGGCAGCGGATCATGTTTCCTCAGACAGTTGAATTGGCCTGACTGGTTGCCCTAAATGCATCCACTACCGTTGTAAATGCATTTACAGCAGCTGTAAATGTGTCTGCGGCTGCTTCCAGTGGCAGTGGTGGCTGGAGTGAGGGCATGGGCCAGATGATTTGGCACCAGGGGACAGATCCATAGGTTACCCACCCTCTCCTCTAGATGCTGTTGGATTAACCAATCACGACAGCTCAAGAGAGTGGTAGTCCGTCACCTCTGAATGATTACAAGAGTTTCTTCCATGTCCTAAAGAAAAGCGAAATCAGGATCTAATGTTTAGACTGCATAGGATATCAAAAAAAGAATTCTACTCGATATGTACATAAGGACATTACTAGTACTGTACTAGATGCAAGAGTTGTTCTTGGTTAATACATAATACAGTACAGTACTATACAGGTATTAGTTGCCAGTACAGTATTTAATACTTTGGAGAAAACAGTAATAGGAGAAGTCACTAGAGGGCAGTTTAGAGTCAGAAAGAAAGAAAAAGAACCAGTTTGAAAATCTTTGCTTTATGACCAGCTAGAGCAGGGCCCCTCACATGTTTTAAACTGAGGGCCGGATCACGGATCCTCAGACACAGAAGAAGGACACACATACTCTCACACACTCTCTCTCACACACATAAACACAAATTCTCTCATTCTCTCTCTCTCCCTCTCTCTCTCACTCTCACACACACACACACACACACACACACACACACACACACACACGTGCCCTAGTAACAGCCACCTTGTGTTGCTGACTACTCTTTCTCACACTAGGTTGGGCAAAAGGAACTGCAGAATGAACTCCCCAAGGTGGCTTCATTTTGACATATCAGAGAGTAAACAAAACAAAAGCTACAGGGTGTGGGTGAAAGAGGGGTCCAAGCTGTCCTTGGGTGGTTCAGCCTTGCCGGAGGCTGCTCTGGCCACCGGAAACTGCCCTCAGCCACTGGACAAGCTGTGCACAGCTGCTCCGGCTGCTAGAAACACACCCTCGGCTGCTGGAAACGTGCCCTCAATCACTGGAGAAGCCATGTGCGCTGCTCCGGCCACCGGAAGCCATGTGTGGCCACCGCCGCCTCAGTCCTTGTTCCCTCCACTTGGCGTGTCCCTGTCAACACTCCGTAGCAGGGCGGCTGTTGTAAGGAGCTGCTGTACACATGCCTGACTCGCTCGCCCAGCCCCTCTGGCAGCAGCTCCTTACAACATCCGTCCTGCTACGGAGTGCCGGCAGAGACATGCAGCAAAGGCGTGGGCCGGATTATTTGGTGCCACAGGCTGGATCTGGCCCACAGGCCTTAGTTTGACAACCCCTGAGCTAGATGTATCATTCTCAATTTTCACAGAATTTAAACAGCACTTTGTTTATGTTTATAAAAGCTATCTTGGTTTTGTGTACTTCTCAGACCCTTCAGCCTCAAATTTGGCAAAGCTGCAAAGTATTTAACGGCTTGTCCATACTTGCCTTCCAGGCTGGCATAGAGCAGCTTTCTAAATATCACTTGATGGGCAATCAGTTGTAAAGTGGATTTATCCTCCCTACCATCTGCTGATCAGACTCAGCAATGGACACAAGGGTAAAAACCACTTTACAGCTGAATAGCCATCAGGGATAAAGTGGCCTGCTCTATTTTATCCTGTCCCAAGCATGCACCTATAGTCTGACCATGTTATCCTGCTAAAGTATTCTATTCTGCAAGAGACTCAACACTGAATGTCAGGCAGCAGTTAACTAACCTAACAACCCTGAGAACTAGTGGCTTGGGTGCAAAGTTGACAGGGAAGGGTGATAATCCCTGAGTGGATTATATTCCACTTGAATCCATCTTGATGGAGGGCAGCAGCTCATCAATACTGTCCTGGGGCTGAGGATGACTTTGTGTGCCAAAAGGGCTCAGAACCAAAAAGTGACTCACAGGTCTGGATCAGTGGTATGGGGTGTCATGCTGCAATGCGGAAGGCAGATGAAAGGTCACGGCATTATATTCTCAGGACAGTCTTCATGGCTGATCGTCATGAGAATCACCGATATTCAGAATTGGATACGGCACAAGAAGCAGCAGCAGCATGCACCTATGTTGGGGATGGAATAAAATTCAGTGGGACAGATAAAATGGAGCTGAAAGGCAGTCATGAATGTAGTTTGGAATTTCTGGAGAAGGATATGTCTTAAACCAGCCCTATACAGTATGTCACAATAGAATGGAATCTCCAAACTACTGCTTTAATCCTATGGAGAATTACACCAAAGTAAGCTCAATTTGGGACTGTGGTGGCTTAGTGATTAAGACACTGAACTTGACAACTGGAAGTTCAGCAGGTCAACAGTTCGAGACCCAAGTGCTGCAAGACAGAGTGAGTGCCCGTCTCTGTCCCAGCTCCTGCCAACCTAGCCGTTTGAAAGCAATAAATTGCAAACAGATAAATAGGTACCAGGTAACAGCATTCCTTGTGCTTCGGTGTCTAGTCATGCCTGTCACATGACTACGGAAACATCTGCAGAATTGGGCTGTAAACTGAGATGAGCATTGTACCCTAGAGCCAGCTACGACTGGCTTTTGAGCAAGAGCAAACTTTACCTTTACCCCAGCAGAATTTACAATATATGGGAATGGAATTTCTGAATCAACATCTCTGGGCTTGAATTCCAAGTCTATAATTTAGTGTCAGTTACTTCCAAACTACACACTATTGTGTGTTCTTCAAAACTACACACATTTACTGTATATGCTGGCGTATAAGACTACTTTCCTCCCCTGAAAAACATGCCTCTTATACGCCAGGTGCACTTCAGTTGGGATAGACATAGCTGCCCATAGTGGCCTCCCAATGCTCGCCCAGTGCCCATAGTGGCCTCCCGATGCCCACCCACCTCATTCTAAATACCATCCAGTATCGCGCGGTATCCAGTGTGGCTGCGGCAAGCATCAGCAGCGAGACAGGGGTGCCATCCTTTTCGGCGTGACCGGCCCATTCTGCTCGGTGGGAAGCAACGGTGCTCCACCCCTCCCCTTGTCTATGCAGAGCTCGCACATGCACACTTACGCACTAGTGCCGGCCACAGGGAGATGTTGAAATCAAATCTGATGTTCTTTTATGTTTTATTTGGTGTGTGGAAGGTGTGTGGAAGAGGGGGTAGTCTTATACGGCGAGTATATGACAAACTATATTTTGAGTGGAAATGTTGGGGGGTCGTCTTATAAGCCCAGTCGTCTTATATGCTGGCATATACGGTAATTCAAATTGCACAATTTACACGTACATGTTCATTGGACTTGGCTGGTTTTAAAGAGTGTCTAAAATATAGGGTGAATTTACCACCAGACTACCAGAAAGACGTCTAAGGCTGGGCTGATTGGAAAGATCCCATGCAAGTCCTCCATGGAGCACAATGAAACTGGAAAGCCATGGAGGGCTAAAACAAGAGGCTATGTGCCAGAAAAAGCTGAAAAGGACGCAGGCTGGCAGACATTACAAACAGTAGCCCTGTTATACAGGAAAATCTATAAGACAAGTGTGATGTCAATGGCAGACCTTTTGTTTGTTAGTTTAATTTGTATGCCACCATAACTAGTATCCAACACTACTCTAGGTGACTCTCAACAAATAAAAAGACATCAGAAAAATACAAACATACAGAAAATAACAAAGAACAATCACATAAAATTATACTTCCAAACCATATACCAGTAAATAAACACCAACCTCAATAGAAAAAGTACCAATACTAGCAATTTTGTAGCTCACCAGTGTCAACGTTAGTATAATTAAATTTAATTTTAAAATGCTTTTGGTAAACAGATAGCTTTTCAACATTTTTTAACAGGACCTCTTCAGCTCTGACAGTAACCTCAGCAAAGTAAACCAATCCGGAGGGCAAATGGAGGTTGTAGTAATATTAGTGATTAAAGCCTTCTTCAACAGGCTTAATTTAAAAAACAGTTTTAATTTTGTTGACTTTCATTCAGTGGCGTAGCATGGGTTTCAGCTGCCCGGGGCGGGGGCCAAATTTGCCGCCCCCCTCAGAGGAAGAGCACCTCTTTAACACTTTTCCTGCACGCATCCAAGGACAAGAAAGGTACAGGTGGCAGCAGCAGGGGGGGAGGAATGGTGGTGGTGGGGTACACTTAGGAGCGCTGCCCATGCGGCGGACCTTCAGGGTCTCGAAGTCCCCTCCACAGAGGCAGACAGGCCAACCCCCAGGCTGGCCATTTTGGTTTGCGGAGGGTGGGAGCTCCAGGCCCCCACCTCCAGGGGCAAGCCACCTGTAGCCCCTCCAAGGTGGGGGGCTGGAGCCCCCCCACCTTATGCAGACCAAAACAGCTGGCCCGGGAGCTGGACACAATGGTGAGCGGGCATCCATTAGGGGCTGAGGTGCCCCATGACTGTCTGCCCCTGTGCGGGGGATTTGAGGCTCCAAAGGACTGCCAGAAGGGAAGCGCTGCTAAGCGCACACCACCACCACCATTCCTCCCCTGCCCGCTGCAGCTGCCGCTGCCACCACCACCACCCATACCTTTCTTGCCCTCTCTGAAGGGGTCCAGGTGGGCTATGAATTACTCTCCAGAGTCCAGAGGGTTATGAATGAATGTGGATAGGTATGGGAGGAAGTCTATGGGACCTCGTGATGAACTGTGTGGAGGGGAGAAGCCTACCGGTATTTTGTTAGGTTTAGGAACGAGCATACATTCTTCTGAGCACCAAGAAGACCCAGGGCTGGTTTTGACCTGCCAAGAAAGCCTTTTGGGGCAAGACCTGAACAGCAATCTTCAAGGCAGGGATCTGAAAGGGGAACCTCGCTGGAGCTGCTCACTGTGGAGACTCAGGTTTTGGGAGAAGAGAGCGGTGGGGAGAGGCATTGCAGGAGAGCTTGACCTTGGGGTGCAAGGGTGAAAGCCAGAAGCAGCAGCTGTTTGTTTTCTGTCTTTGTTGTTGTTCAGTCGCACAGTTGATTCAGACCCTTTGCAACCCCATGGACCACTGTTTGCCAGGCACTTCTGTCCTCCACCATCTTCCTCAACTAACTCAGTTCTGTGCCCATTGTGTCTACAATACCATCTAGCCATCTCATTTTGCCCGCCCCTTCTTCTTTTGCCCTCCACTTTTCCCAGCATCAAGGCCTTCTCAAGTGGAACATCTCCTCTCATTTGATGTCCAAAGTACTTTAGCTTCATCTTTACTATTTGACCTTCTAAGGAGCAGTCAGGGTTGATTTCTTCTAAGATTGACCTATTTGTTCTCCTCACTATCCTGGGTACTCTCAAAACTCTCCTCCAACACCACATCTCAAAGGCATCTATTCTTCTGCGCTCAGCTTTCCTAATGGTCCAGTTTTCACAACCATTCATTACCACCGGGAATACCATTGCTTTGACTATGCGAATTTTGGCTTGCAAGGTGATGTCTCTACTTTTCACTATGTTCCCCAGGTTTCTCATAGCTTGTCTCCCAAGAATCAGTTGCTTTTTTATTTCCATGGCTGCAATCACCATCTGCAGGTCTTAGGAAATGAGGCAGAGAGAGAGAGAGAGAGAAATCCCCCAAGTTTTATGCTGGATCCTTTCCTCCTCCTCCTCCTTCAATAGCCTGTGACCAGCTAAGGGAAAGCTGGGGACTAGGCACAGGTAAGGAAGGAGGAGGAAAAGATCAAACATAGAACTTCCGGGTAAAACAAGTATTCTGCACATGCCTAGGAGCCAGGTTGGAACTCTGCACATGTTCTTACCCACTCACCAAGTAGCAGAGGCGTTGGGCAGCAAAGGGAGCCAGTGGAGATTTTCTTTGCAAAGATGGAGGTGGGGTGGTGTTTTATATCCAGTATTTCTGCACATGCCCAGGAGCCAGGAAAGGAAGTAAGGAAGGATGACGGAAATCAAAGTCCTCCCCCCCCCCAATTGTGACCAAAAAGGACTGGTGGTTTAGCAGTTAAGATACTGAACTTGATAACTGGAAGGTCAGCAGTTCAAGACCTGAATACTGATGGAGTGAGCTCCTGGCATCTCTCCCAGCTCCTAGCAGTTCAAAAGAAAGAAATTTGCAAGTGGATAAATAGGTATCCCTTTGGTGGTAAAGGTAAACAGCGTTCTGTATACTCTAGTGTCTAGTCGTGCCTGCCACATGACCACAGAAACATTTGCAGACACAGACAGTGCTGGCTCTTTGGATGTAAACAGATATGAGCACCAAACCCTAGAGTCAGATATGACAGGCTTTTGAGCAAGGGCGACCTTTACCTTTACTTTCCAGTGTCTAGTTGTGCCTGCCACATTGCACCTCCCCCCTCCCCCAATTTATGGCTTCGGCTGATAGTTGCCAAGATCAAACTAAACAGCGAGGGGAGGGAAATGAGCCAGCCATTAATTGCAAACCCACCCACCCCAACCCGGGATAGGAAGTGTTTGTGTGTGTGTGTGTGTGGGGGGTGGCCTTGAGAGTTTGGTTGGAGGAGACTAATTGGGGGCAGGAGATTGCTCCCTCAGTAAAAAGTAGGAGTTGCAGGTGGATGGACGGAGGAGGAAATAAGTTATGTTTTCTTTTTGCAGAACTTACTGTGTCTTGAGGGAGAATCTTGGTAATAGCAACAGACGATCTGAGCAGCAGGCAGACGTGGGGGGGGGGGGAAGGAATCCCTCTTGGTCCCATCTCCTTCTCCCTGTGACGACGAGCAGAAACTTCCCTTTCGCCCAATCAGTGTTTCCCAAATGCTGGTTTGTGGACTTCAGTTCCCAGAAGCTTAAGTCATTTCCCCAAAGCACTTATCAGCCAATGTACTGACTGAGGCTTCTGGGAATTGAAGTCCACATGGCTGTGAACCCCCTGTTGGGAACAGGAACTACCAGCACCACCTCCCTCCTCCTTCTCTGCTGCGAGGGAGGAGGGGAGGGGGAAGAGGAGAGATCGCCCTTAGTCAAAGGGTTTCATAAAAGGCTGCATCGCGCCTCTCTCTCTCATACACACACGCACGCGCAGACTCACACATGCCTGTGCCCTCCTCCTCCTCTGTCTCCCCCGGGGATGCCGCCCCCTTGAAAGTGCCGCTGGGGGCGGGGGCCCCCCCTGCCCCCCCTAGCGACGCCACTGCTTTCATTTTGTAATTAAATACTGGAATATATCACAAAAGTTGAGCCAAAATGTATAAGTTTTTGTCACTGATAACTATGTCTTAATAGATGTTTCCATTTTTGCCAGGATAATTAAAGTAGTATAATGGGAACAATTTCATGGAGAAAATTGGCAAGCTAAAGGGAAAATGCTTACCACACCCCATCTATAGGCTGTCCCCAGTCTTGACTATATAGGCTAGACCAGCTAATGCGTTTGAAGTACAATAAAACCTGGAAGCCACTGCTTGCCCAGCCCTCCTTTAAACTAAAAAACTCATTTGCAAGGAGAAAATAGAAGTTAGGAGACTCCTCATAACAAGAAATTCTTCATTTATGTATTTTTCTTGATGGCTGCCAGTAAAGTCATGAATTACTTGATGTTTCCTTTAAGTTTAGGTAATAAAGAAAGAACAACCCTTTTATCTATCATTTATCTTTTTTCCATAGATAATTTGCTTTTCTTCTTTCTTTATTGCTTTGGTATTAATCCTAACCTATTGTTTTGCTGTTTTTATTTGGGGATTACTTTAAAACCTTTGCAGTGGGCTGTAAACTATTTGATGTTAAACTCAGCTGCATAACTGATGTTTTAACATGGTTTCAGTAATTTTTAAAAGTTGGTTTCCCCCTTCCCACTCCTGCCTATTGCTTATTTCATCCTTTGTGACAAAAATATCATCCACTTACAGTGAAAAAGGCTTGGACCTTTCCATTTTTTTATAATCATGTTTTATTACTACAATATAATTGAGCTGAAATTGAGTGAAATAGCTGCAGCTTCTGAAAAAGCAATTCCTTTCCTTACTAATCCGTTATCTCTTCAGCTTAATTTACAGCTCACTGCTATAAAGATTTATTCCATTCATGGGCAACTTGTGGCCCTCCAGATATTTTTGGAATGTAGCTACCATAATTCCTTATTCCTGTGTATCCTGGCATCTACTGTGTATACTGTGTATAAGTATAGAGCTATGAAATAAAAAGACACTTATTTCTTGGGAGGGAAGCTATAAGAAATCTAGGCAACATAATAAAAAGTAGAGACATCGCCCTGCCAGCAAAAGTCTGCATAGTCAAAGCAGTGGTCGTCTCAGTACAGTAGTAATGTATGGCTGTGAGAGCTGGACCATAAGGACAACTTTGAACTGTGGTGCTGAAGGAGACTCTTGAGAGTCATCTAGACTGCAAGGAGATCAAATCAGTCAATTCTGAAAGAAATCAACCCTGACTGCTCCTTAGAAGGACAAATACTGAAGCTGAAGCTCAAGTACTTTGGCCACCAAATTTGAAGAAAGGACTCACTGGAGAAGGCCCCGATGCTGGGAAAGATCGAAGGCAAAAGGATAAGTGGGCGGCAGAGGATGAGATGGCTAGATGACGTCGTTGACAAAGTGGGTGTAGATCTGGGTGGGCTACCAAAGATGGCAGATGACAGAGGAGCCAGGTATGCGGTGGTCCATGGGGTTGCAAAGGGTCAGACTCGACTGTGTGACTGAACAACAACAACATACTGGCTAAGATTAATAAGTGCCATACAGTAGCTCTAAAACATCTGAAGGACCACAGTTAGCCACAACAGTCTATCCAGAAGTCCCACTGGGTCTAATGGAGTTCATTCCCAGCTAAAGAGATATATTATTGGCATGCATGGATGTGAAATTGTCCTCAAGAAAACTTTTTGATACCTAGAAATTTAATTTTGTGTAATCCCCATCATCTTAAATACGGAAAATCGTACTTGAAGTCATGAGCAAACTACACAATCTGAAGGCATTCCTAGACCTAGAAGAAGGGAATACTTCTGAAGACTCTACTTAGAAAACTCTGGAAACGGTTGCCATAAGTCATAATGGACTTGACAGTACACAGTTATTACTAGCATTTAGCTTGGAAGCTCAAGCTCTGGTCATATCCTGAAGCTTATACAGTACTTTAATATTAACACTTTGCTATTACTTGTTTAATTTGATTAATATGGTTAATAAAAATTATTTTCTGACACATAATATCCAAAGCAAATGTAACACAGGGCTATGAGTTTTCTTACTTTGACTCCATCATACATCTTAATTTAAATGTCAGTGGATTAAGACTGATCTAAATGTCATTATCATGTCGGCTGCCTTCAGTTCAATGTCATTGATTCTGGCATACTTACAAATTCTACCTTTTAAGTATATGAGAATGTATTTGTTTTATTTACAACTACATTTTTAATCCATCAGATTAATTTGCAGCATCTCTCTCTATATATATATCTTTATCTATATCTATACAGTAATACCTCGGATAATGTTTACCTCGGGTTAACGCTAAAATCGCATAACGTTAAGTAATCTGGGGAGGAGAATTGCATCGAATAACATTAAGGTCCTATGGGATGGATCGGATAACAACCGCTAAAGCCTGTGCGGTTACAATGTATCTCTATGGAGCTTTTAACGTTATCTGATGCATCCCATAGGATTTTAACATGCATCGGATAACACTAAAAATTGGATAACACCAAGACTTGTGGAACCAAGTCTTAGCGTTATCTGAGGTATTACTGTATCTATATCTATATCTATATTGTGGGGCATATTTCAGGTTATTTTCTCCATTACATCAAGCAGAACATTATAGTTCTGTGGTGGATTTTAAGTACAATTTACTCACATATTCCTGCAGAGATTGATTTTATTTTATATCTCATGACATTTTGCAATATATTGAGGTCATGTGCATTAAAAGCCTGACATGGATCTGACTTGAAGGTATAGTTACTTTAAAGTAGAAATAGTTGACTAAATAGAAATGATGAAAGTATAGATATAGTTTGCTAATAAGAAAAAATACAGTTACATATACAGTAGTATGTTCTTTTTAATTTCAACTTTATTGAGGAATATGTTTGTAATTATTAGGGCAGTTAAGTGCATGGAATGGTATCTAATTAGTGAAAGAAGGACAGAGGAACCCTCCCTTTTCCTGGTAGTAGAACCTGTGAGGCTCTCAAAGCAAAAGCCAGGTGGAATGCACTCGTCTTCACAACAAATGACTTGTTGTTTTTCAGTCACACAGTTGAATCCGACCCTTTGTGACCCCATGGACCACTGTGTGCCAGGCTCCTCTGTCATCTGCCATCATCCGTAGCCCACCCAGATCTACGCCCACGACATCAATGATGTCATCTAGCCATCTTATCCTCTGTCACCCCATTTTCCTTTTGCCTTCGATCTTTCCAACAAACAACAGCTTTGGAATAATTTGGTTTGTTCCTTTCTATATTTTAGCAGAGCATGTGGTACAAAAGATCAGCCAGCATGAGTCAGGAAAAATGTGAATTAGTTCAAATCTAAGCATCTAGGTAACTAGCCCTTTGTATATTAAAAGCCACTCTTGAAGGATTTTAAGTTTTAAAAAGTACCTTTACTCACAGTTACAATCTCTAGTTATACAGGGTGGCCTGTAAGTCCCTACTGAATCTTTCTCTAAATTTGCCACTTACTGTATCCAGGGTGTCACCAGTATTCATGTGCTCATGTACCCACTTACTTGTCACAATACACTCTTCAAGTGTAAATGGGCTTAAATTGGCCATATTTCTCTGGAAAAAAGAAAAAATATAATACATATGGACAGGTAGGGACTTACGGACCACTTTGTAGTTAGAAGAATATTTTGATATGTGGGATAGATTGCCTCCCATGTTTCCTGCATGACAGAAAAAGAAAAATCAAAATGAGGACCAAGCAAAACAGGAAGAGAAGAAGGAAATGGAGGGGCTTGCCACAAATGCCGAAGGCATGAAAAAGAACTTTGCTAATAGATTAGTGCAGTGTTTCCCAACCTCTGGTTAGTGAGAAAGGAGAATTCCTTTAGGTCTTAAAAGCCCCATTCTAATGATAACCAATGTTCTGGGGGAAATTAGCATGCAAGATTGTTATTATTCCAACAATGTATTGACTCAGTGGTCTTGTTCAGGAGGATACCTTATCCCTGTCAACTTGATCAGCCAGAATTGGGCTGAGAGGTCACATCAACCAGCATGTAGGTCACCCAATGTCTAGATTCAGTGCCTTCTGCTGCTGTGCTAAGTTATTTTGCCACTATACCCACTAAAAACTGTGGTAAACATCTTATCCATTTCCAATAATCCTGTGTGCAGTGTGTGTGTTTTTCTCACGGGGGGAGTAAAACCACAGCCCTCAGATGTGCTGCTTTGGACCACAAACAAACATTAAAACCTATTCAATGGAACCAGATTGATAGATGCTTCTGTGCCTTTATGGCTGCCCGTTATGTGGATATAAAACAAGTGAAATGTCATGGCAGACTGCAGTCAAAAGGCAGTAAGAAAAGGAGCCAATGGTCGTGGCAACACTTGTATTTATGCTGCACCCAACAGAAGATCCTTTTTTACTCCACAAAAGTTCCTTTAGGCAAGTAGAAAGCATTAATATACACATCAGAGCTTTCCCCCCCCCTCCTCCATCCTCTATTGCAATTTGTTTGTGAACCTCCCCCATGTATTCAACTTCTACTTACACATTCTAGTTCTCTCTAATTAACAATTTCGCACTTGAAATTGAACCCATCTTCAGACTGGTATTATTTTTAAAATCTCATCTCATGTGTTAGATATTTTACATAAGGTAAAGTGTAATATTTAAAGGCCTTGTTTATTTTTCTCTGACAGTAATGCACATTACTACATGTAGCTTGTCGGCTGTTTGATATGTCCTGCAGTTTAAAAGGGAAGATTTCAGCAGAGGGGAAGAAATAAAGAGGGTGAAGGAAGGATTAAGTTTGGCTTTTGAGACTACAGAAATATTATTTGCTGAATCTCTAACATTACCTGTCTCACAAAGTTGTTGCTGAGAATCAAAAAAGAGATCAAACTGTTTATGCCACTCTGACCTTTGGGCAGAAAGGATTGGATACAAATGTACAGTAAAACCATGACTTACATTTGCCTTGAGTTACATAAAATTCGACTTACATAATGATTTTGTGCTTTAAACCATGTCCTGTTTTACACGATTTCCTTTGGGTTTGCTTCGATTTACACAAAAATTTTATTTTTCCTATGGGTTTGCTTTGAGTTACGTAAAAAACCAACTTAAGCAAAAGCCTACGGAACGGACTTTTTTCATAAGTAGGGGTTTTACTGTATAAAGAATAAACAAACATCGTATTTTAATATAAGAAAAGGCATTTCTCTATAAACCACCCCCAGCAGGTGGGGTGTTATTCTGAGCTTCTAAGAAGGGAGAGACTTTGGATTAAGAGCAAGCAGAAGTGATTTTGAGGAGCAACAATTCTTGATTTCAAAATTTTGGGGTGAGGCCCTTCTCCAGCTCACTCCATAGGCCACCTAAAAATTTCACTTTAGGTAAAGAAGGGACAAAGATGGGACAAAAATGAAACATATAAGAGGACCTTACCTATCTGCCTTTTCCACTTTTGCCTCCATAAACACATAATACTTTGTGTAAGTATGCTTGCTCCTCATTTCCAACCATAACAGCTGCAATAGCCTTTCTTCTATATTCTTGGGACCCTTTAGTTTCTGTGCCCCCATTCCACCATCACTTTCTCAACTGTGCATTCTCTTGTCCCATTTATTTTTGATAGTCACAAAAATACCTCACAAATGGTTGGTTGTCTTTCATATTTCCAATGAAGATCTTAGAGTGCTGGCGTAAACCATGTCAATTCATCAGGTTTCTGAAGTTTAGTATTGCCTGACTGGCAATGATTCTTTAAAAATTCTGGGTAGAAGATCTTAGTATTACCCGTCAAAGAGCCTTAGTTTTGTGTGTCTTCCACCTTTCTCGCTTTACTTGTTGGTAGAGGAGGAATGGAAGAAACAATGGAAGAACACCACAGAGGTTAAGAGGGGATGATGGCATCTACTCTGTTCCCTCCTTTTCCACCACCACCAGTGTAAAATCCTGTGAATAAAGGAGAATGATGAAAGTCTTCCCTGGAGAAAGGGTTCCCTGTCAAATCTTAAAGGAGATACAGTACTAGGAACTTAAACCTATGTATGAAGCATGTTGTCACCTCTTCCCAAAGGAAATGTAAGAAGCCACAATTTGCTAACCATGTTTGGAAAGAAGGGCAGTATTATTCCACAAATTGCCTCATTCCACTTTTTAAACTTAAACACTTAAAAATAAATAACTTCGAGGACAAGAGTCCTTTGGCGGCACAATATAATAGAACTGCAAGGTCTACATTAGCAGAGAATTCACAGCTGTTATCTATGCTGGAAAAGTTAGTTGATAATCATCTCATTCAATTAATGTCTCCCTCTTTAGGGACTCCCCAAATAAAGTTTAACTAATTATGCATTTTCCTTTGTAGGGTAAATAAGCCAAGAAGTAATTATGGACACTCAAGCCAATCGAAGACACGCTGGAAACCCACACTAACCAATTACTCATTAATCTGCCAGCCAAGTTTCAGCAACATTTGGTTCACTGCTGGGATATTTTCCCAACAGGCATCAAATGACAGTGCTTTTGCTTACTGTAAAGATATTGGACTGTTATTTTTAACTTCTTGGCCATTTAGTTGGGTGAAAATATTTCTTTACATAAGCAAATAAACCCACTTAGTCCCTGTTCTCAATGAGCTCAACACTATGCATTAGCGGAAAAGTAGATTCCCTTATTATTGAATTGCTATCACGCAGGGTGCTGACATTTCCTATTGTAAATATTATGAACAAGCAATCTCCACAGAACAGAGGTGGCTCTATGAACTTCTATGGAATGGCAGGTAAAAATTGGCATGTGATTACAATGGTATTCAAAAAATGGCCCAGATTATACAAATAATATTCCAATACCTAGAAAAGAAAAGAAGAAAAGGTTTTAGAGCATATTCAAAGCTTAGAAAATTACTTTTTTAGGACATTAAGAATACCCTAGCCAACTCAGTCAGGACTGCTTCCCTATGTGAACAACAAGTTTATAACAACAACCACAGACCCATTTTGGCAAAGGTTTGTGGAGTGGAGGAGGTGGTAGCAAGTTGCAGTGATTCCATTCCTACAGATAGGATAGAGCAGGGTTCCTCAAACTTGGCTCTCCAGATGTTCTTGGACTTCAATTCCCAGAAGCCCTGATGAGCAAGTGTGCTGACTTGGGCTTCTGGTAATTGAAGTCCAAGAACTTCTGGGGGCCCAAGGTTGAGAAACCCTGGGTTAGAATGTTGTTAGAATGGTAGAGGGGAATTTTGTTTCTGGTCTTTATGCTGTGCAGGATACCAAAGCGCACATGCTTTGGTCACCTCCAGACTTGATTACTGTAATGCGCTCTACATGGGGCTGCTCCTGGTGACCATTCGGAGGCTGCAGCTGGTCCAGAATGTGGCAGCTCGGGTAGTGATGGGGTGCGGGCGTTATGCTCAGGCCTCACCACTGCTCCGGGAGCTGCACTGGTTGCCAGTATGCCTCCGGGTGCAATTCAAGGTGCTGGTCATTACCTTTAAAGCCCTATATGGTAGTGGGCCAGGATACCTAAGAGACCGCGTCACCCTAAGAACGTCTGCCCGTCCCACCAGGGCGGATCGGAGGGGCTCTCTTGTTACTCCATCGGCTAGGGAGGCTCACCTCATGAGCACTAGGAAGAGGGCCTTCTCTGTGTTCGCCCCGGCCCTTTGGAACCTCCTCCCGATAGAGCTGCGCCTGCAGACGGAGCTCCTGCCCTTTCGGAAGGGCTTAAAGACCTGGCTGGCGGGTCAAGTGTGGGGACACAGTAACGCAGGTTCCCATCTAGGATGGCTGATTTAAGGGCAGCCATCCCCCCCACCTTGTATTTGTATCTGTTTTTATCTGCTTTGCTGTTTTAATGTTTTAAAAAATTTTTTATGATTTTTATGAATTTTTAAGGTTTTATATATTGTTATGACTATAGATTACCTATGACGGTAATTTACGCTGTAAGTCTCCCAGAGTCGGGTCTACCCGATTGGGGCGGGATACCAAATGTGAACAATAAATAAAAATAAAAATAAGATTATATACAGTGGTGGGCTTCAAAATCTTTGACTACCACACTGCAGGTGTGGTTTGGTGGGCATGGTCAGGGGAAAGTCCTGTGTTGCACCCAAATTAGGACTACTTTATTTCAAAACTTGGGCGGGTGGGACCAGCCAGAATTTCTGCTACCGGTTCTGGCGAACTGGTGCGGACCTGTTGATGCCCACCACTGATTATATATCTTCAATGTGTTATAACAGCTATATAAACCAGAGTGATTATGACAAGGTTGAGAGTTACATGTCATCAGCTGTATTTCTGAGACAGGTGTAGCCAGGCACAACCAGTGGTGGGCTGTGTGAGCCCTAATAAACTAAAATAGAGTCCTGGAAAGATGGAGACCCCGTGGGTGGATTCCCACCACTTAGAATTGGGTAATTTACCTTCTCTGCATGGGATTCATCTTTGTCACTGACCGCTGTCCCAGAGGGCCTACTGCCAAGTTTTGGCTGGTGATAATTGTCATAGCAAAGTTCTCAAGAGAGGGCTCTGTTTACTGGACCAAACCTAATGGGATTCATTTGGTTATAGTATAGAGGAGGGCCTTCTCTCTTGTGTCACCTGTCTCATAAAATAATCTCCCCTGCCAATCTGTTTATACAGGCATTTTCCCAACTGTTTTCCAAATTGTTAGCAATATCACTCATCCCAGTGTAATTCAGTGTTATTCACGAACGTTTACAGGTATATTTATTTATTTATTTATTTATTAGTTCAGATTTATATTGCCGCCCACTCGCCATAGCGACTCAGGGCAGCTTACAAACAATACATTACATTACAATACAATATGTTGATGTGGGCTCAGGGGGAGGGGCGGCAAAGCCCTCAACCTGCCATCCTCCAAGCCACTCGTTTTATTTTATTTGTTATTTGTAAATCATTTTGGGATTTTAAAATGAGAACCAGTGAAAAATGCCAGCAGCAACATTTTTCTCTTAGAACAAGGCTGTGGCAGAGCTTAGAAATGTTACCTCTTTACACTGCCACTGCCGCATCCTAGCCATACCACCACTTAGGACATTCTGGGAGTTATAGACCAGTATTAATAACAGTAACAATGATAACATTTCCGAGATCTGGGCAGAGGCAGAAGACAGAGAAAGATGCTTGATTACACTAGTGTAGAAAAGCCAAGCCTTGCCTTCTAGCAGTTATTTCTTCAACATAACATTGGACTAAATTCAGTGATATGTTAATCAGTATGAGATAACATCAGAACTTTCTACACTGTAACAGATGCATTCTGTTTAACTATGTACCTTGCAGCAGGTCTTGGCTTTCAGAAATCGGAAGTGTTAGATGTCATGAAAAGATTGATGCTTTGGACTAGATGGGGAAATGTACAGTTTGCAAGTAAAAATCCATGGCACCAGCCTTTTAAACCTTGATTATGCAAAAGCATCATAACTTGGTGGTCCCCCCTTTTTTTTTAAGGATAGGCATTTAAATAAACCAAGATTAGTTCTATACTTAGGTGTTTCAGATACAGTTGTACCTCACTTAAAGAGCATAATGCATTCCACAGGAATTGCTCTTTAAGTGAGTTTGCTCTTTAAGCAAAACACCATTGTAAACGACCAATTGTGGGGGGGGGGGGATTGCAAACCCTGATTTATTTGTTAAGCGGGTTTTTGGTTGGTTTTATTTGTTAAGCAAAGCGAACATTCAGAGAAAATTCTGCTCTTTAAGCGAGACGCTCTTTATGCAAGTTTGACTGTACAGTATATAGAAAAGGTAGTTAGGAATGACAGAGAATTGTGTATGCTTTGCAACGTGAAAGAACTATTACTTCCTGCTACTTACCGGTATTTACTGTTTGTTTCTAATGTTATAATCTACCCCCTACACTGGCAGCTCTGGAGATTTTGAGAATGAGTAACTATGTTCATCTGTTGTGGTAAAAACAAAATGTCTTGTAATGCCTCAAAGATTATCCAGTTCTCTTTGGTACATCTAATAAGGTAGACCACAGTTCACAAAATGTCAAGTAAAAGTTGTTAGTCTTACAGATACAGCAAGACTTTTAGTTGTTTCAGAGCAGTCCATAAATTTACCTTTCACCAAGAATTAAATTATAAAGCACAAGAACAATGGGAGCTGGTGACTCCAGTTTCAGAGGTACAGTGTAGTGAATTCACTCTAGGTTCTTACTTGCATTTTATTACCAAGTTTCAGAACCTATTTTGGGAATTGGATTCAGCACTATTAATAGCCCGTGTAAACTGCAGGCTAAAATCTAGAGTGGTTTCACAAAATCTCCAGAATTTGAGTTACGAGCCACCATTGCAATAGAATTTCTTGAAATGCGTACACCAAAGTGTCCAGTCAAGCTCCTGTCCCATAGCTATAATCCACAGAGAAGCATTGGATGCTATGAGTGTAGGGGGACCAGATTGCTTATTGTATGTAGCAGGCATAAAGAACACGGGGGCTTTATTGGACTGCAACTCCCATCAGGCTTAGATAGCAGGTTTGTCCATGGCAGGAAGCAAGGAGGACATTTGCCCCCTGAAATCCTAGATGTATTGCTTTGATGTATGCAGATAGTGCTGTACAAACAAATCAGACTAATGCATCTATCTGCAGCATCCCTTCTTCCTAGAAAAAAGTCCTGCAGATCCATTGATGAAGGAAGGAGAGAACAGTAATCCAGCAACATCTGGATAACCATACCCAATGTATGGTTCCGCCCCCGTCTGTGTGCAGTGTGATACCTCACTGCACACATACCCAATGTATGGCTCCGCCCCCGCCTGTGTGCAGTGTGATACCTTACTCGAACGGTGTGGCTTGCTTGTGGCTGGACCCCTCCTCCTTGTTTTTGAGCTACAGTGGTCCATGGAAAAATTGTTTAGCATGAAACCAGTCCATGGTGCAAAAAAGATTGGAGACCCCTTCTGCAGACTACAGATTTCTGCAGACCTGGTGAGAGAAAGCTAAGGTGCAATAATTAATTCCCAGATCTGATTACTGAAAAGATTCTGACTACACCTCAACTACTAGCAGATTTATAATAGCATGTGTTTTGTTACAGAATGTGCTTGATCTGATCAATGAAGTTCTACAATACAATATCAGTTTTACATTCATGAGAGAGCTGAAAGTCAACTGCAAGACAATTATTTTTATTTTTAAGATAGGTGGTCATGATCGTCTGTAACAGTGAAATAGCAATGGGGTGTGTGTGGGGGGGTGCGTGCACGCGTGCGTGCCTGTGCGCATGTGCGTGTAAGTGTGTGTAAAGGTTTGAGATTCCACAATGCTCTCTGTCAAATATTTACTCACCTGCTTGCTTTCTTTAGGTTTGTAGACTAACAGCTGCCTTCTTAGCATTTTGGTGCTTTGGCTGGTCTTTTTTCTTTTTTGGAGGGGATAAAATCTCAAGGGCGCGGCAGCTTAGTGGTCAAAAAGTTTAGTGGACCAGAAAGTCAGCAGTTCAAAGCCCAAGTGTCACACAATGGAGTGAGCTCTTATATTCTGTCCTGGCTCCTTCCAACCTAGCAACTCTAAAGCAAGAAATTGCAAGTAGATAAACAGGTGCCACTTCAACAGGAAAGATAATAGCATTCCATGTGTTTCAGCATCTAATCATGCCTGCCACAAGACCATGGAAACGTCTGCAAACACTGCTGGCTCTTTGGCTGAAAATGGAGATGAGCACTGCCCCATATAGTTGGACACGACTGGCCTTTGACGATGGGAGACATTTCCCTTTTTACTTAAATCTTGGGATAGATATTTCAAGAGTATTGACATGTTTCAAGCAGTTATTAATGCAGCTCATTTTCTGCTAATATGATTTTTCAAATAGACTTGATTACCAAAACATTCTGTGAAGAAAGTAAAAGGCTTTTTGAAAAACACAGAGGCTTGCAGTAATTGATGAGGTAGTGGTAATTTTCAGTTTCATCTTATTAATGCCTTCATGTCAAAAGTGCATGAAATCATCTATCTGAACATGAGAATAATGTTATTCCTCTTCTAAGCAGCTTAGATCATTCTCTGACGAATTGGGGCACAGGTTAAATAATATTTCACCCAGGTCCACAAGCTATTTTCTGCAAGACACTATTTTGTTAAATTGGTTTGTTACACTCAATTATTTTAATTTGCATTATGTGTTCTGCTGATATAGCTAGCTTGGTGGTTTAAAAATGATTTTTAAAAAAGCATGTGGATGAATCATTATCAGTCTTACCCCTGTCCAAATCCTCACTTAGCCATTACGTTCTCTTCCTCATAAAGTCTGCAGTGTTCAGTTCTTGTCATCATTGCTACATGGTGTCTGAATAATGTATCCATGGCAAACAGATGAGGGACAAGCATCTTCAACATCCATTTCCCTAGGGAAAATGTTACTAACAAATCAAAAACAATTAACAAAACTTTGGCTAATTTGCCTCCTGTGTTCAAATAATTCACATTTCCCCCTAATTGTGCCAGATGTTAATCTAATTTTCATATTAAATGTTGTGCACCTGGCACAGCATTTTGAGGAAATTTGTAGTACTTATTTACAAATATTTAAAAAATAACCATGAAGAGCGCTCAAGAATGATGAGTAAAGACTCAGAAATCATGACAGTTAAAAAAGCAAAGTGTGATGTGTTCCATTTTTCTACAGATAAACCCATAATAGTTGCTGAGAGTTAACAATCACTGCTACCGGTAGTATCCCATATCATGCAAGTTTGTGTATGATGAGGGACACAAAGACTGAGTCATCAAGTTGCAGCAACCTGCTACTGCAATTTACACCATCACACCTAATCAATAGGATTCTGACCACAATTGTGTAAAGTGTTGACTTTGTGCGAAAGTTGAAAGCTTGAAAGAATCATGGAGCATCTTTTGTGAAAAGAAAATCTTTATCTAGGATGGTGATGGTGAACTTTAGCACTCCAGGTTTTCTTGAACTTCAATTCCCAGAAACCCATGTCTCTGTGAATTCTGTGGATTCAAGTCTCTGTGATTCACAGAGACTTGGACTTCTGGGAATTGAAGTTCAAGAAAAACTGGAGTGCCAAGGTTCACCGTCACTGACCTAGGACAACACACATCTTATGGATTGACAAGAGCAGGGACTGCTGGTTACTGCTATGTGACTAAGACCGTGAACCTTGGCACTCCAGCTGTTCTTGGACTTCAATTCCTAGAAACCCAAGCACCCTGTGAATCCACACAAATGGGTTTACTGCGATTCATCTGGCCCGCACTGCCCTCATCGCTCCAGGAAGTGGAAGTAAAATGTGCCCGTCTTCTAAGACACAGATAAAGAGATCTTGCTAGTGGCAGCCTGGAGGTATGATTCTGTTACCCCTTGGCACTACCTACCTTTACATTTCAGGCTCCATATAAAGATGATATTATCTTGGGGTCTTAATTTGCCTTTTTAAAAAATGTACCTTCTTGATTTGATTAGAGTGCCAATGACTTGTTTTCCTGCTGTTATTTTATGTTTACTTTGATCTATGGTGGCAGAGATTTAATTGTGAGCCGATGGTTTTTTCAGAAATTATTCACAGATAGTTTTAAACTTGTTTAACAGCTTTAAAATTGCTGTTGACGTTCTGAGCTGAAAGACAGAGCCTATTTTTATGTTGTTCTTAAAAAGAAATGAGTAAAAACAGTAATATATTCTTGCACCAGCAGAAGTCAAATGGCTCTAGATTGCAAGTCAATTTTCGCTGTATGATGATGAGGCAGCTGGCTCCTCTTATTCTTGACTAACCCAACATGGACTCATATCAGCCCCGGGTAGTAACAGCAATGAATTATACGCTTCACTACCTCTATGACAACAATTCCTAAATGCATGTAACAGCATGCGTGACTTAGACAGAGGCTGTTTGTAGAGAAGTGCCATACATTAACATCTAACTTAACATAATAATATTGTAGGGAGCCATGTGACTCTATGTATGACGGAAGCTAGAAAAACAATCTAAGCCCAACCAGAACTGGACCAATTAATTTTGCTACCTGAAGGGCAAAATAATGCTCCCCTCCCTCCCATTCTATCTACAGGTGACGAGAGTGGAAGATTAATCTTTCTTCAAAACTATTAGTGGGGCAGTATCTTCCAATGTATTTGGCATCTCCCATCTACTCTTCAGTCTGTTTAATGGGGTGGCCAGTCTGCTGGTTACTGTGCCTTGTAAATTTCTAGCACAGTGGTGGCAAACCTATGGCATACATGCCAGAGGGGCCACCCAGAGCCCTTTCTGTGGGCATGTCCGCCATTGGCCCAGCATAGACTTTCTGACTTAATTCCACATTGCTTACATTGCTTATTGTTGTATGTTGCTATTTTTTAATCGAACTTGTAATTTTTAATGTTATCTGTGCTGAATAATAAATATACCATATATAAGACACACTCTGTTACAGTATTACCAAAATAGGGCACTATATGCAGTACAAGACACACTCCATTTCCCAAGTGTATTTTAAGGAGAAAAAAGTGGGTCTTATACACCAGCAAATATGCAAACATAGAATATAAACTCATTGAAATGAATCAGTCAATCAAATATACACAAACACAGAGAAAGCATTTCTGGTGATTATAGCTGAGCTCTAAAGAATGACACACTTTGATAAAATTATTTTATTATATTTCTTGTTCAGCACTTTGTGATATGATATGACATGGAAGAAGGAAGTAATGAATGGGAGTGGTAACAGCAGTCACAAAGATGGAATAAAAACTCCCACAGGGCAGCCCCATGCTAACTTATCAAACTGAAATACTGAGTTTTCTTGATATTCCAAAAGTGAGGGCTGAAAGCCATAATGTCTGTACCAGGTCTTTGTATCCCAGTTTATTACGGAGAAAGAATATCAAAGTGAAACCTTTTTGCAAAGCATTTCTTGGTAGAAATTAGAACTGGAAAAGAGGTTGCGAAGTTTTCCTACATTCTTACCAGTAGTGGAATTCAAATGTTTATTGAATCTTTTTGTTACTGTAATGATATTGTTATTTTGATGTTCTTTGATATTGATTATTTATGATTTATTGACATGTTGTGTTTATGAACTTGTAACTTTATATGTGTTGTGAACCACCCTGAGTTGGTTCTACCAAGTAGGGTGGTATAGAAATCGAATAATAATAATAATAATAATAATAATAATAATAATAATAATAATAATAATAATAATAATAATAATAATAATAATAATAATAATAATAGTTCACCCCACCCCTCTGTCCAGCAGCCCAATGAGAGTGCTTTCTCCCTCCCCCAGCACAGAGTTTCAAGATGTTTTCGACCGCTCCTGGCCACGCCAATGTCTCCGCTTCCCCCGGACTCGCAACACCTGTCTGGGGGATTGAAAAGGGCCGCCGACAGGAGCCCCGGCCAAGATGCTTTCGACCACTCCTGGCCACACCAATGTCTCCACCTCCCCCGGACTTGCAACACCTGTCCGGGGGAGTGAAAAGGGCCGCTGAGAGGAGCCCCAGCCAAAGACGCTCTCGGCCGTTCCCTGGCCGAGAGAATGGAGAACAGCTGTGAGCGGCGACTGGCCGACATAAAAACTGCGCTCCCACTGCCGCCTCTGCTGGACTCTTCTCTAGGCTGGCCCTGGCTTTGAGCTGGGCAAGGAGGACTCTGGCCAGAAGCGCCCGGACTCGCTTCACCTGCCGGCGCTCCCAAGCCTCGCCCCCATGCTGGGCTACAAAAGCCCCTGGGGCGGGATGCTGCCACGGCTTCCAGAGCATGCTTGTGGTTAGGGTGAGAGCCCTGACATTGTTGGATCATGTACTGTATTTTTATATTGTATTGCATTACTGAGACTATGTCATGTACTGTATATGTAACTGGAATTGTATTTTGTAACCTTATTTTGCAGTGTGGTTTTGTTTTATTGCACTGCTGTACTGTATTGTTATATTTATTGTATTATACTGTATGACCTTTGATTATGTTATATTACTTTTGATTGTCTTATATGTATGGTTTCTGTAAACCACCCTGAGTCGGTTGTACCGAGCAGGGCGGTATACAAATCGAATAAATGAAATGAAATGAAATGAGTTCACCCGCCCCTCTGCCCAGCAGCCAAATTTGAGTGCTTCCTGCCTCCCCCCAGCACAGAGTTCACCTTGCCCCTCTGTTTGGGCACTCAGTCTCTAAAAGATTCACCATCACTGCCCTAGTACATGCTGCATTGGGGGTGCCTGAGCTTTTTTGTTCCCAAGATCATATGAAGTAGGGACAGACCTGCATTGCATAGACAAGACACATGTGCAGACAAGACTCACACAACAATAGGCGCACACACACACACACCATTTATACATACATACATGTAGACTCATATGAACACGTTCTTCCTACTTCTATGTCACAGCAGGAATGGGAAGGATTAATGTTTGCCTCTCCCCACCCTGCCCCCATAGAAAGCTTGTTATTTAAATGGAGAAAAGTGCATGTAAGGATGACTCTCCTATGTTCTTTGCTTCTCATTTTAGTTGTGTTCCCAGGAGCCTGCCAAAAAGCTGCTTGGCAGTCTACAGCATTAACTCAGAGAGAAAGACTGAATTTAAAAAAAAAATGGTTAATACCTTGTGGCTTAGAGAACAGCAGAACATAAGCAGAATTTGAGAAATTGCATTTTTATAATTAATCCCCTTCACTCCTTGCGCTATTTAAACATGATATTAGTACATTTGCTAAGTATGGAGCAAGCCCCTGGCTCACCACTTTACTCATTGCTTTTCATTATATTTTCATTACTTGGGGGAGGGTGTAGGAGTAATAAGAGGATGGCATAAAAACTGGGGAGGGCAAATCAAAGTAGAATCCCTATAAAATTGCCTATAAAATGCTGTTTAAACAACTCACCACAGCAAAAATTAAAATCTGACCACATGTCATTTCCACACATAGTGACGTTGCTTTTGAGCAATGAAAAGTACATTTGTACCTCGCTTAAAGACCATAATGTGTTCCACAGGATTGCTCTTTAAGCAAGTTTGCTCTTTAAGTGAAACACCATTGTAAGTGACCGATTGCAACTTCGTGGGGTGTGTGTGTGTGTTGCAAACCCCAATTTATTTGTTAAGCAAGTTTTTGTTGGTTTTATTTGTTAAGCGAAACGAACATTCTTTAAGCGAGTTACTCTTTAAGCGAGGCGCTCATTATGCGAAGTTTGACTGTACTGTACTGTAGTTAATAATGCCATAGTTTTGAAATAGTCTTCCTCCATCTAGGATTACTTAAGACAGCTTCTCATTGACCAGTTTATTGTTACTTGGACAAAGCTAACAAAAGGTAGCATATGGAATTACATATTTGCATTTCTATTTTGAAGCTTCAGCTAGTAGTTGTGTTGGTTTTAAGTATAATTCATAGCAAAATTCTTAACACATGGCTCCTTTTTAGTAACCAGGAGTTGATATGAATCACAATGTACAGCACCAGCAAGGTCAGTAAGGACAGGCCTTGCTCAGCTGCCAAATGGATTCTGTTTACATTCACACTACCTTTCATCTCTGTCAGTTTACATATGTCATTTGTGGAGCGACATATGGCACTGGTGAGCACTCCACAAGAGCAGTTATATTGGACTAATATGAAAAACTGCCAACAGCACTGAACCTTTTGCTGTTCAATGGTCAAGAAAATGTTATCATTTACTGTATCAAACATTTAGGGACAGCATAGATGGTTTCCTAAAATTTTATAAGACTCATGAGGGCACAAAAATCATCACACACAGGCAGCAGGATGTGTTTTAAACCATAAACCAGTGGCTCTCATACTTTAATCTGTGGACCATTGGTTGAAGAACACTCAAGAATATCAGTGCTAGCTGATTCTATATTTATGTTACATGCCACTATCATCACCTGCTGTGATTGTACCATTTCATTTTCCTCATCATTGCTCGGTTATCTGGTTGGGTGGTATGTGTGAGTTTCATTATATCGATGTTGACTATGATGTCAGTACTGAAAGGAAAAGTTATAAACATGTGTTGCATGTACGCTCTTTGATTTGTAGTAGTTGATCGATGCCCAATACAGTAATGCAGTCGCCACATGGGCAATGCAATTGGCATTCCAACCCAACCCACAGTCCCCATTTCCTTCTTTTTCACGATCCTATCTCTTGCTTAGGGGCTGATCCCCTACAATACTACCTTTATATGGTTCATGACCAGTTGACAGAACGGCAAATCCATTATTTCTTCTGTAGCAAAGTATTGCAAAGACAGAGGCGTATAATGGATTCTACATCTTGTTCAATCTACACTTTGCTCCTGTTTCTCAAACTGACACTAAAGTTCCATGCAGTGTTTATTTCCTGTTCCCTTCCAACATCCTGTTCTCTTGTTTTTCTGTGCTTCTCCAGAACCAGAATAACTGGTCCACACAGGTGATCTAACCTTCCAAGGAAGTGACAATGTGCTTTTGATTTGTATTCATGTAACCAGTACACCTTATCCTGCATTCCCTGCACCTGCCTAGTGGGGGTTTAAAAATATTATTTAAGACATAAAACATAAATCAACATACAATTTGGAAAAAAATACCAAATTATATCAAATAACCTTGTGCCCACCACCATTTTCAGGACCAAGAGCAAAGCAAAAGCAAAATGGGACTTCAATTCCCAGAAGCCTAAGTCAGTACATTGGCTGATCAGTGCTTTGGGGAATTGCCTTAGGCTTCTGGGAATTGAAGTCCAAAAACCAAAGGTTGAGAAACATTGATTCAGAGTATCCATTCCTTTTCTTCTCTTCATTTCTTTCTTTCTTTTTAGTTGCTGTACCCCATTTCTTTCAAAAAATACTTTGTTTCTTGTGCTGGCACCTGGTTTTTCCCCTTATTCTGTAAAATCTCCGCATGAGTTTTTAAAATAATTCACTTTATATATATTTTTTTACTTTAATCTCACATGATAATTTATCATTTATAAAAGTCTGTATTCCAGACCTTTATGCCATTCAATAAGATAAAATTCATGTCTTACTTTCCAGTTTTTTAATTAATTTTGCTACCACCAAAATTATGATTAACTCTCTCTTCTTCTTTTTGCTATTTCAGTTGAATATCTCCACAACTGGACAGAAATGCAACTTTTGCCATTGACTTTGTTTTTAAAAAAAGAAATAAACCAAAACCTTTGTGCCTTGGTGTTAAAGGTTCATGACTAAGGCATAGCAATGTAGAGATATCAATTTAACCCACTATGAATCTTTCAAATATCAGTTTCCTGGATCATTTATCTATTTAGCACATTATTCATGATGTGTTGCAAGGGGGAAGAAAATTTTCCTTTCTTGCTATTTTCAAACAGCCAGTAAATATCATCACATTAGTGCCATTTTACCAAGAAACAAATACATGAAGCAAACTGTAACTTTTTTTAAATGGCATGTAATTATGATAGCTTTTCATTGAGTGAAAATAATTATAATTGCTTTAGGGGAAAATGTTTGAACTTGGTTAACCATAAATCATTTTGACCATAATTAGCATGCACTATACATACCTTATTATGCTGTAAGCTAATCAACTTTGAAATGCTATTCCAAGAAAAATGGTATTTCAATACAAGATCTTTAATCACTATAATTCCCTTCATTTGTTATTTCCAGGCTAATTTTTATGTCTTGATTTTCTTTCACAGTGTGATTTTGTCTCATATACTTAGCAAAATCAGTAACTCCTAATGTTAAACAAATAATTCTGCCAATGGTTTCCTGGAAAACAAATATCAACAGAATATCATTAGTTAATGTGTAATTAATTACACATTGCAAAACCACTACTCCTAGAAAGTCAAGTGAAAGCTGCTCTGAAAGTACTAAGAAAAAAACTAATGGGGTACCGAAAAATTACCGTATTACAAGCCACAGACTAAATCTGTAAATTTTTTTAACAAGAATATGCCACAGACTGGGAACACTAAATATACATTCTAGTCCCCCTGCCCCCGAGATTCAAGAAGTGCAGTAACTATACAATGATCTAATTTCCTATGCAAGCAAGGTGATGCTGCAACAAAGACTTACACTTTATATAGAGTGAAAAATGCTTAATGTTCAAGCTGAATTCTGAAAAAAAGATCATATTGCAAACATTCCATGGATACTGGAACTCACAAAATAATTTCAGAAGAAGATCAATTTGTGCTTTATAGACTACAGCAAAACATTTTACTGCATGGACTGTGGGTGGTTCTGAAAGAAATGGGGGTATCTCAGCACTTGACTGGCCTGATGCATAACATACATTGTGGGGGGAAAGCTACTGTTAGGACATAACATGGAGGGACAGACTGGTTTCCCATAATCAAAGACGGCAGACAAGCAGTGGTGGGAATCAGCAGGTTCGCACCAGTTCGCCAGAACCAGTAGCAGAAATTCTGGCTGGCCCCACCCATCCAAGTTTTGAAATAAAGTTGTCCTAATTCGGGTGCAACGCAGGGCTTTTCCCCTGGCCATGCCCAGCATACCACACCCACAGTGTGGTAGTAAATTTTTTTGGAGCCCACCACAAGGGTTCATTTCATCCCCTTATCTGTTCAATCTGTATGCAGGAGACCAAGACCAAGAAAGCCAGAAAAGATTCAGGTGAAGAAGGTATGAAAATTGGTGAAAGAAACATCAATAATTTAAGATCTAGAGATAGTGTCATTTTACTGGCAGAAAACAGCAGTGATTTGAGGTAACTTTAATAAAAGTGAAAAAAGAAAGTATCAAAGCACAGCTGCAGTTCAACACCAAGAAGACCAAAATAATCAGTACAGGAGAGCTATACAACTTTAATATTGACAGTGATGAAATTTAGTGACTTTTTTTTGTATATCTACTGTAGGTTCAATCATCAACCCACAGAGGGACTGCAGCCAAGAAATCAGAAAAAGACCGAGACTCAGAACAGCAGCAATAAAGAAACTAGAAAAGATCAAGAGTAAGGATGTCATTGGAGACCAAGACCATCCATGTTATTGTATTCCTGATCACCATGTATGGGTACAAAAGATGGTCAGGTAACAAATTTGATAGGGGAAAAAATAATTTGTTTGAAATGTGCTGCTGGAGGAATGTTTTGCCAGGAAGATGAATGAGTGGCTCCAAGAGCAAGTCAAGCCTGATCTGTCTCTGGAGGCAAAAATGATGCCTCATCTAATTGCTGTTTTAATTATAAGTAAAGGTAAAGGTCACCCTCAAAAGCCAGTCATATCCGATTCTAGGGTTCAGTGCTAATCTCTGTTTCATAGCCGAAGAGCCAGCACTGTCTGCTTCTGCAGACGTTTCCATGGTCATGTGGGAGGCATGACTAGACACTGAAGTGCATGGAATGCTGTTACCTTCCCACCAAAGTGGCACCTATTTATCTAATTGCAATTGCTTGCTTTGGAACTTTGGCGGGAGGTGGGACAGAGATCATTGCTCACTCCATCATGCAGCATTCGGGTCTCGAACTGCTGACCTTCTAGTTGTCAAGTTCAGGATCTTAACCACTAAGCCACCACAGTCCCTGCTTTAATTATACCACAGAGCAAAATACACATCAAGGGTTAATTATCTGGAGATTATGCACTCCAGAGGGAAGAGCAGTACCTCTTCTTTTCTGATCATTTTGATTTCCTGAAAAAGGAATTTAAAAACCATCCTTTTAAGGGAGTGGCTGTTTCAAACAACACAGTGCTACATTGTTAGAAAATTGCAAGTACAGTACATCCAATTTATTTGAAGTGCATGAAAAGATGAGCACTCTGATGAATAATTTTACGAATGACAGAAATTTACCTATGTGCGTTATAAAAGCTTCTTAAATCACAAGAGCCCAGAAAATGCATTTGGAGGCAATCTAAAGGAAGGATATTTAGCAGCTTTCCTCTGCTAGTGACAGGAGAGGTTTGTCAAGAATGTGTATGAGAAATGTAAAGACAAGTACCCCCTTGGGTCTCATCAGTGTAGGCAAGGCTACTTTTGCCTGATGCAAGTTGATGACACCATTCATGTGAGCCAGAATATGCCAGTTCACATCAATCACTACCAATCAGGACCAAGCTGTAGCTGCCATCATATATTGGCTGGTGCACCACATATACATTGTTACAATTCTATTTGTTTATTATGGAATAAGAAAGAATGAGAATCAAGAAGATTTTCTATAAAATACTGATGCACAAATTAGTTAACAATTAATTCTGTTTTTGCTGTTGCAATTAGAGGTGTGGTTTGGGAAACCTAGGAACTCTGTCCATTTAAAACCATGAACAATCCTAGAGTGTTTCTACCAAGCAAACCGGGGGGGGGGGGACATAATTTTATATATGGCAAGTATATAACAAACTCTATATTTTGAGTGGAAATGTTGGAGGGTCGTCTTATACGCCCAGTCGTCTTATACGTCGGCAAATACGGGTACAGTACTTGCAATTTCTTCCTTTCAGACTGTTAGGTTAAATTCTTGACGTTTCCTTCACTAATTTTCACCACTCCTTCATCTCGATTTAACCTAATTAAAAGTATGCAACTACATTTGCAAAAGGACTTTACAAGCCCCACCTAAACAGAGTGGGCAGAAATGAGATAGGAAGAATAATACAGGAGGTTTGGCTCCCAATAAAGAGCTGGAGGTTTGCTAGTCTCTGCAATACTGCATCAGTCCAAAATAAGAGGATGCACTGAACATAACAGATTAATCTTGCCCATATCACTATCCAGTGCAGCTTGAAAGTTGTAATGTACCCTCTGTCATTCATCTCCATGTTATCACAGATTTACTGAAATTCAAACATACTGCAGAGACAGAGAGAGTAAATCACATTTGATGGAACCTGTAAGGCTGTACAGTATATGAATTATTCACCTCTGCTGTCAATCCCAATCCATCATGGAAAAACTCTCATTAACACCCAGATCAGATGTATTTTGGGAAGATTTTTAAGAACCTACTATTTTTATAAAAAGCACTGTCTCCCCCTAAAAAATGCAGGATATTAAAGGGGAATACAGTAATACCACAGCAGAGCTACAGTAATACCTTGGATAACGTTTACCTCGGATAATGCTAGAATCGCATAACGTTACGTAATCTGGGGAGGAGAATTGGATCGAATAACGTTAAGGTCCTAGGGGATGGGTTGGATAACAACCGCTAAAGCTTGTGCAGTTACAATGTATCTCTATGGAGCTTTAATGTTATCCGATCCATCCCATAGGATTTTAACATGGATTGGATAACACTAAAAATCAGATAACACCAAGACTTGTAGAACCAAGTCTTAGCGTTATCCGAGGTATTACTGTACATGACAGTAGAGATCATTCAAGCCAAAGAATAATTTATCTATATAACAAAGAATCAAGTGCAGGTTGGGGTACACAGAAAGAGCCTCCTAGAAGATTGTGGTATTTTTGAACCACAGCTGGGTGTACCCTGGTAATGGCCACCTTGTGTTGCTGGTTAGTCTTTCTCACACTGGTTCAGGCAAAAGGAATTGCAGAATGAATTCATCAAAAGGTGTCTTCATTTTGGCAGTTTCACGGCTGTCCTAGACATGGAAGAAGTAGTAGTACAGGTTTCGTTCTTCACTTTACACCTTTCTCACCTGGGAATGGGCAAGATTTTGACGACTGCATAGGGCTGTCTCTAGCCGACCAGAGGGCAGTTCAGGCCAGTGGACCAGATATTTCCTTTCCCTTCTGTACTGGAAAATCTTTCTAAAAATCGTTTATTGTCCCACAAAAAAAGAACAACAACAAGATCACCCCAACTTGTGAAGAATCAAAGAACAAACCTCCAGAAAAAGTGACAAAACATCCAGGCAAGTATCCATCATACACAGCTACCATCAATATGCGATACACCATTTAAAAAATGTAATGTCCTCTATCCATAAATTAATAGAAAGTGTTTGCCCTTCCATTCCCTGTCCAGATGTTCTATAATCATGAGGGGAGCACATTAACCTCACTTTACTCCATAGCTACATTCAACATATGAAAGTGACTGGTGGGAAGGTAAACAGTGTTCTGTGTTTAGTCATGCCTGCCCAATTCTATGGAAATGTCTGCGGAGACTATAAAGAGAGGTGAGCACTGAACCCTAGAGTCAGATACGACTGGCTTTTGAGCAAGGGGGACCTTTACCTTACCTTTACCCAGAATCTGCATGTTCACCAGAATCAAACTCAGAACATCAGCAGCTTTGGCTGCAGTACAGCAGTTTAACCACTGTACCACCAAGACACCTTTAATTTAATGCAGCTTTTAAAATAAAATTTAAAAACACCACAGTATCACCCAAACTAACAAGTGTGTCCTGGAAAGCCTTGGAACACATCATGGGAGAGACTGGAGGATAGGAAGCTTTTAATTAGTTTGAATTAAAATATTCCAGTGCCAACTGATGATGTCATCAACTTCCACCGAGTTACTTTATGTAAACAGGGCTTTCGCCTGTAGATTATTGGAACAGTCCAAATCCTCCTTCCAGTCTTATTTTGTTATTTCTGAGGTCTTGGGAACCTTTTTTGCCTTCCTATTTATGGAGAGACTTCACTGCCCTCTAAACCTCCCCCCCCTTTCCCCCCCCCTGAAAATCTCAAATTGGTCTTGGATTGGGAATCTTCAGGAGAGGATATTTTGCCCTTTAATGGAATTTCACTATTTGGGCCTGTCTTTTGCTAGAACATATCTTTTGAAAGAATAGAAAAGAGAGAGGGAAAGCATTGTTTCTGCATCAGGGATGGGCAACATGCACATGTATGCATCCATGCAAATACATTGGAGATCGTGTATGCATACCCAAATTTGCTGCTGTAAAAAGGTCCTGTGTGTTTTCTGGGTGACATGCAGGGCTAATTTCTTTCTACAAGACCTGATTTTAGCCTCTATGTGTATGTTCAAAACTGAATCTGACTAGGTGAAAAGATGGTGAAATTACCCTTGTGTTTCTACGTCAACATGGAAGGTGCCATTGAAACACAAAGTTCTGTGACCTACTCACACCTGATATACATATTACAGGCAGGTGGTGGGTGAGCCTGTGGGACAGTGTCATACAGTCAGGTAAACCCAGAGAGATTATTTCAGCTGGTGAGTAATACAGGCAGCCATTCTATGACTCCTGGGATATGTTCCAGGGCACTTTATCAATTATCAATGGCACTTTATTTCTGAAGAGACACATAAAGGATTATGCTGTCTTTGAGACAGGTATTTCACCAGCTCTCATTTGTAGTGCATTGATGAATGACAGATACTGTCAAGAAACATTAAATATACCAAGGTTCCTTACATCTGTCTTTTCATTTTTCCCATTCACTAGAATACACCACCTTCTTTTGACACAACACCTACCTTTTTAGGATGCTACCACAATTTCTCACATGCATGCATATCACAAGGCATGCAGGTTTAGGAAATTTCAAGTTACAAGCTTTAAATGTCAGCAATGCATTCACTGGAAAATATAACAAACTGGCGAGAAATGCCGATGAGTTTTGCAGTGCACAAAAAGGGCGAAGGTGGATTTGATCTTCACATAATGCCCTAGTAAATGTTGTGAAATGTTTTTTGGAATATGCATATAAAAGAAATGAACTCACTGGATGATAAATGGAACCCAGAATTCCCACATATATACACTGGCACAAGTGCAATGGAATAAACCACAGTGACAAAAGTTAATGAGTTCGTGCTTGTAACTCTCATTGAGAACAGAATCATGTGACTGGCACATGACAGGGAATACAAATGCCTGGTCCTAGTGGCTATTTGCTGCTACCGAATATGTCAAGCAACAGGATTCTGGCCACTGTGTTAAAGGGTATAAATTGAAGAAATACATAAAGCTTTATCTTTCAACTTTGAATCTTCAATTTTTGTAGGCTATTTACAAATATAATGATTGCTGAATAAAACTAGCTTGGGTCCATTTGATTTTATCATCAATTCAAAATGATTGATGGGGTTGTATTGGAAACTAATTTAGAATTCCATGAGATTGCTTCTATTCCTCTAAGCAGGCAAGATGTATAAGGAGAAAGTATCCATTGTTGTCTTAGGTTAGTAGTTCTGAACTTTTTAAAGCCGGGGCCCGGGTCACGCTCCCTCAGACAGCTTCAGGGGCCAGACAGCCATTTTGCCCTTTCTCCACCACATGGCACTTCCTGGTGTGGTGGAGGCAGTGGGGGCCCCACATGAAATGGTGCTGCTGGCCACATCTGGCCCATGGGCCGGAGGTTGAGAATCCCTGTCTTAGATCCAAGGAATGTATGAGCATGTCATTCCCATTTGTGTCATGTACAAGCAAGAGACCCATCAAATAGGAATTCTGATAGTTGTTGTCCAACGAATTTACATTGGCAACCTCTAATTCCATGTATGCATTGGATTGTTTATGGAGACCTTCATATAGAATTTCCTGCTTCCCATTATATCAGGAAGATTTCAAGTGCACTTGTACTCTTAAACTTTTGATTATACACTTATGAAAATTCCATTGGTCCATTTGAGAGACCATGATTTATTTATTTATTTATTTATTTATTTCTCATACTTGCTATCCCGCCCCAATCAGGATGTGTATTGCTGGATGTGTATTGTGTAATTCTTGTACATATTGTATTAATACATATTCTGTAAACCACCCAGAGTCACTTGTACGAGTGGGGTGGCATAGAAATCTAAAAATTAAATTAAATTAAATGATGAGTCAAATTAAAAAATAACCCTCTCTCCCTCACTAATGACATCTCCATCTGCTTAACTTCAGCTCATACATATTTATTTTGCTCTTTCCATTTTCCTCCTCCAATGGCCTTCAGGTAGGAGACACATAGCTGACACATAGCTTGACATCAACATTGGTATTCATGAACCACTGTTGTGCAGCTATGTTTCAGAAATCTGAACATAAAACAGTTTCAAATGGTTGCTTGATGTTTCCCATTGCACACTGAACCTCCAATTAACTGGCATCGCCACAGTTCTGTCTCATGCTGGTCTACTTCTGATGGGTGTTTTCCTGTCAAATAAAGGCACAAAAGTCAAACACATGTAGAAACCCATCTTTCTTGCTTCCCCTTATTGCCCATGTTTAGTCATTCAGAACAAGTACTGCCTCTTGTGACAAGTGAGAAAGAAGAAGAGAGTAACTCAACTGCATTGCCTGTCTCCTCAGCCAGAGTGTCAAAATGAGAAGCACTGGCTTTGTCTTCTGGGGAGGGGGGGGGGCTGGTTCCTTCAGCCCGTCCTCATTTCTATGTAAATAATCATCCAAGCTGCAGAGGCTTGACCCCTGATCCCTGGACAGGAGGCAGGAAGAGGACCTGTCATCTCATCCCAGGGTTTTTAGTTCTTGCTTATCCATAGGTAGGTGTTTTCTTCTTTTAAAATTAAACATTTCACACAAAGACACAAACAGACACACAAACATAGTGTTTTTGTTGAGTTGTGCATATGTGCATGGGGAGATGGATCCCTTCCAAATGTCTTTGGTTGGACCACAGATCACCTCTCTGTGTGTGTGTGTGTGTGTATGTGTGTGTGTGAAGTGCCAGACTTAAAGAAAATAGGATTCCTCTCCATCATATATAGACACACACATACTTATTTCCTAAATAATTTCAATGTGGCCACGGGGGGTGGACCTAAATTAATATTGGCTAATAAATAATTATTATCTTGCTTGCTTGCTTGTTCATTCTAAATACACACACATTCAACTTAATGGAGTTTCTAAAGAGTGTAAGCAAAGAACTGCAGGATAGCTCAGTGATGTAGGTATATGGAACCAGAGGTTGGGAAGTTAGTTCCCTAGTGCAGTGGTTCCCAACAAGGGGTACACACCCCACTAGTGGACTTCAATTCCCAGAAGCCTAAGTCAGTACATTGGCTGATCAGTGCTTTGGGGAAATGACTTAGGCTTCTGGGAATTGAAGTCCAAAAACCAGCATTTGGGAAACACTGCCCTAGTGTGTTTCCTTGACAAGGACTGGACTTGATGATTCATAGACTTCCTTCCAACTCTGCAGTTCTAAGATTAGTAGTAGTAGCAGCAGCAGCAGCTGTTGCTTTAAATGTTTTTCCAAAGAAAGAAAGAAAAAGAAAATGCAATACAAAAGTTCTATAGGGAACTCTTTCAAATGGAATGCATCCTTTGTGATTTTGTAAGAATGCTATAAAATTAAACATATGTTGTATTATTATTTCTTATTGTTTACATATTTTCCTTTTAAGAAAAAATAAGTATTGTAGAAGTAGAAGAGCACAAGTTTATATTCTTGCCGCAGGCAGAAAATTAATATCGCTCTGCTCTGCTCTGAGACGCTATTGCTCAAGTTAAGGCAGCTAGGATTTGTCTGATTCAATCTGGGATTTTCAAAGGCATTATTTTAAATTGACAGGGATGGAAGCTGGGAGGGAGAATAAGCATACAGTACTTGAGAGAGGTTTACTATTTGGCAGATCCACCTCGCCTAGACACAGAAGAAAAAATATTGACTACAATTTTTAGACAAGTTGGAATACATGTCACCCCACCGTACTCATGAGAGAATATGTTCCAACAGGGTTTCTCAACCTTGGGCCCCCAGATGTTCTTGGACTTCAATTCCCAGAAGCCCAAGTCAGTACACCTGCTGAGTTCATGCTTCTGGGAACTGGAAGTCCAAGAACATCTGGGGGCCCCAAGGTTGAGAAACCTTGTTCTAAGGTTTTCCAAGGATACATAAAATAATGAAAAGCAGCAAATGCCATATTATAGCCCAGATATTCAAAGCAATTGTATTCCCAGTGGTAATGTATGGTTGTGAGAGCTGGACCATAAGGAAAGCTGAGCGCAGCAGAATAGATGCCTTTGAGATGTGGTGTTGGAGGAGAGTTTTGAGAGTACTTTGGACAGCAAGATCAAATAGGTCGATCTTAGAAGAAATCAACCCTGACTGCTCCTTGGAAGGTCAAATAATGAAGATGAAGCTAAAATACTTTGGGCATCAAATGAGAAGAGAGAATTCACTGGAGAAAGCCTTGATGCTGAGAAAGGTTGAAGGCAAAAGAAGAAGGGGTGGCAGGAAATGAGATGGCTAGATGGTATTGTTGACGCGATGGGTACAGAGTTGGGTGGGTTGAGGAGGATGGTGGAGGACAGGGGTGCCTGGAGGGCAATGGTCCATGGGGTCGCAAAGGGTTGGAATCGACTGTGCGACTGAACAACAAAAACTTCAGTCATACAAGCAATCTTAATTTAGCAAAAATGCTATAAAATTGCATACATGTACAAATGCCTACTCAATTTCTGTTATATTGAAGGGCTTTGAAGAACTCCAGGAAACACACATTATCTCTTATTTGTTGATTAAATTTGTTTTGTTTTGCTTTGCTTTTCTTACTTTTTAAAAATGCAAGTATCTTAACTGTACATAAATAATGTAGTGTGGATTACTTAAATATAATTATGGTAGCTATTTACAAAAAATGAAAATAAATATATCTTTAATTTAATTAATTTAGTTTTTATTCATATTCTAGCGAAGCAGTTAAACAATCTGAATCAAGGCATGTGTTAAAAGAAATCTAATGCCAGAAACCAACATTAGAGATGGGTCATAATTAGAGGTGAAAGATGTTAGTGCTGCAGAGAGGTAATTGCAGAGAGGTGTATTTTTATATATTTTTTATAATTTTTATAAAATTCTGTGTGCAGCTTGTACACTGTTTTAACTTTTTATGGTTTTTTAAGAGTTGATATTAAGTTTTAATTTTAAATGGCATTGATTGTAGATTGTTCTATGTTTTAACCTTGTTGTAAGCTGCTCAGAGTTGGGTTCACCCGATTGGGGCGGGGTAGCAAATGTAATAATAATAATAATAATAATAATAATAATAATAATAATAATAATAATAATAATAATAATAATAATAATAATAATAATAATAATAATAATAATAATAATAATAATTGAGGCAGACTATATTTGTAAAGTTAGACTTCAAAAGATACCCTGTCCTTAACATCTGAAGAAATAAAACAAGCTGATTTGCATAAACTCCCTCACCTTAATTCTGAATTTCCCTCTTCCGCTCATTGACTATCTCATGGGAGTTGGCATCTGACCCAGGACTAGGTAGATTTGTTCTGACCAGTAGGCATTCTGGCTTCTCCAAAGGTTCCACTAGCCCAGAGGTTCCCAACCTTTTTTTGGGTATGCCCTACCTAAACATCTCTAAAATCCTGACACACAAACTAGTGTCATATAATTTTTATTAGTCAAAAAGTGAACTCCTAATCACACAGAGAAAGCCTGAAAGGCTATTAACTTGTTCTAACTCGTTCTCAAATTGCCCCCTGTGGGGTGTGTTTCCCACATTGGGAACCATACAGCACTAGCCCCTCCCAGTGAAACTAGAAATGCCCAGCAAGAGAATTAGATAGAATCATCCAGATGGAAACACAGTAGACTGATTATTTCCGCTTTTTTTTTGTTGTAAATATTTTTTAAAACCTATTGATTCATTCCAAAACAGCAGTGGGCACCTTGAGTGGATTCAGGAGCCATGTTTCTGTCCCTGGGATACTCTAGAAGCCACATACACTGCTGTTGCTAGTACTGTATTACTACTACTACTAACAACAAGAGCAACATGCTGCGAAGTCAATTCTGACTTAGGGCAATGGTTTTCAGGGTGTCCTAAGTATACAATAGCTGGGAGTACTTAATCATTCAATTCTTCTAGGAGTGCTCTGTAACTGTACAGCTCACCCAACCCTACAAAGGGTGTCCAATTCATCAGGGAATCAACTTCCAGCCTCTGCTGTGGAGCCACAGCCAGGTATCACCATGTACTAAACAAGGAGTTGTCAACCTTCTCGCACCATGGGCTGGACCAATCCCCCTCAGACAACTGAGCAGGCCGGACACATGGTTTCCCCATGCCGTAAATGCTGCCATAAACCATGTCGGGCAAGTTTGTACATGCGCAGGCACATTTATGGCCGTCTTAAATGTGTCCACTTCTGGTTCCGTCACCATGGGCCGGATGATTTGCTGTAGCAGACCTAGTCCAGCCCACTGGCCATGGGTTGCGAACTCCTGTCCTAAACTATCCAGCCAGCTAGGAGTCGCATGGAACATCAAAAATGTGAAGAAGACGAAAATATATAAACCAAGAAATTGGAACTGGCTGGAAATTGGCTACTTTGTTTGAAATTTCCATAAAAATGTTAGACTAAGTAGTGAGGACTGTGATGTGATAGAAGGTGACTCACTTGATCTGGGGATTTGAATAGCAGTTCACCCTTTTGTTGAGGGAACGTTTTTGTCTCTGACCCTCAAAAATGTAATTGAAGGGCTACCCCACCCCGCCCCCTTTTAAGATTTTAATTTGAATATATTTCAGGACTGGATGTATTTCATCACTAGGCTTTCATGACTTTCTTTTTTTAAACTGTGTCTTGAAATTTGGATTGTATATGTCCTGCTTCATGGATAAACCCTAGTAAAAAGTTGTATATAACAGCAGAAAATAAACATGACACCAACAAAGGGATAAAATCAGTCCCCCACCTCACATCACAGGGAAAGAAGAATCAAAGGATGCTATGTTCTCTACAGGCCTCAGAATAAGCTTTCCATAGTAGATCATAGAACAGCTTGACAGGCATTCTCTAGAGATTTCCTGTATATGCTGTTCCGTTACTATTAAAACATTTTGTTCTGACTTCTTGAATTTAATAGGAATACGTATATGATACTGCATGCTAGAAAGCAAGTTGTCCCAGATACAGTAAGTGGTAAAAACATGGAGATATGTGTTCCCACACAGAGATTTTGTGGGGTGGGTGGGGTGTTAATGTGGAGGCCTGGAAGAGGAGAATTTATTAAATATATTTATCTGCCTCAGGCTTGTTAGATAATTAACTCAGAGAAAACCGTCTTTTAATTAATGCCTGTAAATTGAAAGCACAGAAATGATCATTGTCAGAGCCAGTTCAATCTGAAAAAATACTGCTTTATTCACATTGAAAGATCACATCTTGGAAAATAGAACAGCTTGTAAAAAAAATTATGTTCCACTTCACATAGACCTGAAACAGACAACCCATAATTATAGAACTGCAAGCAGGTTAATGTGACAGAGAACTTGGTTTCCCCTGTGATTTTAAATGCAGACTTCCAAGAAATCATTTCCTTATACCCTGAAGGCCAATCACCGAACAAAGCAAACTGAGGTGTGGTTGCAATAACAAGAGCAAGGGTTCCCAACCTTTTCAAGCTTGGGGGCGGGTCACACTTTCTCAGTCAACTTCAAGGGCCGGATGGCCATTCCTGCCTGCACAATGGGGGTGAGCCATTTTGTCCCAACAGCTTCAAAGGGGCGGTCACTTTGTTTCTTGAATGCCCTTGAAGGGGTGAGGGGCCACATCAAAAGGCACCATAGGCCAGATACGGCCTGTGGGCCTTAGGTTGGGAGCTCCTGAACAAAAGGGAGCAAGCTAACGTTGGCTCTTTTTGAAGATCTGGCTTACCCAGACATTGTGTGAGGTCTACCTAGTTCAGGGAGTTCCCTATGGAGCCATTCAGCCATGCTATGCTTCTTATTCTAGGACGGGTGAGCCTAGAGAATAATTAGTTGGGTAGAAGACTAGTAAACTAACCTGATGCCATATCACTCCCAACATTCCAGTCTCCCAGACTTGGCACTGCTTTCAGGAAGTCTGAACATTCACAAGGTTAGGCTCTTAGAACCAATGCAAGGTAGAGTTGTTACCACACCCACACACAAACACTGAAATTTCCTAGTAGCTGGTCAGGCAAGACCATGTTTTAGTATCACAAACCCTCTAAGCAAAACAAACAAACAAAACCCAGATAATTGCTTGAAGATATCTTTATATTTCATTAAAAGAAGGGTAAAAAGAAAAAAGTTCCAAAGAGGTTTCAAGAAAAATACTTGGTGCAAGATACAGAGACAGTCTAAGTCTCAATTTAAGTGTTCACACCAGAAAATAACAAAGCTAAACTAAGCTACTTCATATTCACATCTGAGCCTCAGTATTGTTCTGTGGCATCAGCAGAATGCATTCTTTCAGGAATAGCAGGATAGCAACCAGCTAAAACACCTTTCCCTTAGAGAGAAGCTGAGAGCTTAAGAAAAAGCTCTTTCCTTCACATAAGACTGAGCCATCTACCTTGATTTCTAACCCTTTTTATAGCAACCCATTTCTAATCAACCTCTTAATCCACTTTAATGTTCACCAAAACAAAAAGCATTTTCCACTCCTTTCCCTCACACAGCTTTAATCCTTCCTTAATTTGTATGACCCCAGGGGAAGAGGAAGACTGGCTTTTGATGGCAAGAGGTAACTTTGAGGTGTTAGCCCCCCCCCCCTTTGTACTGCTTTGATTCCTTGCAGGAGGTGTAACTTTTCCCTTAGAGGTGTAACTTTTCCCTTAGAGGTGTGACTTTTCCCTTTGTTCTTGACTGATAACTGACTCCTGCCTTCTCAGCCAGCTTTTCTGGGTTCACTTGAAGAAGCCTCAAAGTCTCTAGATGGATTTCATATCCCATGTTCCCTCACTAAGCAAAGACAGCCATGTGATCCATACATAAAATAAATGCAGGAGAAAAGTGATACCTTTTTAGGAACACTTTTTTAAAAAACAAACACTGTGAGCTTTCGTGATTCAAGATCACTTCTTCAGGCAGGATAGGGAAATTATAAAGAAAAGTCCCAGAAATGTGTGGCATGATGTTCAGCCAGGCAATATATCTTAGATCGGGGTGCCCAGACTTTTCAGGCCACAGGCTGGTCACATGGTTCAGGGAGCCAGTCATTATGGCCCAGGAGCCAGATTTGACCCCCAATGCCAATTCATCTGGCCCACAAAGCCCTTGTCACTTCTGGAAGCGGAAGTACAACGCACCCATACAGGCGCATTTTACTTCCACTTCCAGGAGCGACGAGAGCTTTGTGGGCCAGATGAATTGGCATCAGGGGCTGACTCCAGCTCCTGGAGCATATTTTGGGCACCCCTGTCTTAGATGGTTTGTGCGGGGGGAAACAGCAGACCGCATCTTTTTACAATCCTCATTCCACAAACAGGAAGCCAGGTATTTGCATATCACCATGTTTCCTCAGTTTCTAAGTTTCTTTATATGCTGGAACCAATCTGAACCAGCGTGATACTACCTGTACCAAAAGAGTAGAAACCCCAGAAGGATTTCAGAAAGGTATGGGTAGGTGGGTGCTGGTTCGCTTCAACAAAGATGTTGTCTGATCACCTTCTTTAAGAGTGCACCAGCTGTTATCTTGCCCTATTGCATGCTGGAGTCGCTTAGAGACCTATGTTTGACAGTCACACAACAGTAGTTGTGAGAAGGAAATGCACAGGCCATTGCTCCACTCTATACCTTGTCAACTTAAAAACCAATGCAGTGTATTTCTTTTTTTTTTTTTATGAAAAGTAAAAGAAAAGGTTTAAAAGAAAAGACATTACTGCCATATTTCCAGACAGGAGACAGGAGAGGAATTTAATAAGCTCCAGTTTTGTTCAATATTGTTCTAAAGCTTTCCATACATGCGTGGGTTTAAAAGGAATAGAAGCTTCCAAAACTTACTGGAATATATTGCAAGAATCAAAGTAATATTTATGCCTGCCTAAATGTTCTGGTCTAATTTAGAGCAGCAAATAGCCATTAATTAACATATTCCTAGTTGATGAGTGGTAATTAACATATTCGAGGCTGAATTTCCAATAGCATGTCCATTGTATGCTCAGTACGGCAACCAATGAGGAATTTAATGAGAAGCTCATTAATTAGCAGCTGTTCACTGCTCTCAGTTATTGCTCTTATGCATCCAAATGTTCAATTGGATTCTAGTTAATAAATTTAGTCAGTATGAGACTATATAGAAAATAATAATTTTCAACAAATTATAACTCAAAATGGGGCTTTATTAAAAAGACTAGAACAACCATATTATTATAGCTTACGAACATACAACGATGTGATGTAACAGGAAGCACTGTAGCATAAAGCTTGGAAGAAGCTATTTACATATATAATATATTTTTTCCAAAAACTTATCTTGATGCTCATTCAGGGTATAGACATTCAGAAATGTTATTTCTTCATCATCCACCTGTACTTTTCACTATCAAATATTTACCTTCTGGGTCAGAAATACTCTTAGTCATTGTAAAACCTAACCTACTTGTAATCAAGGCCACCATCCCTCTTGCCTTTGAGGTACCGGAGGACTTTTCATAAATCTGAGTCCACCCTAAAAAATAATTTATTCTTATCCTCTGATTTTTGGTGTGTTTCCTGTAAAAAGACTACATCAGGTCTATCCTTCCTAAGGGCAGATTCCAGTGATTGGGATGTCACCGGTTCCAGACGGATCCCTGGAACCGGTAGGACCAATCCCGGAGAGTTCTCCGGGAGGGGAGTCCACTTTTGAGGCGTCCGGTTCCGGACGCCTCACCGAAAGAATTTTTTTTAAAAAAAATCGGAGCTAAAATGGCTCCAATTGACTGCGCATGTGCAGAAACTCAATCTGACGCATTGCGCATGCGTCAAATTGAGTTTCTGGACATGCGCACTAAATTGGAGCCAAATGGCTCTAATTAAAAAAAAAAAAATTCCGAAGCTGGAGCCGCCCCTTTTTAGAGTGGCTCCGGCAGCAGCAGCGGCAGCCCTAAGAGAAGGGCACCTCCCCTAGCCGGCCACCTGGCTCCCACGGGCACGTTGGTGCCTGGCCGCGCCGTCCGCCCGCGCCGCGCCCTCTTAGGGACTTGGGCCCGACAAACCCCCATGCCCTGGGTAAGCCCGGCGGGGCCGAAAAGATAACGGCCCGAGGAAGCAGCAGGCGCCCGGCAGAAGACGATGCGGCGGTGGCGAGCCCCGCCGGGCTTACCCAGGGCACGGGGGTTTGTCGGGCCCAAGTCCCTAGGAGGGCGCGGCATGGGCGGACGGCGCAGGCAGGCACCAACGTGCCCGTGGGAGTTCGGTGGCCAGGCAGGGGCTGCAGGCGGCTGTGGCGGCCGTGGCCGGCGGATGCAGGGCCGGCCGCGGCCTTCGTAGGAGGAAACGGCCACAGTCGGGGGCAGCGTGCCTTGCCGGGTGGCCCCGGGCCACATGGAGGTTCGTCGGCGCCAAGGAAGGTAAGTGAGGCTTTTATATTTGGGGTGGGTGGGTGATTTATTTGTGTTTTGGGTGGGTGGTTGTACTTTTATTTAATTTTTATTTTATTTATTTATTTATTTTATTTCTTTAAGTTATTTACGGGTCTGTGTGCATGTTTATTTTTTTTATTTTATTTTTTATTTTTGGCCTTGGCAACAACGTCATGACATCATGACGTCGGCTCCGCTCATGACGTCATGACGTCATGACATTGGCCACGCCCATGACGTCCATGACGTCATGGCGTGGTAGTAGAATTTTTGACATCCCATCACTGGCAGATTCCAATCTTCTCTTCACTTGGCAGCCAGTACCTTTCACTTGATTGAAGGGTGAAAGAGAGAGGGGTGCCTTTTACTCAGTTGTTGCCACTGATGGGATTCAGTGGGGCCCTCAAGGGGGAAAACCAAACAGTGCTTTGCGGGAGATGAGAGAACACTCTCCCTGATCAGAAGCAAAATGCTGTTCCACTCCCCATCCAACAATCAGACACTGATGATTGGTGGGGAAGGGAAATGCCTCTTTGAACCGAACCTCTGGCAAACCCAAAGCCTTTCCCCTTTCCCACTCTTTTTCCACTTACCCTCTTTGCACTTGATGGGGGAAACTTCAATATCAGTAGCAATTACACTTATATAGGACTGCAGTGTCTCAAGTGGCTAAGATGCTGACTGGAAGGCGGCAGGTCAGCGGTTCGATACCCGAATACTGCAGGACGGAATGAGCTCCCGTCTTTGCCCCAGCTCCTGCCAACCTAGCAGTTTGAGAGCAAGAAATTGCAAGTAGATAAATAGGGACCACTTTGGTGGGAAGATAAACAGCATTCTGTGTGCTCCAGTGTCTAGTCATGCCTGCCACATAACCACGGGAACGTCTGCAGAAACAGACAGTGCTGGCTCTTTGGCTATGAAACAGAGATGAGCACTGAACCCTAGAGTCAGATACAACTGGCTTTCAAGCAAGGGTGACATTTACCTTTTACCAACCCATAGTGCTGAGTGCACAGTTCACAAATTAGTGCATGGTTCACAAGTTAAAACATTTTGCCCCCAAAATCTTGGGTATTCATTTTAGAGACCACAGAAGGATGGAAGACTGAGTCAACCTTGATCTCCATCAGGATTGATCTCACAATATTTTGGCTGCAGAGTAGGAGTTTAACCACTGTGCCACCAGGACTGTTCAGAGGCAAAGCCTCCTCCCTTCCCTTATGTCTTCCCACAAACCCCATCTCCCTCTCTGCACATGACAAGAGAACTTTTCCCGATCAGCTGCAAAGGAACTGCTATGTGGATGATGGGGATGCTGCAACCCCAATGGAGAAGCCAGCTGTATACATGGTCACAGGATTAGACACGGCAACTTTGCATACTCAGAAGTAAAATCCAGTGGGATACTTATTCACTTTGAGGTCAGATGTCCCAGTGGCATGTCAGGAGACCAGGAGTTGCACAGTACAGGTGCTATTTGATAAAATTTGGTGCTAACCAACTGGAGCCACTAGTTGTTTCCTCCCTGTAGTAGGTTTGGTTAGTTCAGGGGTGGCCAACCTTTTTATGCTGCAGTCCTGACCATACACCCTGGGCAACTGTACGGGTCCAACCAGGCCCCCCGGAAGCAGATGCGGGCACATTTACGGCTGTCGTAAATGCACCCACTTCCACATTTATGACAGCCACAGACACATTTATGCATGCACGGGCACGTTTTACAGCTGATGTAAATGCATCTGCTTCCATTTCCGAGTGCAGTGGAAGCTGCGGGCCAGATGGAATGGTGCACAGGCCATAGGCCTGGATTAGTCTGTCACTTTTGTCTGATTAGATTTAGGAGAACTTCCAAATAGTAACTGTTACTGCCAGCAGAACTAGCACATCAAAGAGTCTTACAAGATCTGTAATTCTCAGGCCCACACCCAATGCCTAAATGGTAGAAAGTACAAAATAGAATAAGCTGAGCATACAAATTTTCTTCCTTCTTTTCCCCCCTGTTCATAGAACACTTTAAAATCACATACACTTGAGACATGCCTTTTCATTCATTTACTTGACCTCTTCTTCCCTTCTGAGATTACAAATGTTCCTTTGCAACCACTGTTTTATTCATTATTTTCAAGTTTGATTTTTATTTTGTGTTATCCGGGGAGGCAGATGTGCACATTCTGACAGGAAGCATTAAACTCAATGAACTTGTTCACTTCACAGATTCCCTCTTTCAAATGCATTTCAGGAGGGAAAGGGGCAGCATGGAACAAGAAGGGACAAGGCCTGTCCAGTCCCTAGAAACACATTATCACACAAGTGCATTTTCTTTTACATTGGAATCTTCTTCATTAGTAAAGGCCGGAATCTTAATTTTGCTGCCTCTGCTAGAAGCATCCCTTGGAAGGCCACCCTTCATCAGAAGAAAAGTCTGTTGCTTTTACAGAGTGACTGTTCATTCTTCAACCTGTTGTGCTCCTGAAAATCTACAAAGGTTGGAAGACTCTCTCTGGGAATGGTAGGGGTTTCAAAGAGGAAAGATCTAGGAAGAATTCAGTGGCGTCGCACGGGCTTCCGCTGCTCGGGGCGAAGACCAAACTCGCTGCCCCCTCCATCTAGGCTCGCCTCGCCGCTGCCGCCCCCACACAGTTAACCCTTTGCTACCTTTTCCAAGGCCCCCGGGGCTGGACCTCTCGTAGCGCCCCACCTGCCCGCCGTTCCCCTGGGTGGCGACTGAGAAGGAGGGCGTTTTGGGGTCTCGCCAAGGCCGGCAGTTGAATCCGGAGTGACTCCAGAGCCAAAGTGATGGGCCAGAGGGACGAGAGGGAGGGAAGCCAAGGGGGTGGGACGGGGGAAGCGGGCAGGCAGGCAGGCAGCTAGCCTCGCCTTCCCCCCACCCTCTCACTTCCCGGGCGATTCCTCACCTTCCTGTACCGCGATCTCATCTCTTAAGTTCCCCAACTCTATGCAAGTCCCGGTAGGGCAGGGAGAGCCCCTGATGGCTAGCTGGGTGGGTGGGTGGACGGAGGTGAGCAGTGCACGCACGCAGGGCACCCGTCAGAGGGAGGCGGAGGAGGCAGAGCAAGGGCAGCCACGGCCAGCAGGAGGCAAAGAGGGGGCAGCCTGGCCGCCGGCGCAGCAAAAGGGCTACCTTCTGCCTAGGAAGTCCTGCTCCCTAAGCCCAGGCAGCTCAAACTTTGGAGACCAAACACGCCGAAGGGGAAAAGCGCAACCACAAAAAGGGAGACCCAGAGAGGAACAGCCGTGCTTTCTGTTGCCGCCGCCCAGGGAAGAAGCAGGGAAGGGCGGGGTTTGTTTGCCATCCCCTGGAAAGGGCCACCTGGGGCAGGCACCCGCCTGCCTCCCACACTACACCACTGGAAGAATTGCTTCCTACCGCTAATGCCAGCACTCTATTTGGTAGAGTGGCTCTCCCATAGGAATCCTACCTATAGTACCCAATCTTCCCAGGCTGCTTTACTACAGGTGGCCTCCTAGAGCAGGGGTTCCCAACCTACGGCCCATGGGCCAGACCTGGCCCACAACACCATTCCAACCGGCCCACTACCATCTCCGCCACACTAGGAAGTAGAAGCAGGCATGTTGGAAATAACTTACTGTGGAGATTCATCAGGCCCCTTCAGTTCAGGCATTCAGAAAAGGACACTTACTTAGAGAAGGCTTTTCAGATATTTTCCCCCAGTAGGGGATTTAAATATATGGGTTTTTTTTCCTGTTGCTTTGTTTTTTGTTGGCTGCCACTTAGATTTGTGCTTTATGGGGTATGGTTTATTTCATACTGTACTAGTTTTATTTGACTTTGTTGCTGTAATACCGCCCAGAGCAATGTTCACACTTAGTCGGGTGGTGTACAAATATAAACAAACAAATAAATCTCAGTGATACCCATGAAAGGAAGAACTCCTTCCTCCTCCTCCTTCTTCTTCAGGCCCTTAAGAAATTAATACGAATGAGGTGAACAGTTTAAACCAGGAGTTCTCAATCCTTTTAAGTCAGGGGCCAAGTCACATTCCCTCAGATAGCTAAAATACAAAGGATCCAGGATTCCAAAATAGGGATTAACAAAAATTACAGATATTTTCCTTATTATCATGTGGTGATATTTTTGTTTTGGGGTTTGGATTTGTTGTTTTTTGTCTTTTATTGCTATTTAGGGAGATTTTGCTCCCATTTCCTTAACTGTTGCCTGGAGTATCTGGCTATTGCCTTCACATGGTCGGCTACTGTCCGCATTGCCAAACTGAAGCTATTGAAGTGTTAGAGGAGGAAGTTGTCTCACCAATTGTCCATAGTTTGGGGTTTCTGTTGAGTTAGGCAACATTGCCTTTAGTGTATGCTTTTTATTTTGATTATGACCATGATTTCTCTTCCTCACCTATATTGTTTCCTGCTGATAAAGTAATGAGGATGATGAAGATGGTGATGTATGATAAATATGAACATTAAAATACTGTAACCGCTCTCATGGGTCTATGAAAATTGATTTTTCTTTCTTCTATACTGCTTTGGTTGTCCAATTTCCAAGTGGATGGTTGCTTGTTTCGGACTAGCTTTGAAGATTCTTGAGGCCTTAAGTGAGTCCAGTACCAGTAACTAGAAAAGGAAAACCAAAATGAAAACAATTTGAAAGATTTTAGCATTTTGGGGTTTACTGAAAGGGCCTTTACCTAAAAGAAATACCAAAGTTCCCCCTGCTCATCCCTAGTCTATTAACTTATCTGCTTAATCACTTCCTTACTTAATGTGGACAAAAGAATCATTAGGAAAAGCTTTACCTGCTGAATTCCTGCTTGTTATACTGGGATTAATGGTATGAGAACAGTACAGTATCAGAAAAAAGTAACTATTTTTTCGTACCAGCATTGTTGTTCATTATTCTAGTCAGGTAGAATTTTTCCTTCCATGATTATTTTCCAAGATTCACATGGATGTTAAAGAATTATGTTTTTTTTAAGGCAATTGATATATATTTGAAATGAATTGACTGTAGTTCTCTCGAGTGGGTTTAAATGTACAATTTTCTCCTTTCATGTTCAGCACTCTCACCACATTTCGCTTCATGTGCCATTAGTGTAATCGAATTGTTAAATTGTTAAAATCCACTCATATCCTCTAAGGAGGCAGTAAGATGTGACAATTATTTAACATAGTGGCAGCTGTAAGGAAGGATAAAGCTCTGAGAGAAATGTGAGGCATTTTGATGGAGAACAGGTTACATGCATATTTAGTGCCTCATGCTTGGACCATTACAAATTTCCCTCATCCATTCATCCACTATGAGCCATAGGAGTGCTGCCTCATATTTTTCTCCCTAAAGAACGGCTCTGTGAAATTGGAAAGCTTTACAAAATCCTTCCCAAGGACATTAATCTAATTAAAGATATAAACTTTTTCAAAGTATTATGAGGATTTGATCAATCTAGGTAAATTAAAGAAGGGAACTATTGAGGCAGATTTTGGAGGTTCATATCATTCACATCATCCTTGTTATCTGATCTTCTGGCATCCAGATTCCTAAAGTGTTCACTGGTACTGACTTTATTCCTATAGTATCAATATCTGAAGTTTCTGACTTTCTCATTCTACCTCTCTTTTTCTTTGCAGGATGGCTGGTTCTCTTCCATCCAACTCAGAATTTGAAGATTCCAGAGGTCTACACACACACACACACACACACACACACACACACACACACACACACACAACTACCGGGAATACCATTGCTTTGAGTATGCATACTTTTGTTTGCAAGGTGATGTCTCTATTTTTAACTATGTTCCCCAGAATTCTCATAGTTTGCCTCCCAAGAATTAGTCGCCTTTTAATTTCATGGCTGCAATCACCATCTGCAGTGATCTTGGAGCCTAAGAATGTAAAGTCTGTAAACATTACCATTTATTAAGATGAGTTTGACTGGATCTACCTACGCCTTTACAAAAATCAGGAGACAACTGGTTTACTGTAGGTTAGCTGCAAACAGGACAAAATCATTTGTAACAACCAGCCAGGTTTAATCTAGTAATAATTTCATGTCAGAAATTATTCTGGGTTGAAAGGATTTTTGCTGGAGGAACTCCGCTCAGGGAACACCTGAATAAGGCTCCATTCATGTCCCCAAGATCTTTTCCCACCAAAGTGGTCCCTATTTATCTACTTGCAAGTTCTTGCTTTCAAACTGCTAGGTTGGCAGGAGCTGGGACAGAGAGGGGCATTCAATCTGTCATGCAGTACACGGGTACCGAACTGCTGACTTGCCAGCCTTCCAACTAACAAGGCGAGTTTCTTAACCACTGAGCCAGCACACCCCTAGTTTAATCTGGTGTGAATGGGTGTGCACATTGCTGCTGCAGGCATGTTAGCAGCTAAGTACAACATCAAATGAATTGCTCCCAACCACCTCTTTTTAAACATTTTTCAAAAGGTTTTTATTAGCATCTTTGGATTTGCAAATTTAATTATAAGTCTTAAACAAAATTGTACATCCACATATGTGAGTGAAGGTACAAAGAAGAAGAAAAAGCAAAGAGACAATGGAGTTCAAGAGATACTGAGGAAGTGGCAAATGGAGGAGGAGGAAGAGGCAGACCTGAGATGAATCACAGACTTGGACCCTGAGCTCTCTCAAAGCTGAGCAGAGTGCCTCCTGAATTGCAAGGGGATCCTTCTGTGTTATCTTAAATAACCACCCTTATTGCATGAAAAACAAGCAACAACAGATATCAACAAGAGTATGGCAAACAGGGGAGGGGAGGAATGAACTGGCAGATGACTGGCAGGGAAAAATTGGTTGTCATGTATGTCCTCAAACTGGAATATCTGTAAAATATGTGGTAAGAAAAGAACCAGATTGGGCACCATTTTGAACCTCAGTAGGGTTCGATGTTGTGTGATAAAATGGGAATTGCAGCGAATTCTATCCAGCTTTTTCTAGCAAGGCAGATGTGTCCCCAGACATGGCAAAGCTCAACATACACTTGTGACCAGGCCCCAAATGAGAAACCCAGTTTTGCTTCCATATTTTAGCTATATTCAGAAATTAATCAAATGGATGAAATCACTATATGTAGAGGTGTGGGTCTTGTCAAATTCTATTAATGTCAATTAATTAAAAGAAGGAAATTGATAAGTGAAGCGAGAGAAATGGGGAAAGATACTCGGTTGTTGTGTTTGGAGAGTACTCCAAGGTTATTGTAAGTCATGAACAAGCATCATTGAATTGTGAAAGGCAAATTTGTTCATGTCTGAGAAATCATACAAGTGTTGTGAGTGGATGAAGGCTAAGGAAGCAAAATTTTAAGGCAGGAGTTCCCAACCTAAGGCCTGTGGGCCAGATCTGTCCCACTGTGCCATTTCATGTGCCCCCACCCCTCCAAGGGCATTCAAGAAACAAAATGGCCACCTCCTTTGAAGTTATTGGGACATAATGGCTGCTCCCTCATGTAGGCAGGAAAAATAGCCATCCGGCCGTTGAAGCTGACTGGAAGTGACTTGGCCCCTGGGTTGAAAATGTCAGGAACCTCTGTTTTAAGGTCTCAAACTGTGAAGAGGGGAACTGCTACCATGGATGAAAAAAACTTATACAGGGAGTCCTACTCCTCAAAGCAATTTTGCCTACAAGGCAGTGGTGGGATGTTAAAAATTTTACTACCCCCACCGTGATGTCATCAAAGTGTGGGCGGAACTAACATCATGACATCATGATGTGGGCGGGGTCAAAGATAAAAATAAAAATAAAATAAAAATAAGCACAACCACACCTCAACCCACCCAAGTACCACTATACCACTATACCACTATACATCAATATAGGTAAAGGTATTAAATACACATTAAAATACACAGACGCACCGAATCCAAAGGTGAGTCACTTACCCTGGGGAGCAGGCTATAGGGAACTTCAGGCTAGCAGCTTCTCTTCCTCCTCCCTGCTTGGGAGGACATGCATGCACAAAGTGCTTGGCACGCATGCGCAGTGGGGGAACCAGTGAAATGGTAAGCCTCGAAGGTGGTTCCCTCCAAAAGCTGCTACCGGTTCTCCGGGACCCTGGGAAAAGTTACTACCGGTTCTGACGAACTGGTGAGAACCTGTTACATCCCATCTCTGCTACAAGGACACTTTCAGATTGTCACATGGTGATAGAAGATAAGTTCATAGTGCACAAAACATCGCTGCAGCAAAGTACACACACAATAAAAAAACAGAAAGCCCTAAAGAGGTCATTTGGATTCATGTTCAATGCATCAGAGATTTGGCCAAAGGGGAAAAATTCTTTCTAAAGCACTAACAAAGAAGATGCCAGGGTGTTATTAAGGTTTGCATAAGGAAAGAGAAAGAACTAGGTGCAGAGATAACTCCCCTCAAGTGTTTGTGTCAACATAATACAGTAAAACCTCGGCTAACGCTAAAACTTGGTTTCACAAGTCTTAGTGTTATCTGATTTTTAATGTTATCTGAAGCATGCACCAGATAACATTAAAATCCTATGGGATGCATCAGATAACATTAAAACTCCATAGAGATACATTGTAGACCAGGGGTTCCCAACCTATGGCCTATGGGCTGGACCCGGCCCATGACACCATTCCATCTGGCCCATCGCTGCCTCTGCCACACTCAGAAGTGGGAGTGGGCGGGTTTACGTCACCCATAAAACGCGCCCATGCATACGCAAATGCGCCAGCGGCTGTTGTAAATGTGGAAGTGGGTGCATTTATGACAGTTGTAAATGCACCTGCTTCTGGCTCTGGGGTGTATGGTCCAGCCCACTCAGCTGTCTGGGATGTGGCCAGGCCAGTGGTGGAAAATGTTTGGCCACCCCAGCCTAGACGTTTGAGTCATTCTGGGTGATCTGACACATTCAGGTCTCCCTGTGAGTAATACTAGGGATTCTGGCAGCCTTCTCCACAAGGAGAAGCTGGCTTTGCTCTGCTAATGTGGTTTTGAGCCATTCAGATTCAATAATTCATAATACTGAGTGATGAGAATTTATATCTAACCCTTCAAACACTCTTTTGTAATCTTGACAGTTCATTCAAGCATTTTCTAATAAAAGTACGTAGGAATTATTCTGAGGATGTCTCTGATTTAGAATGCCTTGGCTTTCGTTGTATTTTTGCCCTTTCCTCTCCGCAGTTTTGCACAAGCCTGATTATTCCAGCAGGGAGTTTATGAGAACAGCCACCAGACTGTGTTTTCAGCTTATTAAAAGGCTCTCTTTACACTGACAAGTACAATCAGTGATCAATGAGTATCTGGCATCAGCACAGTGAGTCGCTTTGTGCTGAAGCATGAGATATTAGTGCCGACTGCCTCTTTAGAATAGAGCAAGCAAGGGCTTATACACAGAACAGCTAAGAATAGCTCTCTGGAGAGTGTTTCACAGAGGTAGCACTTCATAAAAACAGCATGCAACAAATCTCATACAAAAGCTGACACAGTGCAAAGCTATCCAACTGCTGTAAAAGAAAACAGAAATCAGAGACGGAAAGGGAAAAAAGGACTCCACTAAAATATTAATTTTTTGTAATTCATTTGTTTCATTTGTACCCATCTATGCTTTTTACAGAGTTAAAGATGGCATCTGTTAATCTCCTCCTCTTCACTAATTCTCATAACAAACTGTGAAGTAACTCAGGCCCAGAGATGGTGACAGAGCCCAAGGTCGCTCAGTAAGTTTCAGGCTGAATTTGAATTCAGATCCCCTGAGGTCTGGGACAATACTCTTGTTAAACACAGCACTGGTGTATCACATCCTTGTGTTTCATGGTTAGACATCATTACCCCTCATACGTATGCATACCCATAGACTTGCACATTTATTTTTATATTTTAAAGGACAGTTTGTTTATTTCACACATTCTGTAGCTTTGCCACATGTTATGAGCTATGATGGTTTCATCTATTGTGAAATTTTATTTATTCCTCTCAGCAAAGTATAAGATAGCAAAAAAAAAATCTGCATAAAAAACGTGGAGATCAGTCCAGTCTTATCATTGTTTTGGGTTTCTTTTCCAGACAAATCACCTCTTTGCACAATAAAATCACTCTAGATTGAAGCATTCAAAGTAGAAAAGGGGTCTTGAGCCAACTGAGTTATTATATTACTGTGTCAATAGTTACTTACTAGTGGGTGAAAAAGGTCCACTTTTAGCATCAGGATTTGCAGCTATTCCTCTAAGTCCTGCAGGACTGGACCCTCACACTGTTACAACAGCTAAGTTCCACCTTGAGATGCTGGGTGGCTTAACTATATAAGAACCCACTGTTCCTCCCAGAAGCTGTCTCAGTAACAGAGGTCAGAAAACTTTCAGATGTGTGGCTCTTGGATCTCTTGCCTTGGTCCTGCTTCCCACTTCTGAAGACCCCTTCCCAGTTCCTGTTGACTTTCATTGTGCCTCAGCAAAAAAGTTTGGCCAGGTTATTTATTTTATTTATTTAATTAAATTTATATTCCACCTTATTCGCACAGGCAACTGCTATGGTAATAAAGTAGACCATACTGCCAGTGACTCAGTGCTGATATCAGGTGGCAGTTAACTAACCTGACAACCCTGAGGACCAATGGGCTTGGGTGCAAAATTCCACAGGGAAGGATATTCAAGAAATGAAATGACTGCCCCTTTGAAGCTTTTGGGACAAAATGGCTGTCCCCATCATGCAGACAGGGCAAAATGGCTGTCTGGCCCTCGAAGCTGACTGAGAGTGTATGACTCGGCCCCCAGCTTGAAAAGATTGAGAACCCCTGATTTAGATCCAGAAGCGTAGCGTACCTTGGCGGGGCCCCATATAAAAATTTGTTTGGGGGCCCTTAGGAAGGGTAAAGATTTTCACAAAAGAAAAAAAATTGCATAAAATTAAAAGAAATATTTATTCATCATAATTATCTATCTGTCACTTTTTCCAAAATTTTTACAAACAATTCAAATTAAATATACACTCTCCTTGCCTTTTGCTTACGCACGTTGGGGGCCCCCGTGGTCCGGGCACCCCGAATAATTGATACGGCAGATACGGCGGTAGCTACGCCCCTGTTTAGATCTTTATCTTGCTGGATAATAAGTAGTGCAAGTGTAGATGGAAGAAGTGCTCAAGTGAGAGATAAAATGTATCACAATCAGAGGCGTAGCTACCGCCGTATCAGCCGTATCAATTATACGGGGCCCCCGGGCTACGGGGGCCCCCAACGGCAAAAAATAAAAATAAAAATTGGAGCAAAAATTTACTGCGCATGCGCAGAAACTCAATCTGACGCATTGCACATGCGTCAGATTGAGTTTCTGCGCATGCGCACTTTATTGGAGCCGATGGTGGCCCCGCCAAGGTAAGCTACGCTTCTGGTTAGGAGTCTCTCGCGGAAGCCCAACAGCCCCGAGGGCCTTCCTACCAGCTCTACCTAAGAGAAGAGGCGAAATGCCTCGCGGGACAGTGGCGAGAGAGAGACTCCACAGAGGTCTTCTACGAAGCCAGTCAGAACAGCACCGTCTGGGGTTCAGCTGTGTGAAGGGGGTTCTCCCCACCCACCAGACTTTATAAATATCTCTCTCTCTCTAGAGAGAGCGCCCCTTCACACAGCCGAACCCCAAACGGCGCTGTTTTGACTCGCTTCGTAGAAGACCTCTGTGGAGACTCCAAAGGTGGCCAAGGGATCTTTCGCCGGGCTTGGCAAGAGACGGACCTGAGGGCTGCAAGCAGAGAAAGACGATGACTCTCTCCTGGCTTTCGTTCCCGACCTAGAAAGGAGGGATCTCTCTCTCCCCCCCCAACGGCTCTCCCTTCCTATAAGTCTCCACGAAAAGAACGGGGGTCTCTTCCGTCGAAGGGTTGGATCAGATTTGCGTTTCCCGCGCCAAGCGAACCCCACCGACTCGGGAGGAAAAGTGTGTTTCTAACTCTCCAGTTTACGCGGAGTGGCTCCAGCACCCCCGCAACTCACGCACATACACATGAGTTGGCTTAGTAGTGGTTAAGAAGCTCGCCTTGTTAGCTGGAAGGCTGGCAAGTCGGCAGTTCGAGACTTGGGTAGGGCAGGGCGGATTGAGCGCCTGTCTCTGTCCCAGTTCTGAAAGGAGCCTCATTTGGGCCTTCTCTGAGGGGGAGTTTCTTCCGCCAAAAAAAAAAAAATCCTTTCAACCCAGAGTAATTTCTGACAGGAATAATAATCATCATCATCTTTTTAAATGGCTGGACACCCTACTACCCCCACCCACCCCAATTCCCAGCCTTTAAAAGCTACACATTCGGCGGGGGGGCCGGGAGTAATGAAGAGGCCGAGAGCCGTGTGTGTGTACGAGGAGTGGGGCAACTCCTTCAGACGAGAAGCGTGTTTGCACAGGCCAGCGCGCCAGAACTTTTTAAAAGGGCGCGCGCGCGCTCAGGCTCGTTCGGGTGCTCGCGTCTTCTCTCCCTCCCCCCCCCCGGCGTGTCATATTCCCCGTTTCAGCAGTAGCGCCCCCCCACTCCCCCCCACCCCGCGGGGCAGCGTTAGAACCACGTGATGTCGCGGCCCTATTTCCGGTCTGTAAGGGGGTGGGGTGGGGTGGGGTGGGGGGAGCCAAGCGGCCACCTGCCCGCCTTCCCTGCGCGAGCCTGAGAAATTAGCATGAGAAAGGGCCCCCGTCTCTCTCTCTCCCCCCCCCCGCTCCCTCTGCACAAATGGAAGGGAAGAGCCTTTCCTGAGCTGGCAGGCGGCGTCGGAGGGAAGGGGGCGCCCAGGGGAAAAGGGGCTACCAAGGGAAGGCTCTTGTGTCCTAGAAAAAGGGGGGAGGCCCTTGCCCGCGAGGGGGCAATAGCAATTAGACTTCTATACCTGCAGTGGCTCACGTGGTTAAGACGCTGAGCTTGATGACTGGAAGGTCAACAGTTCCAGAACCCGAGTACTGCATGGTGGAGTGAGCTCTGGTCTCTGTCCCAGTTCCTGCCAGCCTAGCAATTTGAAAGCAAGAAATTGCAAGTAGATAAAAGAGGGACCACTTCGGTGGGAAGGGTAACCAGCGCTTCATGAACTCTGGTGCCTAGGCATGCCTGCCACATGTCCATAGAAACATATGCAAACATAGATAGCTATAAGCAGAGATGAGCACTGAACCCTAGACCTTTATCTTACCCAGAGGCGTAGCTACCGCCGTATCTGCCGTATCAATTATACGGAGCCCCCCAACGTGCATAAGCAAAACAAATCTTTACCCTTCCTAAGAGGGCCCCCAAACAAATTTTTATACGGGGCCCCGCCAAGGCACGCTACTCTTCTGATCACAATACTGTACATATAAGCTTTTCATCAGAACAAAACACTTCATATTCCCCTGTGTAGACAGTCCCTTAGTAGAAAGAGATGAAATAAATAAAATACAGGAAGGAGTCATCAATGACCATACGTTTGTCCTTTCACTTCCCCTGGCCTTCTTGTTCAGAATCTCAGCACAGAATCTACCACTTAAAATGAATGGCGTTTGTTCCTTACAATTAAATGTCAATTTGTCTATTCTCTGCTCTAAGTAGGACTAACATTGGATAGACAACTAAGGTTGCATGTATCTTGTGGGTACAAAAAGCACATTAGTTTATCAAGTGCCAGTGACCACAAGAATGAAGACGTAACTGTTTACAAAAAGTGTCTTATGACACTTTTGAGACTAATGGGGTTGTTTTGGCATGATCTTTGATGGATTATGAACAATACAGATTGAGAAAATAGAACGGGGGGGGGGGGATCTCCTCCAGTTTTCTACCTCCACCCTGAAGCAGCGGTTAGTTTAATTTAACAAACCATTTCCCATCATCCCATTCAATTTGGCCCTGTAATCTTGTTATCTTCTATTGCTTTGGCCTTTTGTGCTTGCTTATAACTTGAAAATATCTGAATGGTCTTCCCTAAGGACATTTGTCGAATTGTGACAATGAACAAACATTGATTTAACCTTTCCCAGTAGCAACTGCTAAGGTTCCCAGATTGTCTCTCTGGATACATGCCTTAATTTGCTGGCTCAATTTCTATTGTTTGACATGAATGGCCTTTTTCTTCCTTGGTGGTGTCCTGACCATGAGTACAATGCATGGTTCCTAACCCTGAACACTGCAACTTGCTTCAGCCCAGTACAGAGTCTGGAATAATTTTTTCATCTCTTTTGCAACATTCTTTCATCTGTAAATCTAGGTCATCAGCAGCAAAGACTTACTTCCATTTCTTCCCTCGTTAACATTAATATTCATTAGCAGACATACAATTGCTATAATTTTCTGCAAAAATCTTCAGTACTATATAACCACCTAATAGCTTATTTTACAGTCCTTTCTCTTACAGAAACCTGAATTTAACCAGGGCAGAAGCCTCCCTCCCAATTTAGAAATACCACCTCCCCAATTTGCTGCTTTTGGAAACACATTTACAAAATAATTAGTTTTGTAGCAACACAAACCAGTAGCACACAAGTAATGATAACATTTTTTTTTAAAAAAAAATTTTTTAATTGCATCTCAGACTCCAATAGCTTTTGTTTTTAAATACAGGCCTGAGATCAGGATTTTGCTACTTGTCAGAAGTACTCATCAGATGTCTAAAATTTAGAAAAGAAAACCACAATCAAATCTTTTCGGATGAAGTTTTCCCCATTTTTTTGTGTACTAGAGTGACCAGATGAAAAAGAGAGCAAGATTCCTGTGCATTGAATGCTTGCGCAGAGGCAGAAATTTGAGCAGTTTAGCTTCCATTTAACGGTATGCTTTCTCAGTGCTCTTAAAATGTGGTAGCAATGTAGATTTCCTTTATTTAGCAACAACCTAAGACCTCCCAAGGGAACTGTGGTGGTTTAGTGGTTAAGACACTGAACTTGATGACTGGAAGGTCAGCAGTTCAAGGCCAGTTCATGAGAGTGAGCTCCCGTCTCCGCTCCCTCCAACCTAGCAGTTCAAGAGCAAGAAATTGCAAGTAGATAAATAGGTACCACTTCGGTGGGAAGGTAAACAGCGTTCTGTGCACTCCAATGTTTAGCCTGCCATATGTCCACGGAAACATCCATAGACACAGACAGTGCTGGCTCTTTGGCTATAAACAGAGATGAGCACTGAACCCTAGATTCAGATATGACTGGGTTTTGAGTAGGGGCAACCTTTACCTTTACTTAGGATCCAAAAGCTGAACAGCTCTGCTCTCCACTGGCAGGCATTCTAGAAAGTCACAGCAAAAGCTGAGGAAGGAATTAGAGCCTTTCCGCCAACCCTATTGAAAGTTTAGTTGTTTTTCTCCTTCTTGCTTCTTCCTTTTTTACTATGTCTTTTTACATTTTAATGCTGTGCACACAAACTGTGTTGTTTAAACTGCTTTGAGAATTTTTTTAGTTGCACAGTGGGGAGAAAGTGTTCACTCTTTCTGTGCCTATGTGGGGTAAATATTTATATGGCACCTTGCCACTTGGTTCTTTCACCTCACCTGTGACCTTCAAGAATATAAAAAAAGGATCTATGATACCTTGAGAGGCTCTCCCACAGACGGTTGAAACTTGGAACAGATCAGCAAACATAGCAGCAGTTTTGACTGTAGCTAATAAACCCAATGTAAGGTGGAAAGTGAGTGGATTTGATAGATCGCCTGAGGGAAGGTGGAGGTTCTTTTACCCTTTACGATGCTGGTAATGATTCATTTCTGCAAAAGAGAACTCACAGGTTAAGCCCAACTGCATAACTTTGGTGCACAATATGAACCAACAAGTCAAAAACAAATAAATAAATACACAAATGTTGCCAAAATCCTCTTGTATAGCTATACAAATAGTGTCACTCTTGGAGAAAGTCGTCTCAAGTTTAAAATTACTGTAGACATTACCAGTTGCATGCTGAATCATACAACTCAGCAGAGAAAAGATAATGTATACAGTGTTACTGGGGAGAAGATTGCCGTTGTGTGATTGGTCTCAGAATAACCAATGTGTATTCAACTTGTTTATTATGTTAGATCAGGGGTGCCCAAACTATGGCCTGTGGGCTGGATCCAGCCCATGGTGCCAAATCATTCGGCCCACACTGCCCTCACTGCTCCTGAAATTGGAAGTAAAATGTGCATGCACATAACACACCCATGCATGCACATAATGCTGCCGTAAATGACCGGCAGTTGTTGCAAATGTATTTATGACAGCTGCAGGTCATTTACAGCAGTGTTATGCACACAGTGATGGCAAACCTTGGCACTCCAGGTGTTCTTGAACTTCAATTCCCAGAAGCCCTGATTAACCGAAGTGCTGACTTGGGCTTCTGGTACTTGAAGTCCAAGAACACCTAGAGTGCAAAGGTTTACCATCACTGCTATAGAAAGATTACTCTGAGCTATGCTGAACTCCATTCAGGTGTAAGTAAAAAAACAGATATGCTAGCTTTTTTATTTTCTCTTTGAATCTTGATAATTCTGTCTCTGTAAGGTAACAGCATTCCATGCCCTCTAGCAATACCTGCCACATGACATTCGCTGTGCGAATGGGGCGGCATATAAGTCGAAATATACAATACAATATACAATACCATGGAAATGTCTGTAGACACAGGCAGCACTGGCTCTTTGGCTGTGAATAGAGATGAGCACTGCACCCTAGAGTCAGATATGACTGGCTTTTGAGCAAGGGAGACCTTTACCTTTACTTAAATCTGCTTCAATGGTTTGGGAAATCTTTTGTAACTGTTAGGAGTTTGCTGTATAGTATTTGGCGTTCTTTCCTTTCCTTTCTTCAATAAAATACCAAAATTATCCAAGTAGCTGTTTGGAATTGTGTTCTGGAGGATTATTCATATTTAAAGCCTATCCTTACCTCGTCTAGCTTCTAGAAAATGGTCGTGGTTTTGTGGGGTAACCTTGTGATACTCTTGCAAAGTAGGCACTTTGTTTCCTGGTGCCTAGCCTTGCAGTTTGTTGACGTTTTTGGATTTTTCAACTATTTCTGGCTCATGGCCAAGTCCAAAGTGGATTGGAGTGCTGGGAGTACGGTAATACATAGCCTTCAATACATCTATTTTCTACATGGACACATCAACCCCAGGATAAGTAAAGTGGTGTGATTTAAGAGAGGGATTGTGACAGAACTGGAGAAGAATATAAAGTTTGATAAAAAGGGTATCCAGTATTCTTTGAACTGACACACTCAATTCCCCCAGATTTAAAAAAAATCAAGTCACTGGGAAATGTCGAAATCACTATCCTTCGATGAAGTGGTTGTGGCAAGGTTTAGGAAACAAGGCCAGGTGGAGATGAAACCAGAGCTTGGGTTTTCTTCCTGGAAATATTCTGAACAAAAACAATGCAGTTTCCTACTGTGAAGTGAGAAAGTCAGATTGATGAGTTAGCAGAACTCCTAACACTAGCATAATCACTTTTCCCATAGCCTTTTTCTGGCTTTGGAAAGAATTGTATTTTTCCAGTGGCAATAAAACTTGGCAGTTTAGCTGCTGCAAGCATGGCATGAAAGCATGCTACATATCTCCATCCCTATGTTGTGTCCATGTATAACATGAATGTGGGACAGAGAGAAGAAAATATATGTTTTGAATGTTACTTTTAAACATTAGTTTACCCTTTTCATTGCTTTCCACTACAGTACAGTACTTAGAAAAACCAAGATTGATAAGAGAATGGCCTACAACTTCTTTTCTCGTGTCCAGATCAAATTTTGGCTTTGCTGTTGGCCATAATTAAATCTTTGTTGGTACATGTTTATGGTAGTAATCAGCAGACCAGTAAATGAGCCGGATTCTGTATCTCTCCACATTTTCACAGTGTGTTTTTTTCTACCAACAGTCCCCATTTGAGTATGTTGGTCTTACATTTAGGCACCCCAACCTTCAGTCTATTCAGGGTCCTCCAAGTGACATAGGGAAGGTTGAATTCCTCAGCCATATCATCCTTTAATTATATTCTTTGTAGAGGGAGCTCCTTTCTCCATCTTCTAATTTGGTTTTGCTCTTGCGTACCCTCATGAATGTTTGCTCTTGCTATAAAGTTCTTCCTGGATCTGAACAGGCGGACTTGATGCTCATACTCATTCAGAGGATGTTGAGGGTCATTCTCTTGTTTACTTCTCTCCTTATCTTAGATGGAGCAATAGCAACATGAGGGTATATTTTCTCAACTGGTGTAGGTTTGAGGCATCCTATCATAATACACATTGTTTCATTAACAGTGATGTCAACTTGTTTCACAGATCTACAACTTGAAAAAGTCATGTACCTTTAGAAGTAACTGTTGGAATCGACTATTAAATGTTAGTTGCTAAATTAGTAAAATTACTTATTTCCTTTTTGTGTTGCATTTGAACTGTAAATTCTATACATCACTACTCAGATACAGTGAAACCTTGCTTAACAAACTGCTTGCTTAACACAAAAATTGCATGACAAAAGGAAATCCATAGAAAATAGTGGCTCAGTTAACATAGGCTTTTGTTTCAGAACGGATTAATTGGTTTTCAATGCATTCCTATGGGAAACCGTGTTTTGGTTAACAAATTTTGGTTTTCAATGCATTCCTAATGGAAAATGCAGTCAATGCATTCCTATGGGAAATTTACTTTACAATTTTTTCATAGTACAAAAGGTTCCAGAGAATGCATTAAATTTGTTAACCAAAGTTCCACTGTAGTTAGTTCATTGAAGATAACTACATTACTTTTATCTACATAACTTCTAAGCTCTTGGATATAAACAGAGGGAACTGATGCATTTAAAAGACTAACAGGATTTGGAAAATTAATGCTTTAGGTGATCTTACATACATATTACCATACCCTAGTCACTTTTTCTCACCACAATGTATCTTTCCAATCCTTTACAGTACACAGGATATACATTATACTGTCTTAGTAGCAAATATACTACATGAGTAGTTTCAAAAAGTATAGTCTAGCCTTTTGTAAACTGGTGTACTCCACACATGTTAGACTACATAGTTGCTGAAAATTATGGGAATTATAGTCTGACACTTAGGGACTGTAGTGGCTCAAGTGGCTAAGACACTGACTGGAAGGTGAAAGGTCAGCAGTTTGATACCTGAATAATGCAGGCCGGAATGAGCTCCAGTCTTTGTCCCAGTTCCTGCCAACCTAGCAGTTCAAAAGCAAGAAATTGCAAGTAGATAAATAGGGACCACTTTGGTGAGAAGATAAACAGCAGTGATGGGATGTAACAGGTTATCACCAGTTTGCCAGAACTGGTAGTAACTTTCCCCAGTGTCCCGGAGAACCGGTAGCAGCTTTTGGGGGGAACCACCTTCGGGGGTTGCCCTTTCACTGGTTCCCCCACTGCGCATGCATGCCAAGCACTTGGTGTGCATGCATGCCTACAGTGCTTGGCACATATGCACGGCCTCCTTGTTGTCCTCCTTGCTGTCCTCCTTGCTGTCCTTGTGTTGTGGGTGGGTGGGTGGGTTGAGGAGTGTGTATGTGTATGTGCTTATTTTTATTTTATTATTTATTTATTTATTTATTTGGCTCCGCCCATGGTGTCATGATGTCATGATGTTAGCTCTGTCTACACTGTGATGATGTCACGGTGGGGTAGTAAAATTTTTGACATCCCACCACTGGTAAACAGCATTCTGTGAGCTGTCTAGTCATGCCTGCATTCTGTCTAGTCATGCCTGCCACATGACCATGGAAATGTCTGCAAAAGCAGACAGCGCCGGCTCTTCAGCTATGAAACAGAGATGAGCACTGAATTCTAGGGTTGGATATGACTGGCTTTTGAGCAAGGATGACCTTTACCTTTACCTAGTCTGACACTTTGAGAAGCCATCAAGTTGTTGGAAGACTAGTATAGACTTTGACTTGACTTCTCTTTGTACCCTCACAAAGACTTGCTTTTTTCATTACTGTTGGCCACCAAGGGAATTCAGACAAGCATGGCAAGGCATCAGAAATTCCAATTGTAGGAAGTAGATGAATAAATGATGGGAAATGAAGTATTTTCAAGAAACCTAATTCCAGACCATAATAATTTTTCCTCACTAACTCTTTATTTATTTATTTATTTTTATTTGTTTATTCAGATTTATATTGCCGCCCACTCGCCAAAGCGACTCTTTGTACCCATTGATTCCCCCTTTTCACTTAAACTTCTGTAATGAATAATTTTCTCCAGAAATTTCCATATTGACAACCATCAAAATATTTTGTTATGCTTTGTCTTTTCCTGTGTCTATATTTATCTATATTTTCTTTGATTCAAAGACCACATACCTATGAGGCTTTACCCGTAATGTTTTCCCCAGTGTCAAACAGTAGACTTGGAACATGTGGCAACTACATGTCTCTGTTTTCTCCCCACTGAGATCTAATCCTCCCTTATCAGGCTTCTTTTATAAACTGTAAATTGACAATGTACTGATGCCAAGGCATACCAATATGGCCAAAGCAAAACAACATGCCTGTGGTTGAGGTAAGGACTCACATATTCACAATCTTTTTGTTCCAGAGGTATGATTTCCAAAAAATGTTTGAATAGCCCTTCTGTGTAATAAGGCTTCTTTACAGAGTAATTTGGTACTTCTCTCCTTGACTCCCTCAGTTGCAATCCTTGCAGACTTACCCAAGATAGATAGAGCTCCACTCATTTCTTCATCCAAACAAACATTCACAGGAGTGGATTATTATGTGCTGAAGATGAAATAACAACATAATTACTTTCCCCAAGGATGGTTGCAGTGGTGGTAGAGGTCACAATCTCAAAACTTCAGGTGGCCTTTGCCGGCTATGCAAGTTAATTTAAATTGATGAATCAGACTGTTCAGGCTTAGATTTTTCTTAACTGTCTACTCACAGCAAGCCACAGAGACCCATTTTGTGCCAAAGCCAATGCATGTCAGTGTAATGATAATAACACTCTGACAAACTGGTCACAATTCAGAGGGTGTCTCAGCCACCGCAGGCCTTCAGTTTCCATTAAAGTGCTTGACACAAGCAAGACACTGTTACAATATTTTAATTTCCTACCATATCTTTCGGCCTCATCTGTCTCCAGAAAGAGATTTTAATTACAGAGCGATTACTCTTTATTGACAAGCTGTTATCCAAGCTAGTTTCTTGCTTTCTCTTAGGAATACAGTTCAACTTGGAAACAGGGATATATTTATCTTAGCTTCAGATCAACAGCCAGATATTCTGTGCTTGTATATATACTAAAGCATCACATAGGGATTAATAAAAAAAATTAAAGCCAGAACTTAATTTTGGGTTCTCCTCAAATTCTTTAGAAGCCTAAAATGTTAATAAAATGAAACAGAATTTTTAATATAAATGACAAATGCTTAGCCATTACTCTAGTATTTTGAACTTCTCGGGGCTGTACTGCACAAATGGTTCTGGGAAGAAAAGTGTTAGCAATTCATCAAACCTCTTAAGTGTTCTAGAGATAGGCTGCTTGTGAAAAATTTTCTTTTAGTGCAGGGGTGACCAAACTACAGGCCACGGGCATTCTGCAATGCTAGCATTCTGCACATGCATGGACACGTTTTACTTCCACTTCCGGGAATTGGAGCGGCGGTGCGAACTGGATCAATTGGCATTGTGGGGCTGGATCCAGGAGCATTCTGTCCATGTGCAGGTGCATTTTACTTCTGCTTTCAGTGGGAGTGGAAGATGGCAGAGGTAAGGTTATTCCTTAAATATTTCATTTACCTTGAAAATCTTGTTAGGGTCACTATAAGTCAGATATGACTTGATGACACATAAGACACACACACACAGTGGTGTTATAGCAGATAGGGGTTGAAGTGCTTCATATCCTATGACAGTGATGGCGAACATTGGCACTCCAGACATTCTTGGACTTCAATTACCAGAAGTCCAAGTCATCACTCTTGCTGATCAGGGCTTATGGGAATTGAAGTTCAAGAATGTCTGAAGTACCAAGATTTTCCATCACTGACCTACAATCATAAAGGATAAGCTGGGAGACATTCTGTGAATGAAACCTCCCACCAGTTTGCCTTCAACTGAACATTTTTAAAATCTCACCCCAGTCTCCATGGTTCCTTAGGCCTCAGGAGCAGATACAGGTAGATATGTGGGCACAGGTTCTGTACTGGGAAGGAGGGAATATAAAAGACCAAAGTGTGTGCTTGGCCTTACATACTTAAATCTGTGTTAGAAATATTGGAAAAATAGCTTCTTGATGCTGTCATTCTTATCATCATATGAAAGTGTTTGGCATCTGTGAAGGATCTTTGGCACAAAAACTAATTCATGTGACAATGTTTGACAGCATCATAAACCCAATGGCTAGCTCAATGGTTCCCAATATGGGACCAATACCCCACATTGGGACTTCAATTCCCAGAAGCCTAAGTCAGTACATTGGCTGATCAATGCTTTGGGGAATTGATTTAGGCTTCTGCGAATTGAAGTCCCAAAACCAAGGGTTGGGAAACAATGGGCTCATCCCAATAGCCTGAGCTTTAGAATGATGGTGGTGGTGGTATTCCATCAAGTTGATTCTGACCCCTTCTGCAGCTTTCTAGGCATAAAGTATGCAGAAATAGTTTACCATTCTCTTCTTCTGGGGGTACCCTGGGACTGTGCAACCTGCCAAAAGCCACACTAAGTTGCTTTTTTCCCAGGAAGCACAGCAAGGAATAGATTTACCAACCAGATCTCTAACTCACTGAACTATCCAGCCAGCTACAATTTGGAAGAGATCAATTGGTTAAATTGGCTGAATTGTGAGTCAAGACCTATGTAATGTTCTTCTTTCTTTTTTACTATTGTTTCAAAATAAGCATACAAAATCAAACAACTCATAACAGTGGTACATTTATTCATGTAGGTACAGTGCACATTTAGAATAAAGATTATTGCTTGTGGAACTCAGTATAATTTTGAATTTATAACATATCCCACCAAAATTACAGGCAGTGTCCCTTTGGTTTGAAATCCCACTACGCATTCTGCAGTGTTTTTAATAAGAGAATATCATTTTACAAAGAAAACATCCAGCTTGGCAATCCCTTTTGACAGTTTAAGAATGTGTGTTAATTTTTCTTGCAACTGTTTGCCATGTTCTTTTATGTCAGTTCTCTGTTATCAAGCTCTCTGGTATCCTCCACCATGCTGCTATTTCTAGCTGTGTTGCCACTACTAGGAAGGATATTATTTGTGCACCAAGTGCTCATTCAGAACCATAAAGATAGACAATATATACAAAGCTCCACAAAACTCAATATTTTAATTAGTTATTGATTAGTTTAGCATGATCACTCACTTCCACTTTGGGGCACTCCCACCACAAGTGAACCAATGTTCCTCTCTCCAGCCTACAGAAGAAATCTGAACACTAATTATAGATAGCTGTCAGAAGCCTGAATGTAGGAGCACAGGTATCAGGATCTAGGCAACCAAGTTAAAGGTCAAATAGCAAAATTTATCTACATCCAGATCCTAGTCCAAGGTCAAATCCAGAAGCAAACAGAGGAGCAATGCTAATCCAGTAGACAAGGTGTAATCCAAGGAGGCCAGGAGTCGGACAACAAAGAAAACAATCAAATCAGGGTAACTTTAGAGCTGGAGCAAGAGCAGGAAGAAATCCACAACAAATCCAGGCAACTTCACTGCTGACATAGCATTTAAGGGGAAAACCTAGTTCTTATACAGCTCTCCCCAGGGTTCCTAGGTGAAGTTCACAAGGACCCTAGAAGCTATGGCAGGCTGTGGGTTTCATCCTGCAACTACTAGAGCTGATCTCCAGGAAGATGGAATCCTGAAGCTGCCTCAGATGTTGACAATCACCAGAAGGAGGTTACATGCCATCTCTGAACTTTTTAAAAAGCATTCTTCTTGATTTGGACCAAAAGTTATTTTAAATGTTGGCTGTATCCAGTTTCCCCCACATTGCTGTTGCATAATGCTGTGAAATCTGTTTCCCACACTAATTTGTTTCCTTGTACTCCTGCATATGTTTTCTTGAATCTGTATTCAGTAGCGTAGTGTGGGTTTCAGTCACCCAGGGTGTAAGTCAAATTTGCCACCACCACCCCGGTGGATGCTAGCGCCCGCTCCCGCTAGGGCTTCTGGGAATTGTAGTCCAAGAACTCTCTCTCTCACACACACACACACACACATACACACACACACAAGTGCCACCCAGGGCAAGCCTCCCCCCCCCCCCCACTACTGTCTGTATTCAATTATCTATTTTGGAGACCTCATCCTTACAATTGTTTCTCAGCTGTATATACAGTGCTTCAAGGTCTGCGACAGAGGATGATTTTCATTCATTTTCACTAGTATGTCTGTTCATGATGAATATTTTCTTTGCATTCAGTTGGGTCTGCTATCCATTTGTCTGACTGTTAATTGTTCTTTTGTTAAGGGGACTCCTCTGCTTCATTGCTTCCACTCAATTAACATTGTTGTTGTAAAAATAGATTATTTATGCCAGCTAGCATTTTATGTGTATTAACTTTGAACAGGCTAACTTTTGATTGTGACTCGAGCTTCTTTTTCCACCCATTTTACTATGCTGTCATTTTTATTAGCTTAGGTAACTGCTGTACTGATTACACGAAGGCTTTTGACTGTGTCGACCACAACAAAATGTGGCAAGTAATTAAAGAGATGGGAATCCCAGAACACCTTATATGCCTCATGAGAAATTTGTACATGAAGCAAGAAGCAACAGTTAGGACAGAATACGGAATGACAGAGTGGTTTGGAATAGGAAAAGGAGTAAGACAAGGCTGCATTTTGTCACCCTGCTTATTCAACTTATACACAGAGCACATAATGCGCAATGCAGGGATGGAGGAATCACAATTTGGGATCAAAATTGCTGGGAGAAACATCAACAATTTGAGATATGCAGATGATGCCACCCTAATGGCTGAAAGTGAGGAGGACCTAAAGAAGCTCCTGATTAGGTTGAAAGAAGAAAGTGAAAAGGCTGGCTTGAGACTCAATATCAAGAAAACAAAGATAATGGCAACAGGCCCTATCAGTCCATGGAAAATAAATGGGGAAGAAGTAGAAGCCGTGACAGATTTTACTTTCTTGGGATCAAAACTCACTGCAGATGGGGATTGCAGCCATGAAATAAAAAGGCGATTGATTCTTGGGAGGCAAGCAATGAGAAACCTGGGGAGCATAATGAAAAGTAGAGACATCATATTGAAAACAAAAATTCGTATTGTCAAAGCAATGGTATTCCCTGTGGCAATGTATGGTTGTGAGAGCTGGACCATTAGGAAAGTTGAGCGCAGAAGAATAGATGCCTTTGAGATGTGGTGTTGGAGGAGAGTTTTGAGAGTCCCCTGGACAGCGGGGAGAACAAATAGGTCAATCTTAGAAGAAATAAACCCAGAATGCTCCTTAGAAAGTCAAATTGTAAAGATGAAGCTAAAGTACTTTGGACATCAAATGAGAAGAGAGGATTCACTTGAGAAAGCCTTGATGCTTGGAAGGGTCGAGGGCAAAAGAAGAAGGGGACGGCCCAAGATGAGATGGTTAGATGGTATTGTGGAGACAATGGGCACAGAGCTCAGTGAGTTGAGGGGGATGGTGGAGAACAGGAGTGTCTGGCGGGCAATGGTCCATGGGGTCGCAGAGGGTCGGAATCGACTGTGCGACTGAACAACAACAACTGCTGTACAGTACTTGAAATATACTGTGAGGTATTGCTAATCCTACCTTTTCTCCTTTCTTGTATATTTATTTATTTAGTGTATGGCACTTGTACACATTGAGTCAACATATAACAAGAAAGAAAATATATATAAACTACCGTATATAAAACTAAGCCTCGATTTATAAACAAATATCTAAACAATTTATATATTCGATTGCAGCAGGAGTCACCTTAAAAAAATTATCTATTGCCCACATATGCTCTAAGGCAGGAATGCCCGAACTATGACCCAGGGCCCAAATGCGGCCCCCGATGTCAATTCATCCGGCCCACAAAGCCCTCATTCCTGGAAGTGGAAGTAAAACGCTTCCATACGAGCATGTTTTACTTCTACTTCCAGGAGTGATGAGGGCTTTTCAGACTGGATGAATTGGCATCAGGACCCACATCCAGCCCCCAGGTCATAGTGACTAGTTCCCTAAACCGCATGACTGGCCTGTGGCCTGAAAAGTTTGGGCACCTGTGCTCTAAGGCTACATTGTTGTATAATATGTTGCACAGCGTGTCACTATTCCCCAGTACTCACATGCTGGTGATGGTAGTTTCCCCATTCTTGTATAGAACAGATGGTATGAGTCCGCTTTTTTAAAACTCCAATTACAAATTTGTTTAACTGTTCTTGTCATTGAAAAAATGTATTGTTTCCTGGGTTTAGCAGAATTGTTTGTAAGAGAAAACCTATTTTTGATAAGCAAAAATTTTGAAAGCTCACACAATGATTTCATTTTTGAGTGATCCAGTAAAGATATCACCTTCTCCCTACATCTATTTTTGACAGTATCTGTGCTTAGATTGCACATAGTTTCTACTGTATGCCCTAACACAGAAAATCTTAACTTAGGCCATTTTTGTATTTTTATTTTGAACCATCTGATGTGGAGTGTGTTATTTTTCATTTTTAGTTATCTAATGTAAGAATACACACTTCCAAACTTGGTCTTTTGAATCTGTTTTTGCTCATCTATTTAAACTTATCAAGATAAATTTGATTTCTTTTTTTTAATCAGCTGGGTGTGTTTGGAACTTTTAAACTGAGGTCTGTTGGTGTGTTAGGGAAAAAAATATCATCCATCCATAGCTTTGATTTTCTTTTCTTTTTTATTCTTGAAGCTAAAGAATCCAGTACAATCACAAAACCACCTAAATAATGTTGATTCAGTTAATCTACTTTAGGGACTATCACCTGAATTCATACTTTGGAATTTATGTGGAAAACTTCTTATCAGTTCACATTGGGGGATATCTTATCTAAGTTCCAATTAACACTGAGGCAAGTAAAACTTGTAAAACCACTCTTTTAGGGTTTCTATAAGTTGGTTATAACTTGATGGTACATAACTAACTACAAACTATGATTCATCAACTTCTGATTTAACCTATCAATATCTCCATATAGCAGACTGGGCCAAAGAAGACAACTATGCTGTATACTTTACATTTATAACTCTGCTGTAATTAGGTGGGGCAGCAATACAATGTAGTTCACTACTAATGTATTCAAACAATAATCTTAACTGCATTGACAACACAGCCCATTAACCAGACCAAATCCAGCACTCAGTAGCATGCAGAAGCACCACACTCCATTTAAGCCACATATAAATGAGATGTACTCCTAGTTTTTTTTAAGTGAGACACACTTATTTATTTACTACTCAGTATGGTTTACAAAAGATATCAAAAAGAAAAAAGTGAAAAAGGGAGGGGAGATGATGATAATAAGAAGCAGCAGCAGCAAATATTGAATTGCAACAAACAGTATATAAATCTATATTCCTGATGGCAAAAAAATCAAATCCAGGATCCTGAGTCAACTAAATTCTAATGGAAATTGGGGGATAACAACCAAAATTTGCCGCAAAAATTCTCCACCGCCTGGTGGGTATCCACTAGAAACTCATTCCACAGTGAAGGAGCCATCACCAAAAAGGCTCTTCTATGAGTATTCCACTTTCTAGCCTCTTTCAGTTGGCTACCCTCAACAATATGGTCTGTGAGGATCTCAGCACATAGGGGATTTTTCTCTGGAAGAGTCATTCTGCCAGGTAACAAGGTCCCAAAATGTATCGGGCTTTGTATGTTAGATGTTCAGTTACACCGTCAAGACAATGCTGTTCAGTTGCACTGTCGAGACCTTTGCGATCTCATGGACCACTACATGACAGCTTATTATTCCTCATCCACACTCCAATCACCTCCAGGCATTGCTCCAAGGCCTGAACAGCCTCCACTGCTGAGATATTAAAGGATAGTGTATATTAGTGTTGCATATCCTCAGCATACTAATAATAGCAGAACCCAAATCTCTGTATGACTTCACCTGGTGGCCTCATATAGATGTTAAAAAGCATCTGTGATATGGCTGAATCTTGTAGGACCCAACATTGTAGGACCCAAGGGTCAGAAACCACATCTCCAGCTGTGCACTACACATGTGGAAACTTTGGTTTGAATCCCACTCCAGACATGGAAATTCATGGCGAGGTGTGTGTGTGGTCTAACTCATAAAACAAGTATCTTACTTCTCTTGAAAAAGCCAGTTTCCACTAGAAGGCACGTAATAAAAATTACCACACAGACAGACAGACAGACAGACACACACACACTTCTCCCAACAATAGGCTCAGGTAGTACAACTAGTACAGAGATACCCTACAATATTTTGTTGTAAGAGTGCTCTTTTTAATTATAATGTCACATGAATTGAGTTCTGGAAGCAATTACAGTACGTGGTTAAAATTTGCTATGTATCTAATCTGCCATTTTTAATGTTGTCAGATTAACTAGAGATTGTTTTATTCTTTTTGTTAAGAAAAACTAACACATCATTAGATTAATTTTGTAGCTTCTGTCACCACTGATTTGACTTCTAATGCATTCAATTAAAAAGAGTGGCATGATGTGCAAATGGGATCTACAAGAATATGAAGGATACTACTCTAGAGCAGGCCATAGTTTGGGCACCCTTGGTTTAAGCAGAGAAAATGGCAGCTTAAAATCTATCTCATCCTGTTGCAAAACAGATTGCAAGGTGTGTTTTACTTCTGCTTCTAGTTGGAGGAACCATGTGACCAGCCTGCTGAACCATGTGACTGGCCTGCAGCCTGAAAACTTTGGACATCCATGGTCTAGAGCATTAGCAGAAGCTGCTTCCCATGTATTTGTTTCATTAATCCCACCTAGTAGAAACTACATTGTAATATAAATATCCATTGATCGCTGTTAACCCTAAACAGATTTTCAGTTTCAATATTCCAGTGGCATATTGTTTAAAATGGCATAGAAAAATACTACTAAGCCTGTTAGCATTGAACTCTAATTATCTGTATTCCAGAATCCTCTTTCTATGCATAGCCAATAGTTAGTTTTTTCTGTGAAAGCTATGTGATATTGGCAAATTTCCCATGCAAGGTCTTCTTGTTTTGTTTTGTTTTGTTTTGTTCTGTTCTGTTCTTTGGCCCTTTGCGGAATACACAGCCCTGTGTTTTTCTGTCTATTTATATGGTTGCTACATTGCACACATGAAAAAGGGACTGTATCTTTAAAAGATAAGATAAGGATGCTGGCCTATGAAGGAATGAGACAATGCCATGGACCTTGAATTGGGGAGGGGGGAAAGGTAGGAAGAAGGTATGACTAAGTGATCCTAAAATTAAATTAGGCAACAAAACCCAGAAGGGATAAGAAGGAATCATGACTATAGTTAGATGTCTTTCCACCTCCAGTCCCTTTTCTTGTGTTTGTACTATTAATCCATTATCAGCATATGCAATTAGTCTAACATGACACATGGAGGCTGCCAAGTATGGGCTTAAAGCCAAGATAAAATCTAGTATTGTCCCAGTGTTGCTCCATAGTGGATCAACCCCACCAACCTACCTTAGAGAATGGAATATGGGGGCACCAAATCTTCCTTGCTGTTGATGACACCCCAGGAGTTTTCCCTTTGCTGCCCTGAGCTGCTCCAAGCTTTTAGAAGCAGTAAGTAAAAGAAAAAGTAAAACAGCTAAACACAGCAGGTTCTGACTCAAGCAAATTGCTCTGTTGCCTTCCTCATCCTTGCTCAACATGAAAGGAATGGTGTGGAGGTACTCCTGACCCGCAGGCAGTGATGGGATGTAACAGGTTCTCACCTGGTCGCCAGAACCGGTAGTAACTTTTCCCAGTGTCCCAGAGAACCGGTAGCAGCTTTTTGGGGGGAACCACCTTCGGGGCTTACCTTTTCACTGGTTCCTCCACTGCGCATGCGCGCCAAACACTTGGTGTGCAGGCACCCTTACAGTGCTTGGCGCGTATGCACGGCCTCCTTGCTGTCCTCCCAAGTGGGGAGAAGGAAGAGAAGCTGCAAGCCTGAAGCTCCCTATAGCCTGCTCCCCAGGGTAAGTGACTCACCTTTGGATGTGGTGTGTCTGTGTGTATTTTAATGTGTATTTAATACCTTTACCTATATTGACGTACTACCACAGTTCCTAAAAAGGCCTGGCGGCCTAGCTTAGGGTTTTTAAGGAAAGTCTTGGAGTTACCTCATCAATAAGCTACACCTGTGCTGTTCCAAGTGCTGTTCCAATTGGAGAACCCTTAAGGAGGTACAGCTGTTTTACATTTACATTAAGGGATATTATCCTAGAGAACTGGTTAGGCAAAGACTTAGTACCTAACTTCTTTAACTGTTGAAAAGTTGAAAAGTGCCAAAATGAAGCAATCTTTTGGTGAGTTTATTCTGTAGTTCCTTCCATCTGACCTAGTGTGAGAAAGATTAGCCAGAATAAGCTTTAAGCTCTAGTTTAAAAGCTCTGGTTGATTTGTGATTGGGGTGGGTGGGTGTATTTTAATGTATTTTTTATTTTATGTATTTATGTATTTATTTTATTTAATTTATTTATGGGTTTGTGTTGTGGGTGGTTGGGTGGGTTGAGGTGTGTGCGTGCTTATTTTTATTTTATTTTTTATTTTATAATTTTTTATATTTTCTTTGGCCCTGCCCATGACATAATGACATCATGATGTTAGCTCCACCCACACTGTGATGACATCACGGTGGGGTTGTAAAATTTTTGACATCCTACCACTGCCCGCAGGAGGGGGCAATTGCCTTTCTCTCCGTGTGACAGCATGATGATGCAATATGGCGGGGGTGAAGCGGTTTAGCTCTTTTCTTTCCACCTACACTAGAGGAGAATTTTGGCTGTCATTGACTCCCATCAGAAGTGAAATGTAGAACTGAAAATGCAAGAAAGGATTTCAAAAATCCAATCCTGAGCTGACCCAAGATATTTTGCTACCAGAACTGGAGCAAGAAATGGGCCCATGAATCATGATCCACGTCAATGCAGATACCACCTAGGACAGGGCTAATAACTCAATTCAAGTAATATACAGTAAAACAGTGGTGCCCAAACTTTTTTTTCCTGCCGAGCCAGTCCCACCCCCAACACACAGCTGTGGGGACTGGAGGCAGACTGCTCCCGCTGCTAACGTCAGAAGCAGCAGCGATGAATGTGCTTTGTCTCCACTGCTCCAAGCAGCCTTTGGCTCAGTCCCATCCCCTCTGCAGCCTTTGCCCAAGCCTATTGCTGCATTGGGGAAATTTTCGGAGCCTCCCCCGTTTCATAATCTGCGGTGCTGGAAGGGTAAACCTGGTGCGCTGCGCTGTCATCAGCCTTGCTGTGCCAAGGGGCTCACCCAGTGCTGCGGATTTTGGAACGGAGGAGTCTCCAGAAACTTCCCCAACGCGGTGATCAGTTTTGGCAAAGGCTGCAGAGGGGATGGACTGAGCCAGAGGCTGTTCGGAACAGTGGAGACAAAGCACAATCACTGCCACCGTTTCCGCCAGGTGGTGGGGGATGGTGGAGGGGCAGTCGATGGTGAGCCTGGGTACTCACCGTGGGCTGCATTAATGATATGCATGGGCCTAATTGGGCCCACAGGACGTAGTTTGGGCACCCCTGCAGTTAAACCTTGCATAAAGAGCACCTCGCTTAGAGTCTAACTTGCTTAAAGAGCAGAATTTTCTCTGAATGGTCACCCTCACTTAACAATGGGGGTGGAAGAATGTGATGACTTTGTGGTTAAGACGCTGAACTTGATGACGGGAAGGTTAGCAGTTCAAAGCCCGAGTGCTGCACGACAGAGTGAGCTTCTGTCCCAGCCAACCTAGGAGTTCAAAAGCAAGAAATTGCAAGTACCACTTCAGTGGGAAGATGAACTGTGTTCTGTGCACTCTGGTGTCTAGTCATGCCTGCCACATGTCCATGGAAACGTCTGAAGATGCAGACAATGCTGCCTCTTTGGCTATAAACAGAGATGAGGACTGAACCCTATATTTGGATACAACTGGCTTTTGAGCAAGGGCGACCTTTACCTTTACTTAATGGGGGTGGGGTGAGTATGACTCAATGGAGGAGGGGTGCTACATAGCACTGTTCTTCACATTGCAGACAGGGAAGCTTCTTGAGCCACTTAGCCACTTGCATTTAGCTCATCAGGTCCAAACAGAATCAGCAGAGGAGACTGCTTAGCCCCTGTCGCCTCCATCCTGGTTATGACCCTGGCTGGCTAAATAAATAAATAAATAAAAGTAGTTATTATTTAATATCCTTCAAGTCATAGCAAGATTTGTTTCATAAGTCACTGTGAGTTCCTTTGCTTCCAAGATGACAAATGTTCATTCCATCAAATTAATGCCTGCAATTTTAAAAACTAGAGGGGTAGTTAAACTGCAAACATTACTATGTCTAAATGTGACTCATTTAAGGCTTTGCCAGGGTAAAATAATGATTATCACAGCACACTATATATACATTGCTAGAGCAGTTACTACAGGGCCACGGGAGTGTCATAAAAATTAATTAGAAGTAGAACTTGGAAACATTAGTGCTTTGGGATTACGACACCCAGGACCCATCATAACTGATCTGAAAGCAAAGCAATCACATTTATATACCACCCCATAGTGTTTTGTGCACTCTCTGGTTGGTTCACAAGTTAATTAGCATTTCCCCCCCAACATGCTGGATACTTATTTACTAACCTTGGATGGATGGAAGGCTGAGGCAACCTTGATCGTGGTCAGGATCAAACTCACAACATTTTGGTTGCAGTGCAGCAGTTTAACCACTGTGTCACCAGGGATTCTGAAATTCTCAGAATCTTCCAATTAGCTTAGTTATTCAGGGAACTGTAATACAAAGACATTATGTTCCCAAGTGCTGCTCGGAAGTTAGAATCCCATTGCACATAGAGTTGAATCTATGCCTTGTTACATACAAACTGCTTCCATTCTGGAGAGCGCTGGCCTTATGTTAAAGATCTTTATTGGAAAGACGCCTATCACTTTCTCCTTTTCCTTATGATTGCTGAATAAGAACGGTGAATGGGGGGAGAGGAGAATTTTAACAGGGCAGCAAAAATAAGATTAAGTTCTCACTGTTGGGCAACAAGCATATTTTTTTCAGCCAGAAAGGTTGCTGTCAACAGGGTTTTAAGCCTTTGAGGATCTGTCCTGTCTAAATGCAAACTCCCAAAAACACTTGAGAGGGGACGAAGCTTTTATACCCTTGTGTCTATTTGGAAAAACACAAAGAAACTTTTCAAAGGGCAAGTCTCTGCCAGATTCTGTGGGGGCCTCTAAGATTAAATAAACATGGAGGCCAAATCATAGCAAATGCTTCCGGAGATTTGAGAGCCCAAATAAACTTTTGACACTTTATGCTCTTGGTTGATTTAATTGGCTTGGCTGGAGCTGAAGCCTGTTAGTGTAAACTGTAAAGCAAATATTCAAAGGGCAGACCAAATCAAACGGGTGTCGGTGCAAATGGGGTTTCCATTGCTACTGCTGCCAATTCATTCCGCCAGTTTAGCATAGTCTTTTCTCTTTTCCTGGGCGCCCAAGATCCTTTTCAGCCTTACCCTGTCAAAACAACTCAACCTCATGCAAAGCAATCAAGTGCCCACCTTCTCCTCCAAGGCACCAATGGAAAGATATCTAGAAACTGGGTTCTTTGCTTAGAGACAGTTGAGGCCAGGAATATACAGAAAGGCATTTCTCCTCATTCATGCTTGGGCAGTATTTTTGGACTGACAAGCAACAGACACAGCCAGGTTGCCTCCTGGTGCCTGTCTGGGCAGATGATTGTAGCTGCCAAAGAAAGGTCCCTTTCTTTTTCAGCCATATGCTGGAGTAACATGCTCAGTCAAGGGAGAGAGAAGCTAACCTTTGGAGAGGACAGCTGCATTTCTGCAACCTTAGTTATGTTAAAATTAAGTGTGCTCTTCTGGGGTCTTTGTTCAGAAAGACAGTACTTCTCTCTGTGTGTCTATGCACACAGTTGCAAAGAAAAAGTCCACCAGGCACAACTGCCAAGTTCCAAAATACTGAGCCACATACAGAGGGCTGCTATCAATATGCTGGCCAGAATTCTATCAATGTTTGTGGAAGGTTTCTGTTACCCCAAATTTGGAAACGGCCCCTTTCATTTTCATTTATTATTATTTAAATATTTTATTTTCAATAAAAAATGCTTTTAACTTTTAATTTCTCTTTCCCCCTGACTCTAACCGCTAGGCTTATGTGTCCATAAGCATCACACTGTACACACATTCATTCATATAAACTTGCAGGTAGATAACGGCAAGGACTGATTTTAAATTAATTTTTAAAAGATCACAAACCACAATTAAAATGGCTTTCGAGAAAGCCATTTACAAAGTGCAGCCATTCACTAGAACTGGCCTATTCACTTGAATGAGCCATTAGATAACATGGAGAGCTCCATATATGGTAGTATAAAGAAGCTCAGTTATAACAATGTAACAAGCAAGTCCCATTTATGGATGTTCAAAGGATAGAGTTATAACACAACATATCCACTTCCCTGATTTAATCAAGAGTTCAAACGCTTCAAAGGCTATATGCTTTCTAGGCCTTACTACCAGTAGACAGCACTGCGATCATAATTTTGCGGGGAGGCAAGCAGGGGTGATCTGAGGACAAAAGTTAACCTTATAAATGCTGGAATAAATTGTAAAATAATAGTGAAAAATTAGATCTTTGTTTTGTCAGTTCTCGGGGCCGGTTTGACCAGTCAAGGGATATTGCCTGGACTGGACTGGGAGTGGTCTACTCAGGAGTAAGTGGGTAAAAGTTAGCTCACACCCAGTTGGTTTAAGGCTAGGAAACATGGGCTTTTTGAAAATGGATTCTTCTCTCTTTTCTCCTGTCTAAAGTCAAGCTTGGGTGCAGTGTCAATAGTAAAATTTACCTTTTAAAAGGCTCTGGAAGATTTAAAAGTAATCAGGGTTTGGGTTAAATACATTTTTTTTCTCTCTGCCAAAGTCGCGGCTGACTATAGACCAGGCGGACTTACCTCTTTCATTCCCTGTTGTGTTATTTTTATTCGTAGTTATACTATACCCAGGATGTCAAATAAATGAATAAAAGTGTTTTCATGTATTTTAAACTGTTCAATTCTTATCTATTCAAGCAGGAAACTCTTAACTTTCTTTTCATACGCTCAGACCATATTTGGGCAAGTGGAAGCTCAGTCAAAGAAGCTCTCCCACCCTGAATTTCTTGCATTCCCAGAAGATTATGCATCACCAAAGTCTCTCAAGATGTTCTGTTTGCCCTAAAGCCTGATTCTATTTTCATTCTCTTTCAAGTCTATTGTTTTCTGAGGAAGTGGATGTTAGGGATTAGCATATTTGTACACTAAAGTGATAGGGCTTTCCTGCTTAGGGGCTGACTTTGCTGACTTTGCCAGTGAAACATGAAATTGCTCCATTGATTGGATGTTCAAAACTCTCGCTTCTGACATGCCGCAATCCTGATTGGACCAAATCTTCAAGTCCGGCTTGCCCATTGGTGACAAGCCCAAACACCAAACTCTAACATTGGCTACTATATTGATACCTGTTTTACCTAATTCTCAATCTCTTTCCTCTGTTTTCCTGGAAATTGTAATCTTTTACTGCTTGACCTTATTTACATAAAAATTTACCTTTGAAACCTGTAACTGACTTATCCCTTCATGAAATGACCACCTTCTGTGGGTTCTTTTGTTTATTGTAAAAACTTTATTGTAAAGATAGATAGATGATAAATTGTAAAGCAGCCACAATCCACCTCCTGGATTTCTTGAGTGAGGAAGGATATAAGGTTACTAAAGAAAAAGTACAAATTGTCCGTGAGGAGGTCTTGTACCTGGGTTCTCTCCTATCCCAGGGACAATGCTGAATCAGTGATGAACGCAAAGAGGCTATTTGCCAAGTTCCATTGCCACAAACCAAGAAGCAGTAGAGAAGTTTCCTAGAAATGTGTGGGTACTGCAGTGTGTGGCTGGCCAACTTTGCCCAAATTCTTTGGCTTGTGCAGCCCAACTTGACCTGTGGCAGAAAAAGGGGGCAGTGGTTTATCAGGTAACATTTCCTTAACTGGTGATGGCTAATTGTACCTAATTGACAAGTTGCCAAGGCACATCTCAACTAGATGGTATCTTAACTAGACCAAATAATGTAAATGTTATGCAAGCACCAGCAGGTGTTGGAAATAAGGGAATATGACTGTATACACACTCCCAGAATATAATATCCTTTCTGCCTTTCACAGTTTGTACCAAAATAAACATGTTACTAGGTGCAATCCGATCGACATTTGTTTGCTATGGAGATAGGCTGATTTGCTGCGTTTTCCAGTGATCACATCAATGTAACTGTTGAAGTAAACTAGCTCATCCCCAGAGCATTCCTGCCTGAATCTTTGTGGACCCCTGTCAGGACCTTCTACTTTTTTGGTGTAGCAGAATCAAACCATTTTGGTTTGTTTCCAATGTGTGCAATTGCTAGAATCAAACTGAAGTAAAGCTTGCAGCTGTCAATTTGCCTTCCTCTTTCAGTTTCCCATTTCATGAATTGGTTTAAGAGAAAGCAACCACTTCACAATGTTAAGAAATTAAATACTTCATCTGCTCTGGGAAGGGGCTGAGGAAGTAAAAAGACTTTTACACTGTATTAGAGCAGCGCAGATACACTGCATTAGTTATGAAAAATTAAAATTACCTTCTGGAAGCAGGAAAAGACAGGAGGAGGAATTGTTTCTTTTCTTCGTGACTTTTCTTGAAGGTTGGGTAAAGAACCTGCCTGCCGCTAAATCTACTGCCAAGTGGGAAAATTAATTAGATCAACTGGGATAAATTAATTAAATATTTTTAATATTATTTCATATTCTGAATGGGGAAAATGAACAGTAGGTCACAGTTAGAGGAAAGATACCACCATCAAATATTTTATTCTTTAAAATGATGATATCCTTGATTGTCAAGTGAACTCCTAATGACTCACCATCGTTTCTAATTACTTCTGAATGTAACCACTGTTTATCTAGACACAAGTAATAAAAATTATCATTATGTTGATGAACTCTGTTTTCTATTGTCTTATCTTTCCCTATACAGTTGTACCTCACTTAAAGAGCATAAAGTGTTCCACAGGATTGCTCTTTAAGCTAGTTTGCACTTTAAGCAAAACACCATTGTAAGTGACTAATTGTGACTTATGGTGGTGGTGGTGGTGGGATTGTGAACCCCGATATATTTGTTATGCAAGTTTTTGGTTGGTTTTATTTGTTAAGCGAAGCAAACATTCAGAGAAAATTCTGCTCTTTAAGCGAGTTACTCTTTAAGCGAGGTTTGACTGTATTTTGCCAGCTGGCAAGAACTGATACATACTGTATATAGATACCTTATGATGCAGACGTCTAGAGCTCCACTCTAATACTACACATTATGGTAACTTGTTTCACTAAATGTTTAATACATATTTATACATTACATCAGTAGTGCCCAAACTAAGGCCCAGGGGCCATGTGTGGCCCCCAAGGCCATTTCATCCGGCCTGCGAAGCCCTCATCACTCCTGGAAGCAGAAGTAAAATGCGCCCATACGGGCAAGTTTTACTTCCACTTCCAGTAGTGACGAGGGCTTCACGGGCCAGATGAATTGGCATCGGGGCCGCACCCGGCCCCTGGGCCTTAGTGACCAGCTCCCTGAACCACATGATCGGCCCACAACCCCAAAGGTTTGGGCACCCCTGCATTACATGAAGTGGATTGTTGTGGGTTTCTCGTCCTGCTCATTTTTGCTTAATGGCAACAGCCAAGAAGGACTTAAAACACAGGCTTTAACAATACAAGATGCTTCGTTAATGCTTTTAGATATCAGGCTTTATCCCAGAGATTCAAGTTTGGGAGTTTATTCTGAGTCACAGAGTTTGGTGCTGAAATTTCAGGGAGAGAGAGGCTGCTCGCCTGGTAACCCTGATCTGGATTCCAAAGTCAACAGTGTTACTTTCTGAAGGTAATGAGTAATGTTCACGAACTACTTTCAAAAGTTTCTTTTAAAGGGTAGTTTAGGAATTCAGAAATAAAATGATTCAGTTTTATGTGATTCTTTTATCAGTTGTAAGTTTTTTTGTTTGTTAAGCTTTTTGTATTATAAGTACTTTCAAGATGCAGTATCAGAACTGGCCACGAGCTTTTTGCTGATAAGTACAAACCAACATGCTGTACTTCTTCCATGTCAAGGTCAGATGCTAAACCTGTGAGGGTGAACCTTGGCACTTCAGGTGTTCTTGGACTTCAGTTACCAGAAGCCCAAGTCAGCACTCCTGCTGATCATGGCCTCTGGGAATTGAAGTTCAAGAACATCTGGAGTGCCAAGATTCACCATCACTGTGCTAAACTTTCCAAAGGAAGCCACCTTTGGTAAATTCATTCCATTCTTTTGCCTGACCTAGTGTGAGAAAGATTAGCCGGCACAACAAGGTTGCCATTGCCTGGGGTATGCCCGATGGTGGTTCAAAAATACCACAATCTTTGAGGAGGTTCTTTCTGTGTAGCAAACATATTAAGAACCAGCAATGCACTTAATTCTGCATTGAGAAGCACAATGAGAATATAAGAGCAAACTGGCTACTCCAGAATAACTAATAATGTAGCAAGTTCCTTTTAAAAAACATTCCAAGTTCTGGTTTGCAAAATTTGTTTTTGCATGAACAAACTAACCTCAACATGGCTGTGGAGATGTATGATGACTATGTCAGTTTTGGGCTTTGGACATCAAATGAGAAGAGAAAATTCACTTGAGAAAGCCTTGATGCTGGGAAGGGTGGAGGGCAAAAGAAAAGGGGAGCGGCCAAAAATGAGATGGCTAGATGGTATTGTAGAGACAATGGGCACAGAGCTGAGCGAGTTGAGGAGGATGGTGGAGGACAGATGTGCCTGGCGGACAGGGTCCATGGAGTTGCAAAGGGTCAGAATTGACTGTGCGACTGAACAACAACAAAAAACACAGGCAAAATAGCCAGGACAGGAATTTTGGAAACATCAGAGGAAATATTTATTATTAAAACCTTCTTCCTCTACTGGTTTGCTTTTAACTAAACACATAAATATCTCTAGAGATCTGATCTTGCTTCTCTTGTGTCTTGCATACTTCAATGTGCACTTTGTCTCACTCTGAACTCTTGTTAATGTGATGCCTTTTAACAAATTACTTAAGATTTTTTCAAATTTGGGCCAAGCCAATGTTTATGTAACCTTGTTACTAAGTTACTCTAATGCATGATTACAATTACTTATTTATATGGCACCATCAACTACTTTGTGCTTTACAGAGTTACAGTGACTTGCAGAGACGGGTCCCTGGCCCAAGAGGCTTAAAAGATGCATTTTGATGGGAAAGGCCAACAACAAAGTGAATGTGGAAATGAGGGAAGAAGTTTTTGAGTTTATAGCAGGCAATCCCATCATGCTTTCTGTTTTGAATCTAAACAGCCAATCAGCAAGCTAAATGTTTCTTTCCTCCACATGTAACTGCTTTCTACTCTTGAGTTCTGTGTCTGGTTGTGTAATGGTTTAGTTCTAGCTGGCTTGTCTGGGTTGTTCAGCCAAGCTTTCTCACTCAAAATGTTTTAGTCTCAGAAAGCTAGTAACACCATGCCTTCTTGCAACCATCATTTGCTTGAGGGATTTTTCTTCTTGCCTTTATTACAACCAAGATGAAGTGAACTGCTGTATTATATTTTTACCATTGACCTGTCAACTTTATTTGAACACAAACCTTGTACATAAACATTATTTTCCCCTTCTGCTAAAGCTGCACCTGGAAATGCTTAGGTCTGTTTTAGAGAACTGCTCTTGAATAACTAGAACGGTCAGGCAATGGTGTCTGTCCTTAGGAGCTGAGCCTCCTCTTCCTGTGAGACCAGCACAACCAGCTTTGTGCTGCCCTAAACAGACGCTGTTTAAAGGTATATAGCCTTCCTCCCGATAACTTCATTTTTTACAGCAGCGGTCCTCAACCTTTTAAAGCAGGGAGCTGGTTCACGCACCCTGAGACTGTTCAGAGGCCGGACTGGTGGTCCCTCCATGGCCGCCAGTGGTGGGGGAGGAAATGATGGGGGCTTGGGGTGATCCCACCACTACTATCTTTGGCAGCGCCAGTGGGACCACCCCAAGCCCCCCACCACCACCACCACCCACAGCCACCAGTGGAGGGGCCACCCCAAGCCCCCACTCCCCCCCAGGCAGTGGCAGTGGGAGCACCCCAAGTTACCCACCACCACTGCCGGCAACCATCCTGAGCCCCCACACCCTGCTTAACAACCTGGAGGAGCTGCATGGTGTGGGTGAAGGAGGGGTCCAGGCTGCCCTTCTTGCCCACACTCAGCCAGAGTGGCCCCTGGGAAAGATGTCAGAAATCCACATGCATCCACCGCTTCTGCCGCTACCGCCTCAATCCTTGTCCCCTCTTCTTGGCTCGGCATGTTCCTAACAGCGCTTCGTAGCAGGCGGATGTTGAAAGTCTTCCAACACAACACCCACCCTGTTATGGAGCGCTGGCAGGAACACACCGAGCCAAATGGAGGGGACAAGGATTGAGGAGAAGCTGAGGTGGAGGCAGCAGAAGCAGCTGTTGGAGCAAGGTTGCAGGCCAGATGATTTGATGCTACGGGCTGTAGGTTGAGGATCCCTGTTTTATAGTCATGATCTATTGTTTTGAAGCAGACTGTGACTACAAATTAAAACTGAAATTATTAAAAATTGTATGCAATGAGGAAAGTGTGTATCATTTCCCAAACATTATACTGTATTTGCAATTGTGACTACCGTAATAAGAAACCCGATCCCAGTTGTTTTGAGATGATGCTTTAGACTTGCTGGGTGAGCAACCTCCCTCAGGACCCATGTTTGAGAGTCGTCTGCTCTCCCACCAACGTTATTGGTTAAGAATCAGCAATCCTGGCTGTTTGACAAAAGGGGGGGGGGGAGAGCTTCACATGCTTCATCCTCCAAACACTTCTAATTAGGATTGCTGTTTGTTTGCCATTAATGCTGTATGATGTGGTGATGAAACAATGATCTTGTCTGAATCACTTATGGAGAAAACGCAGAATCAGCCTCTTTACTGAATGTTGAGTTTTGCTTCGTGTATCTCCAAGTGAATGCATATAGCCAACCTCTCAGTGGTAGGCAGCAAAAAAATTCGCTACCACACAGTGGGCAGAGCCTATGTAATGGGTAGAGCCTACATCATGAATGGAGCCTACATCATGGGTGATCTAGTCATACCTGCCATATGGCCATGTATATATCTGCAAACAAAGGCAGCACTGCCTCTTTGGCTGTAAATGGAGATGAGCACTGTACCCTAGAGTTGGATATGACTGGCTTTTGAGCAAGGGAGACCTTGAACCACTTGCAGGGACAAAACGTGATGGGGGTGGGGCAGGGAGGTGGGCGTGGTCCCTCCCCAAAGGCCACCCAATTTCGCCACCTTTCTGCCCAGAGGCCACCCAATTTGGCTACCCCCTCCCAGGGTGTGTGTGCGAACCTGTTGCTGCCCACCACTGCAACCTCTGATGCAGCTCTGAGCTAAAAATGTTGCATATGCCTAGTACAACCTTTCACTGGTACACAAGAAGCAAAAGAAAACAGTATTCTCCCTCTTGTTTCTGAAGCGTAAATTTGTATATTTCTTGTTTGGAGTCTACAAGCCATTACCAAACATACTAGTTCCACAATCTCAAGCAAGGATCAATAGAGTAACTGTGTGGCTTCTGTGCACTTCTTCTTCTTCTGTGTCTAGGCCACACATGAAACTGCCAAAACAAAGGCAGCATTCCGGAATGGATATTGGCTATCATCATGGCAATAGTCTTCCTGCTCTTAACTCATCAGAACAGTTCTATCAAGGACATGCCACACCAGTTTCTCAGTTTCTTCAGCCATGAAGTCTGTCTACGTCCAGGGCTTCTCTTCCTAGGGATCTTTCCTTGCATAGTGAGCCCATTCCTAAATTTATTTATTTATTTCCAAGGAAGCAAGTAAACAAACAAATAATTAAAATCTTTTAGAGTGATGAGATCTGGAATGAACAGAGAGATATTTGTTTATTGTAGATTGGTGGATACAGCACTTGGTCTACTGCAAAACAAGGAACTGGGTCATTATGGTTTGCTATGTCACTGTTCAAGCTTATTTTGAAATTCTGCTGACTCTCTTGATGTTACAGCTGCTGGTTGCCCTTTGGATTGGCTGCCTCCTGACTAGGGTTCAAGGTTGACTCGGCCTTCCATACTTCCAAGGTTGGTAAAATGAGTACCTAGCATGTTGGGAGCAAAATGCTAATTAACTTGTGAATCACCCACAGAGTGCACTAAGCACTATGGAGCAGTACAGCAGTGTGATTGCTTTGCTTTGATTTTAGTTATTCTTCTAGGATCTGACCAGCCTGAACACTGGGATTCTTGATCATTTAGAGATGGGAGAAATGATTCTTAGATTCTGAGGGTCGGATATTAAGCAACTTCACCTATGAAACTGCATCATGAGTTTTCAGACTATTCTAATGAAACAACATCCTCTGTTGCTGCAAGAGATGAAATGCTATTTTATTTATTTCTATAATGATCTCTTGACAAAAGATCACTCAGGGCGGTGTACAAATTGATATAAAAGCAATACATAATAAATAAAATCCCCTGATCAGTAACGCTCCAACTCACATAAAACTGTAATCTAAAGTCAAATAAAACACAGCAGCAGAAAATCAATATACATATGTTGCACTTCAAAAAAAGTCTAAGACCAAAGGATCAAATAAAATCACATAAAGTCAGCTAGTGGGCAGAATATCAGCTAGCATCTCTTTGAATAATTCTGCCTTCACCAATTTATGGAATATAGCAAGGGAGGGGGCTTGGCAAACATGCTGTTGGAGAGTGTTCCAAAGATATGGTGCCAGCAGTAAGAAGGCCCTATTTCTAGTTGAGGATTTTCTGGCCTCTCCTGGGGTGGGTAATCTCAGTCCAAAATTGTAAAAACCAGGTTGTCCAGGCCATATGCATCAGAGAGAGATGCTCCACCAGGTAGCAATGTTGCAAACGTTTAGGGCTTTATAGGTTAAAACCAAAACCTTGACTCAGACCTCCATCTTCTTCTTCTGCCATATCCGATTCCGAATACTGGCAATCATCATGGCGATCAGTCATGAAGACTGTCCAGAGAATATAATGCTGTGGCCTTTCATTTGCCTTCTGCATCGCAGCATGACACCTGATCCAGCTCCACGAGTCACTCTCTGGTCCTGAGCCCTTTTGGCAGGCAAAGTCCTCCTCAGCCCCAGGCCAGTATTGATGAAGCTGCTGCCCTCCAACAAGATGGCTTCAAGTGGGATTTAATCCTCTTGGAGACCATCACCCTTCCCTGTGGACTTCGCCAAGGCTGCTAGTCCTCAGGGTTATCAGGTTAATGGGACCTGGAAGCCCACAAATAAGGGGAGCAGCTGCATCATTGTAGGGGAGATCTCCCACTGACAGACTGCTGGTACCAGCCAAGCTGTCTAATTCTGAACCTGCTTCAGTTTCTGGGTTATCTTTAAAGAAAGCCCATGTACAGCACACTGCAGTAATTAATTCTAGAGATTACCAGTAAGTCAATGTTTTTGCCAAAGTCCAAATGGACTCAGGAAGGGAAAATTCCCCTATGCAAAATACACAACAGACACTGTTCTCTACCCTTTAGGAGCTAGGTTTGTTTTTTCACAAGTCCCAAAAGAAAGAAAGGAAATTCTAAGACTTTGGATTCCCAGCACCTTTGCAAAGAAATATTAACAGACATGCACACACATTCACACACACACACACACACACAATTAGCAGACATTAAACATTACAAACGAAGAGTTCCTCAACATTTATTTAACATGAGTATATGACATGGCTAATTACTGCATGATAAGGAGTAAAGTTTCATATAAATGATAAGCAAAATTGTGTAAAAATACTTAATGAGTTTACATTAGTGATACAGAATGAAACAAGAAAAAGAACAATGTGAATATGTCATTTTTAAAGAACATTTCAAATACAGAGGGTGCCAAAAATGTATTCACATTTTTAGGAAAGAAAAAAACTGTATTAAAAGTGTAACTACATCTTTGGCACCCTCTGTATATCACTAAAGCATAGCTTGTATTAAAGGCTCACTTAGTTGCACAAAGTAATCGTGAAAGAGTTAATAAGGCTTCTAAGGCACAGTGTGATAAGACATGCTTTAGAATTCTAAAGTTAAAGTAAACACAAAAACTCTCTTGTTAACTGAAACAGTGAAGACAGTTAGAATGAGACTTAATGGATCTTTGGTGATTTATATGCACTCTACCAAGACATTCTTAACACATTTTTACCAGAGTGAAATGCACTGATATTGTAAGATTACAAAATAGTGAAAAATAAGCTATAGAGCAACGAGGAAAATGTATTCTTTGTTTAGCCATTTCTGTTCTCAGGAACATATCTTTATCCAATTGGAGGACAAAGAGAAATCAAAACAATTACAGCACAAGCATGGCACATACATTACCCCTGTAGTTTTATCTTCTAAGCATGGCCCTGTGACCTGCTTTTGTTGATCTTCTTTAGGTACAACTGATAGCACATCCATTCCTTAACTCAAGAGAACAAGTCATATTTATATTTTGAAAAGGATGACATGATGTATGTCCCCTTGTTATTCTGGCTACCTCACCCCCTTGCTTACATAAGCAGAGTGGCTGCTTCGTTGGCATGGCAATTGCCCACCATCAGGGATTTTTTTACTTCTAGCTCCCCCTCTTTACCAGTTTCTCTTTTAACTGTAAGTTAAGCAGCATTTTAAACTCTATAATACAATTGCAGTTATACAGACTATAAAGCATCACACATTCCATTTTGCAGTTTAAATAATTTCATATAACTTTTTAATGGGTGCGATATGAAAGTAAAGGATTTTGTATTAAGGAACAGGTGGAGCTGGGCTAGCTGCCAAAAATCAGGGTGCTGGCCTCAGCAGATATTTATTTTTCCATGGAGAGGCTTAGGTTCATGATAACTCTCAGAGCCTGGTCATTCATGAGAATAATCACATCTAGACAAGGCTGGGTTCTAACCAACTATCCAAAGAACCCTCCAACAGCAGATCTCCATTTTGACTGGATTCAACCTCAACCGGTTGGCCCTTGTCCAGTCCATTACTGTTGCCAGGCAACATTCCAGAACTTTCACAGCATTCACTGCTCAACATAAACAAGAGAGATGGAGTTGTATGTCATCGGCCTATTGCTGATACTGCGTTCCAAAAGTCTGAATGACCTCACCCAGCAGCTTTATATAAATGTTAAACAGCATAAATGAGATTACTGCCCCCTGTGGCATGCCAATCTGCTAAAACCATGGGGCAGGTTAAACCATACTGAATACAGAAGAACAAAGATAGTACAATACTTCCAAGAAAATATGCACTTGCCAGGCTCCATGGATGTACATCCATTGGATTCTGGTGGATTTGCTAGAACTCGTGATCATACCAGTGGTATGATGAGATTTTTACATGTAATTGTCTATGCTATAAAGTCAGAACTTTTCAGGCCCGACTATGCCAGAATTAACCTTTCCTACTTACCTCTTCATAAAATAGGATAACAGGAATACAAGCCTAAACTATCGAGCCTAAGCTATCTCTGAAAGCAAGAATGATGAAATTGAGGATGTCCTATGCTGGGCATATCCTGAGAAGGCAACGTTATCTGGAAGAAATAATTCTGGGAAAGGCTTAAGGCAGCAAGAAAAGACAAAATGTGAGATTGATTGATTTCCTACAAGAAACACAGGCTATAGCTTACAGGAGCTAAACAGGGCTGCTGAGGATAGGACTTTTTGGAGACCTCTCATTAACAAGGTTGCCATAAGTTAGAGACAACTTGATAGCATGTAACAACAACACATATCAAAAGTGAGGACTATTTTGTTTAATGAGTGGCAGCTGCAGATTTTAACAATCATCAGATGACTTCCAGCAACTTATCAGCTTCTAATTGCTAGTACCTGTAGTTATAAACAACATTATGTATGAACCACCATCATACCTTTATTCATACCAACCTTCTTCACATACCTGTCCTTTAAAGTTTCTAACATAGCTTGAAAAGAAATGTGTAAAGTATTTGAATTGTTACAATACTATTCTGTATTTTACTACAACAGACTAACAAGGATGTTCTTTTGGAGATTGGGAAAATTATGCTGCTTTCCAAAGTTAGCCACATCAAAGTAAGTGAAGCAGTGGTGGGATTCAAATTTTTTTACTACCTACTCTGTGGGTGTGGTATGTTGAGTGTGGCCGGTGAGAGCCCTGTGTTGTACCCAAATTAGGACTACTTTATTTCAAAACTTGGATAGGTGAGGCTAGCCAGAATTTCTGCTACCAGTTCTGGTGCGAACCTGCTGAATCCCACCACTGAAATGAAGTAACAAATTATATCTTTAATACATTTGTCAGGATGTATTTTCCCCCAGCCCACAAGCTCTTTTGTTCATATGATTTATTGCATTACTTGCCTAAGATTATTGAGTTACAATTATACAAAGCAAAGTTGCACGTGGTTCTTTGGATTCTATCATTCCCAAGAAATCCTAATGTGAAATCAGGTATTAATTTTAAATTTATAATGGAACATGTCATCCACTCAGAAATGTAACACAGCACTATTTTCTTCTGCAAAGTAATGTCTCCTGCCTTTTCATTTAAATCTAAATTACTGGGCCAGCAATATATGAACTGTAAGAAGCTGACATCTGTTACAGGTTGGAAGATTCATTTTCTGTTAACTGTAGAAACTCGTGTATGAATCTGAAAGTCAAGTTGCATTATTTTCAGGTTTAGACATCACAAGCAAGTGAATGACATATTGGAGTGTACACAACAATCCCATTTATAATATATGTGCCTGAATGAAATCCATTTTTAAACCTTCTGTAGCTGTTAGGTCAGCAGAACCATATCAAAACAAGAATTCAAACTACAGTCACTAAGAATAAACCACATGAAGGAAGAATAATCTCAGAGTACAAGTAGATAGCCCAATTGGTTGGATTGGTATAAACTGTGCTAAACAGTTGCTTTTGTTTGGATTATTTATTCTTCAAATTTATTTATTCTTCAAATTTCTATTGCCGCCCAACTCGGCAAAGACTCTGGGCGGCTAACAACAATTAAAAGCAACATCAAAACTAACTAAAAGCCCTTTAAAACCCCATTAAAAATTCAAAATAATTTACTCACTCACCCCATCCATTAAACGAGAGAGAGAAATCTTAATTACAGTATATAAGCCAGCAGGCAGGGGTCACCCCTCCATCACTACTGTATTTTCCTACCCACCCCATTCCTCTAAGTTTGGCGGTGTCACATTTTGGACTGTAAATCCCCCAGCCCTGACCAGAATGGCCACTGGGATTCTGCAAATGGTAGTCCTAAAAAGTAACTCCTCCAAACTCTGGGAACCTACTCCTTCATCCACTCTTGCTTGCTTGCCCTCTTTATAATAATTATAATTATAATAATTATAATAATCTTGCATGTATTAACATTGGTTATCAGTGTGGGAAGGGATCTCACCAGCACAGATTTATGTATGTGGTTGCAAGCATCAGATGTGCATAGAATGTAGTGTCCGTCTGTACAACTAGTGAGCGTATTTTCTCTTGGGAAAATAATACCTTCCAGGTACATTATTTACGCAAAGCCTATTATTTTCTAAGTTACTGTTTGTACCTGTGTTCATGAAGGGCATAGTCTATTTTTATCCTTTTGAACTGGCAGCTGAATTACTCAGCAATCTCCAGATGCCTACGCAAATCACTCAACCTAATTGTCTGCATTTTTTTTTCTTGTACAGTTCCCATTTCTTTCCAATTTGGCAACTAGATGGCCAAATCGGAACAGGCTAAATAGAGTCACTTAAGGCCATACAGATGTGCGGCATGCCATTTAAGGTGATCCTTATATCCACATGCAAGAGTCAAGAAGTTTCAGAGAAGGAAACCACGCCACCTCTCAACAGAAACTTTTTTTGCCTGTTCCTCCCTTCAAAAGGAAACAAGGGGGAGAGAAGATATTAAAAATAATATTAAAGATACTAAAAATAATCGTACCAAAGCTATTATTTAGTCGATTTCTCCAACTGGTGTCCCTTATTCATTCTTGTCAGCACAATAAAAGTCAAAGTTGCTCAGCAGTTGCTATTCAATATTTGACAGAGGGTAAGATTTTCAATAACCAAGTAATTAGGAATGTGCCTTCAGGTTTTGATTTAACCACTTTTGATTGGATAAAGAAACAGTAAAAGAAAAATAACAGAGAGTAATGTGCCATCAAACATTAATGCATTTTACGTAGCTTAAGTTTTCATAGATAATAAATCTCTTCTTCAAATGCAGTCCATGGAAATTTATTACAGAGAAACCTAGTTTGTATTTCCCATTGAATCAGTGGGTTTTACATTAAGTGTTAAGTTACCATTTTCCAGCTGTTAATTCAATGGCTAAGATCCTGTTGCTTAGCATAGATAGTTGTAACTTGAAAACATTATCTTTTTGGCCTATAATTTTCAGACACCACTGAGGCAGTATAGGCATTGGCCCAGTTTATCGGGATGTTTCTGGAACTTCTAGTCCACAGAAGTACCAGTAACTATTTTAAGCGCTAATAAAAAAGTTTGGCAGAAAAGGGGGTCTATGCAATCTTATTTTCAATGCAATATTAAATGTAAAATGTCTCACTGTTGCAATCATTTGATGTAAAGGGAAATTGTCTGAAGGTCTGGATTGTAACCCATGGAAACTGTGAAAATGATACTCTGAAAAGGGGAGAGGCTGCTGTATCCAGATAGCCTCTCCAGGTGAGATAGAACCTGGGGTAATAAATGAGAGTGGAGAGGTTTAGGTTAGGTAAGTCCCTCGTGTCCTGTAATCTCCATATCTGTAACTAATGAATGAACAGGAGTTTAGTTTTGCCAGTATAAACACAATCTTCTGTCCCAGAGTACCTTTTTACTCTCACTTTTTCACTCGTTCCCACATTGATTCTTTCAAGCTGATAGAGGTGTGGTCAGATGGGGGAAAATAATTACATCTGATCGCACTGGAAAAGATCACTGCTGGGAGCAATCTTCTTTAAAGTGACCCTTCTGTCTGTTGGGCAGTCACTTCAGTCTGCCCCCTCCCCCAAAACTAATAGCCCTACAGCTGGACCAGAAGGGTCTAGATAGTACCTGGATTTGAGTTGGGCTGAAATACAATTCCCTTTGCATCATATAGTTGGCTGGAAAATAGCTCTTACCAGATGGTGCCACAAGCATCCAAAAATAGCCATTTCTTCATCTGAATTATAACCTCATACTATCTCACTTGGGACTGTGGTGGCTTAGTGGTTAATATACTGAACATGATGACCGGAAGGTTGGAAGGTCAGCAGTTCGAGACCTGAGTGCTGCACGACAGAGTGAGTCCCTGTCTCTGTCCCAGTTCCTGCCAGCCTCGTAGTTTGAAAGTGAAGGCAGCCCAGAACCAGCTGGCCTCCAAGACCAGGCCACCTGGCACCCTGGGGCGGGGGAAAAACATATACTCAGATCAAGTTGTGGCTGCCACTGCCAACAACGATTTAAGGAATAGCGAGTTTTCATGAGGGGGAATGTTAACCTGAGTCTCCTGGCCCCAATTCCACCCGTCTATCCACTACACCACGCAGGCTCTCAGAATGGGATACAAATCAAATAAAGAAATGCATATCTGGACTGAGTACTGGGTGTAGTCAGCTTACATATGGAGAGGGGGGAAATTGTGTCTTTCCGTTCCTTTCACAATTTCTTCTGGAATTACTTGTTTAATTTATTTTAAAGTGTCTGAAGACGAGCACAATTGTTACTGCAGGCTATTCATGGCTGTGGTATTGCACTAATTCATTACAATCAATCCTTTCCTGTTCCAGCAATTGTCAAAAGTATGAAATTAACTAAAAAGGCATTTGGGAAGCTACCTTTTGTGCAGTGTCCAGCTTATTAATAGTCAGACATGTGCTCTGTGACTTTTCAACACATCATATCATTGAGGAGTTTTTTCCTTATATAAAATATACAGTGGGACCAGCACAGCATAGAATCCAATGGGGTGAAATTGGCTTCTGGAACTACTGAAATTGCTGGTCCCTTGTATAAAGCAGGGGTGCCCAAACTTTTTGGGCCACAGGCCAGTCAAGTGGCTCAGCGGGCCGGTCATGTGGTTCAGTGAGCCGATCATGTGGTTTCTCCCACTGGAAACAGAAGTAAAATGCACCTTGCAATCTGTTTTGCAACAGGATGGGATAGATTTCAAGCTGTGATTTTCTCTACCTAAACCAAGGGTGCCCAAACTACAACTTGTGGGCCAGATCTGGCTCCTGATGCCAATCCATCTGGCCCTTGTCATTCCTGGAAGCGGTATGTTTTACTTCCATTTCCAGGAGCAATGAGGTTGCTGTGGGCCAGATGAATTGGCATCAGGGGCCAGATCTGGCCTACAGGCCACAGTTTGGCACCCCTGGCATAAATAGACTTTGATCATCCTTACCCAATCTCTTTCAGTCTTGCTTGATATGCAGGGAATTGTCTAAGGGAGAGAAGTATATATAAGATAATTTCCGGAATCTCTTACCATTGGCCCTGCTTCACAAAAAAGATGAAAGTATCAGGGCAGAATATTTACAGAGTCAAAATTCTCCACTCCAACCCGAAAAATGGCAATAGTCTTTATGTGTGCACTATAGATCAACTTCAAATACATTTAAATGTTTAACAATTAGATTTTTTTTACCAGAAGCAGGATACTTCAGTAGTGCTATCTCGGCCATGTATTCATGGTGGGGCATAAATTGCATGCAAATACATGCTGTGTTGATTGATACACTCTACATTCACAGAAAAATTGTCTTGAATCTAAATAGCTTCATTTTACTTGATTATTCTTGAGGATCCTATTTTGCGTCAAAACTATTAACTAACTTCCAGATGGTCCAGCCAGAATCTTGTCCTGGTAGGGAACACTCTTAAGCATACATCCATTCATCTTAGTTTGAATAAGAAATGGCATTCTTGAAAGCTTACACAAGTTTTTGATATACTGTATGTATATTTTGGTTGCCCTGGCAAAGTATCATGTCAATATGGATTTTCAAATTTGTTTTTGTGCCAACATAACTATGGTTGCTTTTGTTATGCTTCAGAGAAAAAGCATTTCCCTTTCATGACAAGACTAACTAGAAGAAAACAGGGGCAAGGTGGAAGGAAATGAACAAGTTTCCTTTTGATGTTCCTTTTTATTAATAGTCTTTTCATCTGACTTGTGTAATATGCATTGGTTTTATTAAAATAATTGGAATCAAATCACTACTAAAATCTCAAATTTCTTTGCCAAGACAGTTTTCAGATAAAGTCTGAATGGATTAAAAAATGACCTAAACTCAACTGTCCATATTGATAGCCAAAAAAGGCATGGGACTTCAAATTATCCCCCTTCAAATTTTCTGGTCTATAAGACTTGTTTGGGCCCCTTTCCAACATGAACTGTTTTCATTTAGTACTACAGTACAAGTTTTGATTTCTCAGAATGTGCCATAATTTAGAAATGGATAAGACACATTGTGTGGAAAAGGCAACACCTTCTAAAAAGGGACTAAAGAGGTTTGAACAATGATATTATGGTTTGGTTATTAGTAAAGGTAAAGGTCGCCCTTTCTTGAAAGCTAGTCATATCTGACTCTAGAGTTTGGTGCTCATCTCCATTTATAGCCAAAGAGCCAGCACTCTCTGAGTCTGCAGACGTTTCTGTGGTCATGTGGCAGGCATGACTAAACACTTGAGTACACGGAATGTTGTTTACCTTCCCACTTAAGTGGTACCTATTTATCTACTTGCAATTTCTTGATTTCGAGCTGCTAAGTTGGCAGGAGCTGGGACAGAGACGGGAGCTCACTCCATCATGCAGCACTCAAGTCTCACACTGCTTTCATTCCAGTTTTTAAGTTCAGCATCTTAATCACTAAGCCACTGCAGTCTCTTGGTTTGGTTATTACTGAAGCACAAAACTAAGATAGGACATGCATGAATATTTTGGACTTCCTGCACTCTGAAATCCTACAGAGCTGCTGTTGTCTGCTTTAGGGGAATGAATGAATCTGTGAAACTGTTATGGGGTAAGATAGGTAGACTGTGAAACATCACAATCCTGTCATGTTTATATTTCCTAAAGTACTGTTTCTCCAATGAGCCAAACTACAAAGAGCATCCTATTGTTATTTATGCCAGCGATAAGTGTGATAGTTTAACAGGGATAAGTTCCCAATAGTTTAACAGTTGGCACTTGTCTTTTTCCTCATGTGTCAGGTCCTATGATTTTTGCATAAAAGCCCACGAGCAGTAGCTTATTAACTAGCAGCAATTCATCACCACAATTTATGGCATTACATTTATAGCACCACAGGTAATCTGGTTTGTATGGTAAGAAATAAGCCAATTCAACAACATATTTTAATGTGTATTTTTAATATATTTTTACTTTGGCTCCACCTACAACATCATGACATCATGATGTTGGCTCCACCCACAACATCATGACATCACTACTTGACATCATGACTTTGGCTCCGCCCATGGTGTCAGCTCAGACCACGGTGTGTTAGTAATTTTTTTGACAGCCTACCACTGTTCAAAGGGATAGTTTTATTAAGGTAATGGTTGTTTGATGTTATTTGTCTTTTTTCAGTCTTGGTTTATTTAATATTTGTGAGCCACCCAAAGTGGTGGTTGCACATTGGGCAGGATTCACGTTGAAAAGTAAACTAATTCATGAGGAAAACTACTTAGATAACATGGTTCAGAACCTTTCCAATATTTCTGCAATTATTTAATTCTGTAGTAGCAGGATGAGACCTAGCCTATTCTTCAAATAATGTTTACCCAGTGATTCAAAATACTGTATTTGCTGGCATATAAGACGCATAGGAGTATAAGATGCACCCAGTTATTACCAAAATATCCCACTATATACAGTACAAGACACACTCCATTTTTCCAGTGTATTTTAAGGCGGAGGAGTGGGTCTTCTACACCAGGAAATATAGTGGGTTAAAATGGTAAAAGAGTAACTGACTGCCTATTTTACTCTCTCCCCCAACTTTTCCAGAGTCCTTTTTTTACTTTAACAACAGTAGTTCATTAACTATCAGTAATTGCAAAGTTATAAGCAGACTATAAGTTAACATTACATTTAATCACAGTTTAATTACTTATCACAATAATGTACATCACAATGGAAGATAAGCTGGTGAATGAAATAAACCTTTTCAATCTTCAGAGAATAAATGCACAGTAGTAACACGTATTTGAAATTCATAAGGGCCTAACAAAGCTATATTTGAAAATGAGCATGAGAAATAGAAGCGACGATATTTTTGAAGGTGTTATGAACAGTATTTCTATTTATTTTAAAATTGTTTTAAAAGACATTTAAGAGTATTTTGAGAGTAATTTAAAAAGATTTATGCCACTCTCTTCATAATTATCTTATCTTATCGTATCTTATCGTATCTTATCGTATCTTATCGTATCTTATCGTATCTTATCTTATCTCACCTTATCTTATTTAGATTTATATCACCGCCCACTCGCCAAGGCGACTCAGTATTTTATCAGTATTTTAATTACTTTTTAAAAGTAATAGCTCAAAAGAGCTATCTGTTACCATTAAAAAGTAATTAAAATAAAAAGTAAGATAATGAACCAAAACATTCAGTAGAATTAATGGTAACAGATAGCTCTTTTGAGTCACACAAGTTACATAACAAAATATTTTTAAATTAAACTTCTGTATCTGAATCATAAAAACAACTTTAAATCCATTGGACTAAAACCAACTTTATTAACAAAATACATCATAGAAAGATGGGACTCAGCTGACGGTAGCAGGAAAAGTGAAAAACCAAAATATGAGATGGATTGATTCCATAAAGAAAACCACAGCTTTGAGTTTGCAAAAGCTGAGCAGGGCTGTTGATGATACGACATTTTGGAACTTAGTAATTCATAAGGCCACTATCAGCCAGAAGTGACCTGAGACTAAAACAAATAATTGTTGAAGAATAAACTGGGAACTTAGGAGCTTATGTGGTAGAGTTGTGCAACGGTATCTGACTTCTGGAAAAAGACAGAGAAGGAAATTGGAGAAATAATGGGTATTGATTTTAAGCTGGAGTCAAGGACTGCCTTGTTGACTGATTTGAATGAAATAAATATAGATAAAATATGAAGATTTGTTATCTATCTTCTTAACAATAGCAAGATAGCATGTTGCAAGAAATTGGAAAAATAATTTGAGTTAGAAGTGGATGACTGGTACAAAGAGATATGGGAAATAGCTTTGAACAACAAACTTACATGGTAATTGAACTTTTAAAAATGTATAATTAAAGAAAATTACAGGAGATCCTGGATGAAGCAGATTATCTCCCTTTTCAGGCAGGATTCAGGCCCGGATATGGTACGGAAACTGCATTGGTCGTGCTTGTGGATGATTTCTGGAGAGAGCAGGATGGTGGAAATCCAACTGTCCTGGCTCTTCTTGACCTCTCAATGGTTTTCGATACCGTCGACCACGGTATCCTTCTGGGATCCAGGGCACTGTGTGGTCCTGGTTTTCCTCATTTCTGAAGGGCCAGACCCAGTCGGTGTGGTTGGAGAGTGAGAAATCCAGCCCTCGGCCCCTTCAGTATGGGGTGCCTCAGGGCTTGGTGCTTTCACCTCTCCTATTTAACACCTACAGGGTGTGGTATCATCAATATGCAGATGATGCACAGCTGTATATCTCGGCCTGTAGGAGTGATACAATGGAAGTCCTTTCCAGGTGCCTGGAGGCTATGGGGGTCTGGATGGGGGACAACGGGCTACAACTGAGTGGTTGTGGGTCAGGGGTCCTGTGTTAACTTGGGATCTACCATCTTTGGTTCTGGATGGGGCAGTTTTGCCCCAAACAGACCTGGTGCGTAATCTGGGGGTCCTCTTGGACTCACAACTACTGCTCGAAGAGCAGGTGGCAGTTGTGGCCAAGAGGGCTTTTGCAGAACTTTGTGTAATACACCAGTTACGCCCACTCCTAGACCGGGACTCCTTGCTCATGATCACACATGGTTTGGTTACCTCCAGACTTGATTACTGCAATGTGCTCTACATTGGGCTGCCCTTGGTGACCATCTGGAGGCTGCAACTGGTCCAGAATGCAGCTGCCTGGGTTGTGATGGGGTGCAGGAGTTATGCTCGCACCTCACCATTGCTGCGGGAGCTGCACTGGTTGCCAGTGTGCCTCCGGGTGCAATTCAAGCTGCTGGTCATTACCTTTAAAGCCCTACATGGTAGTGGGCCAGGATACTTAAGAGACTGCATCACTCTAAGGACATCTGTCCATCCCACCAGAGCGGACCGGAGAGGCTCTCTGGTTGTACCATCGGCTTGAGAGGCGCACCTCTCTAGCGCTAGAAGGAGGGCCTTCTCAGTGTCTGCTCTGGCCCTATGGAACCTCCTGCTAAGTGAGTTGTGTCTCCAGACGGAGCTGCTGCCCTTTAGGAAAGGGAGTTAAGACCTGGCTGGCGGGGCATGTGTGGGGTATGGGCCAGACGGTTGCCTCAGTTTGTTGGCTCATCTAACCCCTTCCTCTCTGTGTGTGACTTGTTTAATCTCTTTTAATTTTTGTAACTTTTAAATCCTGTTTTTATACCATGTTTTACTGTGTTTTAAGTGTTTTTAAAGTTTGATTAAATAAATAAATAAATTTCTAAGATATCTGGGGGCCTTTTTTTGGAATATACATTGGTTAAGAGTATAGGTGGCTGCCCTGTACCAGATCAAATGAGTTTTTGGGAACAATAATGTATTGTATGACAAATACGGGTTTTTCCAGGTCATTGTAGATAACACATGGGTGAAAAATGTTTATTTTGAATTATTAAGGGAGTTTAAGAAATAAAAACTGAGTAAACAAACAGTATAGTTTTATATGGATTAAAGCAAATGTATAGAACTAATATGTTTTAAGATAGATAGGTGTTATAAATATGAGTTATACCCATTACAACTGAGATACTATTTTGTAATATGTTATATTGCCTTGTCTTTTTATTGTTTTTCTATGTTATGATTATTAAAACTAACAAAAATTATTTTTTTTTAAAAAGAAGTGACTTGACAGTTCATAACAAGAATGAATTGACATAAAGCTCTGGAAAGAACTATGCTGGACTTCAGATGACATGACAAGTCTACTTATTCTCCAATCCAAATCTAAAGATACTGTACATTAGTTACTGTGGATGTAGAATAGGCAGCAAGCTCTTATGCCAGTCTAGTCCGCTTGAGCTGGTTGATCTCAGATGTGCCAGCACAACTGGATATATGGGTAGAAGCAAAGATTAGCCAGCAGAGCAGCCAAAATGGAGCTGAAAAAGGAAAGGAATTGAGTGATGTTAGATTTTAACTTCTCTCACCACAAACTCATAGCTACTATGCCAGTGCAAATGTTGGCTAACCATTCTAAGTGATTTCCATAGGCTGGGAGAGATTAGATTCAGCATAGCTTCATATGAGAGAGTAAACAAAACAAAACAAAATTGTGGAACCTTAAAGACTAATTCTTGTATTTAAATGTGAGCTTTCCTGGATCAAGTCCACTTCATCAGACATAAGAGTAAAACCTCATGGTATCAATTTATACACATCAGGCACCAGTTTGCCTAGTTTCAATTCAGCCAGACCTCAGCCATTTTAGCTAGTTAAAGGTTGCATCTTAAATTTGTCTGACTACTGAATTACTTGTATTTCATCTGTTTATTTCCCCTGCTCTTGTTTTTATAAAATTTGGGAAGGCATGCAGTTTCAAAAATTCTTTGAATTTTCCCTTCAGTATTTTCGTAAGTGGGTCATAAACATAATTAAGACAAAACTGATTTACAGCTCCAGCAATCAGACAAAGCTGCTTCCTCTTACAGCCCTGATTCTTGGAATGCAGAATGTGAGCAGTTCTGGGCATTCCCTGGGCAACGACAGCACCTGTCAGCTGATCCTTCCACTCAAGTAACACCACATTACACTATTGAATTAGACACAGTGATGGCAAGCCTTGGCACTCCAGGTGTTCTTGGACTTCAATTACCAGAAGCCCAAGTCAGCCCACCTTTTGATCAGGGCTTGTCGGAATTGAAGTTCAAGAACAGCTGGAGTGCCAAGGTTCTCCATCACTGGATTAGAGACTATATTTATTTATGTATTATTTATTAGTTCAAATTTATATTGCCACCCTCTCGCCGTTGCGACTCAGGGCGGCTTACAAAAAGTACATTACAATACAATATGTTGGTGTCGGCTCAGGGGGAGGGGCGGCAAAGTCCTCAACCTGCCCTGACTTCTTCTTCCCCTGGCAGTTGGTGTAGGCACAGGAGGAGGGGCGGCAAGGTCCTCAACCCTCCAACTTCAATGTGTTATATACAGTGGTGGGATGTCAAAAATTTTACTACTCCACCATGACATCATCACAGTGTGGGCGGAGCTAACATCATGGGTGGAGCCAATGTCATGACATCATGTTGTTGTGGGCGGAGCCAAAAAATTAAAAAAACTATACAAAATAAAATAAAATAAAAATAAGCACACACACACACACACACCTCAACCCACCTACCCACTCACCCACAACACAAATCTATAAATAAATAAATAAATAAATAAATAATACATTAAAATACACCCACCCAAACACCCACCCACCCACAACAAATCAACCAGAGCTTTTAAACCAGTGCTTAAAGCTTATTCTGGCTAATCTTTCTCACACTAGGTCAGATGGAAGGAACTACAGAATGAACTCACCACAAGATGGCTTCATTTTGGCACTTTTCAACTTTTCAACAGATAAAGAAGTTAGGTACTAAGTCTTTGCCTAACCAGTTCTCTAGGATATCTAGGGTAGCAGGCTATAGGGAGCTTCAGGCTAACAGCTTCTCTTCCTCCTCCCTGCTTAGGAGGACAGCAAGGAGGCCGTGCATATGCGCCAAGCACTGTAGGTGTGCATGCACACCAAGTGCTTGGCGCGCATGTGCAGTGGAGGAACCAGTGAAAAGGTAAGCCCCGAAGGTGGTTCCGCCCAAAAGCTGCAACCGGTTCTCCAGGACACTGGGAAAAGTTACTACCGGTTCTGGAGAACTGCTGAGAACCTGTTACATCCCATCACTGGTTATATAACCAGCACCAACAATTTAACTACAGACTTGGAGAGGGAAACTACATTTTTTCAGTGGTCAAAAGTGATTTTAGACTTTGAAGTGAAGTAGGACTGTGGCGGTGAAGATGCTGAGCTTGACAACTGGAAAGCCGGCAGGTCAGCAGTTCAAGACCCGAGTGCTGCATGATGGAGTAGCCGCCTGTCGTCTGTCCCACTTCCTGCCAACCTAGCAGTTTGAAAGCAAGAAATTGCAAGTAAATAAATAGGTACCCCCTTTGGTTAAAAAAAGGTAAGCATCCCGTGTGCTTTGGCATCTAGTCATGTCTGCTGCATGACCAAGGAAACATCTACAGACGCAGACGGCGATAGTTCTTTGGCGGTAAACAGAGATAAGCACTGCCCCCTAGAGTCGAACCTGACTGGCTTTCGAGCAAGGGAGGGGAACACCCACTCCTGCGTCCTACGAGTTACATCATAGTAGCTCTCAGTTTCCTCTTGCTTCCACCTTTCTTGCCCCACACGCTGGCTTCCACATAGGGCGCCCAAAACCTCCTGAAATGACGTCTCTAAACCCAGTGAACTTCATGGACCAGTGATGCCCAAACTAAGGCCCCGGGGGCCGGGTGCGGCCCCCAACGCCAATTCATCCGGCCCACGAAGCCCTCGTCACTCCTGGAAGCGAAAGTGAAACGCGTCCCACGAAGCCCTCATCGCTCCTGGAAGCGGAAGTGAAACGCGTCCCATGAAGCCCTCGTCGCTCCTGGAAGCGGAAGTGAAACGCGTCCCACGAAGCCCTCGTTGCTCCTGGAAGTGGAAGTGAAACGCGTCCATACGGGCGCGTTTCACTTCCGCTTCCAGGAGCGACGAGGGCTTTCGTGGGCCGGACGAATTGGCGTTGGGGGCCGCCCCCGGCCCCCGGGGGCCTTAGTGACCGGCTCCCTGAACCACATAATCGGCCCACAGCCCAGAAAGTATGGGCACCCCTGTCATGGACAATAACAAACCGCCTCTCTCAGACCTTTCCAGCCCTCCCGACAGCGAAGCCTAATCTACACAAGAGGGCGCGTCCATTGGCTAAACAACGTCGGAAGGCGGGGCCTGAGGAGGGCGGGGCCAACCGAGGCGATATAAGCGCGCGAGTTTCCCGTCAGCCTCACAAAGCACGACTGGGTTGAGCGTCGGGGAGGTTGTGGTGGTAGTAAGGGAGTGGGAACGGTACGTGGGCAACACGAAACACAGTGTGTGGGGGTCTTCACGGCGAGGTGGCGGCCATGCTGTGCTATGTGACCAGGCCGGACGCGGTGGTGATGGAGGTGGAGGTCGAGGCCAAAGGCAACGGCGAAGACTGCCTCGACCAGGTGAAGGAAGAGGCTCGCGCTTCGCTCTCTCTCTCTTCCCCCCTCCCTTTGCCACGAACGGCAGTTGGCGGCGGCGGCTCGAGGCCACTGGCGCGTGGAACTCCCCCCCCCCGGACGGGCTGCGTCTCGCGCGTCCTCTCCCCCCTTTGGAAGGGGGGGGTTGTTTGGAACGTTCGCGTCCGAATGACATTGTCGTCCTCCTCTTCTCCCGCGTCTTTTTTCCGCGCGGCAGGGAGCAAGGGAAGTCAAGGCTGCTCGCTGCTTGGCGGCGGCACCGGGGCTCCGCGGAAGGCGCCCTTTTCTCCCCCCATTTTCTAAGTAGGCAAAAAGACGGTGCAACACAAGGGAGGCGAATAGAACTCGCAGGCTGCGGAGCCTGCGGCGTCGCTGTGGCTTTGGCTGCCTCCCACGCGTTGTTGCTACTCAGCTGCTCCCCCCCTGTTCCGCTCAAGCTGTGAGAAATTCCCCGAACCTCGTGTTAAGAGCATCAGCCGCGTGGCTATTTTTTTTTTGGAAAGGCGAAGGCAGCTGTTGCCCTTGCTTACCACTCTCTCCCCCGCCCTTTCTGGTCCCTCATCCAGGGTTAACCCTCGTGGAGGGATGGGAGAGAGCGCTCTATTCAAACATAGGGATGCTTTTGTATCGATTAATGTGGCTGTGGGAGCCCTGTGAACTTGTCCCTGTGTGTATGGAGAGGTCTTGGGGGTCTCATGTCATTGTCCGTGCTCATTTGACCTCATCAGGGGTGCCCAAACTTTTTGGGCTGCAGGCTGGTCACTATGGCCCATGGGCTGGATCCAGCGCCCGATGCCAATTCATCTGGCCCACAAAGCCCTCGTCCTTGGAAGCAGAAGTAAAACACACCCATACAGACGTGTTTGCTTCCAAAAACGATGAAGGCTTCATGGGCTGGATGAATTGGTGTTGGGGGCCAGATCTGGCCCATGGTCCATAGTTTGGGCACCCCTCGTGTAAATGTTCATGTTTGTGTTGTTAGCGTGAGAGAAGATCTGGGTGACTTGCGATATATTTTTTTTAGTAAAGGTTTCCTTTGCTCGAAAGCCAGTCGTATCCGACTCTAGGGGTCAGTGCTCATCTCTGTTTCTAAGCCGAAGAGCCAGCGTTGTCTGCTTTTTTTTACTTAGCACCATTACAGCTGTGCCATTGTCATGTTTTTCTTGGTGCCTGGATTGTTTGCTAAACTTTAGGTTACACTTAACTTTGTCAACATTTATGACATTTCTGCTTTTAATCTTAGGTTTGTAGAAGACTAGGGATTATAGAAGTTGACTACTTTGGACTCCAGTTCATGGGCAATAAAGGAGAGAATTTATGGTTGAATTTACGAAACAGAATATCCCAGCAGATGGATGGTCTTCCTCCTTACAGATTGAAACTTCGTGTCAAGTTCTTTGTGGAGCCTCATCTGATCTTGCAAGAACAGACAAGGTAAAAAGAAGCAAACTGTCAAGCTTTTTAAAACATTAGGTGTCTAGTATAGAGAGATGCAGATTTATAGGACTGTATAACTTTAGTTTGACTTTCAGTATATCTTAAATTTTAGATTTTAAGAACTAGTCATAATATAAAATATTTCTTATGGAAAGAGAAATAGGCTACTTCATCAATTAATATTAACCTAAGAGAATTTGCTGGTAACTCACCTAATTTTAGAAACCTTTCTACAAGCCAAGTGAAAGAAATGCAAAAGTAATGACTCCTGTGCCCGATAGTAACCTCTTAGCAGAGTTACTGCAGGTCAGTTTTAAATGTTCATTGGAGGAAATTGTTCATCAGTGTTTTGACTTACAGAATGGCTCCTCCTAAACTGGCGTCATATTACAGTAATGTTTTAAACAACCAGAGGCCTTACTTCACAAAGTGAAGGCAGCTAGTTTTTCCCCCTTCAGAAATACAGAATGTAATACAATAAGTATTCAAATTCTAAGCTTAAATTCAACTAGTTACACACTTGTAGTTAAGTTTTAACTAACTAAACTTAAAAAAACAAACTTGGAACAATCCACATTTCTTCACTACAGTGCTTGTTTAGGGAGCCTTTGTGAAAGCTTTTACAAAAAACTATGAGATAATGTTTTATAGTAAAGTAGCTATAAGGAGGATGGAAAATGAAAAGATCTTTGCTGATTTGCAGATTGTAGTTGGATTGATGTTTCTAGATCATGTCTTATTTGAAAGTATTTGCACTCCTTTAATGCTGGATGTTAGTTTTTCCATGACTGAATAATTTGTCAGGCAAATACTGTATATGCTGGCGTATGAGACTACTTTCCCCCCCTGAAAAACATGCCTCCAAGTGGGGGGAGGTTGTCTTATACGCCGGGTGCACTTCAGTTGGGATAGACATAGCTGCCCATAGTGGCCTCCCGATGTCTGCCTGGTGCCCATAGTGGCCTCCCAATGCCCACCCACCTCATTCTACACACCATCCAGTATTGCGCGGTATCTAGCGTGGCTGCAGCGAGCATCAGCAGCAAGACGGGTGCCAGCCTTTTTGGCGTGACCGGCCCGTTCTGCTCGGTGGGAAGCAGCAGTGCTCCGCCCTGCCCCTTGTCTACGCAGAGCTCGCACATGCGCACTTGCGCACTAGTGCCAGCCACAGGGAGATGTTGAAATCAAATCTGATGTTCTTTTATGTTTTTTTATGTGTGTGGAAGAGGGGGTAGTCTTATACGGCGAGTATATAACAAACTCTATATTTTGAATGGAAATGCTGGGGGGTCGTTTTATACGCCCAGTCGTCTTATACGCCAGCATATACGGTACTATAGCTTGGAAGACCCATTACTCATCCGGCACTGTGATGCATAAATTAATTGAATATGGCTCCTAGTGTTTTATGGCCTGTTTCATTTTTCCAACAGTAATTATTGTAAAAAATGTATTTCATATGTCTGTAGAATTTTGCATATACAGATTATTTTGTTTAATGTTCTGCTTTTAAGAATCCAACACTGTACAGTAAATAGAACTTGGGGAAATATTTTTTAATGTTGCAGTTCTATTGGGGTGTGTGTGTTGTGTATTGACACAGTTGAATTGATCCATGAAAGCTAACATTAAAATACAGCAGTTAGTCTTAAAAGCCACAATGTTTTCGTTTTCTCTCTGATCTGCTTGCAACACAGATTAACACGGTGGGGTACACAGAAAGAGACCCCTCGAAGATTGTGATATATTTGAACCATAATCAGGCTTACCCTGGTAACAGCAACTTTGTGTTGTTGGCTAATATTTGCCACACTAGGTCAGGCAAAAGGAACTGCAGAATGAAGTCATCAAAGTGCCTTGACTTTGGCAGTTTCACGTCTGGCCTAGACACGGAAAAAGAAGAAAACTAACATGGCTGCTATTCCTAAGAATATCATGTTAACCTTGGTGATTTTTGTTTGTAGTCTACAGTTTGACTTAGGTAAACTATTAAATAGTTTTACAAATGTTGATTGTCAAGATTAAACCTCAGAAGTAGCCACACCGTTCTTAGAATAGTCAGAGCAACAATACTTTACTACTGAAAAATAGTGAGAGGAAGTTAAATGAAATTGCTACTAAATAAAAAGCAGCTGCTGCATTTTTGTGCCATTTCAGTAGAGTTGATATTATGGTGTGAGGGGAGGATCTTTTATAGAAGTAGAGGAATTATTTGACTTTGCTGTCTGTTACTGCAAAGAATGTAGGGCAGTTTACAAGAGTTTCTTTCATTATCAGCTTTCAGATAAAAGCCAGAATAGTTTTTATTTTAAAAATTAACTTTCAGAAAATGTATTTTCTTAGGTGCGCCTCTTTTGTACGTACTTGGGAAAAGTATCTGCCTCTTAAGAAAGCTCAGCTTCTCCTAGAGAGAGACAATAACTGTGCAACTATAGGTCACTGACTGAAAGTAACCCCTGTTAATTGCTGTGAGGCTGTTCTGCCAAATCAGCAAAGAGTTTCTGGAGAGGTTCCGCTCCTGATTGGTCTGCAACAGCAGTTAGGTCTCAAGGCAGAAAGTTCTGCTTTTGTGGTTTTGTGACAGAAGCTCTTTGTGAAGCAAGTAACAGATTGAAATGTTTTTCTTCAGAATCGCAATAAATGTTGAATAAGCTCTTTTCAATCCTTGCATTTTATCCAAGAAGCAGCACTACATTTCTATTTTCAAATTAGGTAGATACACAGCTAGGTTTTTAATGAAATGAATTTGTTATGAGAACAAATATTAATATGAAAGAAACATAAAACCTTTGGAATGTTCATTGTCATATGTAGTTATTTATTTAGTTTGTCAGCATTTTGTCTGAGAGTGGTTAACTTTGTTTCTGACGTCTTCTAAAGACAGGACAAATAGCTTGCTAGTTGGAGGTTTTAGGGCAGGGGTTCTTAACCTGTGGTCTGGCGGCTGAATATGGCCTGCAACACCATTTCATGTGGTCCCCCACCGCCTCCATCATACCCGGAAGTGCTGTGTGTGGCAGGCAGGGCAGAGCATATTGCTCCTCTCCCCAAATGGTTACTGATGTTTTTCCAGGCAATCCAGGAGCATAATTGGACATGCTCTTAGCTTCATCTGACTTGCTTCATTCAAAATGCTGGATTCATTAGATAGTTGCATACATAAAATATTTTTCATTTGCAGTACAAATATAAGGGTATTGACTTTGGTCCGTGATGGCAAACCTTGGCACTTCAGGTGTTCTTGGACTTTAATTACACTGCATCACAAAACAATAAATATTGTTTGCTACTTGGCCTAATCAATGTGTCCTATACTAAATCAAGTGCACTGAATCCAAATCTGAAGTCCAAGTCTGCCTAGCACAGCAGGATGTTAAGTTAAGAAATCTCAACTTCTTTGTTAGTTTCTTGTGTTGATCATGTGGGGTATATTTGCTAGAAATGTAGCAAAAATTGACTGGTTTATTAACACAACTGTGCCTACTCATCTTTAGCTCAAAACAGACTATATCTAGCTGTATTATCCAATAAGGTTTTTTTGCACTAGAGACAAGTCCTTGGTCCATTTCACATTATATACCTATTTCTAATGTCAGCTCACTGATTTGCCCAGTCATGCCCAGCTGTTGGGACATGCATGCCACCAGAGGACGTGATTCAGCAGGCATAGTGGTAGCTGCAACTGTTATAATGTTCCAATGTAAAATATATATTACCCAATTACTGACCATTTGAACAGCTATAGCATGCCTTTAAAACTGTACTTGATAGGCAAATTCTGAGTTCAGATTTGGAATTAACATACGTACTCGATCTCATGTAAATCACATGTGTTATTCCCAGTAGCAAAATTGTTGTTGTGCAGTGTTACCAGAAACCCAAGTCAATACTCCTGCTGATCAGGGCTTCTGGGAATTGATGTTCAAGAACAGCTGGAGTGCCAAGGTTCGCCATCACTGACCTAGGTAGAGAAAAAGGTGAATGCAGCATTATGAATTAGAGTTCAACAGCTGTTAGTAACTTTCCTAATTAATCACCAGTGTTGACGAAAGGCTGAGAATCTTGTGGTTTCTACCAGCATGCATGGTATCTGTGTGATAATGGGCAAAATCTTTATATGTAAAGTTACAGTGGCATAACCTGGATACTGTGCCCAAACGATTAATTTAAAGGAAAGCTTCCTGGGTATGAAACTCACTAGGCCTACCCCTGGCCCTGATGGAGGCTCTTGTATAATTTGCAATCTAGTGGTGATTTTTGATATTTAAAGCTTCCCTCTCCATGTCTTGGGTCTTCCAAAGGCTTTCCCAGGGCAAATGGGAGTTATAGAGTATCCCAGAGTTTATAATTTGGGGATAGGAACCTTTCGTTAATATAACCTTCCCAGTGCCCAATCCAGGTTAGACTGGCCACAAAGTTATGCAACAGGATTTTGCCCGATGTATTAAAATGAATTACACCAGAAAGAGCAGAAGAACCTTATGTGTCACATCTTTTGCAAGTTGAAAACGTCTTCTAGGTGTGACTTCCTACATTGAACATTTTTAATTTCATTTCCTTTTTAGGCATATGTTTTTCTTGCATATAGAAGAGGATCTTTTGGCTGGTAATCTTCAGTGTTCTCCTGAACAAGCAATTGAACTCAGTGCATTGTTTGCCCAGTTGAAATTTGGTGATTATAATCAAAATACTGCCAGATATCACTATGAAGAGTTTTGTGCAAAGGAGCTTACCACTGCTGTCTTGGAAAGGTATAAGTTTTTTATTGTTAGGCATGCAAAAGGAAAGAAACAGCTGTTCAAATGTATTTAGTAGCATCCAGGTCATTTTAACTTGTAAATTGTACATTCTATCTTTGCAGAATTGATATCACCGTAATACATAGTATGGTATACATATTAGATCTATAGTGCTCCTTTTTTGTTCAGTTTTCACCATCCAGTGTTTACGTTTTACACAGCATTTGAAAATTTGTACACTTTGGTGAGATCACTTTTACAGGGCAACAAATGAGCACACACTCATTTTCCTCAAAGGGAACCTAATAAATTGTTAATGACTATTAGTTTAATTTATTACACAATGTTTCAAGAAATCTAAATGAGGTGTAATAGCAAGCTGGTGGCCTCCAACAAATTGGTGACCTCCAAATGTTTTGGATTACAACTGACAATTCACAATGCTTGATGCCTGGAAGTTGTAGGCTAAAACATAGAGAGTATCTCCTTCCTTATCCTAACCTGTCCAGAGAATGTAAACTAGTAATTTTTAAATTAGAGTAAGGTTTAGTGAATAGTACAAACTGATTTTGAAAACTCTGAAATAAGATTTTAGAACTTGTTTTTAAAAACCCATGTGTGTGTGTTATCAAACAAAGCACCAATAAAAGGCATTAAATGTTCATAGTCAGAAGATATGTAAAAAGCCAGTTATTTCCAGATTTTTATGAGTAGTAAATTGAGGGTTTTTCTTGCCTTTACAGTATTACTGCAAAACATAAGGAACTCGAAGGCCTCAGCCAGGTTTCAGGAGAGTATCAAGTTTTACAGATTGTGTCAGCTCTGGAAAACTATGGGGTCGAATGGCATTCTGTTAGAGACAGTGAAGGGCAAAAACTTCTCGTTGGTGTTGGTCCTGAGGGTATTGTTATATGTAAAGAAGACTTCATTCCCATCAACAGGTAAGCATTAGGAAGATCTTTCTGAAAAACAGATACAGTAAAAACTGGGGTTACAGAATTAATCTGTTCCAGAAGGTTTTCCGTAAAGTAGTTTTTCCGTAACCTGAAGCACAATTTCCCATAGGAAATGCATTGGAAATGCATTGGAAATTTAAAAAAGTTTCCAACCCTCCCAAAAAATAATGCCAGACATGATTATCTCCCACACTTCGCTCAATCTCCCCAGTTGGTAAGTGGCTGGGTTGAAGAAGGGGGAGGGGTGTCTTCGAGGTCAACCAAGGTGCAAGAGAGAAAGGGGAATGCTCTAAGAACACCCCCTCCTCTTCCCCTCAGCTGCTCACCAGCTGGGGAGATCGATCGACCTTTAAAAAAAGGCAAAAAATGCAGAGCACACAATGCAAAAAATGAAGCTAAGTTCCCTACTTTTACTGGTGCTTCATCCAGAGGGCCAGTGTTGGGCGTGCCTCCCTGTGTGGGAGCGTGACGAACAGGAGCAGCTTGTCCTGCCACCGGGGGAGCCCATGTCCTAGGCTCTCTTGCTAAAAAAGCTGCCAGCAGGCAAGGGGAGCTCCCTTTGCCCGCTGGCAGCTTTTATAACCAGAACACCCCTGATTTAAACTACTCCCAAAGAGAGGACTCTTTGCGCCATTCAGAGACTCTAAAATGGCATGGGGCTGCCATTTTAAACCCAAACGTATTGTATTCTGGGGAAACCCATTCCGTAACACAAGTTTTTTCCGTAAATTGGGACATGTTTGCCCCAGAATTTCCTTCTGTAAGTTGAGTTTTCTGTTACCCGAGGCGTCCATAACCTGGGGTTTTGCTGTATAAAGCTTCGTAAAAAACTTGTTGTGAACAAAGTGACTTTGAACCTCCATAGCTTCTTTTTGTCCAAAAGCTATTGCTGAATTAGATCCCTGGTGGTGGTTAAATTGCTGTAGTGGTTAAATTGCTGTACTGCAACCAAAATGTTGGGAATTCAATCCTGATGGGGATCAAGGTTGAATCAGCCTTCCATCTTCTCGATGGTCTGCATGTTGGGGGCAGAATGGCTATTAACTTGTGAACCACTCAGAGTGTGCACTAAGCACTATAGGAGGGGTGCCCAAACTTTTCAGGCCGCAGGCCAGTCACATGGTTCACAGGGCTGGTCACTATGGCCTGAGGGCCAGATCTGGCTCACTACACCAATTCATCTGCCTGCGTAGCCCTCATTACTCCTGGAAGCGGAAGTAAAACACGCCCATATGGGCACGTTTTACTTCCGCTTCCAGGAGCAACCAGGGTTTCACAGGCCGGATGAATTGGCATCGGGGGCCAGATCTAGGCCATTGTTTGGGCATCCCTGCACTATGGGATGGTGTATTAATGTAGTTGGTGTGGCTGTTTCAAAAATGAGGGCCAGCTTTTCAGAAACCTCAAAAAGGAGGGACCACATCACACAGTCCACTTTGATTTTTGTCTGAGACATGTACTCCTCTTTTTCAGACACATATGTACTATATCTATGCAAATCAAATTAGGAGTTCTATATTCTCTCTGTTTGTGTCACAGTGCATTTGGTGGGGAATTTAAATTTTTCTAGGATATCATGATGATATGAAAAAAGTGAGGTCAGGTTTCTAATCCCTAGTTATTAAATTTGCTTCCTGACTTACCTCATAGAATTGTTGTGAGAGTAAAGTAATAAATGTGACTGAGTAAACCTACAAATACTGTTAATTTCAGTGGTGCTTGCATCAAAAGGGTGGGGTATAAATGTGAATAAATAAATCTGTGGTTGTTTAATGGAGGTCACATAAATCACAGAGACTGAGTATGCATCTAAGATTTCAACCAGCCACTCATTAATGAGCGGCAGTTGCCACAAAGAGTTATGCAGTTTCCTATAAGCAAGAATAAGACAGCAAGAGGATTCTGGCCACTTTAGTTATTCATCACAGCATTTTAGGCTAACAGTACAGTTTATCTTCTTTTAACGTTTTTGCTTTCCCTTCAGGATTGCATATCCAGTTGTTCAGATGGCGACACAGTCTGGAAAGAATGTTTACTTAACTGTCACTAAGGAATCTGGCAATAGTATTGTTCACTTATTTAAGATGATCAGCACCAGAGCAGCTAGCGGACTGTATAGAGCAATAACAGAAACACATGCATTTTACAGGTTAGTATTTCTCCAGTAAAAAATTGTGTGCAAATTAACAGATATGCTAACAAAATATTAGCTCAAAGTAGTGTCAATTTTAAATAATTTTTCCAACAATGAAAACATTCATAGATAAGAATCCCATTTTTTAAAGAGTCATTTGTGTTCTCATTCAATTTTTGTTGAAATTCTAAGCATAAATGTAACCAAGATTTTAGTCTTTATGCAGATGAGTTAATTGTTTCTTATTTGTTTTTTCCGTGCTAGGTGTGATACTGTTACCAGTGCTGTCATGATGCAGTATAGTCGAGACTTAAAAGGCCACTTAGCATCTTTGTTTTTGAATGAGAATATTAACCTCGGCAAAAAGTACGTGTTTGATATTAAGCGGACATCAAAGGAAGCTTATGATCATGCAAGGCGGGCCCTTTACAATGCTGGCATTGTGGATCTAGTTTCAAGAAGTGACCATAGCCCACCTAGTTCTCCCCTGAAGTCTTCAGAAAACAGCCTGAACTGTGACAGCTGTGAGGGTCTCAGCTGCCAGCAGATAAAAGCTCTTCAAGAAAAGTTACGGAAGCTTAAAGAATCTCTGCTATGTATGGTGTGCTGTGAAGAAGAAATAAATTCAACATTTTGTCCTTGTGGTCACACTGTGTGCTGCGAGTCCTGTGCTGCACAATTACAGGTAAATATAAAACCATTTGCAATAGTACGTCACATGTTGAGCTACTCCTTTTCAGAATAGTTTGGAAAGTGTTCAAAATATTTTTATATTCTTTCAAAAGATAGAATCACTAAAGCATGGATGGACAACATCTGCAGGTGTCAGTAGCTGGTTTTACCTCTTGGGAGCCTTGTAGATGTTGGTTATATGCCATTGTGGTGCTGGATTTTAGTAACGTGGGAAACACATCTGTATTTTCCCTTTAAAAGGAAGGAGTGCTGAGAGCATGAGCTTTTGTTTAAATTTGGATCATGCTTTCTACATTAGGCCTTTTCCAATGGCTTTTTCATAAGTAAAATGTGCCTATTTGTGCTGCTATGGCAGCAAGCAAGTAGTGGATGAGTTATGAAGTTGGAGGTGAGGGTAACTATGTATTGTTAAATAGAATGGTAGTTTATTGTAGCCAAGAATCATATCTGGATATTGGGGAGGACAGACTTTACCTTTGCAATAGTTAAGTAATTGTTTGCAAACAAAATATAGTGGCACAAAAAATAAGTGAAATGGCTGAAAGTGTTAAGCCTAATATTATTTGGAACCTCATATTTTCTTGGATTCATGTATTCAAAGGTGACTTCTTTTTTATTACATCCTGGAGTTGAAAAAGGGGCTATCCAAATAAGGGTTAACAGTGTGTGAATAGATCATAGGATCTCTACCATAAATTCTGATCTATAACCAGAAGAAGCACATATTTTCTAGTAATGATAATAGTATAAATCTGCTTTGTGATTAGCACTTTAAAATAAAGTATATTTCAATAGTGCAAATTAAATACAGGTCACCACCATCACAATACCCATTGGATCAGTATCTATGGTTTCAGTCTGCAGGCATAAAAATATTTAAAATCCAAACCGCATAACATTACAAGATTTTCAGAAAAATCTTGTATCGGATAACGCGATTTTTAACGTTATCCGATACAGTCGTTCTTAGCAGCAGGGTGGCTGGAAAGCTGAACGGGGTTCTCCGTTCAGCTTCCCAGCCACCCTGCAGCTACGGAGGCAGGGGTGGGGAGGCTGGAAAGCTGACGGGGGGCTCCCCCGTCGGCTTCCCCAGCCACCCCACAGCTGTGGAGGCAAGGGCGGGTGGCTAGGGAAGCCGACAGGGAGTTCCCGTCAGCTTCCCCAGCCACCCCACAGCTGTGGAGGCAAGGGCGGGTGGCTAGGGAAGCCGACAGGGAGTCCCCGTCAGCTTCCCCAGCCACCCTGCAGCTGTAGACCGGGTCCTCTGATCTCTCTGGAGCAGGCAGGGGACCCAATCCAAGCTGTTTCTGGGCTTCCCCGACGTCCTCAGCCAGTGCAGCAAGCCAGAATGTCGGGATTCGAACTCTGACATTCTGGCTTGCTGCACTGGCTGAGGACGTCGGGGAAGCCCAGAAACAGCTTGGATCGGGTCTCCACACCTCCCTGGACCCAATGGGGGGGTCAGAGACCCCAAAATTGGTAAAAAAATATTGTTAAAAACCGGATAACGACAGGACTTGTGGAACCAAGTCATAACGTTATCTGGGGTACTATTGTATTTATTTCTATGGTGCATTACCAGATCTGGCCACTAGAAGCAACTCTATAACCTCTAGAGTTTGCTGTTATTCATGGTTTCAGGCATCTGCTGTAGGTCTCAGAATGTATCCTCATGGATAATGGGGGAGGAACTTGTATTAGAACCTTTCAGTTATGTTAGATAATAAAACTATTATTATGACTTGGACTCTTAATACAAAAAAAAGTATTTTAACTTTTCTTTCTCTTTTTATTTTTGGGGTCTTCTAGTTATGTCCTGTATGCAGGTGTCAAGTAGAGCATGTCCAGCATGTGTATTTGCCTACCCACACAAGTCTGCTTAACTTGGCTGTAATATGAGCTCATTGTTAGCAGCTGGAAGATATTCAACATATAGTCTTCTGAACTATTTTGTACTACCAAAACACAGCACTACTCTTCACTACTCTTCGCTGAAGGAGAGCAGTCACTTCTGCATCAGCCAGCAATTATAATCAGAAAGGCACTACAAAACTGGGGCTGGAGTGAAAGGATAAAGGGGAAACGAGTCTCTGTTCAGAGTGTCTTGAGAATGTTTTAGGGAATAAACTGTGACTTATTCATAGGTGACCTCATGTCACCTGAAACAGCAGCATTTGTGAAATGGCAATATTTTGAGACAACGGATTTGGAAAGTTACTCTTTGTGATTGCGCAGAGGCAACTTGTTTTATGTATTTTATAAATAGTGCTTTTTAGTTATGTATTCGGCATGATAATCACTCCGTTCTATCTTTTAGAGGAGCTAGTTTTTAAATATCTACATTTATTGTAGTAGAATGATTTAGTTTCCTGCTTCTAATCTTACAGAAGTAAGAAACTATTTTAAAACTGGTGTACTTTAGAACCTACAATTTACAAAGCTTTAAGGAAAGAGCTGCATTTGTTTCAGTAAAATCTGATCAGATTAATTTTGAAATTGTTCACCATTTGAGTAAATTTGACAGCTTATTTGAAACCTTGAGACAAAACATTTGTCTTGAAAAACATTTTAAAAGTGAATCTTCAAGCATCAGTAGAAATATATTTCTCTTCCAAAAGTCAATACTTGTCTCCGTTCAATTTGCCTTGTGTTTGGAGAAACTTTTTTCCCCAAACAGTGTTATCTTGATATGATTTTCTGCAATGTAGTTGTGTTAAATTATTATTTCTAAAAACCATCTTACCTTCTACCACAAACCCTATCCTTGGGCATTTGGGACTTTGGTCAACTAGTGAATGCTCCAGAATACTGAAAACTAGATGACCATGTTTGGGTGCAATACTAGCTAAAGTGAAAGCTAGAAAAGACACTTTACTGAGACTTTCTAAATATACTTTTTGTATTGCCTTAATGTAGCAGTAATGTGTGTATGCATTTGTTTCTTTGCACAGACATTTTGTCAAAATATTAAAAACTACTTTTTTATGACACATTAGCATATAAACCTTACTCCAAAAAAGTATTTATTTTTTCACTTTGTATAAAGTTTTGTTTCCACATGAAGCCAGAGCTCCTATATGGTAGACAACCTGTCTTTTTATATATATATATATTCAGATTAATAAAGGACTTTTAAAATATACTTCAGCAGCACTTCTTTATTTATTTCTAAAAACTGAGTATCTTCTCCCTCTGCCTTTGAGTAGAACATCTGTGGGCCCATATTTTCCCTGCTACTGATACAATTCAAGTTGGTCATACGTATGCAATAATAACATCAAAGAGAAATGAAACACAGAAAGCAGAGGAAAAAAATTACCTTATTAACATAAGAAAGGGAAAGTAGCTGTTCCTAAATCAGCCAGTGGGCATTGTCTTTATTACAATGAGCCTGTTATTCATCAGAGGTAGGTATTACAAAATTAGGAAAGTGAAGAAACAAAAATTCACAAACTATAGCAGCTGCTGTGCCTGTGAGCCTTGCGGTTTAGACTATCTCAAGATTAAGACTGGACTGAACTAGTCAAGTGGTATTGTAAAGAACAGATAACAGCACTTGAAAGGAGCAAAGCTCATCTCAAATTCTGAAAGACGGTGCTTTTCCTTGAATAAAACATTCTGTTGGAATAATTGTGGACTATGGTATGTTTAAAATGATTATTACAGCACAAGCTTTTTATAGATTACAGTCTACTTCCTTAGATGTGTGAAATTCAGAAATGTGTACAGACTGCATGGTTGCAGGCGGTACTAACATGAGACCAGAGGAATTGCAATGACAATTGCATTATTAGCAACAGCTATTCACAGAACTGTTGATCATAATGCAGTATATCAAGACAGTTTATACATTTGTGCAGTAGTGGCTGGAAAGTGAATCTGGTGTGAATTGTTTTAGGGGTGGGTTGATGATGGGGTGGAAAACGTCCTGGTAGAGCTTAGTCTGCCTTCTGCCCATGACTTCAGATAATAAAGATACAGTAACTTTCATAGAGTCATAGAATGAAGGGGTCTATGAGGACATCAAATCCAACCTGCTCAATGCAGAAATCCAAATCAATGCAGATCTGATAGATGGTTATCCAATTTTCTCTTGAATTCTGTGAGCATTGGAACATTCACCAACCTCCCAAGGTAATTGGTTTCATTAAGTTTTTCCTGATATTCAGCATATCTCTGGTTTCCTGTAACTTAAGTGTGTTATCATTTCTCTTGCACTCTGGGATAATTGAGAACAGATCCTGTCCTTTATGACTATCTTCCAAGTACAGTAGAACCCCCATAAGGAAAAAAGTTCGTTCCACAGAGCTCTTTGCTATGCAGTTTTCATTATTTATTTATTTATAATTCACATTTATAGAGCCACCCACTTGACACATCGTGGTGACTCAGGGCAGCTTACATATTAAATATAGGACAACAAAAAGACAAGAGCTCCAAGAGGGGGAAAATACAAAAGTTTGAACCATGGGAGCAAGGTGTCCTTTGCTGCCCATACGGCCGGAGCACTGTCTCCTGTCGGTGGCCCTTTTCTATCCCCCCGGACAGGTGTTTCGAGTCTGGGGGAGGGCGGAAGCATCCATGGCTGCATGCACGGCTGGGGTAGCGTCTTCAGCTGAGGCTCCTGCCGGCTGCCCTTTTCTATCCCCCGGACAGGTGTTTTGAGTCCGGGGGAGGTGTCCGTGGCTCCCCGCACGGCCGGGGCAGCGTAAGCGCCCACCCGCACAACCAGGGCAGCATCTTTGGCTGAGGCTCCTGCTGGCAGCCCTTTTTCTATCCCCCCCCCCCCCCTGGACAGAGGGGATACATTTGGGATGACTTATAGTCAAGTATATATGATATTCTTCTGGAGGGTATTGTGCATAATATGGGAGTACATAATGGCCATATTTTGAGGAAAATTACTCCTATATTGCATCAGCATGGGATTCAGTTTGAAACATTTCACTGAAGCAGAAAATTTAAATTGCTATGTTTTCTGTCTTGCACTTTATCCATGTCCTATATTTGTTTTGTGTCATGTTTTTTGCTTGTTCAAAACAACTGCTTTGATTTCCTGCAGTTGAATACAAAGGCTATTAGCCAACAATAAACTTTCCACAATTTGGATTGTGAACAAAATGCTTCAAAACCAGTATTAAATTAGAAGCCAAGTCAGTGGCATGTAGGCATGGTTTCTCTATCAGGTTAGAAAGCCATGCCAAGAATCTATATGGTAAAGCAAGACAATGAACTACACCTCTACAACTATTTGAACCCAGAATGTAAAGTGGTAGTAGGAGATGGGAAAAGGTAGCAGTTGGGGAAGCATGAGTCTTGCATAGCAGACATTAAAGTGTTCTATACTCCAGGAAGCAAACTAATCGGTGCTGATGTAGGCTCCTTTCCCAGCCATCTGTAGATTTAAATTACTGTACTAAGTTTGTTGTGCTGTATCTGCTTAGTAACTCCCTGACTGAATATAGGTGTTCCTTGCCCGTATTCCATGTTGTCAAAAATGTTTGCCCTCAGTTTCTTGTTATACCATACAAAGGCTATGATGGCTGGATAATGGAACTCCTTGAAATTATGTTGTAGCAATAGACTCAGTGTCTGGCACACAAACAGGAGGACCTGAGGCAGAACACAAATGAATCATGCAGCAATTTGTGTTATTTTCAGTGTATTGTGCAAAAGAACTGGCATGTGTCTGTGATGAAAAGATGCAGCCACTCCCAGGATTAGTGCAGCTTGTGTGTCTCACTACTATGGAGAAGATTCAAGTTCCACATCTCTGTAAAAGGCAATGTGTGGAGGAAATAAAAATTCTTGTGTGGAGCAGTAGCCAGAAAGCAACCCTCAAACAGGGCAATATAATAAATTTAAAGGTCTTTGTTTACTCATCACTTTACACATTAATTTTTCTCCCTAGACCAGTTTCCCATTTGTTACCTGTGATTAGTAGCATCTGTAGTAGCTTATGGAATTTATGCTGGCTGATAGTAGAGTTGAGAAAGGCATGTCGTTTTCTCTGGCCCAACTCAGGATGTTTTATTAAATTCAAATTTCTTAAATCCAGGTAGCTGGCCAGTCAGTAAACAGCAATGACAGAGCTTCTAAATACAATCAGCCTCTGGTTTCAAGTTCTTTAGCAGCATGTTGCCAAATTGCTACATCTGTAATAATTAACAGATCAAGGGTTAATCTGAGAAAGTGGGGTTTCCCTGTAGATGGTAGCCTGTGTGGATGCGGAGAAGAACAAGCTAAAACCCATGTGATACAATGTAGTAAACTACATGGGATTCTGACCAGCAGAATGATGACACGAGATTTGTGGGGAGCTACCGTGTTTCCCCTATTATAAGCCATGGCTTATATTTTTTTTCACCCCCAAAAATGGCCAGAAATGGCCCGCGGGCTTATTTTCGGGGGGTGGCTTATATATACCGTACTGCCTGCTCCGACACAGAGAATACACCCCCAACTCTGCTTACCTTCCCTCTGCTTACCGTATTTTTTTCTCCCGACTAACAGCTGATCAGAGGTTTTTTTTTAAACTAGGGAAACAAGGGTGATAAATTCAGCGATGTAATTGGATCTCTATGTCAGCTGACATAGAGATCCAATCACATCGCTGAATTTATCACCCTTGTTTCCGATGTAATTGGATCTCTATGTCAGCTGACATAGAGATCCAATCACATCGCTGAATTTATCACCCTTGTTTCCCTACCGGTAGTTTAAAAAAAAGCCCCCCCCCCGCCCGCCTCCTCCTTGGAAAAAGAATTTCCCCCCGCCGGCCTCCTCCTTGGACATGTCTCCGTGGACATGTGGCAGGCAGGACTAGACGCCAGAGCGCACGGAACGCTGTTTCCCTTCCCACTGAGGTGGACAAAAGAGCCTTGCCCCCCCACGTGCCCCCCCACACCCCATGGCACTTACGCTGCTGTTGTCCCCTCGCCTGGGGCAGCGGCAGAAGCGGCAGAAGCGCCCAGCGCCAGCAGCGCCGCCCTCCTCCTCCTTGGACATGTCTCCGTGGACATGTGGCAGGCAGGACTAGATGCCGGAGCGCACGGCTACCGTAGGGAAACAAGGAAGGGGAAAAAATTCAGCGAATCACGTCGCTGAATTCCCCCCCCTTCATGTGGTTGGATCTCTATGTCAGCTGACATAGAGATCCAATCACATCGCTGAATAGGGGAAACGTGGTAACAGCCAAAACAAAAGCACGGGAGAAAGGTGGCGAAGGGACGCCCGTTGTCAGAGAGCCCCATACGGAATGCCAGCAGCGCCTTTCCACCACGACCCGTGCTCCTTTTCCTTTTGCCTCCACGGCCTGCCAGTGCCTGCAGCAGCAGCAGCACTGCTTATTGCGACTCGCGCCAAGGAGGAGGCGGGTGGCGCTGCTGGCGCTGGGCGCTTCTGCCGCTGCCCCAGGCGAGGGGACAACAGCAGCGTAAGTGCCATGGGGGGTGCGTGGGGGGTGCGTGTGGGGGCAAGGCTCTTTTGTCCACCTCGGTGGGAAGGGAAACAGCGTTCCGTGCGCTCCAGCCAAGCCGGGGAGGAGGAAGGCAGCGAAGGACGCGGGCGAAGCGGGGGGCCCCAATCCGGTGCGCCTTCCCTTTCCCTTCCCGGTGGCTGGGCAACAGAGGGGAGAGGCGCGGAGAGGCCAGCGGAGCCTCCGGAGGATGCGGCAGGCTTCCCGGCCTGGCGGGCCTGTGTGGTGGGCGCGCCTTCCCTTTCCCTTCCTGGCAGCTGGGCAACAGAGGGGGCAGGCGCAGAGAGGCCAGCGGAGCCTCCGGAGGATGTGGCAGGCTTCCCGGCCTGGCGCGCCAGTGTGGTGGGCGCTGCTCAGCCAGGCGGCCGGACCGAGCAGGCGGCAGGGCGGGCGCGCAAATCGCGCGCGAAGGGAAGGTCGCCTCCTAACTTCACCCCGTCTTTGCGGAGCTGGCGAGTGGCAAGGCGCGTTATTGCCTGTGGCTGTGGCTTTTAATGGCTTTTTTAAAAATGGTTTTACGTAAACAGCCAGAAATGGCCCATGGGCTTATTTTCGGGGGGGGGGCTTATATTTTTAGAGCCCCCTGAAAATCTGCATAGGGCTTATTTTCGGTGGTCTCTTATTATGGGGGAAACACGGTAGCTGGGTACTTCGGAGTCTTCTCTCCACTCCTCTCTCTCCTGAGCTCCTTCTCTCGTAGCTCTCTTTATTAACAGTTCCACACACACATACAGCATATGGCAATACAATGACATGATCCATCAACCTTCACCACAATGTCACACCATGCTGCATTAGGCCTGCTCAAATAGACATTTACACAATTGATGATAGATGAATGGCAACCTATTTCTGTATCCTTACAACAGCAAGAAGGAAATGTTCCTAGATCATTGGTGCAGGATGGTCCAAGAACAGGACATTTTCACCATCATAGGGAATGAGCAACCTGTGATATTGATCAAATATTTGGAGAATTTGTTCTCACAATTAAACTGATCTCATCACAAGGATGTTGATGTGACCTGATATTGGGTGGGCATCATCTAATTCCTGTTTGTTTTAGATATGTTAATTTTAGCTTTGTATGTTATTTTATCCTTGTGGTACCTCTGACATGGATAAAGAAAAGTGAAAACAGCAAAATGATAAAACTGAAGCTTTTATAATTGTGCACAAGAAGGCAAGACTTGCTAGAAAAGGTGATAACATTAGAAAAAATTGAAGGCAGCAGGAAAAGAGGAAGACCAAATCTGAGGTGGATGGACTCCATAAATGAACTGACAACCTTGAATTTGCAATTGCTGAGCAGGGCAGTTACAGACTGGACATTCTGGAGCTCATTCATTCATAAGATTGCCATAAATTGGAGACAACCTGGTGGCATGTAACAACAACAAGTTCAGTTCCACCTAGAAAGATATAATAATGATTGGGTTGCTCAACAGGAAGAGATTAAATACCAGTACTGGGAGTGTGTCCAAAATTTATTCAAAGCATAACAAAGCATAGGGAGAAAAGGCAATCACTCCTGTAACTCGGATGCATATCCAAGAGGTAAGAACTGGATTGGAATCTTAATTTAAGAGCACAGGCTCCCAGAAATAATACGAGGCCATTGCTGTTAATCTGCCGTGCCGCTGACTCCTTTGCTGTGTCACAAGCACTAAACAAGAACCATACATATGCATAGTGCCAATAATTCATGCACATATCATCCACAGATTACTCATAAAGTCACACAAAGATGCACATATGTAGTGCATTTGCAAAATGTGTACTTTTGTTTTTGTGAGTGTTCAGGTTTGATTTGATTTGAGTACCTACTTACCTGTCTTTCTGATTGTCTATGATATGTGTAAGATTCTCTAACGTATTTCAAATGAGTTATTTTCCCGCCATGTCTTTCTTCAGTCTTTGTTTTACACAGAATGGAATATTTTAACCTTGATTTATGTGATGACAATCTTTGATAACTCTGAGCTGTCCCTTTTTTAATTTCAAAAGCAGGAGGGGAAATCTCTTGGAAAACATGCGCACAAAAATGTTCATAGAACATTTGGTCTCATAAAGTTTTTCTTCCTCAGGTTGCCTGAGAGGTTAAAGGGCAGGTATTTTTCTCTGTTATATGTGCTGCATTTATTTGTAACTTTCTCCATCCCATTAAGTAAAGGTAAAGATCATCCTTGCCCAAAAGCCAGTCATATCTGACTCTAGGGTTCAGTGGTCATCTCTGTTTATAGCCAAAGAGACAGCACTATCTACATCTGCAGACACTTCTATGTTCATGTATCAGGCATGCAGAGACACTGGAGTGCACTGAACACTGTGACCTTTCTCACCAAAGTGGCATCTATTTATCTACTTGCAATTTCTTGCTTTCAAGCTGCTAGGTTGGCAGGAGCTGGGACAGAAATGGGAGCTCACTCGTGTCTCAAACTGCTGACCTGCCGACCTTCCAGTCATCAAGGTCTGCATCTTAACCACTAAGCCACTGCAGTCTCCTTAACACCCCCAATATATATAGCCATATCCCAGCTGTTCTTGTTTCTGTCCTCTCCCACCATCCATATGACAGATCATGTGCTCATCTTCTGGTATCCTCTAGCATTAGGTAATTTTAATGAGAGGGGTATTTCTGTTGGAATTTGTGTGTAGTATATGTATACCTAAACTTGTTTTAGAAACCCAGGAAATTCAAATCTTCAAAATATCTCCAGGGTATTAATGTGAGTTATTGGTCTTCTGTATCAATGATTCAAAATGTCATGAAATGGCACAATATTGTACCTGCACTGCCAGCAGGAAAATGGATTGCAAACTTTACATTCCAAAGGGCAGTCTAAATGTTGGCAGCAGTCAAAATGGTCCACAGGAGATCCTCTTGTGCTCACTGCTAGTGACACTTGTTGAAAAACAGCCCTTCCATTGTGTTTGGGTGAGAAGTGGTTAACTGATAGAAAAGAAGGAGTCAACTTCTAAGATTTCCCCAGGTTTGATGTCTCTTTGTGAATGGTAGTAAGCACAAGAGAGTATCCTGTGACTAAAGATGTGACTAGATTCTGGTCATATATACAGTTGTACCTCGCTTAAAGAGCATAATGTGTTCCACAGGATTGCTCTTTAAGCAAGTTTGCTCTTTAAGTGAAATACCATTGTAAGTGACCAATTGTGGGAAGGATTGTGAACCCGGGGCGGAGTCAAGATGGCGTAGTGGGAGCATCGTTCCAAATTCGCTCTGACTAATCAATGTGGAATCAATGAGAGTAAAAGCTTAGAAAGAGGCAATAGTTTACCTGGATGTCTTGTGTTTGAGAGTGGGATGCTGTGGAGGTCGACAGAGGCTGGAAGAGACTCGGAGGGGATCAGAACGAGAGTGGAAAAAGCGGAAGGAGCTCCGGACAGGGGGGGGGGGACCCTCGCCTTAGTCCGTGGAGCCTTTCTGGGGCATTTTTCCACTCCGAGCCGAGTTCCTGGGTGCCGGTTCTTGCCTCAGATGTTGTTTCTTTGATTCGGCGAGAAGTGGAGTTCCCGATCGCTCGATCGCCTGTCTGGCAGAAGCGATGCGCGGACGGGAGCGGAGGAGCGGACGAACTCAATTGGTGAGCGGGGCTCGGAGGCGCTGGGCTCTGGACAGCGGGGGGAGTGCAGATATCCTTGCCGCTGCGGAGCCGCGCTGGGATCCTCGTTGGGACCTTTGCGGAGAGTTGTGCGGAGAGAAGAGGAGGTTGGGGGAAGCGCCGGAGTGAGCAGGTTGGAAAGTTTAAAAAGCGGAGAGAGAGTGAAATTGGCAAAAAACTTTTATTGAAGAGGAAAAAGTTGGAGGGTTGGCTGGATTTGAGGATTCTTATCGTGGAAACTGCGACTTTGTGTAATACAACTCTCCATTTCTGGTTCACCGAGGTATAATGGCGGACGAGAGAGTTTTCTAAGGGGCGGAGACGAAGTGCTCCTCTTTGTTCTGTGAGTTGCGTATGAGAAATTGTTAAGGAAAAATACTCTCCGAAAGCGAGCGACAGATTCGACAGTTTCGATAGGTGCATTTACTGGTTCCGCTCCCGCCTTCGCCACAGCTCTGTCATTAAATAGCTGAGACACTTTTTTTCAATGCCGGAGAAAGAAAGAACGCTGGAGACTTATAAAAAGTTGTTATATAAAAAGTAAAGTTGGACAATAAGGAACTTAGATTCAATCTTGGTGAACTGAGTTTTGCCCCATTCCCCTCTCCCCCCCTTATTACATACTTGCTTGTTATACTGGGGTCCTGTTGGGAAGGGAGGGAGAAGAGATGGAGGAGGTGGTTAAACCGAAGGGTCGAAAAGGTAAAAAGGGTAAAGAACAAGAAGAGGAAGAGAGATATACTCCTTCACCTAATATGGAGGCTCAAGAGACAGCAACGAGCTCCACAGCAACGGAGCAGGTGGGCTCCCTTGAACTGGCCCAAAGAATGGATAACATGACTATAATTCTTCAACAATTGCAGGCAACAATGCAAAAGCTGGATGAGAATCAAACTAAATTGAACAAGACTGTGGAGGCCAACAGCGAGGAAATGAAGAAGGATAGGGAACTAGCCAGGCTACAATATGAAAGCTTGGCGAAATCCCTTACAGATGTGAAGAAGGATGTGACAGTGAACACACACAGGATCGACGAGATTACAAAAACCATGGATAAGGAAGTTAAACATGCCATCATATCAGTGAATGAACTTTACATTCAAGAGCATATTTTGGAAGATAAGATAGTGGCGCAGGAGCAGAGAATGATGATGATGGAAGAGGGGTGGAGAAAATTTAACATAGTGATCCGTCATATGATTGAGAGGACGCCAGACAAGCTGAAAGAGAGAGTAGTGGAATGGTTGAACTCACTCAAAATGGGCAAAGAATTTGGACCAGATGACATTGGCGCTGTGTATAGGGTGGGTGGAAGGAGAGATAAGAGGACATCCAGGAATGTCCTAGTTAAATTTGCAAATTGGGCAGACAAATTGAAAGTGATGTCCTTTATTAGACAAGCTGGGTCTGGCGTCCTAAAAATAGATGGAGTGGATGTGGAGATCTATAATGACATAGCGCCCCAAGAGAGGAAGTGGAAGTATACGATGAAACCGGTTACAAAAATACTGATTGCAAAAGGTATCAAGTATGTTTGGAGATTTCCACAGCAGCTGAGATTTTTTTATGAAAAAAAATGGCATGTGTTGGATGTGAATATGGATGCATTGTTGTATTTAACACAAATTGGGTTGATTAAGGAAGCGGACACGGATTGGATAGTAATGAGAACCGAATTGGCCAAGGTGGGAGTGATGGGACCATTAGTGGGCTGGGAGGAGGAGGGAGCAGTGGGTGGCACGGATGTTCCAGGGACAAGCAGGGAACAAGAGGGGTGAAGATACTTATAAATTTAACGAAAGTCAGAGGGAGGAGGTCAATAGAAGAATTATATGCCGGTTCTCTCCGGTCCCCCCCTCCCCTCTTTGGGAAACAGAGGTGGCATCGAAAAGACAGATGTGGGGAGGGTTCAAGAAGTGAGAAGAGTAGGTAAGTTTTCTTTTTGTTATTGTTATTGTTATTCTTTATTAAGGCTAATTAGTATTTTTTCTTTATTAGTGTATTATGTTTTGGTTAAATTTTTTAGCTGTGGGGAAATTGGGGTTTTATTATGGAGCACGTCCGGGGGGGCAAAAGAACGATGGGATTTGGATTCAAATATAAATGGTTAAGTCATTGAAGGTGGTGACGTGGAATGTGAAGGGGTCAGGGCACGCCCTGAAAAGAAAGAGGTTGCAAATATCGCTTAACAAAGATAGGCCTGAGGTAATCTTTTTGCAAGAGACCCATCAAAAATCTGCAGAAGTTAACAATTTGGCGGTGAGGGGAATTGATATATATGAAAAGGCATATGGGACATCTAAAGCCAGGGGAGTCGCAACTCTGATTTCGGAAAAATTGGGGTTTACGGTGAATAAGACTATAGCTGATTCAGAAGGAAGATATTTAATAATTAAAGGGAAAATTGAAGAAGAGGAGATAACGTTGGCTAACATTTATGCTCCAAATGATAAACAGCAGGATTTTCTAGATAAAGTAGGGAAAATATTGAAAGAGGAGGGGACTAAGAACATGGTCGTAGGCGGAGATTTTAATTTGATGTGTTCAGACATTGATAGCACAGGTGTAAAAAAGAGAGGTAATAAGTACATATTAGAGGATTGGAGAAAATCATTGGGGTTAAAGGATGTGTGGAGAGAGTTAAAAGCCCAAGAAAGAGAATATACATATTATTCACATGTGCATGATATGTACTCAAGAATAGATTATATCTTTGTGACAGAAGAGATGGTAAATAAAATTGATGACATTAAGATTGGAACATTTAGAGAATCCGACCATGCAAAAGTAACTGCAGATATAAATTTTAAAGAGGATGAAAAAAGTGGATACATTTGGAGATATGATGCGAAGCTATATGAGAAGGAATCAACAAGGAAGCAAGTTATGGAAAAATGGGAGGAAAGCTGGAAATTTAATGAAAATAACGAGATCAGTGGGGGAGGAGTTTGGGACACAATGAAGACAATTTTTAGAGGGGAATCGATAAAGTTAAAAAGTATTAGGAATAGGCAAATTAGGAACAGGAATCAGGAATTGGAAGGGCAGTTAAAATATCTTCATTCTGAATACGCTAAAAAGAAAGACCAGGGAATATTTCAAGAGATTAAAAGAATTAAGAAAGAGCTGGATGGGAAGGATATTGAAAAAGTAAAGAAAGACTTGATTTTTCTTAAAAGGGAATATTTTGAATATGGTAATAAGAATTCCAGGCTATTAGCAAAAGCAGCGAGGGATAAAAAAAATAAAGGGCAAGTAGGTATACTGGTAGATAAAAATGGGAAAAGATGTAATAAAAAAATAGACAAGGCAGAGTTGATCGAAAATTTTTATAAAGAGTTGTATTCAAAAAAGGAAGTAAATCTAAGTAAGTTGCGAGGATATTTTGATCAACAACAGATAAAAAAGGTCACAGAGGAACATAGGAACAAAATGGAGGAAACAATATCGATTGGGGAAATTGAAGAAGTAATAAAAAAAAATGAAAAAAGAGAAAGCACCTGGGGAAGATGAGTTACCAGCTGAGTTTTATAAAGACTTTATGCCATGGATTCTCCCGAGACTGCATAAGTTATATAATGGGATCTTAGGGGGAGATGCGACTCCAGTTTCCTGGAATAGATCGATAATTGCTTTGATTCCCAAGCCGGGTAAAAATTTAGAAAAAATCGAATCTTATAGACCTATATCTCTGATCAATCAGGATGCCAAAATTTTTACCACGATTCTAGCAAATAGACTAAATGGTTTCATAGCCAATTATATCAACGAGGACCAAGCGGGGTTTGTTAAAAATAGACATATGGCAGATCTTATAAGAAGAGCAGTGGACATTCTTGACATGATGGAAAAAAGAAAGGAAAAAGTGGAGTTTTTAGCGCTAGATATATTTAAGGCATTTGACTCACTACAATGGACAACGATTTATGAGATGATTAAATTATATGGATTTGGGAAAAAATTTCAAGGTGTTATTGGAGAATTGTACAAAAAAGGTACAGCAAGAGTCAAATTTAATGATAGTTATACAAGAGATATAAGGCTAGAGGCGGGTACGAGGCAGGGCTGCCCTTTGTCGCCATCGTTGTTTATATTGGCTATGGAACTTTTAGCAAATGCGATTCGACAAGACGAGGGAATAGTAGGGATAGGAGGAACCAAAGTAAGCCTTTATGCAGATGACACACTGTTGACGGTGAAGCACTCAGCGGAAAGTTTAGTTAAGATTAATAAACATTTGAAAGATTTTGAGGAAGTTACGGGATTGAAAGTTAACTGGGATAAAACAGAAATGATGCTAATTAATGGGAAGAAAGAAGATGAAGAGTTAATAAAGAGGAATTATAATATACAAATTACACACAAAATGAGATACCTGGGAGTAATGTTATCATGCAAAACAGGGGAACTTAAAAGTATGAACTATGACAGACAAAAGAAGGAAATAAAGGAGAAAATAGCAAAATATAACAAATTAAATCTGTCATGGTTCGGAAGAATAGCTATATGTAAGATGATGTTATTACCCAAATTGAATTTTTTATTTGATGCTTTACCGCTAAAACATACTGATAAAGAGTTGAATGAGTATCAAAATATGATTAATCGGTTCTGTAATGGAAATAAAGGAGCCAGAATAACTAAGTCATTATGGTATGTCTCGCAAAAAGAGGGAGGACTGGGAATTCCAAACGTTATAAAATATTATAGAGCCTTTCAAATAAGAAATGTTATAAAAATTTTAAATAGGGAAGAAACAGTCTGGGAAAAATTTGAAAGGAAAGATTTATCGAAGGTGGGTAAGGCACAGTTTTTATGTGAGGGAAAAGAAAAAGGGAAAAAGATGGCTCAGGTTATGATGTTAAAATCAACAATTGAGGCATGGAATAGAGTGAGGAAAGAGCTTACTTCGGGGACCTCGCCAATTTTAGAAGTGGGGGATTTTCAAGATTTTCCGATAAAAATAGACACAAAGATCAGAGATATATTGGTGGAAAATAAAGTACTATTATTAAAAGACTGGGTCAATGCTTGCAAAGATCAAGAGAAAAGACAAATGCTGTATTTGCAACTTCAATTGGACTGGTTCAAGATTCTCCAGATGAACAATTGGAATAAGAAATTTTTATGGGAAAATGGTTTAGACAGAGAATGCACGGAGTTTGAGACGCTTTTGGCCAAAATTAGAAATGGAGAAATGGGAATCAAAGGGATAGTTAGTAAGGTTTATAAAATTTTGAATAAAAGTCAAAATATACAAGAGGTGTTGAGAGAAAGCTGGGAACAAGAATTAGATACAAGGATAACGGCAACAAAATGGCGGAAGATGTGGAAAAGGAAGATAATGAGAACTATGTCTGTGAGAGTTAAAGAGCATAATTATAAACTGGTATGGAGATGGTATAGGACCCCAGTCGGCTTGCACAAAATGTATAGTAATATGAGTGAAATATGTTGGAGGTGTAGAAAAATAAAAGGAACATATGAACATATGTGGTGTAGTTGTGAGGCACTTAAAAATTTCTGGGAAGGAATAAAAAAGGAAATAGAGAACATATTAGATATTCAGATCGGATTGGGGTCAGAAACAATTTTGTTAACAGATATAGAAGATCAGGACATAAGTAAGGACAATAAAGAGCTATTGGCCATAATGTTGACTGTTGCAAGACTAGGTATTGCCAAAAAGTGGAAAAGCAATGAACAAATAGGTTTAAATGATTGGTATACACAAATGTGGAATTTAGCCCTAAACGAAAAACTTACTTGGGAAATTAATTGCAGGAAAGGGAAAGTTAACAATAATAAATTCTGGAGGATCTGGGAACCTTTTATTAATTACACTTTAAAAGAAAAAAAGGGCATACCCCCTGCAAAAGATCATAACGACTTTTGGAAAATGTGAAAGGTATAGAACCCCCCGGACTTTGTATATAGCACAAGGGTGTTCTTTTTTTTCTTTTTTTCTTTTTTTTAAATGATGTAACAGAAATGAATGGGAAGAAGATTATGTACCAAGAAAAGAGGAGAATGTAACAGTAATGTGTATAAATTATGCTACATGATCTTTATAAGCTTTTATATTTTTATAATGTCTTTATTTGTATTTTTGTCTTCTTTTTGTATTTTTCCTTTTATATACCTAATAAAAATTAAAAAAAAAAAAGATTGTGAACCCCGATTTATTTGTTAAGCAAGTTTTTGGTTGGTTTTATTTGTTAAGTGAAGCAAACATTCAGAGAAAATTCTGCTCTTTAAGCGAATTACTCTTTAAGTGAAGCACTCTTTATGCGAGGTTTGACTGTATTCGTAAAGTAAATCTGTGGAGCACAAGCATGAAACACGATTTTTTGATTCAGAACAAAATAAGCCCTTTCTTTGGCAGTTATGGAGGGAAAGTTTTGAAGGATACCTATGCCAGAGAGACTGTGCCTCTAAGATACAGGAGAAACTGAAACTACAGAACATGTTTTATGCCCCTGTCCTTTCTATAGGGATGTCAGATATAAACTCATAACCCCACTGCTCTGCAAATATACTGGTCAATCAAACAGCACTTACACTCACTGGCTACTATCAGAGGAAAGTTCTGATTTTACCTATAATAACACCAAGCTTTGTGCTATAGTGATGAGGATTAGAAGAACAATTCTTGCAGGCCCCTCAGTGGCACAAACAGTGACTGCTTATATTGCAGTAGCAGTTACCATAGCACTAATTTTAAAAATTGATTTTATTCTATTTCTTTTAATTTTGAATGAATCAAATGAATCACTTTATCGCGGTCTACAACCAGCACAGTAAAACAAGAGGTGAATTTTTTTAAATTTAAATGCTTAAGATGTAGTTAAAATATATTATTTTAAAAACATATCAAGGTTAAAACAATGAAATGATTCAAATGTAGTTTATATATATATATATATATATAAACTACATTTGAATCATTTAATCTTTTTAACCTGGATATGTTTTTAAAATAATATATTTTAACTACATCTTAAGCATTTAAATTTTTAAAAATCCACCTCTTGTTTTACTGTGCTGGTTGTAGACCGTAATCAAGTGATTCATTTGATTCAGAACAATAGATTCTACTGATTTAGAATGAGTAGAATTTACAAATATGAAAAGTTAAGGCATTGGGGATACTTGGCATGTGAGTTGACACAATTATTTCAGCATTGTTGCTGCTTCATTTATAACCTACCCTGAGACTTTCCTGTTCCTTAGTTATATTCAAGTACTGTATGCCTAAAAGAAGTACAGTACTGTACTTTTTTTTTTGGCTTATGATGGAAGCTGATCTTTTGCTCTTGTTCTCAAAGCCACTTAGCCTTATTTCAAGCTGTTTCCTCAATGGAACACTTCAGAGTATTATCCTGAGAATTGGCCCTTATCCACAAGCCTCATTAGTAATGGTTTATTTTCTAGCTTTGGCACATTATCAATGGTTCGTTACCCTCCCAGCATCTGCTTGCAAGTATAACTAGTGTAGAAAACATTAGCAACCAACATTCAGACATGGCTTCCATATTTCCCTCTTGCTCCTTTTCAGTGTTCCATTTGGGGAACACAGAAAGAGCCTCCTCAAAGATTGTGATATTTTTGAACCACAATCCGGCGTACCCTGGCAACGGCAACCTTGTGTTGCCAGCTAATCTTTCTCAACATTATTGGCAGTTTGCAGATACACACACACACATGCAGATGACCTGTTGAAGTTAAAACTTTTGGAATAAAAAAAATATGCAAAGTGTCACATCTAGTAAAAAAGCGTATAGGTTTCAACCAATTTTCTTTTAAGAATAAAACAAGGTCCATTGTCAACTCCCCAACACCATTTCAAAATACTGCACACAAAAATAAAACACATTCCATCCCTCCCCACTTGAATAAACTCCAAACTCAGGGGGGGGAAATGTGGTTTTGTTTAAATTTCCACTCTGCAACCTAGAACACACTTGGCCATAAAAAGACAATTGTTAGAGCAGACAAAAGAAAGGCATCACCTTTCGGTATCCTGTTTGCAAAGTGAACAACCAGATAGCTGCAGGAAGGACATAAGTATAAGACCACCCATTTTCTTAACCATAATAATAATGTTGTGACAGAAATTATTCTGGGTTGAAAGGGTTTTTGTGGAAGAAACTCCATTCAGGGAATGCCCAAATGAGGCTCCTTTCATGTCCACAAGAGCTGGGACAGAGATGGTTGCTCAATCCATCATGCAGTTCCAGGGTCTCGAACTGACAACTTTCCGGCCTTCCAGTTAACAAGGTGAGCTTCTTAACCACTGAGCCATTGAAGCCCCTTTCCCAACCATGCCATCTAGTAATTGGTATCAAGAATTATTCCTCTTCTGAGACCGACAGTAGGATGCAGCTGTAATGACTAGTACCTGCCGACAGCTTTGTCTTCTTTCATTTCATTCTCTTCCAAAATTGTTCACATTTGAGTTTGTTACTCTAACATAGTGATGGCCAACCTTGGCACTCCAGGTTCTTGGACTTCAATTCCCAGAAGCCCAGGTCAACACACCTGCTGTTCAGAGCTTCTTGGAATTGAAGTTCAAGAACACCTGGAGTGCCAAGGTTTGACATCACTGCTCTCACATATACTGTACTAGCAAATTCCACAGCTTAACTAGGAGCTATGTTTTTTTTTTAAAATGAATTTCTGTTCCTTGAATCTCCCCTATTGAGTTTTATTGCTTAGCTCTGAGTTCTAACACTACAGGGTGGTGGTGGAAGGGGGTGTTGTTACTCTCTTTTTCATTGGTTTGCATTTTGTTCATCAGCAAGTTTATAGTGTAATGTTTATGAGTCAGAAGGATTGGCTGGTTTTACACTGCTGCCTGAGGACACCTGAGGACAACCTCAATGCATTTCACTTTTCAATGAGGCTCCTCCTGTGTCCTTCATAACTATGTGTCATCAAATCAATTTTGACTTATGGCAACCCTTTCCAGTGTTTTCCAAGTAGAGAATGCACAGAAGTGGTTTACCCAGCTTGCCCACAGCCACACAGCCTGGAACTGTGGGTAGTCAAACTCCCAACCTCTGACTCCGTAGCCAGATAGCTAAACCGGAGCTATCAAGATAGCTGGATAACCTCTCAAGCTTTAAATATTAAACTAGAAGAGGCTAGGTCAGTGGTGGTGAACCTACGGTACGCGTGTCAGACGTGGCACTCCCAACCCTCTCTGCTGGCATGCATACCATCACCCCAGTACAGAGTTCACCCCACCCCTCTGTCCAGCAGCCCAATGGGAGTGCTTCCTCCCTCCCCCCCAGCACAGAGTTCGCCCCATCCCTCTGTTTGGGCACTTGCACATCATGTTCTTGCACTTAAATTCCCAGAAGCCCTGATCAGCAGGTTTGCTGACTTGGGTGTTTGGTAATTCAGGTCCAAGTACACCTGGGGCACCGAGGTTGGCCACCTCTGGTTGGTCATTCAAAAATTATTCAGTTCTTCAAATTAAGGACAGAACACTATTTTCTATTTTGCTGCTTTATTGTCAGAACAGTCCTCTTAAAGTTTAGTTAAAATATCCCTTCTTGTCTTTGAATCCATTAATTCTGGTTCCTACCTATGGAACCACACAAAAGGGCTTTCCCTATTTCCCATATGTTAGCTTTAAAATAACTGAAGATGGCACTCTCATGACATTTCATCATCTCTTCTCCAGGCTAAGCATATCCAGTGCCTTAAACTTTCCTACATCTTGGCCCCTCTCCTCTCAAAACACTGCATTATGTTTATATCTTTTTAAAATTGTGGCACTCAGAACTGACACAGGTATTCCAGATGAAGTCTGACCAACGTATAATAGTGGCACTATTATTTCCCTGTGTATTTCAGCTGATGTAACTTTTAGTTGTTGCATCAACAGAACATAGATATCAGGCTGCCCTCTGCTGGTTCATCTCCTGAGGTGTCTGAGTTTGCAAGAAAGACTCCCACTTTGAGTATGAGAGGAGAGGAACATTTGCTGTGGGCTATTTTGTTTGATGCAGTGGTGGTGGTATGTCAAAAAATTTACTACCCCACCGTGACATCATCACAGTGTGGGCGGAGCTAACATCATGATGTCATGAGGTCATGGGTGGGGCCAAATTAAAAAAATTAAAAACAAAAAATAAATAAAAAAATAAGCAGACACACACACCCCTCAACCCACCCACAACACAAACCCGTAAAATAAATAAATAAATAAATAATAAAAATACATTAAAATATCGTGATAATCTGTTATTCTGTAATTTTCGGATTTTATGAAATATTTTGAAATGTCTTTGTATTATGATAATGTGGTACCTTGTAATTGTAATATTTTGTATCTTTGTTAGCTGCCCAGAGTTGCTTTGCGAGTGGGGCGGCATACAAGTCAAACAACAACAACACAGTTGTTGGATGCTGTGTTTACAATCATGAGATTATACCTGCTAGCTGTCTAATACAGATCCACTTTGTATATCACAAGACCCACCTATATTGCTACTGAGAATGATGAGAATAAGGTCAATTGTTCTGAGCACAACCACTTTTCTTTATAAAGTTGAATAAAGGTTGAACTAATAAAGCAATGATTATAAGTGTGCCCACAGCAAAGGATCATTTTATTATGGAAATTTTTGATAATTTTATCTAGGGAACTGAAGATGAAAGCAGAGCTTATTAGCACAAAGTGTCTCGAGAAAAGCATATGAATAATATCTTAGACTGCTATCAAAGTATTCACCCCTAAGGGTGGTGAGACACTTTCAATATGGTTTGCAAATATTACCTCAGCCTTCACTTACCGTAAATGTGGCCACCTATGGAAAGATAGGTGGAAATTGTTTCAACATTAGAATAGCATTAGTATGAAACAGTGAAGACCTGGATCCAAATACACTATACTGTACAGGAGGAATGAGAGAGTAATTTACATTAATATAACAACAATTTCATCTGGAAATAAGGGGGAAATTATACTAGAAGTACATCCTCTCTAGTTTCTCTAGCAAAAATCCTTTCAACCCAGGGTAATCTCTGACATGAAATTATTATTACTTTCTTTTATAAAAGAATGTCATCACAGAGATGTAAAGCACATAAGCCTGCTTTAACTCTAAAAAAAGTTACACAGTCAAACCATCTCTTCAAAGCCCATGGAAAGGGAAATGCTAATTATCTCAGGACTTGTGATGGCTCAACTGGGTTTCTACTGATAGGAGTAGTGTTTCTCCATTTTCCCATTTCAGCATGAGAAGGGGTGATGTTCCAAGATAGAAGCCAAGAAATTAGCTCTGTCAGAATTATCACCTATTTTATGCTTTAAATAGAACTAATGCAAAAGACTGCATAAAGAAATTCTTACACATAAGCACAAAAATGTCCCAAGGTTTGAATAGCAGCAAAGATAGCCAGCAAAGATTTCACACCCAAACCAGCCACAAGCAAATGTGATGAGCTGGACTAGCTAGATAGTCTAACTATGCACAACAAAATCAGTAAAAAGGAAGTGACACTGACTGCACAAAAGAAATTATTGATCAGCTCAGGGCCATACACCAAGAACTTCAGGAATGAATACTCACCCCCTTTAAAACAAGGTGGAAGAAATCTCTGAGAAACTGTCCAGTATGACAGATACAGTAATACCTCAGATAACGTTTACCTTGGATAACGCTAAAATCGCATAACGTTAAGTAATCTGGGGAGGAGAATTGGATCGAATAACGTTAAGGTCCTATGGGATGGATTGGATAACAACCACTAAAGCCTGTGCGGTTACAATGTATCTCTATGGAGCTTTAACATTATCCGATCCATCCCATAGGATTTTAACATGCATCAGATACTAAAAATCGGATAACACCAAGACTTGTGGAACCAAGTCTTAGCGTTATCCGAGGTATTACTGTACTACAATAATGCCCCAGAGCTGAGTAATACTCACTAGCCATCATACTTGAGACATGCAAACTAGATTTGAAAGCTTGAAAAATAAAGGGGTAACACTGAATATCCATCTTACAGGAGTTAAGTAGGTAAAGGGCAGAACCAATCTCATTGATAGGGTGGTCACTGCTTTATCACCAAAAGGGAGGAAATAGAGGAAAAGGAACACTAAAAAAGGGGAGTTCCTTCATAAAAACTCAGGTGTTTCATGTGTAAATAAGGAAGGCATGGTGAAAGAGAATCCCTCTTTAAGAAGGAAATCAAACTGCATTTGGAAGACATAGAGTTGATCTTGTGGGAGGCAGAAAGAGCAGTGGCAACACTCAAGAGGTAAAAGCAGCAACCAACTCTGTAAAAGCAAGGTAGAATGCAAGCTCCATTTAAAAATAAAGCCAAAAAAGCCAGATTATGCAAACTCTGGACCTTGGTGACCATTCGGAGACTGCAGCTGGTCCAGAATGCGGCAGCCCGGGTAGTGATGGGGTGCGGGCGTTATGCTCGTGCCTCACCGCTGCTCCAGGAGCTGCACTGGTTGCCAGTATGTCTCCGGGTGCAATTCAAGGTGCTGGTCATTACCTTTAAATCCCTATATGGTAGTGGGCCAGGATACCTAAGAGACCGCGTCACCCTAAGAACATCTGTCCGTCCCACCAGGGCAGATCAGAGGGGCTCTCTGTTATTCCATCGGCTAGGGAGGCTCACCTCTCTAGCACTAGGAAGAGGGCCTTCTCTGTGTTTGCCCCGGCCCTTTGGAACCTTCTATCAATTGAGCTGCGCCTACAGACAGAGCTCCTGCCCTTTCGGAGGGGCTTAAAAACCTGGCTGGCAGGACAAGTGTGGGGACCCGGGAACGCGGGATCTTATGTAGGGTGGCTGATCTAGTGGACAGCCACCCTTTCCGGTTTTATCTCTTTTCAGCTTTATCTTTTGCTTTGTTTTAAGCATCAGTTTTAAAGTTTTAAGCATCAGTTTTAAAGTTTTAAGCATTAGTTTGAGTATTATTTGTATTATTATATGTGTATCCTAGTGATTTTTTTTAGCCAATACTGTAAGCTGCCCAGAGTCGGGTTTACCCGATTGGGGCGGGATAGCAAATAAGAAGAAATAAATAAATAAATAAATAAATAAATAAATAAAATGAAGGTGAGCTGAACTGAGGGATTGAATTGTCAGGGGACTGAGATACACAGAAGTGGTTTATTATTCCTTTCTTTTGGGGGTGCCCTGGGATTATACAGCTTGCCCATGAATGCACAGCATGGCACAGTGGGGAATCAATCTCCCTATCTTTGGTTCTGCAGCTATATACCTAAAATACAAAGCTATCCATCCAGCTTTGCTGATGAAAGGGAGATTTTGCCACCAACTCTTAGCTTTTACTAAGCCAATTAATCCACCAACAATCTGATGTTGTTGGAACAGTAGTGGTGTAATTACTGCAGAAGCATCTTATTGATAGCAGAAGAAAAAATAAAATCACTTTTAAAATTCTAAATTCAACCCTCAGCTGAGACAGTTCAATAAATTAAATATTTATGTATATTTAACAAGTGGAAATAAGTGTTAAAACATCATATCAGCATTCTAATGCAGGTGGATCCAACAAAGTTGTTATTATGGGTCATTCTCCCAAATAGACTGTAATCGAAGCTCTATTCAATCACTGTGAAAGTATATGTTCTTCTACTCACTAGTCCTTCCATCACTCTAATTAGGTAAAAGCAACAATCTGGAGAAAGGAAAGCTGTTGTCTCTGTGTTGGATCTCCACCTGAGCCAGAACTATTTTATGGCCTCATGCATTTTATTTCTCTGTCTTATTTGTCCATGTGCTCAAGTAAAAAACCGCATCCCACTGATACTTCTTCAGCAATGCACAAATCCACATTGCTATATCAAAGGTGATGCAGTACTGTCTTCTATTTATGGATATTTATACCTATTCACAACATCTCAGAAAAGAAAACATTTCTTCCTTTCTCTCTCTCTCTCTGTGTGCAGATTCTATATTTGTCATACGTAATAGCTGCTGAAACTCTGTACCAGTAGATGGTGCCATTGGGCACACAGATGAATAATTTGCTTATGTCTCAAATATAGCCTCTAAAACCAAGTAGGGAAGTGATATACAGTACTGCACTGTATTTACAATGATTTTTAAACTTTAAAAAATCCTATGTAGTAGCAATGACTGATTAGGGCAGACCACACTGTTACCTATCATATAATCCGGTTTACAGAAGCTATTAAATGACTATGTATTCTCAGATATGAGTTGCAGTTGTCATCGTTGACGGGGTACACAGAAAGAGCTTCCTCGAAGATTGTGGTATTTTTGAACCACAATCCGGCCTATTGTGGTAATGACAACCTTGTGGTGCTGGCTAATCTTTCTCACACTTGGTCAGGTGAAAGGAACTATGGAATTAACTCACCAAAAGGTGGCTTCCTTTTGGCAGTTTTACATCTGGCCTAGACATGGAAGGAAAAAAATGACTATTATGTTGGTTTATAATATATGAATACAGCACACAAACAACTGGGAAATAGAGAGCAAAACTATTACAAAAAGAGTTAGTGTCGCAAGAGTAACCTTTTCTTAACGTGACAGCTGTATATTGGATTGGCTCCGCTCTGATCATTCTGCAGGACCCATAATTAAAATACAGTAGCTGCTTCAAGCGAAGGAAGCTGAACTAAAAATAAGGCGCTCGTTATCAGGATGGCACTTTCAGTAACTGCCAAAGCAGGGCTGTGCCTGCAGAAGAGCATGGAAAAAGCAGATAAACAAATAAGCACAGACATAAGTGCAGAAACAGGTTAGCTCTGCCATATATTTTCTGTTCTCTGCCTGGGAAGGGAAAGATACAGTACTTTATTCTGCTTTCCACCTGTGTGATGCAACAGCCTCCATTGCAGACAGTAATAGCATATCTTCCCTGCCTATGAAAGAAATGCATAAAAGCTGTTCCCAAGTCTCATGTGTGTATGTGTGCTGCCTTTCCACTGTTGAGCTTGACGACTGGAAGGTTAGCAGTTTGAGACCCAAGTGCTGCATGATGGACTGAGCTCCCATCTCTGTCCCAGTTCCTGACAACTTAGCAGTTCAAAAGCAAGAAATTGCAAATAGGAACCACTTCAGTGGGAAGCTAAACAGCATTCTGTGCAGTTGTAATGCCTGCCACATGACCATGGAAATGTCTGTGGATACAGACAAGGCTGGCTCTTTGGCTGTAAATGGAGACTTTAATGTTAGCTTTCCTGGATCAAATCCACTTAAACACAAGAGTGAGACTTCATGGCATCAATTTATACACATCAGGTACAGAGGCACACAATGGTTGGTTAACATAACAGATAAATTTACAAATCAGTGTGGCTTTTTATAACTGGTAATAACAGACGATCTTTGGTTGTTCATCTGATTAGTTGTGAAGTTTTGCCCTGTTGAATTGCAAATGGATGAAGTGGATTGGATCCACAAAAGCTAACATTAAAATACAGCAGTTAATCTTTAAAGTGCCACAACGTTTTTTGTCTTGTCTTATTTACTCTCTGCTATGCTTGAAACCCAGATTAACACCACTACCATTTAAAAAAATAAATAAATCCATACTTTACAAATGTCTCTGTTGACAGAATGTCTTAAGAAACTTGCACTACCTGTTCATCTAAGAAGGGCAGGACATTTTCTTGCTCAAGAGATCTGCGGGGATTAAAATACAGGAGTTAGCATTGAAGGTGCCACAACATTTTTGTCTTTGTTTTATTTACTCTCTGATATGCTTGAAACCCAGATTAACACCACTACCATTAAAAAAAAAATCATACTTTACAAACGTCTCTGTTGACAGAATGTCTTAAGAAACTTGCACTACCTGTTCATCTAAGGGCAGGACATTTTTCTTGCTCAAGAGATCTGTTGGGATTAAAATACTGTACAGGAGTTAGCATCAGTGGTGGGATGTCAAAAATTTTACTACCCCACCATGACATCATCACAGTGTGGGCAGAGCTGATGTCATGATGTGGGTGGGGCCAAAGATTTTTTTAAAAATAATAATAAAATAAAAATAAGCACACGCACACACCTCGACTCACCCACAACACAAACCCATAAAATAAATAAATAAATAAATAAATAAATAAATAAATAAATAAGAGTTTTGAGAGTACCCTGGACAGCGAGGAGAACAAATAGGTCAATCTTAGAAGAAATCAAACCTGACTGTTCCTTAGGTCAAATAATAAAGTTGAAGCTAAAGTACTTTGGACATCAAATGAGAAGAGAGGATTCACTTGAGAAAGCCTTGATGCTTGGAAGGGTCGAGGGCAAAAGAAGAAGGGGGCGGCCGAAGATGAGATGGCTAGATGGTATTGTGGAGATAATGGGCACAGAGCTGAGCGAGTTGAGGGGGATGGTGGAGGACAGGAGTGCCTGGAGGACAGTGGTCCATGGGGTCGCAGAGGGTCGGAATCGACTGTGCGACTGAACAACAACAAAAAAATAAAAATTACATTAAAATACACCCACCCACCCACCCCAAACATAAATCTGTATTTATGGTACTGTGGTAGTATGTCAATATAGGTAACGGTATGAAATACACATTAAAATACACACAGACACACCACATCCAAAGGTGAGTCACTTACAGGGGCGTAGCTACCGCCGTATCTGCCGTATCAATTATACGGGGCCCCCGGGCCACGGGGGCCCCCTACAGCAAAAATTAATAAAAACTTCCCAATTTTTTTTATTTCACAAGGGCCCCCCAAACAAATTTTTATACAGGGCCCCGTTAAGGCATGCTACGCTTCTGGTCACTTACCCTGGGGAGGTTCAGGCTATAGGGAGCTTCAGGCTAGCAGCTTCTCTTCCTCCTCCCCGCTTGGGAGGACAGCAAGGAGGCCGTGCATATGTGCCAAGCACTGTAGGCGTGCATGCACACCAAGTGCGTGGCATGCATGCGCAGTGGGGGAACCAGTGAAAAGGTAAGCCCCGAAGGTGGTTCCCCCCAAAAAAGCTTCTACCGGTTCTCCGGGACACTGGGAAAAGTTACTACCGGTTCTGGCGACCTGGTGAGAACCTGTTACATCCCATCACTGGTTAGCATTGAAGGTGCCACAACATTTTTGTCTTTGTTTTATTTACCCTCTGATATGCGGACACAGACGACCAGGGCTACTACTTCAAAAATTTCAACTATGAAGAGATATGGGGGTGGGGGTGGGGTGGGAAGGTAAATGCAAAAGAGTTGCTGTTTTCAAAATAATACAGAAGCCTGAGGGTGGCGAGGGCACTTAGGGTTTCTCCCGCCCTTCTCATGTGCAGCCGCACTGCCACATCGACTCCTATGGCCTGCCCGGTATTTTCCCCCCCTCAGCACTCCAGTCTCCGCCTCCTTCCCGGTCCCTCGTTTAACCGGCTCGACTCCGGCCGGCCCTCGATCGATCCGTACTTCGCTTCCCGGCGCCGCTCCTCATCTGCATTGCTGTAGTAGGGGCCACACCACCACCCCCCGGCCCGCCCCTTCGAGCCAAGCGAGGCCCCGACCGAAGCCGGCGCCTCTCGGACCTGCCTCCTCCACCCACCCCCCGGGCACATTCCTAATAAAGCGATGGGGCTTGGGCATTTTCCCCTCCTATAAATACTCCCCCCTGCCAAGAAGAGAGCAACCTTGGGTGGCGCCTGGGCCGGCAAACGCAGAGAAGCCCAAACCCACGCCGCCCCAGCCGAGGCAAACGCCGCCCCGCCCTGAGGGCCGCCTGAAGCCAGGATCGAACCCTCCACCGCCGGCCCGCCAAACCCAGCGGCGAGATGCCCCGAGTCGATGCAGACCTCAAGCTGGACTTTAAAGATGTCTTGCTCAGACCCAAGCGAAGCAGCCTTAGAAGCAGAGCCGAGGTGGGGGGGCTTTTCCGAACAAGCATGCCTTGGAGGAAAAAATATATCCTCTCCCTTCCCCCCCCTTTTTATACTTCGCATCTAATAACTCCGGCATTTAATTCGCTTTGCACTGCTTTTACGTCCCCCTTGTTTTAGGATTCCCTCCCACCTGCTTTTCCCGAGGGCTGCGGGGGTTAAGAAGAAGTTTTATTCTATGTTGTTTGTATACTGTTGTTTTATGTTCCATGGAAGCCGCCTTGAGTCAGGTTCGCCTGAGCAAGGCGGGGTATAAAAATAAATTTGAATTGAATTGAAGCTCGCTTTGTTAGCTTGGCAGGTGGGCAAGCCGCTAGTTCGAGACCCGGGTACTGCATGACGGACTGAGCGCCCGTCTCTGTCTCTGGTTTTGCAAGGAAGGTGACCTCGAAGGAGGGACATGAAAGGAGCCTCCTTCGCTTCGGGCGTCCCCCCCTGAGTGGAGTTGCTCCCGCAAGAATCCTTTCCAACCCAGAATAATGTCTGACACCGAATTATGATGATAATAATCTGATTTTCCCGCCTCTTCTCTTCCTCCTGCTCGTCGCAACTCCAGAATTAAGCTTCTTCGGGTGACTCAGCTGAAGTCCCAACACGGGGTGTGCTGTTGTGTGTGTGTGTGTGTGTGTGTGTGTGCATGTGCATCCCTTCGTCTACTCCTTTTCTCTCAGGGCCAGGAAGGGAGCCCAAGAAGAGCTCCCGCCGCCGCCGCTCCCTCCCCGGCCCTGACAGGTGCAGCGAGACTGTCGGGTGTTATTTGCAAGGCCAGGCGAAGGAAGGTGACCTCGAAGGAGGGCAGGCTGTGCTTTTAGAGCAGGGGTGCCCAAACTTTTTGGGCCGTGGGCCGGTCACTGTGGCTCATGGGCCAGATCCGGCCCCCAACACCAAATCACCCTGCCTGCAAAGCCCTCCTTGCTCCTGGAAGCAGAAGTTTCCACTTCTGGGAGCGACGGAGGCTTCGTGGGCCAGATGAGTTGGTGTCGGAGGCCGGATCTGGCCCATGGGCTGTGTACAGCTTCCTCACCTTTCCTTATTGTAAATTATTGAAGTCTTGTTGGATGTAAGCCAATGTTTGTCATAGTCATGTTAGTACTGTTGCTTCAAATTGAAGGATTTTATGTAGGCATGTCAGAGCGTAATACCATGACCCCTCCTTGTGTGGGCAAAAATGGTGGACGGGCTGGGGTGGCGGCTCAAGTGACAGCATGGATCAGAGGCCTGGGGTTTTGTGTTTTCTTTTTTTACCAGGGAGGTGCCAGCAAGGGAAGGACCGAGAAGGATGTGTGAGGACTTCAAAGATCCGCAGCCAAATTAAACTGATTGCTTCGCTTTAATCTATGTGACTGGCACAAACCGTTGGGAGTACAGGATTGCAAAGATTTGGTTGCAAAGATTTGGTTGGGGGGGTAATGACAGGCTCTTCAATCCTCCTTCAGAGCATGCAGTTTATTTTGCAATGCACTTTCTATTTTTGATTTTGCAGCTGTTTGAAAAGAGTGTGGAAGATCCCACTTTACTTTTAGCAACGCCTTTTGTTGTTGAAAGGAGCAGTGTTGCAATAATAAGTCTCTTGCGGGCTGCCCGAACTTTCTGCATCTGCAGGCGTTTCTGTGGTCACGTTGCAGGCATGACTAGATGCTTGTTACCTTTCCTGCTGAAGTGGGACCTATTTATCTACATGCAATTTCTTGCTTTCAAACTGCTAAGCTGGCAGGAGCTGGGACAGACAAGCGGGTGCTCACTTTGTTGTGTAGCCCTCTGGTCTTGACCTGCTGATCTTCCATTCACAAGCTCAGCGTCTTAACCATTAAGACACCACAACCCTGACAGGGCTACTTAAATTGAGAATCAGCCTGCTGCACGGGGTGTTCACCCACTCTGGCACCACAATATGCTCTTTTTGGATAGTCCTTTGGATTTTGTTCAAGCAAGGCTCCTGTGCTAGGTGTGACTGAAGGGTGGGAAAGGCAGGGCTGTGTACAGCTTCCTCACCTTCTCTTATTGTAAATTATTGAACTCTTGTTGGATGTAAGCCAATGTTTGGCATAGTTATGTTAGTACTGTTGCTTCAAATTGAAGGATTTTATGTAGGCATCTTGTTTTTTTCAAGTAAATTCTAGTGGACTAAAATAAGATTGACTGGAGAACTATTATTTGTGACTGGAATAATCTTGCTGCAAGACCTTCTGGAATGTGGCCTTATAATATTCATTAATCCCACATGACCTGAGGAACGAGCTACCTATCAGCTTGGGAACAGCATTCCAGAGATAAAAGGGCATTCTAGAATCTCGGTGCTTTTTCTGTGGAGTACTGTATGGCTAACGAATGTATTTGATCATTCAGTCAAGTGATTAGTATACAAAAAGTAAAACTTGCTTTAATGTTAAACCTTCTCTTGAACAACTTTGCTTTAACCGTAATTCACAGTTGCATTTATGTGGATGTCATGCTGGTATTGCTCAGTATGTTGGGATGACCAGCAGTCTGGAGTTCGAATCCTGTCGTGCCTCCAGAGAAAAGGGCCAGCTGAGATCACCCAGAGAAAGTTTGGTTGATGGAATTACACCGCTTGCCACCCATATTTGGCGCTGTGAACACATTGCATAGTCCCAGGGCACCACCTGAAGGATGGGTTTTTAAATTTCTGAATAGTTTTGCCTAGGAAACCCTAAAAGGGTCATATATCACGGAATGGATTTGATGGCATATGATTATTTTAAAGGTTGCTTTAAATCAGAAGTGGGCAATTGATTCTCCAAATAGGTTTAGCCTGCAAAAGTCATCCGTCTTAGCCTAGATCAGGGGTGTCCAAACTTTTTGGGCCGTGGGCCGATCATGTGTTTCAGGAAGCTGGTCACTAAGGGCTGGGGGCCAGGTGCAGGCGCGTTTTACTTCCACTTCCAGGAGCGACGACAGTTTCGTCGGTCGGATGAATTGGCGTCGGGGGCCAGTTTGGGCACCACTGGCCTAGATAGTCGGTCGGATGAATTGGCGTTGGGGGCCAGTTTGGGCACCACTGGCCTAGATAGTCAGTTGTGAATAATTGTGGAAGTTGCAGTTAAAAAACAACCAACCAACCTTCTGGAGAGCAGCAGTTGTGCATTCAGTTGCTTACCTTTGCTTTAAAGTATATCCATCCAGTGTTAGAACTCTAGACTTGAAAATAGACTACATAATATTTTCAACTGCATACATCACAGAGATAAAACTACTAGGGAACAAGATTAACTGCCCCCACCCCAAATGGCAAGGAATCTCTTGGGAATGTAGGAATCATGGTCAAAGGCACTCGGGCCAAGACGAGTAATTTCTGGGTAGGCTTTTAAGGGCAATGGCCATATTAGGTGTTGGACAAAAACCCCCAACATGTATCTCAAAGATTAACAAGTTTGCATCATGAAAGGTTGTGCCAATTAGGACTGGTTAATCTTTCAAGTGCCAGTGTGGCTAGGTTATCCTACTATGGTAATAGAGTAGACCATGCTACCAGCGACTCAACTCCCAACATCAGGCGGTGATTAACTAACCTGACAACCCTGAGGACTAACGACCTTGGGTGGCCAAGTCCACTGGGAAGGGTGGTGGTCTCCAAGTGGATTAAATCCCACTTGAATTCATCTTGATGGGCTGATGAAGACTTTGTGTGCCAAAAAGGCACAGGACCAGAAAGTGACTCATGGTGGCACAAGTGTCATGCTGAGATGCAGAAGGCTAATGGAAGGCCACTGCTTTATATTCTCAGGACAATCTTCAGAGCTGTTCTCTATGATGATTGCCAATATTCAGAATCTGATATGGCACAAGAAGAAGTCTTACAGAAATCTTTCTGTTATTTTTCACAAGTGTCCTGTTTTGCCAAGGGAAAAAAGGAATATCATCTATTGATAATTCATGTGCATTAATACATTTGAGGTTTTGCTTCTTCTTTACAGTACTTTTTGACATGTAGAATAGGTAGGTTTCTAGAGCCTGTAGAAATTACCCTGCTGTTCCTGTACATCTCTGTACAGGAGATGTACAGGAGCATGTGGTTATCCTGTAGAGAATAGCAGTGTGCTGTTTAGAGTGCAGCTTTCCCTTACATGGATTATTTGTGTTTTAAAGACATTCATCAAACTCATTTGGGTGTGATGGATTCCTGCATTGAGTCTAGTCATCTATGCACACCTGCTAAAAAGGAGCCAAGCATTTTGCTCTCATTTGTAACTTACTTTCTTTTAGTGTATGAATTAGAAAAGGGATTCTCAACCTGTGGTCTATAGGCCAAATGTGGCCCACGGCACCATTGTATGTGCCCCCCCCCCACTGCCTCCACCACACCAGGAGATGCCATGGGGTGGAGGAAGGGAAAAATGGCCATCCCACCCCCAAAGTTGTCTGAGGGAGCGTGACCCGGCCCCCGGTTTTAAAAAGGTTGACAATTCCTGAATTAGAATAATGAGCTCTGTTGCTCCTGGTGAAAAAAAATAGGGATGTCCGATTGCATACGAGTCTGGTTTCTATGGTGGGTTCCCTTATAATATACAGCTAAGTAACATTTATTTGGAAGAGTCATTATGTAATTTTAAAACACTGATTTTCAACAGAAAAAAACATGTTAATACAGCATTCTGTATAATGAAATACAGTCACTCTCAGGCTAAGAAGAATAACAAAACAGCAGCCAGGAAAATGGACGATAACCACCGTAGCTGCATCAGACAACAAAAGTGTATCTAAATAAGCCTTTGCGCTGTGGGCCTGACCACGCCACCCAGACAGCTGAGCTGGCTGGTCACTGCCATGAATGCTGCCAGAAAACGCATCCATGGCTGTCATAAATTTATTTATTATTTATTTATTAAATTTAATACCCCGCCCCAATCGGGAGGACCCGACTCTGGGCGGCTTACATCCTGATAAAAACAGAAATAAAACCTAAACACTCAATATCAATAAAAGCGTCAAAATTAAAAAATCATCAGAAGTTAAAACAACACAGAACTACACACCAGTATTCCCACATTCCAACCCAGGGAGGCAGTCCTTATATAAGCCACTTGGTATGGGAACCCACATTCCCGGGTCCCCAAACCTGTCCTGCCAGCCAGGTTTTCACGCCCTTCCGGAAGGGTAAGAGCTCTGTCTGAAGGCGCAGTTCGGTGGGCAGGAGGTTCCAGAGGGTCGGGGCGGACACGGAGAAGGCTCTCCTCCTAGTACAGGCGAGGCGCGCCTCTCTCACCGAAGGAATAACAAGGGAGCCTCTCCGATCTGCCCTGCTGGGCCGGACAGATAAATGCATTTACGATAGCCACAGGCGGGTTTGCGCAGGCATGGGCACATTTATGGTTGTCAAACGCAACCACTTTTGGTGTGTTATCATTGTGGGCCACGTGAAATGGTGTCACAGGCTAGGTCTGGCCCAGCCTGTGGGCCATAGGTTGGCCATCCCTGTTTTTAGGTCTGCCTGAAAGCACTTCAATTTGCATAAAGTCAGGCCACTGGGCTCACTGATGAAAAAAATTGTCAAAAGGTTTTCTGAGCTGAGTCCTAGTTTTTTATATATTGGGGAAAAGTGGTCACTTAAATTTCTTTCTAGCCAGACTATAAAGTGTAAGCATGTATTACTGGAGTGACTAGAATTTTAATTTGAAATAACTATTTATTTTAAATTACCTTCTTCGTGATTTCTTTTCCTAAGCATATGCATTTATATCACAGTTATTGAACCTTTTGCCACTGAAAAACATATACACAATTTTATATTATAAAAGATCTTTCGCTGGTACTACTGATGACTTTATTTTTTACAGGTGGATCTCATGCGTACCTTTACATTCCGCAACTCCAAACAAACGTACACAGGGATCCCTATTATTGTAGCAAATATGGACACTGTGGGCACCTTTGAAATGGCACAAGTCATGACTAAAGTAAGTACCTTTTAGTACTTCTTCACCTGTAATAAAAGTTTTCTTTAATTAAGAAATAGCATTCGAAATGTAACCTGCTTACTCCGAGCTGTTCTTGTGTGTCACGTACACTAACCTGGAGTAAAAGGATTCTAGATTCCAGTCTTACAACTTGAGTACTAGTCAAAAACATGAAAGCATGATCTGGTTGATTAGTCGTATTAACTTAATCAGTTTTAAATACAGTAAAACCTCGTATAACGCTAAAACTTGGTTCCACAAGTCTTGGTGTTATCCGATTTTTAGTGTTATCCGATGCATGTTAAAATCCAATGGGATGTATCGGATAACGTTAAAGCTCCATAGAGATACATTGTAACCGCACAGGCTTTAGCGGTTGTTATCCAATGCATCCCATAGGACCTTAACGTTATTCGATCCAATTCTCCTCCCTACATTACTTAACGTTATGCGATTTTAGCGTTATCTGAGGTAAACGTTATCCAAGGTATTACTGTACCTCTGATTTTTATAAGTACAGTACTGTACTTCTTAAAGTGCAGTGGATGTTTGCAGGCAGGCCTAGGCTTTTGGTTTTTGTCCTTCTGTCAGACAGGAATGTCTTTCTCCCAGCATGTTCCAGGACCAGTTGGAGCTTAGCCTCCAGGGTTGTAGTAGAGCTGTAGTGTTACAGTGGTTAAACTGCTGTACTGCAGCCAAAACGTTGTGAGTTTGATCCTAACATGGATCAAGGTTGACTCAGCCTCCCATCCTTCTGAGGTTGGTAAAATAAGTACCCAGCATGTTGGGGACAAAATGCTAATTTATCTTGTGAATTGCCCAGAGAGTGTAGAGCCAGGCTTCACAGGGTTGAAGCTTTGGGTCTTACTGACTAGTAGGTACTATGACATCATCTGCTGCCCCCACCACCAGGTTTTCTTCTTCCTTCTAAGTTTATCTGTAATCTTCTTGGTAGCTGGGAGAGTCAATGGATTTTTTTGCAAGGTATCTCTGTAGCAGTGCAAAGTATTTGAAGGTGACATTGTCTTGAATAGGCCACCAAGAGCCATTCACTTTGGAAAATACTAACACCTGAATGGCTCATATTCTCCAGTATTTGAGAATACAGTAGAACCCCGCATAATGAAAAAATTCCATTCCACGGATCTCTTCGTTATGCGGTTTTTTCACTATGAGGTTCCCTATGGGAGATGCCACACATAGGGAGGGAGGGGGAGTTTGTTAACCGGGGTTCCCATTAAGCGGGTATACCTCGGTTACAAAAAATTTTTTCGTTATGTGGAATATCACCATTGGATAATGAACACTTCATTGCACAATTTTTTCGTTATACGATGCACCACTGTAGTTTCATTGTGGGTCCTGTTTGGAAGTAAATGCCAGTGAAAATACTGACTTTTATAAGTAATGTCTGTAGTCCAGCAATATGGGATACATGCAGCAATATTGCTAGAGATGTTCAAGATTCATGTTTTTGGACAATAGCTTGTTCAAGTGGTTTCTGGGTGAACTGTTCAAATGTTGAGGTGTTGCTTTGTGAACTGATGAACAAGAAACAGATGTTAAACATCCATTTTAATGTTCAAATGCCCTCTCTATTGCTGCTTCTTAAATTTGCAACAGAAGAAATGTAGATATGGATTTCTGTTTTTTTCATGCAGAGCTTGGAAAGCCATTTTTAAGAAGGATAAATCTAATAAAATTAAGGAAGCCATCAATAACTGAATAGTGATTTGAAATCTAAATAATTACTCTATTGTACTGTGGCCAGGGATTCCTTCCTTCTCGCTTTTGATATCCTGCTTCCTCAAGATTTACAATAATACAGTAAAACCTCGGATAACGTTAAAACCTGGTTCCACAAGTCTTGGTGTTATCCGATTTTTAGTGTTATCCGATGCATGTTAAAATCCTATGGGATCCATAGAGATACATTGTAACCACACAGGCTTTAGCGGTTGTTATCCGATGCATCCCATAGGATCTTAATGTTATCCGATGCAATTCTCCCCCCCAGATTGCTTAATGTTATGCGATTTTAGTGTTATCCGATACTAATGTTATCCGAGGTATTACTGTATTATATATACCGATATGTTTGTTTTTCTAGTATGCAATGTTCACTGCAATACACAAGCACTACTCTCTGGAACAGTGGAAGCTGTTTTCAAGCAACTACCCAGAATGCCTAGAGGTACTATTTTAATGTATTTAATTATTAAGTAATTACTGCTTTTTAAGTGTTTTTTTTTGAGTCTGCTATGGGGAGAGGATCTCAGACACTCATAAAAGAAAAAGAAAAACCCAAGGCTTCAAGAAAGTGTTTTGTAAGGAGGAAAATATTTTTTAAAACAAGTGTGTAAAGTGGTTTCTCTTTCACTAAACATTGCAATCTTGTGGTGAATATAGAACAGATTAAAACTAAGAATTATTTTTCTTTGTTAGGAATATAGAAATAGCTAAAATATAACACCAAGTTTTATTTAAGCAGAAGTTAAATTCATAAGTGATGAGTTGTGTAATATTCAAATGAATGTTGAACCTAAAATATATGTCTATGGGGCAGGAAATAGCAAAATTTGCATCTTCAGAAATAATCCAGCCATCTTTTAAATTGACGGAGTAGCAAGCATTTTTTAAGAATAGCTGGGAATGGAGTAGAGAAGAGAAACATTTGTTTTTTAATCATCTGGCAATGTTGGCTATAGGATTCTTGGAACTGAAGCTGCAAAAATGAAAGCAAAACATGAAATATTATTCTGAGTTGTTTTCGTGAATATTATATCTGGTTTTATTCTAATCCCAAGTCCCTGTGAATCCACATGGATGAGTTTACTGTACGTGCATGGATGGGTTTACTGTATGTCATTGGTGCCCAAATTAAGGCTTGGGGGCCAGGTGCGGCCCCCGACGCCAATTCATCCGGCCCGCGAAGCCCTCGTCACTCCTGGAAGCAGATGGGCACATTTTACTTCTGCTTCCAGGAGCGACGAGGGCTTCGTGGGCCGGATGAATTGGCACAGGGGCAACACCTGGCCCCCGGCCCTCAGTGACCAGCTCCCTGAACCACATGATCGTCCCACAGCCCAAAAAGTTTGGGCACCCCGTTCTACGTGCAGTAAACTCATTTGTGTGGATTCACAGGGACTTGGGCTTCTGGGAATTGAAGTTCAAGAACAGCCAGAATGCCAAGGTTTGCCATCACTGGCCTATGGTCATGTACCATAAAGACTGATGACCTGATTTCCATAAAAGCTGTTGATTATTCATGTTTTGCATTCCAGCATGTAGCCGTGAGCTCAGGCAGTGGAGTGGGTGACTTAGAGAAGATGACAAATATCATCGAGGCCATTCCACTTATCAAGTACATATGTCTGGATGTAGCTAATGGTTATTCAGAACATTTTGTGGAGTTTGTGAAAGCTGTTCGTGACAAATTCCCAGCGCATACTATCATGGTAAGTATGAGAAAGAATGTGAAACCTTGTTGGTTCCCACAAATCCTTTTTTTAAATTCAAGAGTCGGAAGTCAGTAACTGTGGCAGGAGAAATGATTGCAGAAGAGACATACATTAAATTGAACATGTTTGCCAATTTTGCTTCCTCTAATATTTGATTCTTTTTTTTAAAAAAATCACATTATTTCCTGTTTACGCTTTATCTACTCTATTACCACAGCTAAGATATCAATTTACACAGGGATTTATGTCTGCATATCTGCCCTATTGCCAACCCAACACACTTTGTGAGTTCTTTCCCCTTTCTGTCTTGATGCTTTTGCCTGTGTTTCAGGCAGGTAACGTAGTGACAGGAGAGATGGTAGAAGAACTTCTTCTGTCAGGAGCAGATATTGTCAAAGTGGGGATTGGCCCAGGTAAGCTGTCACATACTCTTTCTGAGTTTTATCGCATGTGTGCTGTGTTTCTATTAGAAGTTATATCTTGTACACTCATAACATATAAGGTTGGCAGTGTTGTGAAGCTCAGGCAAAAATAAATAAGTAGCATAATAGGCTGTGACATCACTGCTTTCTAATATTGTATTCTATAACCAGAACGTTCTCTTTCCCAGAATACAGAGCATTCTGTACTGTGTGATGCTAAAGTCAGTGAGGGCTGAGAAAGATATGGGTAGAAAAGATTATGCCATCCCAGCCATCTCTCGACAGAGTTCAGACATTGCTATAGATCAGTGATGGTGAACCTATGGCACGTGAGGGGAGGGGACCAGACGCCCCACATACATACCTCCTATACTTCCAATTGTGTGTGCGTGTGTGCAAGTGGCCGAGGAGGCGGTGGCGTGAGGGCAGGCACCACTCAAGGCATGCCGGTGACGTCACATGGGTCTGTCGCCTCCTCTGGAACTTAAGTCTCTAAAAGGTTTGCCGTCACTGCTTATAAAGGGGTTACGGGGGCTCAGTGGTTAAGAAGCTTGCCTTGTTAGCTGGAAGGCTGGCAAGTCGGCAGTTCAAGACCCAGGTACTCCATGGCGGATTGAGCTCCCATCTCTGTTCTAGCTCTTGGGGACATGAAAGGAGCCTCATTTGGGCATCCCCTGAACGGAGTTTCTTCTGCAAAAATCCTTTCAACCTAGAATAACTTCTGACATGCAGTTACCATTACTGCTTAGAGATCCTATATGTAATTCATGAATCAGCATCAAAACCTCTTTCTATTTTCTTGTTTTTAGCCTGTTTCATTGTGTACATGTTAGAAAGTCTGTCCCAAGCTACAGGAACCTGAATCCCTTTTGCTGAACAGGAAAAGTCTGTAGCTGTACTAATTCCGAAAGCCCTCAAACAAGCCTGAATAGTTTTGATTGAGTTAGGCTTAGTGTTTCCAACTTCTTAACCCTAATTAAGAGACCAAATATAGGTTGGAGGTTTGTCTGCTTTGTTCACTCTCCTTGTCCATCCTGTCTTGTATAGGAATTCCTTACTATTTTTCCATTTCTGTCTCCTGCTAATTTTGTCCATGGCTTCAAATGCTGATGAGGGAGGGAGTCTGCAGGCTAATTTATGAGGCAGTGCAAAACACAATCAAAATATTCCCATGCTATTCTAGCTATCAAGTTAAATTTAGGTTGCGGCCAGACTTTATCTTTGGTCTGATGCTCTTTGTCATTCTTTCCATCTCATTGTACAGTATAATGGTCCATAAACTAAATAGGTAGAGAGGATTCTTATGAAATTTGTGGATATCATCAAATAGGGAAGAGAGGACAGAAATAAAATTCAAAAGGAATGCCATTAAGTAGGCCAGGGGTGCCAAAACTATGGCTTGGGGGCCAGATCTGGCCCCCAGGCCATAGTGAACAGCTCCCTGAACCATGTGACCAGCCTGAAGCCCAAAAAGTTTGGGCACCCCTGAAATAGGCTGAAATGAAATGAATTTAACAGACAACTTCAGATTTTTGCTTTTAAACAAAACATGAAATGAACTCAAATTCACAAAGATGGTAAAGGTCTCCCTTGCTCGAAAGCCAGTCATATCCGATTCTAGGGTGCAGTGCTCATCTCCGTTTACAGGCAAACAGTCAACGTTGTCTGTGTCTGCAGATATTTCTGTGGTCATGTGGCAGGCATGACTAGACCCTGGAGCGCTCAGAGCACTGTTACCTTTCCTACCAAAGCAGTACCTATTTATCTACCTGCAGTTTCTTGCTTTTGAACTGCTATGTTGGCAGGAACTGGGTCGAGATGATTGGAGCTCACTCAAGTCGTGCAGGATAGAAGATAACAGTCACCTGGAAAATGATGCATGCCAGAACGTGGCTTAGCTTATGAAATGTCATTCTTCACATGCCCAAGTTCTTTTCATTTAATTTTTGTTGCCTAGGATCTGTGTGCACCACACGGATAAAGACTGGTGTGGGTTATCCACAGCTGAGTGCAGTGATTGAATGTGCAGATTCTGCCCATGGACTGAATGGGCACATTATCTCAGTAAGTGGTATCTATGTTACATTTCATATATCATAAAAGCACGTAGAATAAAAAGTTATGACAAGAAGAGCTCAAGAAGAGTCTTCCTGTAGCCATTCCTAAACTTTGATGGCAATTCAAAAGAAGTACAAGAGATTTTCAAAAGTCTCTGAATCAAAAGCTTGCAATGAGCTTCAGATATCAGGAGTAGCCTGGAAAGAGCAGCAGTAAAGCGGGATAACCTCCAGCCGTTCAGGTGTTTTTGCCTGTATCTCCTCTCAATGCTCAGCCAAGGCTCACCAACTGTGGAAGTACAAAAGGTTTGGAGGCACCGAAAAGAGAGGAAGCTGTCATAGATCTTGGAATGCTGATATTCTGTAGATCTTCCCCATATTATCATCATCAATAGAAGAGTTAGGCCCATATAGGTCACCCTTGCTTGAAAGCCAGTCATATCTGACTCTAGGGTTCGGTGCTCATTTCTGTTTACCGCTAAAGAGCCAGCACAGTCTGCATCTGCAGACATTTCCGTGGACATGTGGCAGGCAATCCAGACACTGGAGTGCACAGAACGCTGTTTACCTTCCCACTGAAGTGGCACCTATTTATCTATTTGTAATTTCTTGCTTTCGAACTGCTGGGTTGGCAGGAGCTGGGACAGAGATGGGAGTTCATTCCGTTGTGCAGTATTCGGGTCTCGAACTGCTGACCTGCCGACCTTCCAGTCATCAAGTTTAAACGTGGTTTCTTCCCGCTGCCTCTTTTCTGCAGGATGGAGGGTGCAGCTGTCCAGGAGATGTTGCCAAAGCGTTTGGTGAGTACAGTGTTGTGCTGCTCAAGGAGTTCAAAGAGCATCACAGTCAGTTTTACATGATCAACAGTTACAAACAGTGGATTATTATTATTTCAACAAATTAATTATCGTATGTCAGATGGTGAGAGCAAACTATACATTAAGTTCATGTGAACCACTAAGTTTTATTTGTAATATTTAGAACAGGCTTTCCCAAACTTTTCAGGCCGTGAGCTGGTCATGTGGTTCAGGGAACTGGTCACTATGGCCCAGGGGACGGATGCGACCCCAATGCCAATTCATCCAGCCTGCATAGCCCTCGTTGCTCCCATACGGACCCATTTCATTTCGGCTTTCAGGAGCAATGAGGGCTTCCTGGGCTGGATGAATTGGCATTGGGGGCTGCTTCTGGCCCCCAGGCCGTAGTTTGGGCACCCCTGATTTAGAGGCTAAATGTCAATGCCCTTGAAGGGATCGGGGGCCACATCAAATGGCACCGTGGGTACCCCTGGTTTAAGCAGAGAAAATGGCAGCCCAAAATCTATTTTATCCTGTTGCAAAACACAGGTGCCTTTTACTTCTGCTTCTGGTGGGAGGAACCACATGACCTGCCTGCTGAACCCGCTGGACCACGTGACTGGCCTGTTGCCTGAAATGTTTGGGCACGTGTGCCATAAATGACCCGCGGCTGTCATAAACACATTTACAACAGCCGCAGGTGCATTTACGGCAGTGTTTTGCATATGTGCAGGCCTGCTTTACTTCTGCTTCCAGTGGGAAAAACCACATGACCGACCCGCTCAACCATGTGACTGCCCCACAGCCCAAAATGTTTGGGCACTCCTGGTTTAAATGATAGCTACCCATCTTCCTTTGACAGAACTCTAGTGTAACAAGACTATTACGTCTTTCTTTAAGGTACCCTTTATGAGGGTCCCATGGAAAGCTGCCCTGTGAGGTGGGAAGCATTGTTGGTCTCTCAGTTCAGCCACCACCCGCCCGCATCACTCTCTTCCTTTGGGCCATCTGAAAGTTGTGTGTTTGCATTCAGACATATTCCAACAACGCTATTCTATGAGAAAGAAGTGTGGGCCATGAAGCTGGGGCCATAAGTGAGCTGCTCCTGTCTTCATGCTTTTCCCATGAGACAGAAGTTCAACTTAACCCTTGCTGTTATTGGGGAGTCTAGAATGAATCAGAACCATATATACTGCTATGATAATTTGACCTTTTTGTCAGTGCTGCACACTCATTCCTGTGACCTTCCTCTCTCTCTCCTACAGGAGCTGGGGCTGATTTTGTGATGCTTGGGGGCATGTTTGCAGGGCACGATCAGTGCGCTGGGGAAATCATAGAAAAAAACGGCAAGAAGATGAAGCTGTTCTATGGAATGAGCTCTGACACAGCTATGAAGAAGCATGCAGGTGGCGTTGCAGAATACAGGTATCAGCAGTGCTCACTCTTTGGAACCCAAGTCCGTTCTCCTCCTTCAAAGCTCTCTCTCTTGACTGCTCTTACTGGCAGGAAGAGGCATATATTTATGTCCATTGATTTCTTCAGGTTTAATTCCAATTTACAGTAATATCTCTGATAATGTTTACCTCAGATAACGCTAAAATCGCATAACGTTAAGTAATCTGGGGAGGAGAATTGGATCGAATAACGTTAAGGTCCTATGGGATGGATCTGATAACAACTGCTAAAGCCTGTGCAGTTACAATGTATCTCTATGGAGCTTTAACGTTATCCGATCCATCCCATAGGATTTTAACATGCATCGGATAACACTAAAAATTGGGTAACACCAAGACTTGTGGAACCAAGTCTTAGCGTTGTCCGAGATATTACTGTATACTTATGTCCATTGATTTCTTCAGGTTTAATTCCAATTTACTTTGTGTAGGAAAGTGGCCTCTGACTTGCAGCCTTCTCACAGGTCAAGAGTGTTTACCAGTTTAAGCCAGATTGCCTTGGAAAATCAAATCCTATACATGGTTCATTTATCTTTCGAGTGATATTAATTATTGTGAAGATACATTACTGTATCTGCCTTTGCCTAGAGGCTATTGTAGGGTTGCCATACATCCCGGAAAACCAGGATTGTCCCAGATTCAAGGTAGGAAAAAATGTCCCGACCAGTTCAATAAAAATCATGTTAAAGTCCCAGATGTTTAAAACGTACTGATTGTGAATTATAACACACCATTAAAATGAATTCAAACTCTCGCCAACAAACGAGTGATTTCCTGCCACATTGGAGTATACCTGGAGACAAATCTTAACATCCTCGCCTCGCACTAGTGCCCAGTAAATGTGACCAGTGTGTTTCCTGGAACTGAGGACGGTAAGAGTTGGCCACAACATGACTTTTCAGTACAACAGATCATCTCACAGTAAGAATTAACTTTTGTAATTAAATTCATTTATGCATTGATACATTTAATGTGAAAGTGTTTTATAGCTGTCATCATGTTTGTTTTTGAAAAAGGCTATTTTGTAGATAGCCCATTTTTGTCAAGTATACTTCTGTCCCAGTTTTGTGGGAGAGAACTATGGCAACCCTAGGCCTTTCATATACAGTAATACCTCGGATAACGCTAAGACTTGGTTCCACAAGTCTTGGTGTTATCCGATTTTTAGTGTTATCCGATCCATGTTAAAATCCTATGGGATGGATTGGATAACGTTAAAGCTCCATAGAGATACATTGTAGCCGCACAGGCTTTAGCGGTTGTTATCCGAACCATCCCATAGGACCTTAACGTTATTCGACCCAATTCTCCTCCCCAGATTACTTAACGTTATGTGATTTTAGCGTTATCCGAGGTAAACGTTATCCGAGATATTACTGTACTCTAGCAGTGGGAATAATAACTCAACCTGGAGGTGTCAAGCCAATTACATTCAGCTTATCAGAAAAGAAAAACAAAAAATAAAAACACTGCAGCACTTTAAAGACTAACTGCTATATTTTTACTGTGAGCTTTCATGGATCAAGTCCACCTCTTCAGACCAGGAGTAAAGTTTCAGGCATTTTTATTTTATCATTTTATGTTTTTGTTTTGTTTTCTGATATGCCTGAACCACAGACTAACATGGCTACTATGTCGAAAAATACATTCAGTTTGTTAGGCACATTGCAGAGGTGCTCAGACATAGTAAAACAGCTGTGGGGAAATTTGAGTTATTTATCTATTCCGATTTATATAGCCGCCCAACTCGAAACGACTCTGGGCAGCACACAACATTAAAATCAACATCATCTAAAAATGCATAAAAAACCCAATTAAGAAATACTACGAGAATTACTCCAAACAGCTAAAAGAACAAGGGAGCGATATTACTATATCAGCCAGCAGGTGGGGGTCACATCACTGGTGCCCCACATCTGCTTTGCTAGCCAGTTATTTTAGTTCTTTCCTAAAGGGCAGCAACTTTACAAGTTACATAGTGACAGCTCAGAAAAGCAGTTGTAAAAAGCTGTGTTATCTTTATTTCCCCTTTAAACTGCATCCTCCCACCCGCAGAAAATACAGGACACTTGTAAACACAATAAGCAGATTTCCAGGTTGATCAGGGTAGATGGTTTTTCAACTTGGAAGAGAAACCAGACTAAGTCAGAAGGGGGCGTGCACTGCTGAAAAGGACTACCTTCCTTGCCTGTTGTCGACGTAGTGGTTGTGGATGAGGAATGGGGCGAGTAGTGAGGAAACTGTTCTTTAAAATGCTGGTGCTGGAAATACGACAGTGCAAATCTATCCCTCTTACTCTCCAGAGCGTCAGAGGGCAAAACAGTGGAAGTGCCTTACAAAGGGGATGTGCAAGACACCATCCGTGATATCCTGGGGGGACTGCGATCGACCTGCACTTATGTGGGAGCTGCTAAACTCAAAGAGCTTAGCCGAAGGACAACCTTTATCCGGGTAACTCAGCAGCAAAGCTACGCCTTTTCTTAGCTCAAGAAGAAGATGGGAGCCCAAAATCTGTGAAATACGCTGGCTTTTCTCCCTCGTGTTTATTTTTAGCAGTGTCGTTTCCTGTCAAGATACACAAGGCGGCAAAAGAAAGCAAGTTGATTGATTGCCACCCGTGGGGTTAAACCCCAGAAGAAGCCATAGAAAGCAGTCATCTCCATGATAAAAAAATATTGGTTCAAAATATATCTTCTAGTTTTGCCTGTCTAAAAGAAATCTAGTTTGATCTTTTGATACTAGAGCATGAAAGTCTCCCAAATCTCTACAATTGTATATTCACCTACTGGAACAGTTCTTCTTACCAAGTAGGCAAATCCATCCAGGCTTTGGGGGTTCAAATTGCGAGTTGGTGCTGGTTTTGTGGCATGGTCTGGAAGTCAGAAGAATGAGAGGGCACCTTCCAAACCTAGAGAAGGTTCAGCACAGGGCCCCGATTCCAGCATGCTACACTTGGGACTTACTCTTCTAGAAATAAAAGATACTTTATTTTCACTGCGACGTGAAGTGCTGGATTTTTTTTTAAAAATGTGTGCTGATTATGTTAATGTTCTTAACCTTTACGATTAAACAGTTGCATTCACTTTATTGCAATGCTTCGCTGAGGAAGACATTCAATTCCCTTTGAATAGGTTTTTAAAGATAAATAGCGTCCTGCTATTTATTTATACAGTAATGCCTCATATAACATTAGTATCGAATAACACTAAAATCGCATAACATTAAGGAATCTGGGGGGAAGAATTGCATCAGATAACATTAAGATCCTATGGGATGCTTCAGATAACAACCGCTAAAGCCTGTGTGGTTACAATGTATCTCTATGGATCCCATAGGATTTTAACATGCATCAGATAACACTAAAAATCATATAACACCAAGACTTGTGGAACCAGGTTTTAGTGTTATATGAGGTTTTACTGTATTGCAAATCCCTATGGATAGCCATCCCAGCCGACTGCTTTCCACATGCTGTATTTTGGTCTGCAGCTTCCATTCGCCCTAAGAAATGTGCCACTGGGCCAGTGATCTTAGAAGTGGGAGACCAAAGCAGCAAACGTGTCATGTTTTTTGGATGGAGAAAAGGAAGAGAACTTCGATGTGCAATAGTCCAGCAATTCATTATGAGAAGTATTACCATAACAGACCGCAGTGCATAAAAGCCAGTTTGTATCATCTGTTGGTCATGTGTTGCTTTGAGGGGGACCCCTTGCATGAGGTGGGTGTATTTCTCCTTTCCCTTCTGCAGTAGAGATGAATGGTTTGCCTTCTCTAACACTGGTATCCTTAATGTGGAAATTAAGTCCTATCCTCACTGTTTCCCTCCAGGTCAACTGCTTCACTTTCATACATGGAAGCGAGTGGCTGAATTATTATGTGTAGGGAAAAACACTGAAGAGTTTGCACTTAGGAAACATTCGGGCCAAGTGTGTTTGCTTGCTGCCCTTCCTCCACTTTGGGCACAATCTTCAGCAGAAAAAAAAAGTTGGTTTACTTTCACTGCTGCCCTCATCCTAATCTTATCATAAATAAAGCTTTTTTTTAAGGTGGGGTGGGTCTTGTGTTTAATTTGCTTTTCTTTCATGTCCCAATCAAAACCTGAACTGCCAAAATGAAGCCACTTTCTTGGCTTTGTTGTTGGCCAAACTAAAGTCCTCAGCGGTGCACGTTTCTGGCACTAATTGGCAGACCAGTAAATGAGCCAGATCTGTATCCACATTCACAGCACATGTTGTTGTCTGCCAGCTGCCCCTACTTGAGCATGTTGGTCTAACATTCAGGCACTCCAATTCTCAGCCTATTCAGTCCTCTCAAGTGACGAGGTTCAGTTCCTCAGCCATATCCTTCTTTAGTGTTGTTCTTTATCTATTGAGCTCCTTCCTCCATCTTCTAATTTAGTTTCGCTCTTGCATACCCTCAAGAGTGTTCTTACCATAAAGCACTTCCTGGATTTGAACCGGTAGACTTGAGGCTCATTATCTGTTCAGAGGATACCAAGGGTCATTCTCTTGGCTTAGTTCTCTCAGTGTCCACTGCTACTCCTCATCTTAGGTGGAGTGATACCAACAAGAGGTTATATTTTCTCAACTGGTGTAGGTTTGAGGCATCCTGTCACAATAAATTTGCTTTGATTAGCCATGAATTACTGTACAGTAATACCTCGGATACCAAGTCTTAGCATTATCCGAGGAATTACTGTATTTCTTAATGGTTTTATTCTTCCTGCTCTTTCAGTGATTCACTTCTTGCCTCAGCTAGTGACTACTTGAACTTTTCCTGCCTCCTTGCATGGCTACTACATGAGTCATTTGTCCAACAGAGAATCATAGAGTTGTAAATCTCTATTGCTGTTGCTGCTGGATTTCTTCCCTGTGGTCTTCCAGAATAAGTGCATGTTTGGTGAATTTTAAAACCCCATTAAGCAGACCACAAGGGCTGAGGAGACTCTTTGAAAGAACTGTTGAGGTATTTTCTGGTTCCCATTATGATTTTACATTTGCCTTAGAACCTGCCCTATGACTGTCCTCTTTAAACCTCACCCAAGTGGAAGTGCGGCCCTTAGGATGCCAGCCTATTGGAAACTGGGCCTCAGAAGTCATTCACCTCAGCAACTGATGGAGGATTTGCAAAGGTGGGGCAAATGACAGAATTTCTGCCCTATTACCTGCCTCTTAAAGAATGTGACCTTGCCTTGCCTCTCTTTTGTCAAGGCATCTGAGTATATCTGAGCTCCATAGAAATGAATGGTTACGATTGCATCATATTGTATGCCTTTGGAACTCTAGATTCGAGCATTGCCGCTGCTACAATAAACAGTCTAGCAGGAACTGAGTGACGCATCATAATCCTCTATGTCCTTTGCTCATTTCCAGCGTATCCTTCGTTTTATGAAACCAGTCTTCAGCGAACAATTAGGTTGTAACAACTGGCACCACGTACAACTGGGTAACATGTTGCAATGTAATAACTCACTGCATCTCTTTAAAATGATTTTAAGAATGGATGTACAGTAATACCTCAGATAACATTAGTATCGAATAACACTAAAATCGCATAACATTAAGCAATCTGGGGGGAAGAATTGCATCGGATAACATTAAGATCCTATGGGATGCATCAGATAACAACCGCTGAAGCCTGTGTGGTTACAATGTATCTCTATGGATCCCATAGGATTTTAACATGCATCGGATAACACTAAAAATCGGATAACACCAAGACTTGTGGAACCAGGTTTTAGTGTTATCTGAGGTTTTACTGTGTATGAAATGGAACAAACTAAACAAGAATAATAAATACAGTCGCACTTTGTGTGGATAGTAAAGGCAAAGGTTTCCCTTGCTCAAAAGCCAGTCGTATCCGACTCTAGGGTTCAGTGCTCATCTCTGTCTCAAAGCCGAAGAGCCAGTGCTGTCTACTTCTGCAGACCTTTCCGTGGTCATGTGGGAGGCATGACTAGACACCGGAGCGTTGTGTACGTTCCCACCTAAGTGGTCCCTATTTATCTACTCGCAATTTCTTGCTTTTAAACTGCTAGGTTGGCAGGAGCTAGGACAAAGACAGGATCTCATTCCGTCCTGGAATCAAACTGCCAACCTTCCAGTCAGCGTCTTAGCAGAACAAAAACGTTAACTTCTCTCTCTTGCTCCGAGTCGTAGCATGGCATAAGTGAACTGTGATGGACTTACCTCACAATTTTGCACTGAGTAGATCATACTTCCAGCATGTAGATCAACTTCTGTATGTGTTTTATTGAAATAACACAAATATGTTTCATAAAAGCAAACACACACACACACCGTCAACAAAACCTGTCATCAACTTTTCCTTGGGTCACACACAACAAAGAACACTGATCTGCAATTGGCACTGTTATTTTATTAGTACGAGTATACTGAAACAATAAACTTGTACTGGTATACAGACAATTTCTTTAAAACAATTTTGTTCAAATTTTGAATCAAACATTGTTTTATTATAATAATGAAATCATTTCTACCTAGAAAACCTGCAAGCACCATCAAAGAAAGGGACCATAAAATTCAATAAACAGACGCGAGTGTATCCTACAAATAGACACACCACGATTAGAAAATAGAATATGAATTCTTCCATTTTTTTATATTTGTTTTAAAAAAGCTAGTGCAAGTACAATATTTTACACTGGAATTACAGAGAGTATGCACGCATATGGAAAAAGTTCTCTTGTCACAATAAAAGCTCTTACCTATGCACTTAAAATTTTCTCCTCTTTTCTATAAGGTGCAAAACATTCCCTCCCTATTTCTCCTTTGTACTGGCCATGTCAGCCCAATATGACCTCAGCGTAAAGCTATGATACTCCTTTTTCCTAGGCCAACAGTAGGCAGGACACGGGAAGTGTAATTTTCAATAGCCCCAAACGAACCATTTTCTGATTTGGGAGATTTCTTTCCTCCAGAACAGGTTGAATGTTCAAAATATTGACAACATTGCTATAAAAACTATCTCCTGAAAGTCACCTATTTAAATGCAAAAGACAGAAGAATATTTTGTGACATATTATTTCAAAACTAAAAATATAAATTTTTAGTACTAGTTGATGGGCAGACCTATATTAAAAGAGTGATAACCTTGAGAGGCAGTAATTCTGAGGTACAAAATAGAAAGCATGAGGACAGTTAATGCAGGAAAGTTAATGCAGGCATTTATCGTCCAGGTGCACAATACTATTTTAAAGCTTTTCAAATACTGAAGGACTGCTTTCTGGAATTAAATCTACGCAGACACGACACTTTGGAAGTGAATACAAATGAAACATTACTAATATAAAAATTGAGTGTATAACTAGATCAACCAATTTAAATGTCTTTTTTTTAATCAACAACCTTAAAAGCTCATTATCTATTATAATTATATTATCCATCTGGGCAATAAATAACCATGGTCTGTATTTAACTTTTGGATTTGGATTTATGGAAATTTAATGGCAGCCATTTTCAAATTTAATTGTCCTGGGAGGAGGGTTGTTCCTTAGCATTGTAAGTCACAAACAGAGTAGGCCCATTTGAATCAATGCAAATTATGAAGGAGTTGATTCACCAAATCCCCTCTTAATTCAGTGTGTCTACTCTAATGTGACTTATGCTATGGAAAAGGATTTCAGCTAAAAAGATATTAACTTCAAAAGGAGTTACATGCATTTATTATTTCTCTTATGTGCATCTAGAGCGGGTGTGGGGGGGCAAACTTTTTGGGCCATGGGCCGATCATGTGGTTCAGGGAGCTGGTCACTAAGACCCGGGGGACAGGTGTGGCCCCAATGCCAATTCATCTGGCCCGCGAAGCCCTCGTCACTCGTGGAAGCGGAATTAAAACGCGCCCGTATGGGCGCGTTTTACTTCCGCTTCCAGGAGCAACAAGGGCTTCGTGGGCCGGATGAATTGGTGTCGGGGGCCGCACCCGGCCCCTAGTTTGGGCGCCACTGATCTAGAGTTCAGGCAGGGAATGTCTCCTCTGGATGCTGGAGTGCAATCCCCATCTGGACTAGCCATCATAGTCAATCATGGGAGTAATAACATCGGGGGGGGGGGGGATTCATACCTTTACCATTCTCAATCTAAAGACTTCTAATTTGAGAAGAACTCCCTTGGTGTCCAGCTCTTCTGCTGCTATAAATTGGTTGGCTACTACTTCTTGGGATGGTGCTTTATAATGAAATAGTATTCACAATTTACTGCTAACAGACAGTCCTATGTTTTGAGATATTCAGAGCTCAATTTCACCAATCAAAATGAACTAAACTTTCACTGGCTCTGCAGTGCACAAAGACCCAGGTTAACACGTGCTTTGGTGACCCAAGTGGCATGTTTGAACGTGGCAAATGCCCCCACCTCAATCCCTGCATTGTCACTTCTCCCAGGACTCAAAGGAGACTAACTTGCAGAGTCTGCAACATTCAACAATTCTATTGCAAATGATACCTCCAATGGCTGCCTATTGTATGGCCAAGAAAAAGGGAATCAAGAGCTTTAATCAAGCAAAAGAAAATGAACAAACAAAAGCAACCTCAGATTATGCCCCTGGTTAATTCTCAATGGAAGACTTGAGTCCTTTCCCACGACAATGAGAAAAGCCACAGAGTTCTTACAATAGCTATTGTAGAAACATTTACTCAATGGCCAAATGCACTTTGTTTTATTGTAGAGAGGCCATCTTTCTGCACCTGAACAGGTATTTCAATACAGAATTACATGCCTTTCATATTAAATGTGAAACCTGGATTATTACTATAGATAATAAGGGAGGAGAGAAGGATTCTGGCAACTTTTCAGCCAGAGTCTCTCACTTTATAGCAGAGATTCTCAACCTTGGGTCTCCATATGTTCTTGGATTACATCTCCCTAAAATCTTGACCACCACAGTCAATGGGGAAGGTTTTTTAGTCCAAAAACATCTGGGGAACCAAGGATGACAACCACTACATTAAAGGTTTTCTGGATATTTGGAACTCCTTCCTCAAAATATTTGTATTCCTAACTTCCCTTATTTTTGGTGTGCCAATAAATACTCATTTCCTAATCAAACGAAAAGTCATCCAAACTCTGCACGACTGCTAGAATAACTAAATTATGCATTTAACATTTTCAGGAATAAAAAGAAATAAGAGTGGAGAGGGAGGCGAGATTACATGAGATAATATGCTGTTTCTCCTTTACAGAGAGCAAACAAATCCCTTGGAATAAAAACTTCTTGTTCACTACTGAATTCTTTGGGTTGTTCTTTTTGTGTTACTTTTAAAAAAACAAAGTGCAGAAATGGTGGATCGTCATCTCTAGAAGGAGCAAAGACATCCCAATCAAAGCTTTAATTAAACAGGACAGTAGTAGTATAATGGTGAATCATTCTCCCCTCCCCCAACATTTGTCTTTTAAAAACCTGTTATTTAGCTATTCTTTCCAGCCAGAACCAATACAATCGGATCATCTAGATGTGAAGAATTTTCTATATACAAAAACATGTAACTTTCACCCTTTCTTGGCTTTTGTACTTTTATTTCATTTTTACAAACAACACACGATTTCAACATGTCCATCGCTTTTCAAACACTGAATGAATCATTCCAACATTCATGTTTCTTTTGTGCAATTTTTTTTAAAAAAACAACATTACCTGTACTCCTCTCAACGTTGAGTGCTTAAAAAAAGTTTGTTTTAAGCTTCTCATCAAATTAGGTTCACATAAAAAAATATTCCCACGAGTTATAATGCTACAAGTAAAGAGTCTATCAGTAAGGTAACACGTAAGAAGCGAGGTCATCTATGTAAAACAAATTGAACTCTGGAGTAGAAGTGTGCAACTTGTTTGGAATTTCCCTGTCAACAGAAAACACACACACACAATACTGTTCTTGGAAACTACAGAGGAAATCAACAAAGTATTCCTGTGCTCTCAAAAAATAAAAATATCACAACCAGAATTTGGAACACTACTCATTCTCTCCCTCCCTACCCCCCAGGAACTGTCAGAGTTATAAACAAACAAAACCCACAAAGCACTACCTATGTTGCGCCTGAAACAGACGCATAAAATGTGATTTCCCTTTTTTACAGACTTATACAGTGACATTCTTGGACAGCACTACTACTCGTAAAGAGGTGGGAAGAAAAGATTGCTGATCACATATTGCTGTTAACAGAGTTCATTCATAGGACACATAGGACCAGGAAAAAGAAAGGGGGGGGGGGGAACTGTCTAAAGCAGTGGTGCCCAAACTAAGGCCCGGGTGCGGCCCCGGATGCCAATTCATCCGGCCCGCGAAGCCCTCGTCACTCCTGGAAGTGGAAATAAAACGCGCCTATATGGGCGCGTTTTACTTTCGCTTCCAGGAGTGATGAGGGCTTCGCAGGACGGATGAACTGGTATTGGGGGCCGCACCCGGCCCCTGGGCCTTAGTGACCGGCTCCTTGAACCACATGATCGGCCCACAACCCAAAAAGTTTGGGCACCCCTGGTCTAAAGTGAACAAAAATAAGGGATTGATTGGATCAAAAGAACTGACAAGGAAAATCGCCACTAGTTCACTTGCGTAATCATGACAAGCCTTTGCATAGGGCTATAATAGGGGAGGTGCCATAAATTATTTGCTCGGTTTGGCATGCACATGAGCTCAAAACACCCACCTGTGTGTGGAAAAGCACCACCTACATGTGGAAGGCCACTTTCAGATTTCGGTCTACAAACTGATGCCACAAAATTGACAGCTGAAGTCCAGACATACACTAAACTAGTTCACGTTTAATCTTAAGGACGCTTCTGCTATTCTGCTAACTGCCACCATCTGAATCACAGAAATGCTGTTTTCTTGAGGTTATTTGATGCCTTGTGCCTATTCCCAGGTAACCATGCACAGCAGTTGCCTTCCTACTCTTTTGAAACTCCAGTTATCAACGATGCTGCTCAGCCATTTAGGAGAACATGAGAATCCTAAAAGGCATAGTTGCCTACACAGCTGTTGTACCAAAGTGAAGCATCTAGCAAAACCTGAAACACATATATGAAAAAATCCCAAACGATTATAGCTCTAACTTTGCCATGTATTTAAGCTCTGTTTTTGAAAGGACTGGTAATGTGCCACTTTGGCTTTCCAAAGCATATATTTTAAGCGCAACCTGATTTCAACAGTGTGGCCCTAAAACAATTTGGGAGAAAACGTGACTACTTTGGGGGCAAAGTCCTGAAGACAGCTTTCCAATGACTTAAGATATATGGGGCCTAAATACATTATTTAGAAATTTCATATTTGAAAACGTAGAATGAACACAAATCCACGTCTTCAAAACAGCATTCTCCCTTCCTACTTAAACAGTACAATTGTTGCTGACTTTGTTCACTACTTGAGAACTTATCGACATGAGAAGCTACTGTGGACAAAGTGAATTCTTTCATAACCAATAGTTACATTTCACACTGGATCTGCTGATTTACATTACAATTTTAATCTGGGAAGGTAATCCATGACAGTGCAGGAAATCCAAACATTCCCCTTGGAACTGAACATCCCTACTCCAGAGCAGTAAAAGTGCTCCTTCTGGTCACATCGGTGTACCACACATATGCCAGCCCCATCCCTGAGTAAGAGGTGTGAAAGGTTCCTTAAATGTACCTTGATTTAGGGAAACAAGAATAGTGATGTCACTTCCTGGTTCAAGCCCTCCTGCACCCCACCCCACCCCACCAACGTAAAAGCAATTAATCAGGATTAAGGGATAGGACATGCATTTTCCCTCCAATAGGGAAATGTCAGGGACTGGGCAGAAGAGAAAGACACAAGGACAGGTTGGGGCGGGGAGATAGTCCACATTTATCTTACAGGATACAAGGTAAGTGACATCGCACTCTGAATTCTCCACGACGCGGCCCAGACAAACTGAAATGAAACCTAGTTAAAAGCTATAAGGAACAGTCATTATATATAGATACAGATACAGATATATAGATATAGATATATTTATTTAGTAATTCCTATAAAGAGGTTCTGTTTTTTTCTTCTTTGCCCTGACTAATTTTATTGGTGATTGTATGAGTTTTATTGTAAACAAAAACAAGTCAGGTACAAAATAAAAAGGGTAGGTGTGCGTGGTATACAATGGCTGCCAGTTAATATTGTCGTGTGGACACTAGAGAGTCTTCTTTCAGTGAGATTAATATGAATAGTCTTAAAATGTTCTTACCTATTCACTGCTATTTAATCATCAAGGATAAAGTGAGTACGGAGTGATTCTGTGAATCAGAGTTTTACAGGAGCAGAGCCAGGAGCATGAAGGGGCTGAAATATATTATGTAAAATTAGGTGCCTTTTTTCAAAGAAAATTAAGCCACTCAAACACCCAAGGTTCAAAACCCAATCCAGCTGATGATGAGGATAAAGGACCCAACAGAACTCCTACTGAGTTCTATTAACAAGATTTGAATTATCCTAAAATTTCTGTAGAAAGCAGAAAATCTGGAGGGTACATAAAAGATTGCTGAAATGGACCATAAACAATCAGTTCACTACTGCATCCAAGACCTCCACTCAGGATGGTCCAAGCAGTCAGTCACTGTTAGTGTGCTTTTGTCATAAACAAAAGGGAGCACCATTTGTTTCAACAAGGTTGATTTTTTCGCCAGGGAAAACTGACAATAAGTCGTAAGAACAGGCTCAATATAAAGTATGAGTCTAGTAATTTTGCACAAAGCTGGCTGCACCCATCTAAGGCTGGCTAGTTACTGATCTGTAATTACTCGTATTCACAGAATCTGTCTCATTGCAGCCATCCTATCCACCTTTAACATCCTTTGAGAGACTTATTTAATAATTCATTTTTTCCTTTGATTGGATGTTTATCTTTACATTTAGAAGCATGGTGGGCTAGAGTAAGAGCTCTATATAGCGCTCCACGTGTGCTACACCTTTTGGCATCTGGAAACATTTTGTCCCTACCATGGACTGAGGAAGGTATATAAGGTCTTAGATTTCACACACACTCACAAAAGATGATGGGGAAGGTTTATCTATCACCATGTGGATGAGTTTAAATTGGCACATAAAAATATTGCACATGCTAAAAAAGCAAAAGCACAGAGGGGGAACCATGTTTGGAACGATGCAACAATTACAGGATTCTATGTCTGCAATGCAAGTACTTGTAAATACATTCCTATTGCTCAAATCTTTTATATTATTTTTGACATGTTAGTGTTTAATAAACATGGTCAGTTCCAAAATCCCTGCTTCTTTATACAATTGATGCTCTCTGAGTACACATGAGAATAGTGGTGCTGATGGGAACAAAATATGGAATTCTGCCCCATTCTGTTTTTATTCCTCTCACCAGCAGAGGTTGAAACAAAAACAAAAGTAAAAAAAAATCAAAAGTAAAACTCCATTAAACAATAAATTGAAAGTGCCCTGAGCAGAGTTTATGGAAGATTAAGCAAGTTCTCTGAGCAGAAATGTTGGGAGGAGGGGGGGGGGATTACAGCACTAAATAAGCAGTGTGATTGTATAGGAACCTGCTCAGCTATTTGGTGAATTACTGAGAGGTTATAACAACAATTCAAGAAATATTTCAAGCTATTTTAAAACTTAAACATATTTTTGGTGCACCCCAGAAAACGGTACAAAAATTATTAGTTCTGGTATGAGCGAAGGTTCAAGTAACAAAGAGATGTAAGAACTGAAGAGAAGGATAGGGATAAATGAGATTTTTTTTCTTTTTTGAAATGTTTTTAAGTAAGTAGGGAAGGGAGACGGGTATTTTATGTCCTGCTCCAATTTCTAAAATGTCCCTTCCTGATTGGAAAGCGCCTCAGATTTCTAGCAGTCCTGATGCAACAAACAGGACCATCTTCACGGTTGAAGTTTGATCAAAAGAGAAGAAATCCTGTTGAGCATATCACCCAATTAAGTACTGGCTATATCTAGACTATGATTGCAGTTTACCGCCTTCACTCTCCAAAAAAACATCTACACTGAGGGCAGTGGCTACTTTAAGGCAAGTGGAATGATCATGGGAAAGAAATTAGGGCAAACAGCATCTGTCTGTGCTGGGTCTTCTGCCTTACTTGTACTGGATCAGATTAGATCCAAAAATAATTGCAAGCAAGAAAAAAGAGAACTCATGCCCATGTCCCCACTCCTGACAAGCCGGAGCAAAAGCTAATGTTAACAAGTTCTTGCCTTACTTTCACTCCAGAGACCATAAACAAGCCTTTCTCATATCTGTACCACATGTGGACACTATTAATGTTAGCTTTTACCAACCAGGATTTTAGTCTCTTATTAGCCAAATTCAACACGAACCCAAATTAAGTCTCATGTGTGAACATGACCACATTCTCTTTTATCTGAGAATCCTAATCTGAAAGCTTCGGAAATGAATGCAATTTTTCATTAACTAGACTTCAAACGAGATTGTATGTTAATATGAAATGTTCACAGATTGGTATTACTTGACTATTCATCCATGAGTAGTCACCAGGGTTTGAGTGTGGCTGTTCATCAGGAACCAGTTTCAAGATGGAAGCCACAGAATCAACAGGAGCTAGGACCTTTTGACTCTCTTTTAAATTTGTTTCAGATTCCTGGAACAGTAAGAACGCCAACAATAAAAGAACTTAACTGGGTAAACTTTATACCCTTTGTCCTGCTTTGTACCAAAATTTGACATTTACAGTTACTGCTAATGGAAAACAAATTATTATTCAAAGTAACAAAGAGTAATGATCTCAATAACAAAATAACAATGGACTAGAACTGAAGCCAAAACCCAAACTTGTTTCTGTATCAAAACATTTATGGAAAACTTAGTCAATCTGAAGCAGTTCTCAGAGTATGTCCTCATTCAGAGGGTGACAGATGTAATAGAAGGAAAATAAAGAGGTTGAAAGGAATCCTATAAATGGAATCCCTATTAAAATGGCCTAGACATTAGGCAGGTTAGTAAATAATTGCTACATTTGTTTAAACTTTTTTCAGTCCCTCTCCCTTCCCTAAAAATTGTCAGGTAAAAACTGCAGGAATACCACACAAATGATAAACTCAAGATGTGCAAATTGCAATATTCTTTAAAGTCCATCTTTTTTAAAAAAAAACACTGGACAATGATTTTCTTCTTCTTCCTTTATACTCTCGCTCATTCTTTTATTATCTGTCAGCTCGCATATGCCTTTAACTCTTTCACAAGCATTAAAGTTTTAAAAGTGCCTCCTATTAAGTAGTCCTCGTGGACAATGACGGTCACATACCGGTTCATAATTCACATTCATCCCTTTGAAACTAGGTGAAAAACATTCAACATCCTGCTTGTGAAAAACCTCTACACACATCTGCATGTCTGCATGTAGTTAACAGTGTTGAACAGAACAGTTTCTTTCTTTTCTCCTCTCTCATATCAAAGAGATTAAAGTGAGATACAGTACTTGCCGAGTGTCAAGCCTAGATACCCAGCCACCAAAGTGTGAACAGCATTTTTAAGTGCTCAAAGACATTCTATGTTCATCTTCTGACACCCACTTTCCTTGTGTCACACTAAAAAAAAATGTTTTGAGCAGAAAGTGGCATTAGTTGTCCATAGTCAAGATGAAACTTCTTTTATGAAAAAGTAAGTACTAGAGTTAAAGACAACGTTTTGCAACCTAAATGGAAACAATTTTCCTTCTCACACTCCCAAAGGGGCAGTGCATATTTACCCTGTGGAAGCAAATGTCACTGACAGCACTCCATCTCTCTTTAACCCTGTACAGAAGTGTTGACCAGGACTAGGCAGAGGTCCCCACAATTTGAAACCACTGGGCCTACGGCTACAACGTCCTACTTAAAAAATAGTCCCCTAGTCTTAGCAAAGCAAGAAACAGTTGCTACACCAATGCTACATAACTGTACTAGCAAGTGGAAATGAATCTCTACATGGCAGTCTCTATTACTACTATTACAACAATAACAATAACAACAACAAAATAGTGCAGTCAGACCCTCCCTCCCCCCCTTGTAGGACAGAGGATGGGGCTGGGAGTGAGAGTGGAAAAATCAGGAATATGAAATGAAAGGTGGTTTGTATTGTGCAAAGCCTCATAGACTGATCCACCCTCTCTTGTTATGGACTGGACTCCCAATTAAGAGAACCACCAAGCCAGACTGGTCATGGATCTTCCAGCCCCACTCATTCACCAAACCAAAGAACAATGTCAGACACTGCTACAGCTCCCTACCTATTCCCTTGCGAGAGACAGTCAAGGCTCAATCTACTTAAAGTGTTGGGAAACCGGAGCCATGACAACAACATTTGCTTCCACAAAGGGTGGGATGAAGCAGAGCCTGCCTTTCTGTAGCTCTTGACAAAAATAATAGCCCATGTACACTTGGGGGAGGGGGGAAGTATGCACCAGTCTCCTGCATAATACCAGCTGCAACTATAACAACAAGGTTATAACATAAACCTAAAATAAGATGATAACATGTAAATACTGGGTTATTTTTGTCTACAGTACAGTAATCTGGACATGGGATAGCCTAGTTTTCCTTTCACTAAGCAGACTTCACTTGCCTACGTTAGAGCGCCCTTCAATGCAAATCTTAACCTCCTGAGGAATAAAAGAAGGTTTGGGAAGAGTCAAAGGTGGCTCCTCTTCTGACTTCTCTAGTTTTCGCGTTTCAGGGGCTGACCACCTCCTCTTCCGAGTTGCTGTGGGCTTGCTGCTGGGTTCTGATGTGGTGAGCAGAGATGCTGCAGGCAATCCTATTTTGTCTGGAAACTTCAGTTCGCCATTCTCAGATGACATCTTGGCGCTTCCCAGATCAATCCCATTTTCCTGCTCGGCATACCTATGTCTACTCCCTGTGAAACTGTCATTCTTTGAGTGCTTCAGCAAGATGCTAGCTGAATCCATGGACTGGCCCTTTTTAATGGAGCCATTCTTCAGGTTTTTGAGTGTAAGTGATATGCAGACATCCCCAACTGAGAGTTTGGAACATGGTAAGTCAAAGAGTTGACTTGTTCTCTCCGGGCAGCAGGATGACCAGCCTTGTCCAAATACAAAAAAAGGATATTCTACCAAGACTTCAACACTGACCTGCAAGGGGACAAGAAAATGAGAGAAGAGAAATGGGGTGGAGAGATAAGGCACATGAACTGGAAAATGCATCTTTGCTTATTCTTACAGGTGAAAGACCCAAACCAGCTAAATACCATTACAGAGAAAGTGATCTCATTACAGAAGTGTAAACCTATAGCAATCAAAAGTACAGAGAACCTCTTTTAAGGGGATTATGTTATATACAGTAACAGAAATGTCATGAACCTCTTATATTATTATTATTATTATTATTATTATTATTATTATTATTATTATTATTATTATTATTATTATTATTATTATTATTATTATTATTATTATTATTATTACCAGTAGGTCTCTCAAACGTGAATTAGCATTGGACAGTCCAAAAAACTGGCAGAAAGGGCAGAAGAATAAATTAACATACAGTAATACCTCAGATAACGCTAAGACTTGGTTCCACAAGTCTTGGTGTTATCTGATTTTTAGTGTTATCTGATCCATGTTAAAATCCTATGAGATGGATCGGATGATGTTAAAGCTCCACAGAGCTACATTGTAACCGCACAGGCTTTAGCGGTTGTTATCCGATCCATCCCATAGGACCTTAACGTTATTCGATCCAATTCTCCACCCCAGATTACTTAACATTATGCGATTTTAGCATTATCTGAGGTAAACGTTTTCTGAGGTATTACTGTACTTCTGAAAAGCAAGCTAAAATTGTGGTGGGTATGAGGTGTACAAATTCTGACTCTTTCTTATGCTCAACCAGTCCAGGGGCAGAGGATCACCTCTATTGCAGGTATCACGAATCATGACTGAGCAACCTGTACTGTGTGCCCTGAATATATTTTCGGGGAAACACGGTACTTCTTCAGAAACTGATGGACTGTAATTTGGAGAGGTTTCCACAGAAACTCACTGAATTCTGTCTACAAATTAACTAAAATTTAGTTATTCAAACATATATTTTGTCTTATATATATATATATATTTCCACTGGGCAGTAATCTATGGTAATCTTAAATATATGGCTGGATAGCTTAGTCATTTCAGGTAGATAGCTGACAAGCCAGAGGCTGGGATTTTGATTCTCCATTGTGCCTTCTGGAAGAATAGCCAATCTGTGTAGTCATGGGCAAGCTGCACAGTCCCAGGGCACCCCCAGAAGAAGGAAATGATAAACCAGTTCTGTATGCTTTTTACCTAGAAAACTTTGAAAAGAGTCACTATAAGACAGAATTGACAGTACACAATTATACATGCAATTTCATTAAAAATGAAGCTTTTTTTAAAAAAACTTGTTTGGCTATTTCTGGAGTTAAGGTTGTTAGGATGTTGATATTACTTTCTTCTTCCAACGTGCAACTACCTGTATATTTAATCAACCTGTTGGATTTCAAACAAAGTGGATTAAAGCTGGACATTCAGACAAAAATGTGACCACAGAAGAATTACATAGCTCTGACGTGGACAATGAAGAAACTGAAATTGATTTAGGATTGCAGCCCTGAAAGTAGAAGGAAAATCCTTAAGAGTAAAGATCTGTTGCGGAGGTTCAAATTCAATATTACTCAGACTATGGCATTCCCAATTATATATGGACAGAAAAAAGAAAACTCCGATTCATTTAAAATATAGCACTGGAGCTTTTATAGATGCCATGGACTTGCCAAAAAGAATAAGTAAAGGGGTTCTAGTCAAATCAAGACTACGCTCTCACTAAACAGAGGCCACTGAATGTTAATTCCTAAGGCTGCCAAAAGCGAACATCAACCTGATAGCATGTAACATGCACATACTGTACTTAGGAAAATACAACTGAACTGAAGATGGAGTAAAGTTTTCAGTATTGTTTCCTTCAACTGAACACTTCTCTGTTAATGATACCTTCCTGTTCAGGAGGTGTCTCACTTGAAAGTGAGACAGCTTCCTCCTCTACAGAACTCTGGTTCTATGAAGACAAAGTACACAGGGATGATCATCCAAGAATGTTACATCAACTACTGATCACTGGGGAGAAAAAGGAAAGACTAGATGGAAGTACTGCACAAAGTTTGGAGAAGGAAACACCAGTCACTCTGCACAGACCAATCTCTAGCCCGGGGTTCCCAACCTTTTCAAACCACGGGCCAGGTCATGCTCTCTCAGTCAGCTTTGAGAGCTGGATGGCCATTTTGCCCTGCCTGCATGATGGGGGTGGCCATTTTGTCCCAACAGCTTCAGAGGGGATGACTAATTTGTTTCGTGAATGCCCTTAAAGGGGAGGGGGCCACAAGAAATGGCACCATGGGCCAGATCTGGACTGTGGGCCTTAAGTTGGGAAGCCCTACTCTAGCCAATTATGGAATTTAAAGCTAGGTCACACGGTGGTAAGATACTACAGGAGCTTAGATTGGCAGCACTTCCTAAAATCACTTGCTTTTCCTGCTCCTTGTTATACTGGTAATAATCGTAATAATAATGTCATGTCAGAAATTATTCTGAGTTGAAAGGATTTTTGCTGGAGAAACTCCATTAAGGGGATGCCCGAATGAGGCTCCTGTCATGTCCCCAAGATCTTTTCCCACTCAAGTGGTCCCAATTTTTGCATCTACTTGCAATTTCTTGCCTTCAAACTGCTAGGTTGGCAGGAGCTGGGACAGAGACAGGCACTCAAACTATCATGAATTACCCAGGTCTCGAACTGTTGACAGCTAACAAGGCGAGCTTCTTAACCACTGAGCCACAGCAGCTCCTATTGTTATACTGGTATTTCACCTGAATGACAACTCCTCCTTCTGTTCACAATTATATTCACACACTGTCGACAACTGACTACAGACTTATTATAGTCAAGATATAAATAACCTCTTCTCTTAAAAACAAGAGCACTACAGATGTAGAAGGAAATTATCCAAAAATTCAATGGCTGGGACTAATTTAATCAGCAATGAACACAAAATGAGATGTTCTGCTGCAGATACGCTGAACAAAATGTTCTTTGCCACAATCTTCTTAATAAACTTGTACAAAAACAGTGTACAGGCTTTTAAATTTAGATGCTGAAAATGCTTCCAAAGTGAAGGTAGTATTAATGGTTAATTAATGTAGCATTTGTTACCTCTAATGAACAGCTTAAGTTCTTTTATAGTACAGTAAAACACCGGATAACGATTGGATTGGATAACGCTAAAATTGCATAACGTTAAGTAATCTGGGGAGGAGAATTGGATCGAATAACGTTAAGGTCCTATGGGATGGATCGGATAACAACCGCTAAAGCCTGTGCGGTTACAATGTAGCTCTATGGAGCTTTAACGATATCCGATCCATCCCATAGGATTTTAACATGGATCGGATAACACTAAAAATCGGATAACACCAAGACTTGGGGAACCAAGTTTTAGCGTTATCCGTCGTTTTACTGTACTTTGAAGTATTATATATCGATCACTAATCTCAAACCAGACATCCTGGATTGTGAAGTCAAGTAGGCCCTAGAAAGTACTACTAACAAAGCTAGTGGAGATGATGGTATTACAGTTAAGCTATTTAAATCCCTAATAGAGGATGCCATTAAAGTGTTGCACTCAATATGCCAGCAGATTTGGAAAACGCAGCAGTGGCCACAGGACTGGAAAAGGTCAGTCTATGTTCCCAATCCAAAGAAGGGCAATGCCAAAGAATGTTCAAATTATTGTACAATCGCACTCATCTCACACGCTAGCAAGGTCATGCTCAAGATCCTACAAGCTAGGCTTCAGAAGTACAAGCTGGGTTCAGAAGAGGCATGAGAACTAGAAATCAAATTGCCAACATTTGTTCAATCATCTATTCTGATATGCCTGAAACACAGACTAACATGACTACTTATTCCAAAAAGGAAATAAATGTATGCATTGTAGCTATTTCAACTTATTATTCATTTTGTAATAAAGGTCTATATGTTACCTAAGTGGTATAAACATATAAATTCACACAAAAAAGTGTATTTCACTTACTCATGTAGTAACACTTGTTAGCTTTGTATAACTAGATGTTTCCTTGTTCTATCTGATAGATTTCCAAGAACATGTTAATTTATCAGCACTCTTTACTAAAAGTTGTTCTATCAGAAAAATGATCTGCTTTTATAATTAAGATAAGTTCACATCATTTCTTTACTTTAGACTTCCAAAATGCAATTTATGCAAAATATAGTTATGGAAGAAAAACCAAACTTACTGTGCCATTTCAGGGTGAAACAAGAACATACACAGAAATTCTACCTGCTCTCATGTCAGATGTATTGTCATTTCTGAAGAAGCAGTAAAAACTGGTTTCCCTCCCCTATATTAAGGTCAAAAGAAACCTAATCTATATTTTAATATAGAGTAAAAGTGTGTTCATTTTCAAGGTTTCTTTAATTCCAATGCTATTCTAATAGTGACTTTTTTTTAAAAAAAATCTTTTTCCTTAAAACAAGGGTCACTGAAATATAGCCTGGTCAACCTTTTATTTCCCACTCCCCATGCCTTTATGTTGGACACTCTCATGATCTCAACTTTTCAAGTGACAGGGGGAAGGCTGAGGCAGTGGAGATTTAAGGAAGACTTCTAAGAAACCCCTAGAGCAAGGGTGCCCAAACTTTTCGGCCCGGGGGCCGGATAACATTTTATCAGATGCTCCGAGGGCCGAACTATTTCTCCATGGTACATACATCCACCCAGCCTTGCCCCCGCCCCCGCCACCACTAACGCCTTTGCCGCCGGCTCCTCTTTCACCGGCTCCTCCTTCGCCGCCTTCGCGGTGTCCTTTAAAAGTGTCCTTTTAAAAAAATATGACAGATCCTAGAAACTCACATCCAGCTTGGTCATTGTGGCATCCAAGGAGCTGTTGTTGTGTTCCAAAGCTTCAGGTAGGTGGGATTTTAATTAGCAATGAAAAGTCATTAGCCTTAGAAAAGATCTGCTTCCTGACATCATGTCAGGAAGCAGATCTTTTCTAAGGCTAGTGACTTTTCATTGCTAATTAAAACCCCACCTACCTGAAACTTTGGATTTTAATTAGCAATGAAAAGTCATTAGCCTTAGAAAAGATCTGCTTCCTGACATCATGTCAGGAAGCAGATCTTTTATAAGGCTAGTGACTTTTCATTGCCAATTAAAACCCCACGTACCTGGAACTTTGGATTTTAATTAGCAATGAAAAGTCATTAGCCTTAGAAAAGATCTGCTTCCTGACATGGTGTCAGGAAGCAGATCTTTTATAAGGCTAGTGACTTTTCATTGCTAATTAAAACCCCACCTACCTGGAACTTTGGATTTTAATTAGCAATGAAAAGTCATTAGCCTTAGAAAAGATCCGCTTCCTGACATGATGTCAGGAAGCAGATCTTTTATAAGGCTAGTGACTTTTCATTGCCAATTAAAACCCCACGTACCTGGAACTTTGGATTTTAATTAGCAATGAAAAGTCATTAGCCTTATAAAAGATCCGCTTCCTGACATGATGTCAGGAAGCAGATCTTTTATAAGGCTAATGACTTTTCATTGCCAATTAAAACCCCACGTACCTGGAACTTTGGATTTTAATTAGCAATGAAAAGTCATTAGCCTTAGAAAAGATCTGCTTCCTGACATCATGTCAGGAAGCAGATCTTTTCTAAGGCTAGTGACTTTTCATTGCTAATTAAAACCCCACCTACCTGAAACTTTGGATTTTAATTAGCAATGAAAAGTCATTAGCCTTAGAAAAGATCTGCTTCCTGACATCATGTCAGGAAGCAGATCTTTTATAAGGCTAGTGACTTTTCATTGCTAATTAAAACCCCACCTACCTGGAACTTTGGATTTTAATTAGCAATGAAAAGTCATTAGCCTTAGAAAAGATCCGCTTCCTGACATGATGTCAGGAAGCAGATCTTTTATAAGGCTAGTGACTTTTCATTGCCAATTAAAACCCCACGTACCTGGAACTTTGGATTTTAATTAGCAATGAAAAGTCATTAGCCTTATAAAAGATCCGCTTCCTGACATGATGTCAGGAAGCAGATCTTTTATAAGGCTAATGACTTTTCATTGCCAATTAAAACCCCACGTACCTGGAACTTTGGATTTTAATTAGCAATGAAAAGTCATTAGCCTTAGAAAAGATCTGCTTCCTGACATCATGTCCTGCCTGGCTTGCTGCAGCCTCAGAGGGTGGGGGAACTTCAAAATTAGCGCACATTGGGTCTCCCAATCAATTTAAAATCAGGAATTACACAATGCAGAGCCATAATACTGTAAATCAATTTCGACTTCCAACTTATACTAATACTTGAATCAGTGTAAAATAAATCACTTCAGACCAGTGATGGTGAACCTTGGCACTCCAGGTGTTCTTGGACTTCAATTACCAGAAGCCTAAATCAGCACTTCTGGTGATCAGGACATCTGAGAATTGAAGTTCCATAACACCTGAACTACCAAGGTTTGCCATCACTTGTTTAGACTTTGTGCCCACTCCTGTTAATGTTTACCTGGGAAAGCCCAGATAAACTTGCAGCAGGAGGTGACATAGATTACAGCTGATTGGCAGAGGCAGCATTAACAGACCTGCTGCATCTCTCTGCAGCTGCAGATCAGCTGACACCAGTTACTACCAATCAGTGGGAGCCCCTCTGCTGCTATGGTGTATTGTTTTTTTAAAAAATATTTATTCAAAGTGTCATAGCACTAGGACTCTTCAAATAAACATTTTTTAAAAAAAAGGATTACTGGTGGGAATAGCAGTTAGTCTTTAAAGTGCTACTGTGTATTTTATTTTATTTGTTTTGTTTTCTGAGATAGCTAGGAATGGTCTCCCTTGATCAGCTGGAGTCTGTTTTCACTGATCAGTGGGTTTGATCTGCCCTGGTAGTGCAGACAGATTTCCAGCTGATGAAGGAGAACATAACCATTTGGTCCACAGCATCTCTGATGCCATCGTGACTGCCAATCAGCTTACCTGGGACATCTCTATACCGCCAGTCAGCTGATCAATGGGAAATCTCATGGCAGCAGCGGAGATGCCACTGATTAGCTGGGGACAGTTTGCCCCATCAACTGGAGCTACCTCTGCTGCCAGAGTAGAGTGCAGCCACTATAGACATACAGTGTATCTAAATAGCTTTACAGTACTGCATATATACATATGAGACTGCAGTGGCTCAAGTCACTAAGACGCTGACTGGGAGGCGGAAGGTCAGCAGTTCGATTCCCGAGTACTGCAGGACGGAATGAGCTCTCATCTCTGTCCCAGCTCCTGCCAACCTAGCAGTTCAAAACCAAGAAATTGCAAGTAGATAAATAGGGACCAGTTCGGTGGGAAGGTAACAAGTGTTCTGTGGGCTGCAGTGTCTAGTCATGCCTGCCATAAGACCACGGAAATGCCTGCAGAAGCAGACAGCACTAGCTCTTCGGCTTAGAAACAGAGATGAGCACTGACCCCTAGAGTCGGATAAGACTGGCTTTCGAGCAAGGGAAACCTTTACCTTTACGATTGCAAGTAGATAAATAGGGACCAGTTCAGTGGGAAGGTAACAAGTGTTCTGTGAGCTGCAGTGTCTAGTCATGCCTGCCATAAGACCACAGAAATGCCTGCAGAAGCAGACAGCACTAGCTCTTTGGATTTGAAACAGATGAGCACTGACCCCTAGAGTCGGATATGACTGGCTTTTGAGCAAGAGAAACCTTTACCTTTATATATACATATAACCTAGCAGTTCAAAAGCAAGAGATTGCAAGTAGATAAATAGGGACCAGTTCGGTGGGAAGGTAACAAGTGTTCTGTGGGCTGCAGTGTCTAGTCATGCCTGCCACATGACCATGGAAATGTCTGCAGAAGCAGACAGCGCTAGCTCTTTGGATTTGAAACAGAGATGAGCACTGACCCCTAGAGTCGGATACGACGGGCTTTCGAGCAAGGGAAACCTTTACCTTTACGATTGCAAGTAGATAAATAGCGACCAGTTCGGTGGGAAGGTAACAAGTGTTCTGTGGGCTGCAGTCTAGTCATGCCTGCCATAAGACCACAGAAATGCCTGCAGAAGCAGACAGCACTAGCTCTTTGGATTTGAAACAGAGATGAGCACTGACCCCTAGAGTCGGATACGACTGGCTTTCGAGCAAGGGAAACCTTTACCTTTACGATTGCAAGTAGATAAATAGGGACCAGTTCGGTGGGAAGGTAACAAGTGTTCTGTGGGCTGCAGTGTCTAGTCATGCCTGCCATAAGACCACAGAAATGCCTGCAGAACCAGACAGTGCTAGCTCTTTGGATTTGAAACAAAGATGAGCACTGACCCCTAGAGTCGGATACGACTGGCTTTCGAGCAAGGGAAACCTTTACCTTTATGATTGCAAGTAGATAAATAGGGACCAGTTCGGTGGGAAGGTAACAAGTGTTCTGTGGGCTGCAGTGTCTAGTCATGCCTGCCATAAGACCATAGAAATGCCTGCAGAAGCAGACAGCACTAGCTCTTTGGATTTGAAACAGATGAGCACTGAACCCTAGAGTCAGATACGACTGGCTTTCGAGCAAGGGAAACCTTTACCTTTACGATTGCAAGTAGATAAATAGGGACCAGTTCGGTGGGAAGGTAACAAGTGTTCTGTGGGCTGCAGTGTCTAGTCATGCCTGCCATAAGACCATAGAAATGCCTGCAGAAGCAGACAGCACTAGCTCTTTGGATTTGAAACAGATGAGCACTGACCCCTAGAGTCAGATACGACTGGCTTTCGAGCAAGGGAAACCTTTACCTTTACGATTGCAAGTAGATAAATAGGGACCAGTTCGGTGGGAAGGTAACAAGTGTTCTGTGGGCTGCAGTGTCTAGTCATGCCTGCCACATGACCACAGAAATGCCTGCAGAAGCAGACAGCACTAGCTCTTTGGATTTGAAACAGAGATGAGCACTGACCCCTAGAGTCAGATACGACTGGCTTTCAAGCAAGAGAAACCTTTACCAAATTTAATGCATTCTCCAGGGCCTTTTGTAGACTAACTCCTGTATTTAAATTTGAGCTGTATTTAAATTTGAGGTGGATTTGAGATCAAATCCACCACATCAGGCAGAAGAGCAAAGCTTCATGGGTTGAATTTGTAAGAGCACATCAACTCCACAGGCACACAATGACGGGGCAAGCCTAAAGGTAAAGTAACGTCTCTTTTTGCAACTGACGAAAAATCCCGGGTTATTTAAACCTTTGCAATTGCAAAAGGTTGCAGAGCAAACTTCTTTGCACAAGCGAGCTGAAAAGCAACATTTGTTGCTTCTGACAGTAAGGGAAGATCCCGGGGGTCTTATTCAAACCTCCTACAAAGGGCTGCAAAACAAACTTCTTTTGCCCAGCCAATGGATGGGTGGATGCATTATTATGCATTGTGGCACCTGATAAGTTGTGAACTTTTTTTGCTTCTCTTCTGATATCTTAAGTTTGCAATATAAGCAGCCTGACAAAGAGATCTGAAGAACTCTAAACCTCGCTTCCCTCCCCCTCCCCCCTGCTCCTGGCTTTCTTTTTTAATTGCTTTAAATCAGGCATGCCCAAACGACTTACTTTTAGCTCCCACTGAAGTCCCTCTCTCCACTCTGGCGTATTGATTCAGCCATTCTAAAGTAGATCCGGCTGAACTCCTAGTACTAAGCAGGAGGAGGAAGGAACTAGGCAAATCACTCTTTCACTGACTTGTGATCCCTCCGCCCAAAAAAAAAGTTCGCCCCAAAAAAATTTTTAAAAAATAAAATAAAATTATAAGAGTTCTTATACCATGTCGGGGGCCGGATGAAATGGCCTGGCGGGCCGGATGCGGCCCGCGGGCCGCAGTTTGGGCATGCCTGCCCTAGAGACATCTCTTCTCTGAGAGTTGTGGGTTGTAGAAAAATGCAAACCAGGGATTTCCTGGCTCCCATTTTTAGTTACTGTGTTACACAACTGTTATCTATTTGAAACAGAAGAGATTGTGTATGTTAGTTCATGCACTCAACACATATTTTGAACATAAGAGATAAAGTAAACCATCTGGACCATTAAGATGGCAAAATGCAACAACAGAAATCCTCGCTAGAGTGGCTGCTACTACAGAGGAACATGACTGATCTGGGAAGGGATCCAAGTCCTAGAATCTACAGGAAACCTAAATTAAACACACATTTTAATCATATCTCTACGTGACTTTGCTCTGAATTCTGGAAGCATCCCCTTGTGAAAAACACAGCTGGTGGAGTATTTTAAGTGTAATGACGTCAGCTAGATTTTGATAGGTTTCTGCATAAGGGGACACTTTAATGGTGGGAGGTCATTATTTTTTTCTACCAGACGATGGCACTCACTGCTTCTAAAAGGAAATCTTCCCCCACTGTTCACTTTTAACTGAAATAATGATAAGCCTGGGGCAAAAAAAAAACCACTCAGCACAAACACATTCACTTCAGCTATTGGCACAAATGACAGTATTATGACAGTAGTTGTGCAATAAGAGAAGTCATAAGGTCCTAAAATGAACCTTATGATGAAGTGCTCAGGAAAGGACTGTCTTTTTTGGTATATATCTGCAGATAAAAAGCTAACTATTCATTCAGTATTTCATACCATATGGAGCAATCAGAAAACCCATTTTGCAAGTGGTTCCCCATGAGAGCTTCATAGCTTTTAATAACTATAGTATATGATAAGGAGAAAATGTTCACGCCATCATGCCATGAATGATTAGGGTCAGCCCTGGAGCTCATAAAAGCAGGGGGGGGGGGATATAATCTAAAGGAGAAAACAATTTACAATCCTGGTTAAGAGGCTCAGAACTAAACTCTCCAACATTAAGAATCCTCAAACCTTTCAGTCATTCAGCAATACCTTCTTCTTGGTGTATATCAGAAAACAAAAACAGAAAAGTAATAAAACAAAAACACTGTAGCACTTTAAAGACTAACTGTTATATTGTTATTGTTAGCTTTCATGGCTCAAGTCCACTTCTTCAGACAAGGAGTGAAACTACTATTACATGGAGTGAAACTACTATTCCAAAAAATTCTTCTGATCAGAGATATCACTCAACCCAATGACATATTTTTTTTATCCCCTCCCTATATCACACATCACTTGCTCACTCTGCCTTCCCAACATTTTTTACGTTTTACATACAGAGACTTTCCTTTCATTCTTTTATCTGAATAAATAAATACATAAATAAATTAATTAATACACTATTCTATGTTTCTAATTGTCAACCCTTCTGTTCCAGCTTGGGTTAATTTTTTACTCCTCCCCTCTCTCCTCTGTCTATATCTATTAGCCAACGTAACAGATTTCCTGGACACTTTAAATAGAGTTTGACTAGGAATTTTATCTTGCCTCCTCAGCTTCACCCCATTTTATAGGATCTGACCAAAGAGCTCCCATTTTTTCTTGACAAATTATTCAAAATTCATCATACAGTATTACTTCGGATAACGTTTACCTCGGAAAAATTGCATAACATTAAGTAATCTGGGGGAGGGGAGAGAATTGGATCGAATAATGTTAAGGTCCAATGGGATGGATCGGATAACAACCGCTAAAGCCTGTGCGGTTACAATGTATCTCTATGGAGCTTTAACATTATCCGATCCATCTCATAGGATATTAACATGCATCGGATAACACTAAAAATCGGATAACACCAAGACTTGTAGAAACAAGTCTTAGCGTTATCCGAGGTATTACTGTACAGTAATAACCCGGATAACGATTGCATCGGATAACGCTAGAATCGGATAACGATGCAAGTTTTTTGGAAAACACTTGCATCAGATAACGATTCTGGATAATGATTCTTAGCGTTATCTGAGGCAATGGTTTGTGGGTGTGGGGTGGTTTGGGTAGAAATACCCAATCCCCCCCCACACCCGCAGGAGTCTCTGCGACCGCAGTAGGGTTGGGGAAAGGAACGCATCTTTCCCCCAATCCTACTGCAGTTGCAGACTGCTTGTGTCTCTTTCCCTCCCTGTATTTAAACTACAGGGAAGGGGAAAAGAGAGAGACGTGATTGGGTCTCTCTCTCTTCCCTCCCTCCCTGTAGTTCAAATGCAGGGAGGGAAGAGAGAGAGAGAGAGAACCAATCATGTCTCTCTCTCCCCCCTCCCTGTAGTTTAAATACAGGGAGGGAAAGAGTGAGACGCGATCGCTTCTCACTCTTTTCCTCCCTATATTTAAACTACATGTAGGGAGTGAAGAGAGAGAGAACCAATCACGTCTCTCTCTTCCCTCCCTCCCTGTAGTTTCCCCCCTCCCTTTCTCTGTGGACTTCACCACCCAAGACCATTAGTTCTCAGGGTTGTCCAGTTAGTTAACTGCCACCTGACGATCAGTGTTGGGTCACTGACAGTATGGTCTATTACTCTATTGCGATGGAAGGATAACATGGCCAGACTGGGCAGAGTGCTATAGAAACACATTTACATGTTACAAGTCCTGCCAAAGTTGCCATAAGTTGGAATCAATGTATTGGTACTTACTTGTTATTGTTATTAACAATGAGCAAAAAGCTCCTAAATGCAATGGACTGGGACCATTTTAAACCTGATTTATAGTTTCAATTTCTCTCCTTCTGTCTCTGATCTCAGTAGGTTGACATAGGCTGGTGTCTATGATCGAAAAGACAATTTTTGATACAATGTCATCTACCATCTGTCCTGCTTTAACAAATGCAAGCTGATTTGATAAGGTATATAAATGACAACAAATCAATCTAATGGCAATTTACATAAACCGGGATAAGTAGCAGGCTTGCAAGCTCTATTCTGTTGGGTGTAAGCTTCCATTCCTGCTTTGCACAAGCCAAGATTAGATTCTGACTTGGAACCAGCTGTGCACAAAATATAGTTTGCTGGTTTGGGACAAAATAGCAAAGTATGGTTTGCTTCTCTTTATTTATTAACATTTCTATATATTGACCAACTGGCAAATGACCTTGAGGTGGCATTCAAATATAAAAACGCAAAACAAATCACAAATTAAAACCAGAAATACCAATTAGCTAAATCTTTATCCAAACTCTTAACTACTAGAATAGCAAGAGCTACAATAAACTAAACCAGCGTTTCCAAAACTTGGGGCCCTAGGTGTGTGATGGCTAACCTTGGCACTCCAGAAGTTCTTGGACTTCAATTCCCAGAAGCCCAAGCCCCTGTGAATCCACACTGATGGGTTTATTGTGATTCATCCGGCTCACGCTACCCTCGTTGCCACTTCCCGGAGCGACAAGGGTGGTGGGGCTGGATGAATCACAGTAAACCCATCCGTGTAGATTCACAGGGACTTGGGTTTCTGGGAATTGAAGTCCAAGAACACCTGGGGGCCCAAGGTTGGGAAACCCTGCTCTAAACTCTAAGTACAGTGATGGGATGTAACAGGTTCTCACCAGTTCGCCAGAACCGGTAGTAACGTTTCCCAGTATCCCAGAGAACCAGTAGCAGCTTTTGGGGGGAACCACCTTCGGGGCTTATCTTTTCACTGGTTCCCCCACTGTGCATGCGCGCCAAGCACTTGGTGTGCATGCATGCCTACAGTGCTTGGCGCATATGCACAGCCTCCTTGCTGTCCTCCCAAGCGGGGAGGAGGAAGAGAAGCTGCTAGCCTGAAGCTCCCTATAGCCTGCTCCCCAGGGTAAGTGACTCACCTTTGGATGTGGTGTGTCTGTGTATATTTTAATGTGTATTTAATACCTTTACCTATATTGATTTACTACCACAGTTTCTAAAAAGGCCAGGCAGCTGGCAGGCCTGGCGGCCGGGCTTGGGGTTTTTAAGCAAAGTCTTGGAGTTACCTCATCAATAAGCTACACCTGTGCTGTTCCAATTGCTGTTCTAACTGGAGAACCCTTAAGGAGGTACAGCTGTTTTACATTTACATTAAGGCATATTATCCTAGAAAACCGGTACAATGACCATATATCCATCTTGCAACATGGTGCTGCCCAGGCACTTATACTAACAGGTAAGTGACGGGTTTGTGTTTGGTAGGTGGGTTGATTTATGTTTGGGGTGGGTGGGTGTATTTTAATGTAATATTTATTTATTTATTTCCGGGTTTGTGTTGTGGGTGGGTGGGTGGGTGGGTTGAGGGGTGTGTGCGTGCTTATTTTTATTTTATTATTATTGATTATTTTTTCTTTGGCCCTGCCCACAACATCATGACATCATGATGTTAGCTCCGCCCACATTGTGATGACATCACGGTGGGGTAGTAAAATTTTTGACATCCCACCACTGTCTAAGTACTAAAAAAAAAATTATGGACCACATTCCTGACAGTCTTAACTTGATGTCTGAAGATTACTAATGTGAGGTCAAGGGATTCTCCTACCAGTATGTAAGAGAACTGAACAGGTGCTAGGACAAGCAGACAGTGGGAATAGGAAGAAGGAAAATTCTCAACAGAAATATTTCACATTCCAAAATCCTGTTGCAGGTTTTTTTTCCTTGTCATCCCAAGAGATCAAAGTTCTTTTCCTTTTCATGTTTGCAGAGGATAAAAAAGTCTTTCATTGAAAAGAAAAAGTTTCAGTTAGCCAAGCTACTGTCAGTAATTGGGGAGAGAAAAAATCAGAACGATATTACAGCTGATGAATTTAACCTAAAAACTAGCAATAAATATTTGTAAAAACAAATATAAAACCTTCTCTCTTTCTCTGCTGTGTTTCACTGCTGGGTCTCAGAAACTTCCACTGTTAGTGAATACACAGTCAAGCTAAACACTTGTAAGTCACATACTAACTGTATCAAGTCAGTAACAGACTGGTGAAAAGATAAGATTTTCTTCACACATAATAGAAACTGCTATAAAATTATGTATGAGCATGTTGAAGCATTGAAACAATATTCCTTAGCATTTATAAGAACCCAGCCTCTCGATGCATGGAATTTTGCTGAAATCTGAAGCAAAGCCAAAGAGATTCATGTACAAGTTGAAGCATTTTAGATAAACTTGGGAGTCTTGTCTAAGTGAATTCTTGTCATATCTACTCCCATTCCAGTTATGTATGTTTTCTGTTTTAATATTTTATCTTTGCATATTTTCCATATTTATACACCTCCTTCTCCACACACAGATAATTTAATATTCTTATTCTCCCCCACCTGTCACCTAATTTTAATTAGTTCTGAATGTGTGCAAATTAACCAATATGACACCTAAATAAATTGCTCTGATGTCCAGGGAAGTGGGGAGATGGGTGAGTGAAATAAATATTCAGAAGCAATCACAAAATAGCTAGATTACACAACCAGGAAATAATTAAGCTATAGAAGAATGGTCTAGTGAGGCATTTATAACATATGCGGCAATATACATTCAATATGTGAAAACAAAGGGATAGTGTTGAATACTGGAGAAAGATGACTAGTTGAAAAAAGGAACATCACTAATGAACTATGGGATGGTCTATGACAGTGATGGCAAATCTTTTAGAGACTGAATATCCAAACTGCAACCCAAAACCATTCTGCTGGGGGGTGGAGGCGGGAGAAGGAGGAAGTGCTCCCATTGGGCTACTGGGCAGAGCAAACTCTGCGCTGGGTGAAGGGAGGAAACAATCCCATCGGGCTTCAGGACAGAGGGGTGGGGTGAATTTTGTGCTGGGTGGAGGGAGGAAGTGCTCCGGTGCTGCTGGGCAAAAATTTCAGGCCATGGGCTGGTCATGTGGTTCAGCGGGCCAGTCACGTGGTTCATCCCACCGGAAGCAGATGTAAAACCCACCCACACATGTGCAAAACGCTGCCATAAATGCATCAGCGGCTGTTGTAAATGTGTTGTAAACGTGGGTGCATTTATGGCAGTGTTTTGCACGCGATTTTACTTCCACTTCCAGGAGGGGCAAAGGCACTGTAGGCCAGATCCAGCCCATGGGCCGTAGTTTGGCCTCCCCTGGTCTAGTGCATCTAAACAGTGCAAAACTGGGGTATAGCATAATATTAACCATGTTTCAGTCACATATTAGTCATATTTCTAAAGCATTCTGAATTTAACCCATTATGTTATTTATAATGTAAAGACTTCTCCAAAAAATGATTTCCTTTGTCACTGGCATAAATCTAGACAATCCTTTCATCATGACCATAACAAACTCACCTGTTAACCAATCTGCCCTCCCATATAGTTAAAAATAGTAAACAGAGATTATAATCCTACTTGCCCAATAACACCATCTCCCCCTTTCACAAACCTTTTACCTGGGCTCGATGCTCTCCAATTGCAAACTGTATCATAGCAATGCCAGGGTTATGGCTGTCATCAATCCTTTCCACTGTGCTGGAGTCAATCTTCAGGTCACTGCTAATTTCTGCACTCTGTATAAAGTCGTCTGTTTTTAGATCTTCTACTTTCTTCAGTTCTCCGTTGGCCAACTGAATAATAGACCCTTTCATGAAGTAAGGAGGCAGTGTAGGAGGAGCTGTTGCTGAAGAAGGTACTGGCTGGACCAGGGGGAGGTGTATCTGGGCCTGCACTACTGCTGCCTGGTAAGCCGTCTGACTTGCTAGCGATTCAGCATTGAAATTTTCACTTTTTGGAATGGTGGTTGTTACAAACGTGTGAGGCACCCCTGCCAAATGTGGAGATGATGTGGCTATAGCAGATGGCACTCCTGATGAGTCAATATCTGCATTGCCTACGGGTATCAAGAGGGGCTGAGTGCCAGGGATCACCAAGTGCTGTGGGAGAGTTCCAGGATACCCAAAGGCTTGCTGTTGACTGCTCAGGTAACCAATGACAGGTGGCTGAGTCCCAGTGTAGAAAGCTGCAGCAGACAACCCAACGGGGAGCTGCTCTGAGGCGCTATGGGTGGTCTGGATGACTGTGTGAGGGGACAGAGTGGCGACTGCTTTCACCCCGTCATGACCCATAGTCTGTTGTGGAGATAAAGCATAGGAACGGTGGGCTGTTTTTCCTAAGTGTAAGCTTCCCTTTTCGTTGAGAGTTGAAGGAGGTGTTTCTCTGTTGGCAGCCTGTTGGACTTCCATGTCTCCAGTAGACGTGTTGCTATTGGGGACGACCATTATGGAGGATCGGACACTGGTGGAATCCGGTGCAATATAATCAGCAGGACCCGAGTGGACCACCACATGCCTGGCCTCATAATGATGAGGTGATGGTTTATTGCCTGATTTAACAAGATTTACGTCTGAGGATGGCGAGACACCATATCGCCTACTCTTCTCTATTTCCCCATTCATGATTTCTTTTGCTTGCATAGCCTGCAGCCTATTGCTCTCAGACTTCTTCATAGACTCTCTGGTGACAAAATGGCCACTGGAATCTGCATATTGCACCACCACCTGGGAGGAGGGACCAAGGGTAAATGCATGAGGAATCATGGTCTGGTGGGGATGTAAATGGACTGGGATAGATGGAGGAGAAACATTTCTGACACCACTCTGAGAGCTGGAAATATGGACATATTGGTTTTGCTGGGCAGGCGGAGGAGACCCTGCTGTGATCAATCCAGGTGTCCTAATTAGATGAGGCTCAACTTTGTGTCCTTGCTGGCTTAGGTTGCTCATACTGGCCAGCAAAGTGGAATATGCCTCCAGCTGTGAACGCTGGGATGGAGTGGTTGCCACAGCACTAGCAGAGACTGCAGTACTGGTTGCAGAACTAACTGTCGGAGAGATCAGTGAGGAAGGGATGAATCCGGCGTATGGTCCACTGTACTGGGGCCCAACAAACTGGAAAGTATGCTGCAGATGTGTGTACTGCACTGGTGAAATAGGTGTTCCTGCCTGCGACAGTGTAGATGGGTACACTGTGGGAAGTGTTGCAGTGGCTGGAACAGACCTAGGAGCACTAGGTGGGGAATAATCTATTCCTGCAGAAGATAGTGATTTGTGCAACCCTATTCCCTGATGAGAACCAGCCTCCACTGAGATCCCACCAGGCCTGTTCCGTCCACTTGTGCTGCTTTGGCTGCTGGCTGTACTTGAGAGCCATGTTACGTTATCTGCACGGTGGTTTTCACTAGCCAGAACCAATGGCTTCACCTCAGAAGGCAGGCTGGTGGCTGGGATCTCTCGTTTCTTGGGTGGAAGGCTTTCATTGCTTCTCTCCTGGTTGGATTTCATTTTTCACCGGCCCCTGCCCTTCACTTCTGCAGCTTCAGTGCCCTGTTGGCTCTGATTTCAGTCTACTAAGTGGAAAGTCACATTTGATTTCTGAAAGGGATCCAGAGACTTCATGAGGAATCATCTCCTTGTGAGGACAATACTCCACAAACATCTCTGGAATGAAAATGAAAGAAAGAAAGAGAGAGAGAGAGAGAGAAAGAAAGAACAGAGAAAGGGAGAAAGAAAAAAAGAACAGAGAAAGGGAGAAAAAATGTTAGCAGTAGGAAAAATGTATGAGGTAATTACAACAAATAATAATAATCAAGATCATATTGTCTCTTTTCAATTTCAGGTATTAGGCCGACACCTATATTACTGGAGAAAAAGGTTCCAGCATATCATGACTAAAGTAGGCTGTTTAAACATATCCATCCTGCACTCTTCACTCTGATCCACTCAGTATATTTACTTGGAAACAAATCCCAGTGAATGCAGTATGGCTTAGTTCGAAGTAATCATCCATAGTATCAGCCAGTAATTTCCTTTCTAACTCAACTCACTGGACATTCCTAGGAGAGGAAGTCAACATATATTTCCTAGGAAAGCAGCTATCTTAAATTTTTGAACGGAATTTTATTTATACATGTAATTATGAGTATTTTCAAGAACACACACAGTCTTCATTGGTACCTACAAATGTTAATAATAAACAGATACAAACAGAAAAAGTTAAGGTAATTTGGAATGACATCACATTGAATCAAAGATAATAAGGATACATTTTTTTAAAGTAAGGATGGATACAATAGCACAGAAAGTGAAACTAACGTGGACTGTTTGAACTCGTAAGCAAGGTTCATAATGGTTCAAATGTTATCAACCCCGGAATACGATGGATTTTCTTTTCGTGAATTAATATTTAAAGATGCTAGGTTCCTTTGTTACACATGCATTCACCGCCATTCAAATTCTTCTAGGATTTGCAGATTTTGAATTTCCATACCTTATAGGAGTGAAACTACAAAGTCAGTGATCTGCCTTTTTAAAAATCTGGATTTTGTTTTGATGATCATGCATGCCACTTTGGTCCAGTTCTCAACTCACAAACATCTCCCAATCATGGCTTAGCAATGTGAAGGAACACCTAGGTGTGTTACCAGTGGTGGGCAGTAAAAATTTTTGCTACCACACCATGGGCAGAGTCTATGTTATGGGTGGAACCTATGTCATGGGCGAACTCTACGTCATGGGCAAGCTAGTCATGCCTGACATATGGTCATGTATACACCTGCAAATACAGGCAGCACTGGCTCTTTGGCTGTAAATGGAGATGAACACTGCACCCTAGAGTAAGATATGACTAGCTTTTGAGCAAGGGAGACCTTGAACCACTTGCAGGGACAAAACCTGATGGGGCAGGGCAGGGAGGTGGGCGTGGCCACCCAATTTCGCTATCCCCTTGCCCGAAGGCCACCCAATTTCACCACCACCCTGCCCAGAGGTCACCCAATTTTGGTAACCCCCCTCCGGGGGGGGGATTGCAAACCTGTAGCTGCCCACCACCGTGTGTTATTGATCAAGAATTCACACACACAATGGCCAACACAAAACCAATTCTAAAATGTATTTTTTTTATTCAGTGCATCTATTTCCAAACATCTTTTCCACTGTGGAATTCAATTTAGCATACATATTTAAGAAATTATTCAATTTAAACAAGAAGCTGTGAGGAGCCAATTAATGTAACAATGGCATAGTAAACTCTGATTAAGAAATTACAAATATTATCTAGGTCAGGAACATAAAAGTTAAATGTGGCTCACACTGATAGTGAGGATATCTGCTACAGGTAGTGTGATATTCACTCCCAGTGATTGTCTCAGCTTTTTCTTTGGCCTGTTCACAGGAGGAGGAGTCATACAGAATTTTGCTCTCTGATCCCTACAATCCATATCTGCATCCAGGTTAAGATCCACCTGCATGATTAAAATTACATACTATGATAACCCCATATATAGCTCCAACCATACTGTGCTCCCTTGTTTCTTAGTAACCAATGAATTGTGAGCTGCAGCTGCTCCAGGATTGCTCTCTGGGTAGGAGAGGAGCATTTACAAATGACTGGAAGCTGTTCTGTATAAGGAAACAGGTTTAATAGACTTGGACGTATGTGTGGGAATCATGTTATCCATGAGTACAGGAACAGAGCTAAAGAGCAGCTGCAAAATTCAGATCTCAATGTTCATACTTCTCCTGGCATCCACGCTTTACGGGGCGGCTCTACTCTTCACACTGTGGCAGATTTCACAGTGTGGGATGGCAGAGAAAGACTGGCTGTGCATGCGCGCTTCAATATAAATAGTTCTGTGTGAATGCAGACAAGCTGTGGCAATATCAGTCGGCATGATCATAAGAGCTCCACAAATATGCTACAAAACAAGGAGTGTTTTCTTTCAAACTCTTTACTTTGAAGTCATGATTTTTGGTAGGTTATACAGGAATTATATTCTGAAATGGAAGAATAAGCTTCTGGCTTTTCTTAAATCTTCCCTCTTTCCTTCATAAGTTGTAAGTGGAACTGTAAACAAGTTAGGATCCCCAATTCTACACATTTGTTAGAATGTGAATCATACAAGGAATCAGACTATCTGGAGTTATTCAGCCCAGATGTAATCTAAGCATTTACCTGGTACTGTTGATAATCTTTCAATCAGTTTGTGAGATTCAAGTACTGTACTGTAATATCAGTAGGTCTTTTGCAGCATTAATATACAACAGAAAATACCATTCACACTGTTCTAGGTCAACTGCAGAAGATGCTTATGATTAAGCCACCAGCAACAAAAATGAAAAATGAAAAGGTGTGTGTGGGAGTATTAAGTGCATATAAAGGTTACAAAGATTGAGTACAATGGCATAATGAGATCAAAGAGTTTCAATAAAGAAACAAGCTAAAATAAATCTTGGATCACATATCTTCAGGCAGCATGTTGCTTACTTCAGCAAGCTGATGTTCTGTAGTAAAAAAAACAAAAACTTATTTTACTAAACACCAGAAATTTATTACTATTGCCTCCTGGGTTGGACTTTAATTAAAAACAACAAAACAGCCAACCTGGTAGCAATCACTTTCTCTGTGTTTGCCTTTACACACCATCATTAACAAAATAAGCTTATTCAGTGTTGGAGCAAATGTGTGTTTTTTTGATGCTCTACAAAGAAAAGAAAATGTTGAGCTACATCAGTATACTCACAGTTACAGAACCACAAACAACAAGCAGAATTCTACCCTTGCCATCAGTTTTGGCACATAATGCAATATGCCCTCTCAGCAGGGTTGCCATAATTCTCTCCCACAAAACCGGGACATTGAACAGGGGGTTGGACTCGATGGTCTAAAAGCCCCCTTCCAACCCAGTGATTCTATAATTCTCAGTCACCTTTGAGCACCAGCTCCTTGGAAGGTGTGTGTGTGTGTGTGTGTGTGTGTGTGTGTGTGTGTGTGTGTGTGTGTGTGCGTGCACGCACGTCTGTCCGTGCCTTTGGGCCAACCTAAGCCCCTCCCAGTCTTCCAACGGCCATTGATTGGGTGCTCCAGGGCTCCCCTGGCTGCCGGCTCTGGGCCAAAGCCAGGAAGCCCTACAGGGGTCTTCCAAAGGGACGCCGCACAGCTGCTTATTCGTCACTTGGGGCTTCTCCAGCCAGATCCTTGTGGCCGTCCAGAAACCCTCTGGAAGCCTCCGCTGCAGGTCTCAAAGGGCTGCTTTGCCCAAGACCTCCATGACTAAGGAGGAGGAAAACACCCCAGGATTTCCATCGAGCTACAAAAGTCAGAGAAATACAGAGAAAAGCTCTCTACCTCTGAAAAGGGCTTCCAGGACTTTAACATGATTTTTAGTTAACCGGTCGGACAATGTTTCTGACTGTGAATTTGGAACAATCCCGGTTTCCCGGGACATACGGCAACCCTACCCCTCAGTCTACTTTGTTACAAGAAGCCAAAGGGATGTGATGGTTTTACATATTTACTCTGAGAGGCATGCAAAAAAAAAAGTCTGAAGCCTGATCTAGACATGAAAGATTGTCCAAAAGTGGGGTGTAATTTTAAGTAACAGCTCAACAGCTGAAGGGGTAAAAGAAGTAAGGAAGAGAAGCACACAAGATTTCTTTGACTACAGTCCCCAGAACCCAACTGCTAGCATGACCAGTGGCTTTGATATGTTGACAATTATGCAGGTTGTACTCCAAAAGAGTAATTTTTCTTCTTCTTAAACATAGATGAACATCTGCATAGGACGAGGAAGTAAACAGGACAATGAAAACTGGGGACTACAACTGGGACTTCTGCATGTATGTTAGTTGGCAAACATTGAGACACTGTGGAATGCCTGAGTAGCCACAATCCATTGCCAATCTGTCTACAGCAGTGTTTCCCAAACTTTGATTTTTGGACTTCAATTCCCAGAAGCTTAAGTCAATTCCCCAAAGCACTGATCAGTCAATGTACTGACTTGAGTTTGTTTGTTTGTTTATTCATATTTATCCACCACTCTCCTCACCAAGGTGACTCAGGGCAGTTTACACATCATAGAAAACAAAGACATAAAACGCTACATAAAAACCTCAAATTTAAAACTATAAAAGGTTAAAAATTAAGATCTTAAAAATGTAAAAGTTACTACAGCCCACCAATTAAAAAAAAGTTGAGGGACTCAAACCAGCCAGCAGGCTGGGGTCACTGTGCAACCCATACCTGTCCTGCCATCCATGTTTTTAGATTCTTCCTAAAGGTTAGCACCTCCATCTGGAGACGTAACTCCATCGGCAGGAGGTTCCATAGGGCCAGAGCGGACACAAAGAAGGCCCTCCTTCTGGTGCCAGAGAGATGTGCCTCTCTGACAGATGGAACAACTAGAGAGCCTCTCCAGTCCGCTCTGGTGGGACAGACAGATGTTCTTGGGGCGAGGCATTCTCTTAAGTATCCTGGCTCACTACCATGTAGGGCTTTAAAAGTACCGTAATTACCAGCACGTTGAATTACACCCGGAGGCAAACCGGCAACCAGTGCAGTGCAGTGAGACATGTGCATACCGCCCACACGCCATCACCACCTGGGCAGCCGCATTCTGGACCAGGTGAAGCCTCCGAATGGTCATCAAGGGTCATTGAAATTGAAGTCTCCCTGTGGGGCATAGGCCCCCTGTTGGGAACCACTGGTCTACAGTGAAGCAACCAAAAAATAAAATTAGGGGGTGAGGACACTATAGCCACAGTCACAAGATTCTCAGATAGAGGACAGAATGAAAGTACATTTCAATGAATTTGCAGTATAGTTCTGACGAATTCCAAGCAGGAAACAGAAAAGGATTTTTTAAAATTAGCACTGGCATTTTTGAAACACTCTGACCAAAACTTCATCAAATTTTATTATTCATTAAAAATCCCAGGGACACCATTCTTGTGTGTTCTGTTGTCTTGACTAAATGGCACATTAGCACTACTATCTTTTACTGTATTTTAACACTTATTGACTTGGAAATAAACTTCACTATAATGAGTGGGAATTACTTCAATTTAATTGTGCACTGGAATGTAATCTTAGGTTGCCCTTGCTCGAAAGCCAGTTGTATCCGACTCTAGGGTTTAGTGCTCATCTCTATTTATACCCAAAGAGCCAGTGCTGTTTGGGTCTGCAGATGTTTCCATTGACATGTGTCAGGCATTTCTAGACACTGGAGTGCAGAGAGCATGGTTTACCTTCCCGGCGAAGTGGTCCCTATTTATCTACTTGCAATGTCTTGCTTTAGAATTGCTAGGTTGGCAGGAGCTGGGACAGAGACGGGAGCTCACTCCGTCCTGCAGTACTTGGGTCTCCACCTGCTGACCTCCCAGACATCAAGTTCAGTGTCTTAACCACTAAGCTACCACAGTCCCTTAGAAAGTATTAAAAAATTCTAACAAAAATAATGCTAATGACATCGCTATGTGGTCAGAGCTGGATTAGGGAACAAACAGCAACCCTCAGAATCCAAAAACTTTGTATCCTTTTGAATTCAGTTGTGAAAGACTTTTCAAATCTTAACATCTTCATTATGCACAAAATAATATTAAAATGGACTTCACAAAATGCCTAGCAACTCCAGTATTAATAATTGTACAAGCAAATTGTATAAAGGCGTTTCATATATAACACAGCAGGTTTTAACTTATGAACATTGTTTATTTCTCTCTCTTTTTAATTTTTTGCTACTGCTTCAGCACTATATATACTGGAAAGATGGAATTTACATTTACAGTCAAACGTCGCATAAAGAGCATTTCGCTTAAAGAGCAACTCGCTTAAAGAGCAGAATTTTCTCTGAATGTTTGCTTCGCTTAACAAATAAAGCCAACCAAAAACTTGCTTAACAAATAAATCGAGGTTCGCAATCCCCCTCCCCCCACAATTGGTCACTTACAATGGTGTTTTGCTTAAAGAGCAAACTCGCTTAAAGAGCAATCCTGTGGAACGCATTGTGCTCTTTAAGCGAGGTACAACTATATTATATAAATGAATAAAGCCATCAGATGAATCTCAATTCAATAATCAAGAATCTGATTTATTACCACTATATTAATATCTTTGAATACAAACATCTGGAATTCCCCTTTCCCTAGCCTGCTTAATTTTTTGATCCCATGTTACTCAACTGGCCATGGTAAGAATATTATGATGGCCAAGCATTCAGCTTCCTAAAAGACTTGTATGGTTTTAATGAAAATGTACCCATTTATATGCTTAATCATAATCACAATCTTTGTCATCATCTTAGGATACTCAGTTTGATTTTGATCAGCTTTGCTAGCTCATCTAAATCTTTTTACATCTTCATTCTGTCAGCCACATGACCACTATTTTAATTGGCACTGATTGCAATTTAGATTTGGTACACATGCAGTTGAATACAGGCCAACAATGCTATATATTTTATGATCCAATTATACTGGGATTTCACAGTTTCCTGCCAAATTTCCCAAGGGAAATTAAAACATAAAAACAGATGAATCCTTTATTTTCTTGTAATGGTGTTTCTTTTTTACAGCACAAATGTTGTCCTTCAACAATAGATTGGGCAAAAGAGACATCAATTGAAGCGTGATCCTCCTCTATGAATCTTTGACAACCTTATTTCCTCCTTTTTCACAACAGAGGCATAGACAGCCAGCTCTGTCTTTAGAAACGGTGCTCCCTGAAATGATAAAAGAACCTGGATTGACCTGACCTAAAACTTTTCTCACCTCATATTTAGAAAATCTGCTTGCATTGTTTTGTGACTAATCACTCTAAGGCAAACATTGGCTTCATTTGCAAGTCTTGTCTCAATTATGAATTGCTTTACTAAAGGTGAAATCCAGGCAATCAATTACTAATTAGATCAACATTATATTGGGTTTGATATTGAAGCACTTCATTATACATTTTTTTTGGTTATACGAAGCATTCCTCGTATAACGAAAATCCCTATGGGATGCATCGTACTACAAAAATCTCTATGGGAAAAATCGTACAACGATTTTTTGTTGTTGTACAATGCATCCCATAGGGATTTTTGTTGTACAATTTTTCCCATAGAGATGCATTGCTTTGTATAACAAAAAAAATTCGTTATATGGGGTATAGCAGTTAGCGCAAGTCTTCTTCGTTGTAATAATTTTTCGTTATATGAGGTGTTTGTTATACGGGGTTCCACTGTAATATTAGCAGATTTTAGAAAAATATGATTAAACATAGAAAAGAAAAATATTTTAACAAAGCAATCACACCTGTGTTGGTATGAGTTGTCCACTGATGCCAGAAGTTCTGAAAAATTCAATCTCTGCCTTGTTGTTGTTCTTCAGTCGCACAGTCGATTCCGACCTTCTGCGACCCCATGGACCACCGTCCGCATGGAATGGGTGGCAATTTAGTGCTCAGTCCAATTACTCCCACTCCTGTATCCCATTTTTTTACTTTATTTGTTGATGGTTTCAGCTGGAAGACATTAATCTATGGCAGCTGCAGGGACTGTGGTTGATGCAAGAACACTGTCAATCTTGTGGCTCCATAGTTCTCCCATCAAACACAAAACATGACTCCTTTCCTGACAGCAAGGGACCAACCACTGAGGCTTGTTCTGTGCTGTGAGAAACAGGTACAAGGTCAGTCCTCTTGCTGCAAATGCCAAATGCTTTCTTCTTCCTTGGAGATACAGCTCTGATAAAGCTTATGACCTTTGAGACATCGTGGCAGAGACCATAAATTACAGCTTAACAGTGTAATACAAAACAAAGGTACAGTAGTTGCGCTGGCCCATAAGATTTTAAAAAGAAAAACAGTCAGTGGAAAAAGCCTTTATGTGGACCAAGCAAAACAGTTTATTGTGTGTCATTTTGGTTCTAACAAAGTTATTGATCTACTCTGGATCTAGATGTAATTTTTGTTTAAACAAAATCTAAGTATTTAGATATTTGTTTATTTTGCCACAGACAAATAAATCTTTTCCAAAGAAAAAAAAGCCAGGCAAAAAGGGCTGATTTTCTATATTTAAAAACAGGAAGTGGTTAAGGTTTTCTTCCTCCGCTGCCTTGCTGTGGTGAGGGGCCTATGTGGTTTGATGAAGCTATGAGCTATGCTATGTAGGGCCATCCAAGGTGGACAGGACATGGTTGGAGAACTTAGACTAAACACAATCCACTGGAGACTAAAATGGCAACCATCTCTAGTATCTTTGCCATGAAAACCATAGACAGTATCTAAAGGTGAAAAGATATGACACTGGAAGATGAGTTCCTCAGGCCAAAAAGAGTCCAAATATGCTACTGGGGAAGAGTGGAGGGCGAGTACAAGTAGCTGCAGAAAAAGTGAAGTGATTGGGTCAAATCCAAAAGTAAACATGGAGTGGCCCTTCTAGTTAATTAAAGGGTGAGGAAAGCAGTAATGGGATACAATCTCAAAAATGACATAATGATCTCAGTCAAAATCCAAGGCAAACCATTCAATATCACAATAATCCAAGTCTATACTCCAGCCACGGATACAGAAGAGGATGAAGTCAAATGGTTCTGTGAAGAACTTTACAGCTGGTTCTAGCACACCTTCTAGAATTAACACCAAAAATATGTCCTCAATATAATAGGGGACTGGAATGTCAAAAGAGGAAGTCAAAGGGTGACTGAAATTACAGGCATGTTTGGCCTTGGGGTACAAAATGAAGCAGGGCAAAGGCTAGCAGAGTTTTATCAAGTGAGCATGCTGGTCGTAGCAAAACACCCACTTCCAACAACCTAAGAGGCGACTCTACACATGAACATCACCAGATAGCCAACATCAAAATCAGATTGAGTATGTACTTTGCAGCCAAAAACGGAAAAGCTCTAAATAGTCAGTAAAAAGACCTGAAGCTGACTATGGCTCAGATGAGCTACCGATTGCAAAATTCAGGCTTAGAATGAAGAAAGTAGGGAAAACCATTATGAAATTCAGGTATAACTTAGATCACATCTCTTATGAATTTAAAGTGGAGATAAAGAATAGATTTAAGGGATTAGACTTGATAGACAGAGTGGCTAAAGATATACAGACAGAGGTTTGCAACATTGTACAATAGGCAGCAATTAGAGCCATCCCAAAGAAAGGAACATGCAAGAGAGCTGTCTGATGAAGCTTAACAAACAGCTCAGTGAAGAAGGAACGCGAAAGGCAAAGGTGAAAGAGAAAGATCCACCCAATTGAATGCAGATTTCCAGAGAACACTAAGGCGATATTAGGAGGCCTTCTTAAATGAACAATGCAAAGTAATAGAGGAAAACAACAGAATTTGAAGCCTTTTCGATATCCACCCTGGGCCCTCTGGAACCTCCTGTCAACAGACCTCCACCTCCAACCACAACTGCTGGCCTTTAGGAAAGAGCTAAAGACATGTCTAGCCCATTGGCTGTGGGCTGCTGCTGCTGGATCTACTCCACCCTGCTGGCTCATATGACCATCTGACAATTTTATTATGGGGATTTTAGATATTTTAGATTCGAGCTTTTGTGATTTTAAGATTTTAGACATTTCTTGTGTTTTTATGGTGTTTAAACCATATGTATGGGTTGTTCTAATGTTGGGGTGTTTCTTGTGTTGTAAGCTGCCCGGAGTCACCTCAGCGAGGAGGCAGCTAAGCAAATAAATAAATAAAATAAACAGAATTTGAAGGACTACTAAAGTGATGGTGTTCCTAGTAGTTAACTGTGAGCGCTGGACCATAAGGAAGGCTGAGCACAGAAGAATAGACACTTTTAAACTGAGGTGTTGGAGAAGACTCTTGAGAGTAAAGAAATTGCAAGCAGACAAATAGGTGCAGCGTTCCATGTGCTCTGGTGTCACCATGCCTGCCACATGTCCATGGAAACATCTGTAGATGCAGACATAGCTGGCTCTTTGGCTATAAACAGAGATATGAGTAGGATATGAGTGGCTTTTGAGCAAGGGAGATATTTAATTGTTTCATTGTTTCAAGATATATGGCTCATAAAAAAGCATACTCTGAGTTTATAAAAGCACTAAGAAAGTCTTGGTGATTGCTAGATCTCTTGGAGCACACAGCAGGCAAACAATTCCTCCTACCACTAGCTTAGCTTCATTAGGTTAATAATGTGTTCATTCATCCAGTCATTCATTGAAAGAAACTAGAATAATATGATCACTGGCTGGCAGCCAGCCAGCAAAAGGCACATGTAAGGAACTTGCCAAACGAACATACACACAAACAAAAGGAAACTGGTGGATCCGACAAACCTGATTGTGTAGAAGAAACTGCAGTTTCAGGATATAAGAATATATATGACAGTTTAGTTCATACTGGGCAATTTTACACTGAAATAAAGTACAGTATCATATATTTTCATATACCCTGAAATTGCAGTTTCTTCAACACAATCAAACTAAGCTATAACAACTTCAGGTCAAAACAAGACTTTTCAGATCATAATCTCTGAGGCTGTTAAATGTGAATTCAATTGAGTTTTGCAGGTGATTCATTTTGTCCAGGTATTTTTTTAAATCATGGTCTGTAAAATGTACCACTGCTACATTTAAACACCAGTGTAGGATAGCAGGGGGAAAAAAAATCTAACCAGGATAATGTAATAAAACTTTGGGTAAAGCATACAATATCGGTAATTAATATTTGTATTTCATTATAATTAAATATTGGCAATTCAAAATCCTCACCTCTAGCTTGCCCTAAGGCAATGGTGGCAAACCTATGGCACGCGTACCAGAGGGGGCACTTGGAGCCCTCTCTGTGACACATCCGCCATCGTCCCAGCACAGAGTTCACCCCGCCCATCTGCCCAGCAGCCCAATAGGACTGCTTCCTCCCTCTACCCAGCACAGAGTTCACCTGTGCCACTCTGTGGTGCGGATGGCAGCCTGTTGAGTTTGGGCACTCGGTTTTTAAAAGGTTTGCCATCACTGTCCTACAGCAGTGTATTAACCACTAACCAAGTTCAGTGTCTTAACCACTAAATCACCACAGTACCTAAGAGATGACGACCTTATTGTAAATTCCAAGATGATGAGCGTATCTGAATATGTGTTCAATTCTGCATGACTAAGTCTGCATCCAACCTAATACCAGAACTAAGGATTTTCTTATTTTAAACACAGCTACTGTATTTTCCAATCAATATACAATATTTGATTAGCATCACAAGGAAAAGATAATGCACAGTTCCTTTGGATAAAAGTCTTCTAATCATATCCATCTTTTAGAAAAACCTCTCTTCACTAACAATTTTGTTACAAACTGTCTTTTCAAGCATGCAAACAAGCTAACGAATGTTCACATAAACCCTTACTATGTAGCATCCTGAATTTCTACTTTATTAGTTAAGTTACAGATAATTTAGCACATGACTCTCTGTGGAGAGAGGAGTTCTTTCCAAAGCTGGCAATTTCATGGCTCATTCATCTGATAAAAATTCAAACAGCCTTAGGTTACCTTTCTGACAAATGGTTCCTAGTGTTAATAAATCTTTGCTCCGTCATTACAAGCTGCAATAATAGACTTCTCATATTATTGATATGGCATTAGTTGTCAATTACATGTTGAGCAAGGCTCAAGTTGTAACTTTTGTCTTCTGAAGCTAGAATCCAACTGGTAGTCTGAAACAGGGCCCAGCAAAATAACAGAATTTACACAAGCACTGAAGCATCATTTAGCAATTGACTAATAGGTCTACTCTAGCATGGAATTAAGAGCAAAGGATTTATACGGCTCAGGACATGTCTTTACGGAGGACTTTGCTTACTATACCATAGCCTAGTTAGACTAATTTCATTGTGATGTAGAGAGGGCCTCTGTTGTCATGTCAACCATATCGGATGGCCTTGCTAGTGAAATTAGATGTGCTTCTTGTGATGAACTTTTTGCGACATCAATTAAAGATTCTGTGTTTATACAGGTGTTCCCCCCTGATTAATCAGTTCTCCTGTTTTTTAATGAACTATTTTAATGTCTTTTATTGTTTTAGTTTTTTTAGGCAATACAGTAATACCTCGCATAATGAATTTAATTCGTTTTGCGAGGCTGCTCGCTATGCGAGTTTTTCGCTATGCGAGTCGGACTTGCATAGCGAAAATTCCTAAGGAAAAACTTCCATAATGAGCTTTTTTAGGAGAAAAACTCACATAGTGAATATTTTTCGTTATGTGAGGTTTTCCCCATAGAAACGCTCGCTATGTGAGCATTTCCATAGGGGAAGTCTGGCTCACATAGCGTAAATTTTCGTTATGTGAGTTGGATCACTTTTTGAAAAATCCGCTCGTTATGCGAGTTTTTCGCAACGCGAAATGCTCATTAAGCGAGGTTTGACTGTATTGTTTTAAGTAACATTTTAGTACTTGTATTACCTTTAGCTCTGTTCTATTAGTGCCCATTCTGCCTTTGGTAGTCTATGAGACCAGCTCTTAATTAATTAAGATTTAACAATCCAGACTAAGCTCATGGTATACCAAGCTGTTATATCTCAATGTTGTTGTATGGCTGTGAAACATGGACCCTCTATCGCCAAGACATCAAAAAGCTTGAGCATTCTCACCAACAGAATCTAAGGTCCATCTTGAACATCAAGAGGGATGACTATGTCACCAACACTGCAGTTCTCAAGAAGGCACATGTAAATAGCACTGAAGCTTCATTCATAGGCCACCATCTTAGATAAATAAGGCATGTCTGCTGTATGGTGGTCCCTGGCTTCCTTGTCAAATTCTTTATGGGGAACTTAGCTCAAGACTTAATGGAAACCCTTTGAAGTGTTTTAAGGATCAGCTGAAACAAACCATGAAGGTGTCAAGTATAAACCCACAAACTTGGGAGGCAGCAGCCGTAGATTGCCCACTCTGGGACCAAACCATCTCTGCTGCTACTGATTACTTTGAAGGAGAACACCACAGTCATGAAGAAGCTAAGTGACAAGCATAAAAGCTTCATCAAACTGAACTATGCCCTCCACCATCTATTCAGTGTAGTTTGTGTAGTCACATGTGCCATGCCAGGATTGATTCATTGAGTCACCAGAGACACATCCATCAACTGAGAAAGTGACTTCCAGGGGAAAATGTATGCTTGGATACGAGTAGCAGCCAATGATGACAACGATGACAACCTTTAGCTCTGTTCTATTTCTTTTAGTATATTTTATTTTGAGAATTTCTTTTTTAAAATGAAAAAAAATTGTATGGAAATACTTTAAAATAAATAAATAAATAAATAAACAAACAAAACAGTAAATTATAGCATCATATTCAAAGAAATTCAGCAGTCTCAAGTCTTTTTCCAAGCACAGTTCAAACTCTCACTCCAGGTTCACCACCTAACTGATGTAGTGAAGGAGGTGAGAATCAGAGAAAGTTTCTTCTCAAGAGACTGCCACTTCTCTGGAAAACTCACACTGATGCCAGCATCGTTTTTTTTATGCGCATCGCCCAGAGTGGGAAATATCCCAGATGGGCAATATAAAAAATCCAATCAATCAATCAATCAATCAATCAATCAATCAATCAATCAATTGTTACCCTTCTGCTGTCAGGCCTGATAAAAAAGGACATTTTAAAATGTATGTTTTCTTTTTACCTTCTTTTCATACATCACTGTTGAACCTCTGCTGAAAGGTGGTATATAACTTTTAAAAATACATACAAACAAGACTGTCTGTGGCTAGGGAAAAATATGGAAGCAGCACTGGGAAACTACATGTGGGATTATGTTGTATGGACCTCTTGTAAAATCTAAGTAGACAAAGCACAGCGGTTCCACACTTAATACTTACTGTGGTCCAATTTGAGCTGCAGGTAGTACACGTAGCAAGAAAATGTAAAGTTGTAAGATTTAATTGCTGTATAAAGAAATGAACTACAACTTAGCAGGGCCAAACAGAATGCTCTGTTTTTAGTAAATTTGAGGCATTTTATTTCTCTGTATGTTCTCTCCATCTGTACAACACAATGCGCAGAAAAACAGATTAAATTCATATGAAGACTGGGTAAAAATAGGTGGAAGAAGCTTCAATTAAGCTTTTCAATTAAGATTGTAGATCACACCATATTGTGGCAGAAAATTACAACTGTTGAAGAAAGTTAAAGAAGAAAGTGTAAAAGTAAGATTATAGCCAAACATTAAAAAAGACAAAAATTATGGAGCGAGCTCCTGCCTTTGTCCCAGCTCCTGCCAACTTAGCAGTTTGAAAGTAAGAAATTGCAAGTAGATAAATGGGTGTCACTTTGGTGGGAAGGTAAACAGCATTCCATGCACTCTGATGTCTAGTCATGCCTGCCAGATGTCCACAGAAATGTCTGGAGACGCAGACAGTGCTGGTACTTTGTCTATAAATGGAGATGAGCACTAAACCCTAGAGTCAGATATGACTAGCTTTCGAGCAAGGGTGACCTTTACCTTACAGAGAATTCAATAACCTTAAGACTATCAATGAACAAAACTGAGATTGCTCAAGATTTTCTTTATCTTTGTTCCTTTGTCAAACAAAATGGAGTCTGCAGCCAAGAAGTCAAAAATTGACAAATTCACAACAACAATGAGGGTATCAGAAAAGATCCTCATCCATACTATGAGATTCCTAATTATTATATTCAGATGTGAAGAAAACTGAGAGGGGAACATTGATTCAAACGGGTATTGGAAGAGAGCTCTACTGATCAACATAGCGTGCAGGAAAGACAAATAAGTGGGTTCTAGAACAAATGAAAGCAGACAATAAGTAGATTAAATTGAGGCCACTGTGCTTTGGACATAAGATGAGAAGACAAGATGCATTGAAAAAGTTAATACTGTAATGACAGGAAGGGTTTAAGGTAGCTGGAAAAGAGGAAAACACATGATTCAAAAAATGAATCCAAATTCTGTTAATGACAGGAGTTTTTAAAGGTCATTAATTCATAGTGTTACCATAAATTAGAAATGACTTGACTGTAAATAACAACATTCAAATTTACAATCAAGACAATCCTTCAGCAAGTTGCTATCTCTTTCTTTGGCTGCATTTTACAAATCAATTTCTCCTAATATTTATTTTTATTTTAATAACAAGTTGTACTTTGCCTTCAACTGTACTGTAAAGCAGATACATTTCTTCTTAGCATTGAAACTAGGAAGAAGATAATATCTGTAATCTAATAAGGAGAAGGTAACACACAGAAAGTTGCTATAACGAAGAGGAATGACGCTAGCATTGTGAGTCTTCACAGTGGTGAAGTCAGAAGAGAAGGAAACTCTGAATCCAGCCATGCATCTATAAAACACTGTACTGGTTTGGTGCCACAAGATTTAGCCGGACCACAATTCCCATAAGCTCCAGCCAGCACATCTGACGGCCCAAAAAAATGATGAAACTTAACAGTCCAAAGCAGCTGGAGGCTGCCAAGTGGGGGAAGACTAAGACAAGTAGCACTTCCCACGGGGGAACTATTTTGGTACAATATTCAAGGCATCCTTGCAATGTGGGCAGATTCTTGAAACATTTTATTGATTAACATATAAAAATACCTGATTGTTTTGTACACTATCCCACTTGTCCTGCTGCACGTCTGCATCTCTTAATTTTTCAGATTTAAAAATATACAGTATCAAGAAAAGTACTAGAAGAATTTTTGCTACTGAGCAGCTTACCAGCAGATCCTCTATGCTGCTAATGTACCAAGTTTACCTTCTTAAGCAGTCTTTTGTTGTGTTGTTGTTCAGTCGCACAGTCAATTTCGACCCTTTGTGACCCCATGGACCACTGCCCTCCAGGCACCTCTGCCCTCCACCATCCTCCTCAACCTGCCCAGCTCTGTGCCCATTGCATCTACAATACCATCTAGCCATCTCATTTTTGGCAGCCCCCTTCTTCTTTTGCCCTCCACCTTTCCCAGCATCAAGGCTTTCTCAAGTAAATCCTCTCTTCTCATTTGATGTCCAAAGTACTTCACCTTCATCTTTACTATTTGACCTTCAAGGGAGCAGTCAGGGTTGATTTCTTCTAAGATTGACCTATTTGTCCTCCTCACTGTCCAGGGGACTCTCAAAACTCTCCTCCAACACCACATTTCAAAGGTGTCTATTCTTCTGCGCTTAGCTTTTCTAATGGTCCAGCTCTCACAACCGTACATTACCACTGGGAATATCATTGCTTTGACTATGCAGTCTACATCGCTGAAGTAATTGGAGGTGGTGACGGGAATCATAGAATTGCACATATTGCTGGACCAAAAGACGACTTGATTTCTTACCTCAACACTGGCCTAGAATCAAAAACTGCATCAGCTTCCCTAACAACTCAAGAGTTGCTTTTCCATTTTTTGTTGTTCAGTTGCACAGTCTAGTCCGACCCTTTGCGACCCAATAGACCATCATACGCCAGGCTCCTCTACCTTCCACCGTCATGTCCCCTTCTCCTTCCCCCTTCAATCTTTCCCAGCATCAAGGCCTTCTCTAGTGAGTCCTCTCTTCTCATTTGATGACCAAAATACTTGAGCTTCATCTTCAGTATTTGTCCCTCCAATGAGCAGTCAGGGTTGATTTCCTTCGGGATTGACTGATTTGTTCTTTTCCATTGCTTTTGCTTTTATTTATTTTATTGATTTGCTTTTCTATTTATTTTCCTTTTAAACCCCTCACCCAATAATATAAAGGATTTAAATGCGTGAATACCCTCTGCAAGCTACTTGGAAAATGGAAACAAAATATATTATATAGTATATCTAAGATTAAACAAAACAGAACAGCAAAGAAAGACAAAAAATGTTGTGGCACCTTAATGTGGACCAAGTCCATGAAAGTTCACATTTAAACACAGGAGTTAGTCTTTAAGGTACAACAGCAGTTTTGTCTTTCTTTTTCTTTTTTTGCTGTTCTGTTTTGTTTAATCTCAGATATGCTTGTATGTACAGACTAACACGGCTGCTACTTCAAACACTTCAATAATATATAGTGTTTGCCTAAAAAATATACAAAGACAAATGAAAAATCCAATGAAAGATCTTTGTGGGGGGCATGAACATATGTGCATACTTGGTTTTCTTCTTATGAATATTTCCCTCAAAACCTTGATTCATTTGGATTCTGCATTTTCTCATTTCAGTTTTCACACAGATTCCACTACCGGATGCAGCATGTTGTACAGCTCTTTCACATGGTAAATTATTCTACTGTAGTTGACATTACTGCCAATCAGAAAAACCTATAAAGAAATTATTAACTTGCCTTATGAAAAGCAATGCAAATAATCATCTCACCTACAAATATAATATTATGTCAACCCTAGATTATGTATCACAAGTTTCTAAAGTAGTCCACTCACAAGACTTTGCAAACAGTTTCTGCAAAATGATTTAACCTTATGGCCTAGTTACAGATAGTATTCAAGTTTACAGGGTTTATGATCCAGTTTTCAATATTTTTAATAGAAGTCACACAACATTTCAACCAAGTCACTTCTTTGGAGAGGCATGTAAGCTGTCACATTCTTTAGAACAACTTAGGCTTCCCAAATGCAATTATGGCCAGTATGTTTTGAAAAACTACTCGTATTAAAAGAAACCACGGAAGAAACTGTATTGTGACATGCGCCCATTACAAACCAACGTCTTCTAATTATTCTAAAATGCAATGGCCACCGAACTGAGATGAGAAGTACACATGCAGAAGTTCCAGCATCCTGAGCGGCTGTGATATTGTTCTCTCTGGCAGAGACTTCCAGCATAGCTTGTGTTGCACAAGCCAAGAAACTTTCTGCGTTAGACTGCCAATCTGTCACTTGGTTTGGTGTTGGTAGATTTTAAAGCCATTCGAACAACAACACAGAGGAACAATCAAGGTCACTTTCCACAACCACTGCACATGTTGATTTTGAAAAAGAAGCTTTTTCTACATGCTGATGCAGATGCACTCATTGTGTAAGGTGAAGGGAAAGGAGAGGCATTATTAAGCAGTAAGTAAGTGTTGCTAGGTTTCGTCACGCTCATGTCACTTAGACACTTGTCAGTAGACAATACTGGTGCATGGCAGTAAAATGCGAGAGAAACCCCATTCACAGTAAGCGCTCACATATGCATGAGTTGTCTTCATTAAAGGTTAAATCTATGAATTGCTTAATGTCTTCCATTAAGGAAATGACTTTTAAACACAATACATTAATATCCTGCTGGACTAACTGAACATGTTCTTTTTATCAGAGAGTTCTGTTAAAAAAGAAAGATAAACATTCTGAAATTAACATAATTAAATATTTCACAATTTAAACCTTTTAGACCTCCCAGATAGGTGTTACATGAAACCTAAAGACTCTGAGTGTCAATGTGCATATGTGTAAACACATGCTGTACATATGTTTGGAAACTTGGCCATTTTAGTAGATCTAGAAAGTTCAAATTCAGTTCACAAGGCATAATTTAAAAAATTGCATTAGATATTCATAAAAGAACAGTGAAACCCCTCTCGCAATGGTTTGTAATTTAATGATTATTTGAGGAAGGACATGTTTTTCAGGATGGACTGTGCATATTTTTAGGAGATCACATCATCTCCTGCCAGAGTTAATTTGATAAAATACTGAGGTCTTTCAATATGACATGTGAGATGGAAGATTGATGTATTTATTAGCAAAGAGCTAGTCCCAAGCTGAGTGCTTTACATTAGCAAAAAGCAACATGATCTGTTTCCTGGGAAACAGCCTTCTTGATATATATTATAACCTTCTGGGGATAGAATTGCCGCTTTTCTCCCTTGCAAAAACTCCCAGCATTATTTATTCAGCACCACTTCATGCAATAGCAATATTTCAGTTATAATTATATTGGTGATATAGGCAAAGATTATTGAGTATGCTTTTTTACTTCTTGTCTCTTGCCAAAGATGCACACATACTAATTATATTTCTCTTTGTGGCTGCACAACCTTGTTAAATCTGTAAAAATCTGAAGCAATATCTTGGATTATTGGATGGAAACAGATTTTAAAGATTATCTCATTAGCTGCTTCCCCATGATTTACAAGTCACCAGAGTAACTGAGTACTTGGGATAAGCCCTAATATCTGGGGGACACAATTACCCTGCCAGAATATTAAACGGATACCGTAATACACACATACAGATGAACAGCACAGACAGTACCCATACAATACAGTTGTAATTTGCTTAAAGAGCATAATGCGTTCCACAGGATTGCTCTTGAAGTGAGTTTGCTCTTTAAACGAAACACCATTGTAAGTGACCAATTGTGGGGGGATTGCGAACCCCAATTTATTTGTTAAGTGAGTTTTTGGTGGGTTTTATTTGTTAAGCGAAGCGAACATTCAGAGAAAATTCTGCTCCTTAAGCGAGTTACTCTTTAAGCGAGGTGCTCTTTAAGGGAGGTTTGACTGTACTTGAAATTTTCAACTCTACACTTTACTTTTAATGTGCATACCTATTCCTCATAATAGCTCTCAGAAACAGATATGCCACACTAAAACTGCAGACTCACACAGCTCAAGCAACATCTTTGAACACAAATGGCCCTCTCTAACTATTACTGGCCTGTAAAGCAGCAATGAGCAACTTCAACCAGATATGGTCAGAAGGAGTCTTCCATTCTGATCTTGCCTTCAATCCATGATCTTGTCTTCAATGCATGATCAGAAGTGAAGGATTCTTCTCGCTCCCTCCCATGCTATTTAAATAAGAAGCCTTATTTAAACAGGTAAATGTTGTTTTGCTGTTGTTGCTTTTAAATGATTTAACCTCGTTTTTAATAGTTTTAAATGTGCAGTTGTCTTAAACCAATAATGTATTTAACATTGCTTTAATATGTTAATTTATTGTGCTTTTTAGCTGAATCTGTTTTTTAAATGTGTACTTAAGTTGCTTTGGGTCTCAGAAGAGTAAAAGGTGGGATATAATGAAATATGCAAACAATAATTAAAATAATAATCATTAATAATATTAGACACAGCAACTTGTGCTGCAATACTATGCTTTCTGAAGAGCCAGGAAAAGGTAACTGATTGCTAGAAATTATTTATTTATTTATTTATTTATTTATTTATTAGTTCAAATTTATATTGCCGCCCACTCACCGTGGCGACTCAGGGTGGCTTACAGACAATACATTACATTACAATACAATATGTTGGGGTGGGCACAGGGGTAGGGTCGGCAAGGTCCTCATCCTGCCCTGGCTTCTTCTTCCCCTGGCAGTTGGTATAGGCACAGGGGGAGGGGCAGGAAGGTCCTCATCCTGCCCTGGCTTCTTCCTCTCCTGGCAGTTGGTATAGGCACAGGGAGAGGGGCAGCAAGGTCCTCATCCTGCCCTGGCTTCTTCCTCCCCTGGCAGTTGGTATAGGCACAGGGGGAGGGGCAGCAAGGTCCTCATCCTGCCCTGGCTTCTTCCCCTGGCAGTTGGTGTAGGGACAGAGAGAGGGGCGGCAAGGTCCTCAATACAAAATGGTGCAATGGTTAAGCTGCTGTACTGCAGCCAAAACATTGTTAGTTTGATCCTGATGGAGATCAATGGTTGACTCAGCCTTCCATCCTTCTGAGGTTGGTAAAATAAGTACCCAGCATGGTGGAGACAAAATGGTAATTAACTTGTGAACTGCCCAGGGAGTGCACTAAGCACGGTGGGGTGGTATATAAGTGTAAATGCCATTGCTGTAACAGCTCATGTACAGGTAAGTTTGCTGTAACAAAAGCCTAGCAGTCAGAACTCTGTACAAGTGAATGGAATTGTATCAATCACCAAGAGAGCTGACATTGCACATGATGATGGCACATCATTTAAAGTCAAAGTTTAATTGACACTAACAAGTGAATGTGTAAAGTTTAAAGGCCGAGGAACAGAAAGTGTATGTTAATATTCCACCACTAGCATTCATCACAATCTTAATGATGTCTGATCTTGAAAACACTCTGTTTAGAAGTGTTTATATTTTTGCCAGACCATTGCCAAAAAAATCAAAGAGCAGCCTTCCTCCTCTGCCTTATGTCCTGAAGTTTGTGAAAATATACCATTGTTATTTACAAACTGACTTGCCTTCACCAGAAAGCAGGGGAGCAATTAGGTTTTTTTGCAGATAATGTTACACCCTAAACTTAACACATAGATATACAGTAGTGACACACTTCCCACAATCTTTTCTTTTTGTTTTAACTCTGATGCATTTTTCAAACTGACTGGCAGCTTGGGTGCTGGTCCCTGAAAAGCGCACAGGGTGAGAAGGGAGTGGGCAGAACATCCCTGTTCCTTTGGACAAACTGACACGGCTTCTGACTGTACCAATCTTGACTTCTGGTAATGAAGTAGGCAATGAAAGGGGCCACTGAGGCTTTCTGGGTGCAAGGGAAAATCTTCACAGTTACCTTTGTAACCACAGAAACTCTGTTGGACATACCAAGAATAAAGGACACCCAGTTTGGATATAAATCTTCATACTAGATTGATCTATATCCGACTCTAGAGTTCAGTGCTCATCTCTGTTTACTGCCGAAGAGCCAATGCTGTCTGCGTCTGCAGACGTTTCCATGGACACATGGCATGCATGCCTAGACATCGAGGTACACAGAACGCTGTTTACCTTCCCACCGAAGTGGTACAATCTTATCTACTTGCAATTTATTGCTTTCGAACTGCTAGGCTGGCAGGAGCTGGGACAGAGACAGGAGCTCACTCCATTGTGCAGTACTCGGGAATCAAACTCTGACCTTCCAGTCTTTTAGTTCAGTGTCTTAACCACTTGAGCCATTGCAGTCCCACTAGAGGAGACTATATACAGTGAATACCATATCTGTTGGCACACATGCACTCCATTTTCGGGTGTATTTTAAGGGAGGGGAGTGTGTCTTATACAACAGCAACTATGGCATATATTTGAAGAGGAAGAGGGTAGCCTCTCCACTTAAGCCACTGTTTCCCAAATCAGGGTTAACTTCACATGGAGAGACTAAGGGTATATGGCATCCTATCTTCAGTCAGTCATGTTTCTTTAATTAAAAAGGACTGAAGATGGGTGAAGAGGTGGCACATTTCCCTCAATATGTGTGGTCTCAGCACACTTTACACTATGACTACAGTGTGGTTCTTTCAAGAACACCACAAATACAACACCCCATATATATCTATGAATGAATTTTATATAAACAGTGCTATACTTTATAGTAAAATGTGTGCTCAAGCATGTATATACATGTCTAAATACATATAACCCTTAAAGTATTCTTATAACAGTGACTAACAAACAGAGGCAGTTAAGCAAATTGTTTCAGCTTTTGCCTTCTTCAGTAGCTCTGGTAAGAATACTTTAACCCTTTAAGTATTATACATACTGTACCATATACAGTCAAACCTTGCATAAAGAGCGCCTCGCTTAAAGAGTAACTCGCATAAAGAGCAGAATTTTCTCTGAATGTTCGCTTCGCTTAACAAATAAAACCAACCAAAAACTCGCTTAACAAATAAATCTGGGTTCACAATCCCCCCCACAATTGGTCACTTTCAATGGTGTTTCGCTTAAAGAGCAAACTTGCTTAAAGAGCAATCCTGTGGAACGCATTATGCTCTTTAAACAAGGTATAACTGTACAGTGGATAGTAATATTTTAATTTAACAACCAATGACTGAAATTCTTTTCTGCTGCCCTTTGTGACTTTGGGGTGTGCATGGCTAGTACACAATGCAATGAAATCATGGGCACCTCAAAATCACAAAATAAAATGACATGATTATAGATTACATTAATGTATAACAAAGTATGTACAGTATAAGTGGGTGTCAGTGTATATGTGTCTGTTTATTTATCCATTTTGTGCACATGTCTACAACACCGACTGTCAATCTCTATTATATATCATCAGGAGAATTCAGCAACAATAAAATCCTTAAATACAGTTTGTTTTCAGTATTTCCCCATAGAGAAGCTTATGAACTGAACATAGACCTATGCTTGCAGAACTTAAAATAAAACTTGTATAAAGTTGTATTGTTTGGAAACAAACCAACAAACACATACAAAAAATCATTATATAGAACTATCAACATTAAGCTGACCTTACATGATCTTAACAGGAGGTTTACTTTTCTGGAGAACACACACCTTTCCATCCCTATTAATAAAATGCAAGTGTGAATAGTATGTGTTTGTATTTGACAAAGCATTTCTTCGCAAAGAACATAAATTATAGAGTTACTGGATTCTCAGCAGTTGCCTCTTATAGCTATGACAAAATGCTTAGAAAAATCAAAGATCTTTGTAAAAAACAACAACAACAAATGTTACATAGAGAAGATGCCAAAACTCTAGCATAGAACGATAGTGGCTTTTAACAAGATATGATCTGTGTATATTAATGCTCAAGATAATACAGGATAGACTGCAACAGTATGTGGAGAGAGAATTACCAGAAGTGCAGGCGGGTTTCAGAAGAGGCAGGGGGACTAGAGACCACATCGCCAACATAAGATGGATCATGGAAAAAACAAAGGAATATCAGAAACAAGTCTACTTCTGTTTCATTGATTACACTAAGGCTTTTGACTGTGTCGACCACAACAAAATGTGGCAAGTAATTAAAGAGATGGGAATTCCGGAACACCTTATAGGCTTCATGAGAAATCTGTACATGAATCAACAGGCAACAGTTAGGACAGAAAATGGAATGACTGAGTGGTTTGGAATAGGAAAAGGAGTAAGACAAGGCTGCATTTTGTCACCCTGCTTATTCAACTTATACACAGAACACATAATGTGCAATGCAGGAATGGAGGAATCACAATTTGGGATCAAAATTGCTGGGAGAAACATCAACAACTTGAGATATGCAGATGATACCACCCTAATGGCGGAAAGTGAGGAGGACCTAAAGAAGCTCCTAATTAGGTTAAAAGAAGAGAGTGAAAAAGCTGGCTTGAGACTAAATATCAAGAAAACCAAGATCATGGCAACAGGCCCTATCAGTCCCTGGAAAATAGATGGGGAAGAAGTAGAGGCAGTTACAGACTTTACTTTCCTAGGATCAAAGCTCACTGCAGATGGTGATTGCAACCATGAAATAAAAAGGCGACTGATTCTCGGGAGGCAAGCGATGAGAAACCTGGGGAGCATAGTGAAAAGTAGAGACATTAAATTGCAAACAAAGATTCGCATAGTCAGGGCAATGGTATTCCCTGTGGCAATGTATGGTTGTGAGAGCTGGACCATTAGGAAAGCGGAACGCAGAAAAATAAACGCCTTTGAGATGTGGTGTTGGAGGAGAGTTGAGAGTACCCTGGACAGCGAGGAGAACAAATAGGTCAATCTTAGAAGAAATCAAACCTGACTGCTCCTTAGAAGGTCAAATAATAAAGATGAAGCTAAAGTACTTTGGACATCAAATGAGAAGAGAGGATTCACTTGAGAAAGCCTTGATGCTTGGAAGGGTAGAGGGCAAAAGAAGAAGGGGACGGCCCAAGATGAGATGGCTAGATGGTATTGTAGAGATAATGGGCACAGAGCTGAGCGAGTTGAGAGGGATGGTGGAGGACAGGAGTGCCTGGAGGACAGTGGTCCATGGGGTCGCAGAGGGTCGGAATCGACTGTGCGACTGAACAACAACAAATATTAAAGCTTTCAGCAGAGCTGATGTCTCATGAAGCATGCCCAATGGCCATGGTGAAAAAGGGATAGTGGAAGAATATTCAAATATATACTTTCCCCCAGTTCTTTGTTTGGGAATGTTAAAAACAAACACTGCAGCCAAAAACAATACAAAAAAACTAGCATCAATGCTGCAAGTTACAGGCAAGCAGTTTCCTAATGACAGGAGTTATACTACCACACCTTAATTCACTAAAGAGGGCTTATTCAGCTCTCCCATATTAAGCCTAGAAAAGCAAAAGCTATATCTCTTTCTTTTAAAAAAGTTAGATACAATCATTTTGTGAATTTATTTATCCCAAGAGTGTCAGGTTTGCACTCCGCCTCCTATGTTGAACTAATGGTTTAAAATGCTTCCAAAGAGGTTTCTAAGACTTACAGCCTTTTTCGCTGAAAAGAATTGTCTAACACGGATCCAACCAAGTGAGAGTCTACTGAGAGTCTACTCATACAACAGGACTTTCTTGCTCACCGCAGCCCCTACTCCTCACCCTAAAAGGTTACTTGTGACAGTGAGAAGACCCTCTGGAATAACATGGATTATGGCACAAGACTAGAGAAACATCATTGGAAATTTGGGCATTAGAGAGAGCATGCCTCAAACCTCAGGAAAAAGTGAGCCTAAACAAAAGAGTGTGTTTCTTGCTATCAACAATTTAACAATGGCAGGGGAGGATTAAGTAAAAAAAAAAAGGGGGTTACATTTAGAGTGTAACCTTTAGGCTTCTGGAAATTATCCCCTGTTAAAATGAACATGGTTTCCCTCCCCCACTGATATGTTTTAGCAACCATTCACTTTCACTTTCAGATAAAGCATTTTCTTTGGGGGTAAAGTACTGTACAGTAGTTCCTTTGGGACTGGATCCTACACAATGCCCTTCAGGATCCTTAGAAGGTGGTGCATTTTCAAATTAAGAATTGGAGTTTCAAGGGTATGATGGGCAGGGCCACAATTAACTTACCCAAGAATATGAACCCCTATTAACATGTGATCTTACATTTAACCAAAACAAAAGGGAAAGGAAACTATACTTTGAAAGTTGGGGTTCTAGATGCTAGAGAGGCAACCATAAAAGCTAAATTAATCTGAGGAAGTAATAAGATACTGTAGTGTCTGAAATCTTATTAGTGTATAGTGTAGTAAGAGTACAACTGCTGAAGCACTTAATTCCACAGATTCAATAAATCCAGCTAATGCAATGTGCCTACTGTAGTCGCAATATACAATATAATGCTAAGTAACAGGATTTCAGCCAGTATTGCAGAATTACAAAGAGAAACAGATACAAAGATCAACCATCCTTGGACCTTGGATGCTTCAAGATCTCCTTCTTAATTATGACTGATGTAATAAACACATATACAGCATAGGGAATCAAAGATAGAGCCAACCAGTTTTACAAAATAATTTACTGTTTGCATCAGCTTGGCAGAACAGGCCTCTAGGCATTAAAAACTGGCAAAGCACAGAAACAATTCTAATAATCTTGCTATGCTCAATTATGGGAATTTCTCTGTCAGATACCAAACATGCTGAGAATAGGCTACATTAAAATACAATAACTTCAACCTTCTGAAAAGCATCCTGTATAACCTTCAACAATCAGTCCCTGCCTTATATAAATCAGGCAAGATTAAATGTGCCATTTGAACTTCTGTTCATACAGACATAACTAAAATCAACCAGCCAGCCAACACAACCAAGTAAACTGCACTGCAGATTGCATCTCTTCATCTAAGCAAATTTAATTCACATTTTAAATACAGAAAATAAAGTATTATTTTCCTGAACTGTTGACAGTAATCCACAAAAATACATTAATGCAATCTAAATTATTTTAAAGTCCTCACATATACCACTGTCCATGGAAACAGTGAGCCTCTCCCGGTTTGTTAAAGGGGCACAAGAATGAGTGAAGTCCAAGAAAAGTCTGAGCTGGAAAGAGATGGGGAAATAAATTTAAATTTCCTTAAAAGACTACACTTCCTCCTTCTGTTCTGATTAAAGGCTTATGTCTTGCTACTAGCTGAATGGATGGATGGGCTATTGGAGGGAAAGTTGGAAGTTACCAAGGGAAAAATGACCAAAGTGTCACAAACCAGGCCACTGGTGAGGTACAGAAGATCATGGATGCATCTCTGTGCAAACTTATAGCAAAAAACAAAACACAACTAAAAATACCCCTCAGTATCCAATAATCACCATCAATATGCTAATATTGTACAGTGGAACCTCAGTTTACGAACACCTCAGTTAACGTAATTTTTAGTTTATGAATGAAAATCCATTGAACATAACGCCTCAGTTTACGGATTTTCCCCCCAGAACAGATTAATTGGTTTTCAATGCATTCCTCTGGGAAACTGCATTCAATGCATTCCTCTGGGAAACTCGGTTTACAAATTTTTCGTAATATGAAAAGTCCTAGAGAACACATTAATTTCTTAAACCAAGTTTCCACTGTAGAGAGAAACTGAAATACTAGTTCCTGTAAGTGACCTGTGAAGGTAATGGTAGGATGTCCTCCTGATAATTATATCAGACCCAACACAAGAAGACCCTGTTTTTAGACAAATAATTCTATCAGAATAACTCCTCCTACTGCTTTTTATTTGACTCTCCTAAAATCTATGGCAAGAACAGGAAGTTATCATCACTAAGAAGAGATAATGCTATTCAGAAAGATGAGTGCAGTGATTTGTATCTCCACACTACGTCATTCATTTTGCCCCAATATTTAGATCTTAGACGTGGCACTGTCAGAAAGATATCTCACAGTATACAGGGTGCACACATGTGCAAGAAGCTCTACAGTACTGGGTCAATCTAGTGGCTCTAGATTTTGATTATCAAAGATGCTTCTAGACCACCAAGCAAAGCCTGTCAGTAATGTTCGAGCTAGGGGTTATGAAATGAACAGGGAAGACAGATTGTCTGACTGGAAAAAGATATCTAGATAAAGGTTTCACAGATAAATAATGTTCTAAAACAAAGAGCAGGATTTCTGTACTGTAATTTGCAATAACATGATATCTGAGCTTGTGCAAAGGCATCACAGTACAGTATATACTAATAGCAGCCTTATTATTAGATTTTCTGCATGGTTACATAAGCCCATAAAAAGGAAAAGAAGTAAATGTTTCAAGAAGATACTCATGCAGCTTTCATCAAATCTTTAATAATGTGAGAAAAAAACCCTGCTGGCAAAAAACCCTAAGAATGTTAATACTTCATTAAAAGTTATTTAGGGTATATTTAAAGAAAATGCCAATAGGCAAATGAAGGAAATATTTATTTTAATATAAAGATTTTGTGCTATTTCCCCCCATTATAACATCCATGCTTACCCTAGTCCAGTGACGGTGAACCTTTTAGAGACTGAGTGCCTAAAATGCAACCCCAAACCACTTATTTATCACAAAGTGCCAACACAGCAACAGGGGAGGAAGGAAACACTCCCACTGGGCTCCTGGGCAGAGCAAACTCTGTGGTGGGGAGAGAGAAAGTGCTCCCATTGGGCTGCTCGGCAGAGAGGCAGGGCAAAATCTGTGCTGGGGTGACTGCATATGTGCCCAACAGAGGGGTCCGAGTGTCACCTCTGGCACATGTGCCAGAGGTTTGCCACCACTGCCCTAGTCTGTCCAGTTTCTGCCCCACACAATATCAAGTTATACAAATGGATATCTTTAAAATAAAGGATGGTGTGTGTGTGTGTGTGTGTGTGTGTGTGTGTGTGTGTGTGTGTGTGTGTGTGTGTGTGTGTGTGTGTGTGTTTGTTTGTTTGTTTCAGGGATATTGCTCCATGAAACTTAGAAATCTGAAATATGTCATGGATACTTAGGGGTTCTAGCGTTTAAAGCTGGAGGCTATTTCACTTTTAAACTGCATTGATTATTTTCAATTAATGTACATGGATCAATGTGTCTGAAGCAGACTTCCCTAATCAGTACATACTGTATACACTCAAGTATAAGTCAAAAAATGAGGTCCAAAAAGGTGACTCAATTTATATACAGGTCAACAACCAGAGTCTAAAACCACGCTGGATTTGGCTTCAGTAGAGGGGCAAGAAAAACATACGTTTGGCAGGCCATTACCACAGGTGGCCACAAGAGGGTACAAATAGCGATTTACCATTTAAGATTTAAATGCATTGGCAATCAATTTCTTGTACAGTACAGTAATACCTCATATAACATTAGTATCGATTAACACGAAAATCGCATAACATCAAGGAATCTGGGGGGAAGAATTGCATCAGATAACATTAAGATCCTATGGGATGCTTCAGATAACAACCGCGAAAGCCTGTGTGGTTACAATGTATCTCTATGGATCCCATAGAGGATCAGATAACACGAAAAATCATATAACACGAAGACTTGTGGAACCAGGTTTTAGTGTTATATGAGGTTTTACTGTATTCTAAAGCTTTTCTGTTTGTATGTTCCCAATGCATTACAGTGGGAAACCAGTCCTGTGCATAAAAAGAAAGGGTTTCACTTTACCTTTCTTGCCTTTGTCCCTGCTCCATGTGGTCAAAATGGAGGGGGAAGCCATACTTCCTGGTTGCAGGGAGTGCAAGAGGCTAGACTAGACCAGGGGTGCCCAAACTTTACCGGCTGCAAACCGATCACGTAGTTCAGGGAGCGCCTTTTACTTTTGCTTCCAGGAGTGACGAGGGCTTCGCGGGCAGAAGAATTAGTGTTGGGGGAGCGACATCTGGCCCCCAGGCCATAGTTTGGGCACCCCAGGGCTAGACCATCACTTCCTGCCTCAGTGCAATTGGCCTGCCCGCCCATTTCCCCTGCAGGGCCACCACTGGTTGGTGGTGCAAATACAGTTTAAAAAGAAGAAGTAACTACCGTAAACACTCAAAAACATGCCCACACAAATGTTTAAATTAATTAATTTTACTGTACAGTATTTTCATTTTTTTTAAATTGAAACTCACTTGCAGCTGCCGCATTTCCACCCCCAACTTATACTCAGGTCAATCTAGTTTTAGAGGTCCAAGTTAGGTACCTTGACTTATATTTGGATCGATGTATACTCAAGTATATATGGTAGTTTAAAGTTTTGGGCTGCAAGTTTGAGGGACAAATTTACAGTTGCTCTTTTCCCTAGAGGTGGGGTAAATAGGGCTCCTTCATGAACCAGATCTCTTCTTCAGGCAACCATTAGAATGTGGCAGACCTCTTGCTCAAGATTCACGGAGGTGTACCATGGCAGTGAGCATCCATAGAAATCTCAATGACCATAGTTTCAAACAGAGAGGCACAAGGAGTTCACATCTACAGCAGAAGCATAAGTTGCATAATGCTGTTATCAGAGCCATAATGAACATTCTGTGAGAAGAAAAAAGGTCAAATATCTCATGCTGAAAAGCCTTCTGTGTAAGAGACATAGAGGTTGCAGATAAATCCTTGCTTAGTGAAGGCATGCTTAGGTGGCATGTTGAGGAATGGCACTGACAATGGCTCACTCAAGAGATTGTGGTCTCACCCAGTAGGTGGTAAAAAGGTGGCAAATTGTGACAGCTGAGTAATATTGTTTGAAGACTCTGATGTATCAGATTTAGATTTGAACTGCTGCGTGGATATGTCTTTTTCAAGTATTTTATAAAAAGACTTGATCATGAGGAAAACTCATTACACTTGTAACCTCTAGCATTACATTTTCAGAGGGAAGAATCCTATTCTTTTATGCAATTGTGTAAGGACAATTACACAAGTGATTCAATTTATATAGTTTAGGGTTGCCATACGTCCTGGAAAACCAGGATTGTCCCAAATTCAAGGTCAGAAAAATTGTCCCAGCTAGTTCAATAAAAATCATGTTAAAGTCCTGAATTTTAAAAACGTACTGATTGTGTATTATAACACACCATTAAAATAAATTTGAACTCTCGCCATCAAACGAGCGATTTCCTACCACGTTGGAGTTGGAGTATACCTGTAGACAAATCTTAACGTCCTCGCCTCACACCACCTCTCGACAAGTGTGACCACTGTGTTTCCTGGAAGTGAGGGTGTTAAGAGTTGACCACGACGCGACTTCTCAGACGTGCAACAGATCATCTTACAGTAAGAATTAACTGTTGCAAATACATTCATTTATGTATTGATATATTTAATGTGAATGTCTTTTATAGCTATCATATTATGCTTTAAAAAAAAAAAGACTATTTTGTAGATAACCCGCCCATTTTTGTCAGGTATACTTCTGTCCCAGTTTTGTGGGAGAGAATTATGGCAACTCTAGTATAGTTAGTCACCTGTCATGCTCCCCAGCAAGAAAATTAATGTACAGTATAGCTAACCATGTGATGGACAGTAAGAAGGTAAAAACAACTGTGTGCTTGACCTTATATGTACACTTTTCCTCAACAGGGTTTTGCTTGAGTGAGTGTATCAAATGCAAGATAAGATGTGTTTTCTGCTATGTTGTCTGGTGCACATTTGCAAGACAGATATGGAGCACTTTGACAGGGGATGAAATGTATGTCTATCCCAGGTTAGACTATCCTATGTTAGGGTTAGGCTCTCTAGTAATGGCATATCCCCTCTTCCTCAGGTATTTTATAAAAGAGGATGTCTTATATCAGGGATTCTCAATCTGTGGCCCACAGCACCATTTCATGTGGCCCCCCACTGCCTCCACCACACAAGGATGTACCATGTGGTGGAAGAAGGGCAAAATGGCAGTCCAGCCCCCACAGCTGTCTGAGGGAATGTGACCTGGCCTCTGGCTTTAAAAGGGTGAGAACTCCTGCCTTATATGGTGGTGCAGTAGTTAAACTGCTATCCTGCAGCCAAAAGGTTGTGAGTTCGCTCCTGACCAGGGCTCAAGGCTGACTCAGCCTTTCATTCTTCTTTGGTCGGTAAAATGAGTACCCAGCATGTTGGGGGCAAAATGCTAATTAACTTGTGAACCACCCAGAGTTTGCTTTGCTTTATATAAAGTCTTTTCATCACTATGGCATTCTTGCCATCCAGTTTCTGCCATCTCTTTGTATATGCAAAATTAAAGTCAGAGATGCGAGAGAAGAGGTAGTCAAACTAGTAGTAGTGCTTTTTTACTCTACTTCTTTTCAGTTTCTCTACCATTTTTAAATTTTAAGAATAAAAATGCTTAGCACAACTCAGCTTGTGAACAATAGTAAAGCAAGAATACAGTACTGTGTTTTGTTTCATCTAAATATTTATTTTGTTTTCTGATATGCCTAAATATTTGTGTAACTGTCACATAATAATGCCAGTGGAGTTGTACTGCAATAGAAATGTTAATCAGTTCAAGGAAAAATTACAGTAGCTGAAACTTTCTGGTTTACCCTCAACAGCAGTGAGGAAAACGAAAAGACAGGCTCATAGAATTATGCATACTTTGGAGAAAGTCAATATAGATTTTTCTCATTATCTCACCCAACAAAGGTGAATGCTAGGAATCAAGGTAGACAAAACAAATACAGTAAAACCTCGCATAAAAAGTGCCTTGCTTAGAGACTAACTCGCTTAATGAGCAGAATTTTCTCTGAATGGTTGCCTCCTTTAACAACTAAAACCAACCAAAAACTCGCTTAACAACTAAATCGGAGTTCGTAATCCCCCCCCCGCCAGAAGTCACAATTGGTCACTTACAATAGTATTTCGCTTAAAGAGCAAAATCGCTTAAAGAGCAATCCCGTGGAATGCATTATGCTCTTTAAGGAAGGTACCACTGTATTTCAGATGGTGCAGGGGTTAAGTGTGGTATAGGTTCAAGGAGAAAAAGGTCATTAAGGGCTATTAATTATGATTTAAAAGCACTCTTAGGATTGGGTGCAGTAAAGCAAGCTACTGGGCTACAAAAAGAGAGGTTCTGATTGTGGGTTTCTATGGACAACTGGCTGGCCTCTATGACAAACAGAATGCTGGTTTAAATAAGTCTTGAGGGCTCTTCACATATTCATAGACATCCTTTCAAATTATTTAGTACTGAGGGAAAAGACATAGAAAAATAACTGCTGAGGAAGCTCTTCCTATGACAGCTGCTAAAGTATATGGAAGCATGCAGAAAAGTCACTTTGGAAAAAAAAAAGATAGTGGTGAAATGTTTCAAGATGCTAAACTTGAAAGATTAATAGATCTATTTTGTAACAGAAACAAGCTCATTCCACCCTGAATGCAATCTGATACTCAATGTAAACATAGATGAGTATCTTGCATACCCAATCAATCTCCTCTGCTAGAGTTCTCAGAAAGACTGATCCAGCTTGTTGCATTATTAACACTAGTAGCACATACTATGCCATATTCAATTATTGTTTCTTGTAGCTTACCATCTCATACTCTCTGAATAGATATAAAATAACAATATCAAAGCATAAGGTCATGTGATGAATCTAGAAATATATTTCTTCACAGATACCTAGGGTAGAAATGTCTGATTGGCATTGGCTTTCACAGTGAAATAAATAAAAACACATCTGATGTACATTTGTTGCACTGGGAACTTGACATTAATGTCATTTAATTTGGTACTCCTTTCAAACAGCTACTCACAAATAACAGGAAAAGGTTCCACACTGGTAAAACAGATAGCAAGTGGGAACCTATCTCTCCTTTTTCACCTCAGTAATGGACGCCATCCAGAGCCTGGAGGCAGTCATGGTGTGGATGGGGGATAGTAGGATGAACCCGGATAAGATGGAGGCGATGCTGGTAGAGGGTAACCAATCACAGGTAGAGAGGATTCCCATACACTTTGTGCGCATCGTTCTCCCTTTGAAAGAGTGTGTACACCAGTGTTTTCCAACCTTTGGTTTTTGGACTTCAATTCCCAGAAGCCTAAGTCAATTTCCCAAAGCAATGATCAGCCAATGTACTGACTTAGGCTTCTGGGAATTGAAGCCCCCCTGTGGAGTCTGGGCCCCATGTTGGGAATTACTGATATACATAATATAAGCATGCAACTTGACCATTCTTTGACTCTGAAAAATCAGGTACCATAAGTGGTCAAGTCCTTATTTTTCCATCTGCGGTGCTTAGCCCAACTCCACTCTTTCCTGGACAGAAAATCCATGATAGCATTAACCTATGTCATCTCCAGAACTGACTATTGTAACGTCCTCTACATGGGACTACCTTTGAGACTGTTACAGAGACCTCAGTGGGTATAAAATGCCGTTGCCAAACTATATGTGGGTATTGGTTACTTCCATGTCAGATTCAAGGTGGTGGTGCTCCATGTCAGATTCTAGCTCTGAACCATTTGGGGCCAAACTATCTCTTTCCCAGGAATCATACCCCAAGCACCCAACCATGTAAGCTCCAAGTGGTTATGCCTAGAGAGGCAAAGAAAGCAATAACCACATCAAGAGCATTCTCCGCCATACCCCCCCCCCCCCCCGTACAAACTCTCAGTGGTGATCAGAACTACTCCTTCATTGTTAACTGACTTACTTGTTTCAGCAAGCTTTTTACAACCAATAAGATCCTTTGGTTTGCTGAGTGATTGCCCTGGACTGAATGCTGCTGCTGCTGTTTTTTATTGTTATCATAGAATGGTATATTTTCATTACTGTATTATGGTAAGGATGTTTTTATGAGGTTACAGTTTGCTGCTCACTGGTTCTGACAGGGAAGGTTGGGGTTTTTTATGTCATTTTTCAAGCTGATTATTATTGTGTTTCTGTTACATACATTATTTTTATGACATTGCTTTGTAGTTGCAATTTATTTTTTCTGTATTGGATATCTTATATAATTGTAAGCTGCTCCGAGTGGTGCTTGTATCAAAAGGGCACAAATGGATGAATGAATGAATAAATAAAATAAAAGACTTCAGGATCTGAACATAGACTGTTAATTCAGCTAACAGCAATGCCTGACTCAACAACATCAATGAGCAAAAACTAACTTCAATATATGCTCCAATGTATGAGAAGCCATAGCTAACAACCAGGCAGAAAGGAGTTTTGCCAGAACGTAAAATACTACTTCCTCAGTGTTGTTATTATGATCAATTAAAATAATTCTTAAACTATGCTAACTGAATTTTTTCATTCTTTAAACTAAAAATGAGCATCTTTGATGTCATGAATGCATATTCAAAATCAATACAGTAGATATCATAAACAACAAAGTTTAGCATTCATTGTCCTTCTGTCCTATTACCATTTTAAAAAAGAACACCCAAATGTCTAAAAGCAATATTGTTTTGTTAATTTGGGTAAGATTACAATTGTACAGAATAGCAAAGCACAGTATACCTTGATCTTTCACAATAACAGACAGTTACTTGGTATAAAGACAAATTGTTCTACTGAAGCCAATTTGAAAATTTGTATAGTTCAGCTTTTTTTTACATACTGAAAGCCGAAATAGAAGAAAAAGAGACTAGGTTGTTGAGCTATTTACTTGATTATGACAAGAAATGTTTCCACAGAGACTAATGAAGCAAAACAGAATCACTGCCTTTTATCAGATAAGCATTCATTTCATTCTTGCAATACTTCTAGCATGATTTTCATTACAAAATTCTGGGGAAGATGTAGAGAATGCTGGCTAGAAACACACTTTCCCAGTGAAAACACTTTTTGGCTGGAAGATTCAAAGGATGAGTACATTTGTTTTAACCATAGAATTTTGATACTAACTGCTTTAGTATGAATTTTTTGAAGTGGTAGCCATGTTAGTCTGTGCAAGCATATCAGAGAGTAAACCAAACAAAACAACAACAATAAAAAACACAAAACATGGCTTCTTAAAGACTAACTCCTATATTTAAATGTGAACTGGGCGGAGTGTCCAGGAAGATTAAAGTGGTTTAAAACAGGTTTCTGTGTATTGCCCTTCTTGATATCTGATTTATGTCCATTAATTTTTTGTCCCATTTGTCCTATGGCTCAGTGTGAGCTTTCAAAACCCTCAATAATCACAAAATAAAAATCACAAAACTCTGAAAGCTACCTTGTTAGGGTTTCTGTAGCTTTGAAAGAAGCCATTTCAAAATCACAAGTTAACAGTGTTGGCATGAACAGGGCAAAATTTTGCTTGAAAGAGACTGACAAGTATTGTTAAGGCTAGATTATGACCTTGCCACTCTATACTATGTCTGTGTGAATGCCCTGTGAAAATTCTAAAGCATACATTTTGTATTCCTAATAACCCCCAGTTACCATGCTGGCATTATGTACCCAATATACAGTATAACCTCACATAAAAAGAGCGCCTCGCTAAGAGACTAACTCTCTTAAAGAGCAGAATTTTCTATGAATGGTCACTTTGCTTAACAAATAAAACCAAACAAAAACTCGCTTAACAAATAAATCAGGCTTCACAATCTCTCCCCCCCCCCCCCGTTATTTACAATGGTGTTTCGCTTAAAGAGCAAACTCGCTTAAAGAGCAATCCTGTGGAACGCATTATGCTCTTTAAGCGAGGTACAACTGTATACATATTGCCAATCTATTAGGGCTGTTTGCCTGCATTTACCTGGGGAAAAACTGCTGTCAAGGATGACACTGTCCTCATCAGTTCAAACGTATGCATTGCTTCTAATTTATCAGAAATCCAACTTCTGACTTTTTTCCTGTTACTTAATTTAAGAAGATTTTAATCTTATTTCATCACAGTCATACCAGAATGTGACGCACCACAATACCATTTTACCCGCTTGTTTTAGTTAGTTTAATTTGCAGAGCCTATTTGTTAAATATCATAGTAAACGAAACAAAACAAAAAAGACAAAGAACGTTGTGGTACCTTAAAGACAAACTACTGTATTTTAATGTTGGCTTTCATTCATTGATCAAGTCCACTTTATCAGACATAAAAGTGAGACTTCATGGCATTAATTTATACATATCTGGTACAGAGGTACACAATGGTTGGCTAGTATAACAGATAGGTTTACAAATCAGTGTGACTTTAATAACAGAAGATATCTTATTGGTGTTCAGATTTACTACTGTGAAGTTTGGCTCTGTTGAGTTGTAAATGGTTAGTAGACAGAAGCAAAATTATAGAGTTATAAAAATGGGTGATAGGCATGGCATCAACTTTTTTCAACCCTTGCCTTCCTCTCCAGTTATGGAACTAACGTACTTTCAGGATAGAAATAGTGATTTGATTACCCCGGTTCCATCTGGTTCCCTGGAACCGGTAGGAACAATCCTGGAGGGTTCTCCGGGAGGGGAGTAAACTTTTGAGGCATCCGGTTCCGGACGCCTCACCGAAAGAAATTTTTTTTAAAAAATCGGAGCCAAAATGGCTCCAATTGACTGCGCATGCGCAGAAACTCAATCTGATGCATTGCGCATGCATCAGATTGAGTTTCTGCGCATGCGCAGTCAATTGGAGCCATTTTGGCTCCGATTTTAATTTTTTTTCTTTTGCAGCTGGAGCCGCACCTTTAAGGGGGTTGGCGGCGGCGGCGGCACCAGCCCTCAGAGGAGGGCACCTCCCCCGGGGCACGTTGAGGCCTGCCTGGGCCGTCCACTGCCGCCGAGCCCCCATGCCCTGGGGATGCCCGGCGAGGCGCACCACCACCGCCTGCAGCCTCCTCCTCTGCTGGGCGCCTGTGGCCTCCTCCTCCTCCTCCTCGGGCTGGTGCCTTTTTGGCCCGGCTCCGGCTGCTGCCACGGCCAGGGGCAGCCAGGGGCTGAGGGCAGCAGTGGCTCTGGCAGTGGCGCCGGCTGCGGCCGCATGGCCGGAGCCACCGCCAGAGCCACTGCTGCCCGCAGCCCCTGGCCGCCCCTGGCCGTGGCCGCAGTCGGAGCCGAGCCAAAAAGGCACCGGCCCAAGGAGGAGGAGGCCACAGGCGCCCAGCGGAGGAGGAGGCTGCAGGCGGCAGTGTGCCCCGCCGGGCATCCCCAGGGCATGGGGGCTTGTCGGCAGCGGATGGCCCAGGGAGGCTCGGCGGCAGTCAGGGGCGGCGCGCCTTGTCGGGTGGCCCCGGGCCATGGGGGTTCGTCGGTCCCAAGGAAGGTAAATAAGTGAGGGTTTTTTATTTGGGGTGGGTGGGTGATTTATTTGTGTTGTGGGTGGGTGGTTGTATTTTTATTTAATTTTTATTTTATTAATTTCTTTATTTTATTTATTTAAGTTATTTACGGGTTTGTGTTGTAGCTGTCTGGCTGGGTGGGTGGGCTGAGGGGTGTGTGTGTGTGTGTGTTTATTTTTATTTTATTTATTTTTATTTTTGCCCCCCCCCCCCACGTCATGACATCATGATGTCGACTCCACCCACGACGTCATGACATTGGCCACGTCCATGACGTCCGTGACGTCATGGTGTGGTAGTAGAATTTTTATCATCCCATCACTGGATAGAAATGAGAACAGTTACTTTTTTAGATTACAATTCCAGTTGCATCATAGTCAGAATCTTTCAGTATCATGAGGTGACAAATAAAGAGTATTTGTAATTCCAAGAAATTGAGTAGAAGAGGCTGTGGTCGAAAGAGATTGGCAAGGTTTGGTGTGCATTAAACCACTGAGGTTGCCTAAAGATATTATCAGCATGGAAACCAGCCTCGCTGATCAGTAGCCACCAGCTCCTTTGCAGGAAGGACAATGACATGACAGCATGACACTTTTAAATTACATCTATTTCCCCCCACAAATGAAAAACTGTTTTGAGCTGCAGGAACTAGAAACAGAAACTAGGAGACAAAACTTCTTCAATATAACACTGGTGCAGATGCTAATAGTCTTTACTTCAAAATGAAGTTGCTGACAAAATATCTTACATTTGTCTTCAGCTGGATAGCTTAGAAAAGGCTGGTCAAGGAATACAACTTCTCACACATTCAACACTAAGAACATTTTAGCAGCATGACATAGGCAGTTAGAACTGCTACTTGCTTGTCCTGCTATCTGAACACCACACATCTCTTTGTTTCTTCTACCTCCCATTTGCTCTGTACTGTTAAATCTGCAAGCAGATCCTTTGGCAACCCAGAGCAACTTCTAACATTGCTTCAATTTATCTCACAGGCCAAGTAAACCCAATGAATAGCAATTTTCACAAACGTGGCTTGTAGTGAAGCATCATGAACTTATCTGTGCAGTTATGGCTTTCTTCTCTTCTCTGGGAAACTGCTTCCTAGCACTGAACAACGAACAGCTGAATGACAGCACTGAAAAACAAATCCTGAAAATATGGCCTAGAAGATTTGGAAGCAGCTACTATTTCTTTGCTAACATTTTCCACCATCGTTTTAATTTTTTTAACCAAAACCTGGAAGCAAACTTCCTTTTTCATCAGCTATTCCTCACTGAATTCTTTCCTCTTGGTGAAAGTCTACTTTGTCCAAGGCATCTTCTATTTTATGTTCTGTGATAAAACTCTGCAAATGAAACCAATTCAATTTTTGCCTGAAACTGTACAAAAACCCTAACATGTGAAGACTGCTTTTAAGGCAAAAGTGTAATTTGTAACTTACTGCCTCTTGCCAGAACAGCAGTAGTTTCTGAAGTGAGGTGGAAGTGGCAACATCTGCTGTTCTCTACACCATCTTCTTCAGTAATCACACCAAACTGCTCTTTCCTGTGATCAGAAGATGGTCTTTGCATCTAACAATTCCAGGCTAAGGAAAGAGTCCTTTGTATGGAGTTAAGAAAATCCAGTGGCATTCCAGTTTCCCCCATCCATCAGTTTGAAAAGACTAGAGGGAACAAAGTTAACCTTAGGATAGCTCCTATAGCCCAGAACCCTGTCTGCTAGCATCAAGTGGAGGTAGATGAAAAAGCATGATAGGGCTGGGGAATAAGTAGGCGTTAGCTTAAAAATAAAAAGATCTGAAGAGATGTTTTAATAGCTCCTTTTAAAGTGTAGAGGTGTGGTGCTTTCTTTAGGATTAAGTTTAATGTCAACAAGCATTTCAGCATGTAGAAGATAGCAAGTGCACATTTCTACCTGTGGCTGGGTTACAAGATTTTGAAGGGTACTCCTATGCTTATAACAGCTGAAATGTAAGGATAATTTTCAAACAAACAACATGTAGCTCAAACTGTGTTCTTCATGCTCTGATTGTGTGTATTTCTTTGCTGTTAATCCATTTGTAGCAGAGATAATTTCAATATGTATATACATTTCTGTATTGCAGAAAGTGGACGTCTCCTGGCCACTCACTGATTTTTATTGTTGTTAAGTCACACAGTTGAGTCTGACCCTTTGTGACTCCGTGGACCATTGTACGCCAGGCTCCTCTGTCCTCCACCATCCTTCTCAGCCCACTCAGACCTATGAATATTGCATCAATAATGCCATCTAGCCACCTCATCCTCTGCCACCCCATTCTCCTTTTGCCTTCAATCTTTCCCAGCATCAGGGCCTTCTCAGTGAGTGGTCTCTTCTCATTTTGTGGCCAAACTACTTGAGATTCATCTTTAGTATTTATCTCTCCAATGCGCAGTCAGGGTTGATTTCCTTCAGGATCGACTGATCTGTTTTCCTTGCAGTCCAGGGTACTCTAAAGAGTTTCCCCCGGCACCACAATTCTGCACTCAGCTTTCCTTATGGTCCAGCTTTCACATCCATACATAACTACTGGGAATACCATTTCTTTGACTATGCAGACTTTTGTGGGCAGGGGGATGTCTCTACTCTTTATTATGCTACCTAGGTTTCTCATTGCTTGCCTCCCAAAAAGTAAGTGTCTCTTTATTTCATGGTTACAGGAAAGTCTGTCACTACTTCAATTTCTTCCCCTTCTATATGCTAGGGAGGGATGGGCCCAGTTGCCATGATCTTGGGTTTTTTGATGTTGAGGTTCAGGCCAACTTTTTCACTCTTCTCTTTCACCCTCATCAAGAGGCTTGTTAGGTCTTCTTCACTTTCCACCATTAGTGTAGTATCATCTGCATATCTCAGGTTGTTGATGTTTCTCCCAGCGATTTTAATCCTACCTTGTGCTTCTTTTTTGCGATCGCGTCTTTTTTCCTCCCTGTATTTAAACTACAGGGAGAGAGAGAACTGCTTCCGTCTTTCTTTCCCTCCCTGTATGTAAACTAGAGAACCAATCATGTCTCTCTCTTTCCCCCTTCCCTGTAGTTTAAATACAGGGAGGGAAATAAAGAGACAAGGAGTCTCTGCGACTGCAGCATGGTTGGGGGAAAGGCGCTTTCCCCGACCCTACTGCAGTCGCAGAGACCGCTGCGCATGGGGGATGGCTTTAAAGGCAGGGAGGTCTCTTTCTTTTCCTGCCTGCCTTTAAAGCGGTTTGTCCCTGAAGTCAGGGCTTTTTTTTTTAGCGTTGTTCGATGCATGCATCGGACAACGCTAAAAATCGGATAACGTCATGACTTGTGGAACCAAGTCATAACATTATCCGGTGTATTACTGTATCATGCAGACATCCCACAGGCACCGGGTTGGCAAATGTGGGGACAGAAAACTGGATTAGCCGACCTTTTGCCTGATCTACCATATCTCCTCTAAAAATCTCACTGTATGTGTCTGAACAAAATTTTGGACCACTTACACACTATTATTTCCCACAGAAATGATCATGTTTGGGAATTTTTATTTACTTTTAAACATATTCATATACTTATTTATTACCTCTGTAGCTTACCTGTTTGTATAAAGGTATAAATTTGATCACTAGTAATAGAAATTGAAAGAGAAGACCTAGCAAGAAGGAAAGCGTTGATTATATACCAATTATGCTTAAGTGAAAGCAAGAGAATAGTGTTGTAGGGAATGACATGAGGATTTTTAAAAAGTTCACAAAGACAAAGAAGTGCAACAGTATCAAAAGCTGCTGCCTTCATGGCATTAATTTTGTTTTAAGGACATTCTACTTTACTGAAGCAAAAAGACTAGTGGCATTTTCTTCAAAGCATGTGTGCATAAATGCTGGTGGATACTCTAACAGAAAGCAAGCAAGCTGTAAATGTTACTTTGGCCATGATGGCTGTGAGTTTCTGTGAGCTGCAGTTTCAAGAAGCAATTTTTCAGATCTGTGCCAATAAAAATTGAAAGTAACAAGAATGATAAGCCTGAATACAAGGCAATTTGTTTGACTATTGTAGGCAGAAGGCTAGACAGATAATAACATAATAACAGTAATAACACTGGTTGCGCAATATTGCTATATGAGAAAGCAGCAATTCAGTCTAGACAACAAGGCATTATGGGTTAGCATATGAAGGTAAGCAAATAAGCAGTTTATTCTCCCTCCTTGGGGTCAGAGCACAACATTGAACAATAGTAATGTGGATTAATAAAACAGAGGAACTTTCCCCTAGCAATAACTAAAGCTCTTTAATATGCAAATTAATATATTCCTTATAATTTTCAAATAGGATCCATGGGTGAAGAAAAAAGTGGAGATGGGGTCATTTTTATTCACCAACAGCAAGAATATTAGTACTGTATTCTCTTCTCATGGACAAAACTTGACTGTGACAAGTCTCAAAGGAGTAACAAACAAACATGTAATATGAGCAAGAGATCTGCTGAAGCAATGACACAGTTTATATTTGTGCTGAAGATCAATCATCTTTTCAGCAACTCATGAGAAACTATTAACATTCAATTTATAACATAGAACTTTAATTTATTTGAGATTATAAACACTGATTTATTGGCCTAATATAGCAGCATGATTACTTCACAATAAGTGAAGTCAAAAATATGTTTTTAACTCATTTTAGACTGAACTGTGTTAGTAATATGGAGCAATACTAGAAACCAAGGAAATGGTGCAAGGAGCTGGAGCTGGCCCATGGCACACTAAGCCAGGGGTGCCCAAACTTTTTGGGCCATGGGCCAGCTCCAGCTCCTTGCACCAATTCATCCAGCCCATGAACTCCTCATTGCTCCTGGAAGCAGAAGTAAAAACATGCCCATACAGATTGGAGTGACAAGGGCTTCACAGGCCAGATGAATTGGCGTCAGGGGCCAGGTCTGACCCATGGGCCATAGATTGGGGACTCCTGCACTAAGCTAAAGGTACTAAGTTCAAAGAATGATTAACAACCATGTATCCTTAATGCTGGGAGACATTGATCTGCCTTGCAAAAACAGAAGTACAGTTTTATGAAACTGGCAGTGAGTTAAGGATATCCAATTTCCTGAGCTGCCTTCCTGTAGCTGTGTCGATCAGAGTTTGCACTGCCGTTTGTGCTCTAGTTCCTTTGGCTGTGTAGCGATAAGACTTACTAACAATCCAGGACATAGTACATTGTAGTGAGTGATTAAAGCTTTGGCCATGACAAACATGGGTGGTCATGCACAGTGCTCTGCTATTCTTCTGTTGTTTTTCCCTGTATTACCAACATTCATGGAATATTCTCAGAGGACAAAAAGTAAATGAGAGATTTAAAGATACTTCATCTTTAGTGTGAAAATATCCTAGGATTCAACACTTTCACCAGATTCTGATTTTGAACACACCTGTCTCCTAGCTAGAAGGTGTTTGCACAGTTTGTATAAAAAGATAAAGTGGCAAGACAATTAAATGTAGAATGGAAAGCCTATGCAAAACTTACTGAGCCAGCTCTAAAGATCTCTTGACATTTCTCCCCTGATAGTAGAATGCTATTTTGGGAGCTTGTAACTTCCACATTAGCTTCCTTGACTGAAAGAGCAATTTGAACTATTAAATGTATTTTTCTTCATACATTACCAATGCAGTGGTTGTGAGCACACGAAGGAGCAATTTCTTCTCTACTTTCAGGAACAGTGAACTAAATCCAATGTTAGTCTCAAACAGGCTACAACCACTTAAAGCAAAAGAATTTGTACATGTGGTGACTAACAAAAGGCAATTTTGTTAGGTAGTGGAGAGTGATACTACCCTATCCTATTTTTCAGCTCTGGAAAGTTCTGAGGGTTTCAGTGCACTGTGTGTTCCAAAGAGGCCATGATGAAGAATCAACATTTGTTTCAATGGGTCAACTTTAGATGGGGTTATGACTTTTGGATGGATTGTTGTGTTTTTTAAATGTTGTTCTGCTATACCATGTTAAGCCGCCCTGAGTCGCTCTGCAAATAGGGCGGCATACAAATGTGAAAAATAAAATAAATAAATAGACTACCAATGGGTTTAGCACAATACAGTACAGTATTCTGAAGTTTTCTACTTTATTTTGAGTCAGGACAGGCAAAACGCAGCTTCCCCATTTCCCACTACAATTCCATGCCCCCTGAGACATACGTCACCTTTCTTTTCTTTTGGGGAAAAATATTTTGGTCATAAATAGCCAAATGACTCTTCCAAGAGATGGTATTGTTGTAGTCTCTTATAAAAGGGGAAACTTCTGATAGCAATTACACTTATATACTAGCCCATAGCGCTCTCTAGGTGGTTCACAAGTTAATTAGTATCTTGCACCCAACATGTTGGGTACTCATTTTACTGGCCTTGGAAGAATGGAAGGCTGAGCCAACCTTGATCCCTGTAAGAATCAAATTCATAACATTTTTGCTACAGTACAGCATTTTTAACCACTGCAATACCAGGGCTCTTTGATATCCCTAGTGGACTTTCATCTCATCTGCAAGCCATTTGGCGGATTATCCATTGATCATGGTTGCAGGGCAGTCTAAAACAAAGATGTGGAACATGGACAGACAGGGGGAAATGGAGAGTGCCCCCCACCCAAGAAAAAGAGTATAAGTACATAAGTAGGAAGGAGCAATGTAGCTAGTTGGGAGGAAAAGGAAATGAAGAAGGGAAATGAATGAGTCGCCTCGGCGAGTGGGCGGCAATATAAATATGAATGAATGAATGAATGAATGAATAAGAGAACTCGTTAGAGGCACTAGAAGAGCACCCACACATCTTATGCACCCTGGGGGAGGAAGAGGAGCCCTTCACCCTCCAGGACTGAGTGTACTATTTTCATCTGGGGCAAAGACTTGATAAGCTGAGAGTCTCACTCAACCATGTTAGGACCAGTAGGATGGCAGAGAGGATTCTCCATCACTCCACGACTAGAGTGCCCAACCTGGATGTATAAGCAGCTGCCAACATCTTGTGCTGCTGTTCCTGGAGTGTAAAAAGCAGGTGCAGAAGTTCCAGCTGTCCTATGGGCATACCAATTCTCACGAAGGAAAGCCCAGCCACTAAGGCTAGTGACTCAAATTCAGCACTAGCAGTGTGCTTTAAATGATTTGGGTCTGGTGACAGTAACCAGAGCCTAGGCAGACACATTGCCAGGAACCAGAGATAAGATTAGGACCGAGGGGTCTTGATAGCCTGCTAAGTTACTGAAATATAGTTTGCTTCACTTGGGTACAAGACTCCAGAGTCAATGGAGCACATGGTGGAGGATACAGCCCCACACTTGGAGGAAGCAGAAGGAATCACACTGCTACAAAAGCAATTTCTTATCACCAGGCCACAGACTGACCCTGCCCACCCAGAATGGCTACTGGATCTTTGTAGGCAAGAATACATATGAAATAACTTCCTGTTCTGTTTAACATTTGTTCCAAGAATTTCCTGGGTTACGGTGTGCCAGCGTGGGATGCTATGGTTCGTCATCATTCTTCAGTCCTGATTACTAGCTTGTCACACTGCTCATAGTTCTTGCTCTGCTGACTGGTGGTCTAAGACTGGCCCTTGCAATAGTTGAAATAAGAGGCCCTAAGAACCTAAAGCATCATACACAGGGAGAAAGTATGACAGACAGTATGGGTGGGGTGAGAGAGGAAAGAATCACTCCTTCTACATGACCTGCAAACACACTGATTAAATGGGTAAATGCTGCAGTTCTGTTGCCTTGGCCATCCAATAAGACATGACTTTAACTGGGCTTACAGAACCATTAGGAAAATGCTTCAGATATGCCTTTTGGTGACAATTTTAAACACAGCCTTTCACCAATTGTTTGCTGTACATTGTACAAATCGGGGGGGGGGGAGGTGTTCACGTTTTTATAAATGGATGGATGGATGGATGGATGGGTAGGGAGGGAGGGAGGGAGAGAGAGGGAGAGAGAGAGAGACTAGTACCTCAGAAAACGTTAAGACTTGGTTCCACAAGTCTTAATGTTATCCGGTTTTTAACGTTGTGCGATGCACTGATCCCACAATGTTAAAAAAAAAGCCAGTTCAACCCCCAACCCAAAGGCAAAAGGCAGAGCGATTTGCCCTGCCTCCTCGCTGTTAGCTTTTGCCTTTTGCCTTTGGGTTGGGGGTACAACATGGGTACCTGTTCAACCCCTAACCCAAAGGCAAAGAGATTCACCACCCCCACCCCGCAGGACGAATCCCTTGTTGTTAGCCTTTGCCTTTGGCTGGAGAAATGCAAACCTAACAGCAAGTGATCTCAAGGTTAGGGAATTTGAGGCAAACATTTGCATCGCACAACGTTATCTTAACATTGTGCGATGCAAATGTTTGCCTCAAATTCCCCAACGTTATCTGATTTTAGCATTATCCTATGCAAACGTTATCCGAGGTACCACTGTAGGTAGGTAGGTAGGTAGGTAGGTAGGTAGGTAGGTAGGTAGGTAGGTAGGTAGGTAGATAGATGCATTATTATAAGATGTACTCTTCCACAGAGCATATTAAATTTAAACTCTAAACATCTTCCCGTTAAAATAACGATCTATTACAATAGCACCACACACATCCTGAACATTCTAGTAAAGCTATTGTGGTATTTTTTATTTCCCTGAAGCAAGTCAAGATCTGCATGCACTTTGGCAAACTCTAGCTGTCAGACCTGAACTGAACTAATTATTAAGAAGTATGATGGCAGGTATTTTCAGTTGCAAGATATCTATATATTCTTTGTTGCAACACAAAAAGGTAAAAAATGATGCATAAAAGAATATGTCGTGAGTACTTTTGAATCCATGTGAATAAAGCAATACAGCTACTGATTAGTTTCTATTTTAAAACTCTGTGCCACTAAAAGGGCAAAAGTATGAAAGCGATCATCTCCCCCTCCCTTTTCAGTTTCATAGTCACATATTAAACCTGAATTTGCCTGTGGTTTTGGAAAACAAGCTAAACTTTGCTCTAACAAAATGAAATTGGTAGCTATACAATGTGTTTGGCTGGCCTTTTCTATTCTTGCAGAAAAGTGAAGTCATACACTGTAATATTTTGGACAAAGGACATAAAACAGACTGAGTATATTTAAAAAAATATGTTCTGCATGATAATTATAGCCACTATTGACAACACATAGAATACTAACAGATTCAATCAACTATGTTGTTATTTTAAAATATGTTCTTGACATATTGTTGGGGCTCAGAACCACATTTAAAGTAAAAGAGTGTGATAATTAACACACATTTATAATTTAAATTGTCCTTACATGGGATGGCGTCCCTCAATTTTTCTCACTGTTTCTCCTAGCTGGCATTCTGGAGTATGCTTAACTTCACTTTCAAACATGTTCAGAAATTTAATTGACTATTGGAAGTATTTTTTCTTTACTTGAACTTACTGTATATAAGTCGTCCCAAATATAAGTCGAGGTACCTAATTTGGACCTCTAAAACTAGGAAAATAGACTGACCAGAGTATAAGTTGGGGGTGTAAAATGCAGCAGCTCCTATTGAGTTTCAGTAATTAAAATACATGAAAATACAGTAAAATTAAATTATTCAGACATTTATGTGGATATGTTTTTGAGTTTTTACGGTAGTGTTAGTGCTTTTTTAAAAAATGTATGTTTGAATTTGCACCACTGCGGTTTTGGGACTGTCAGGGTTGTTGACCCGAGTATAAATCAGGTCCCCCTTTTGGATCTCATTTTGGAGGCTAAAAAACTAGACTTATACTCGAGTATATACAGTACTCAAAACACTAAAGCACTGAAACATTGTAGAAATATCTCAAAAGACAAAGCAGGAATGATTGTATATATATTTAGTAATGAGAAGTCATAAATTGTTGTGACTAACTCATATGGGGAAGTCAGGGCATGATGTAGAAATGTTCTGCATCATGTAGGAAAAGAAACCTATAGACACCAGATCACTTTTCATCTACAAATACAATGCTATGGTACAATTCATGACAGGAAACTGTAGTGGACTACTAACACTGAAAGTGCAATAAAGTTCAAACACTACAAAAAGGGTACTCAACCAAACTAATTGCATCAGCCTTTTGTAACACAGTATCAGAAAATAAGCAAGGGAAGAAAATGTTTCACATGAAACTCCCACAGTGTGATACCAAATAGTTGACAACAACTTGCCTCACTCCAAGAAAATGTAGAAGTGTTTACGGATACTTGCCAGCTATTTTTACTAGCCAGGATTAAGGCAGATTTCACAAGGCTTCCATATAATAGGAGGGAAAAGCAATCTTACAGGTTCATAGCATAACGAAGAATTACTCCTTCAGCCTCTTGATGGTTTTCACACTTCTGATAAGTAACAGGAGCTGTTGATCAAGTGTGGTTGCTTGAGACTACATACAGCAGCAGTTCAATCTTACAATACACACTCAGCAAAAATAACTTCCAATATGCTTAGTGAGTTAGATCCAGACAATCATATTATACATACTGAAATCACTGGGACTTAAGACAATCACGTTCCATTCATTTTAACAGATCTATTCCAACCAAGTCTGAATCTAATTTAAAGGGTCTCATTCCTAAGTGTCTGTGCACGGTAGCAATGAAATTAATACTTACCCTTGACAAAAAAATTGTTTACTCCATGGATAAAATTATTATTTACTTTGAGGTTTTTCACTGCTAGGTAAGGTAAAGATCGTCCTTGCTTGAAAGCCAATTGTATCCAAATCTAGGATTTGGTGCTTATCTTTGTTTATACCCAAACAGCCAGCACTGTCTGCATCTGCAGATGTTTCCATGGCCATGACTAGACACTGGAGGGCACGGAATGCTGTTTACCTTCTGACCAAAGTGGTACCTATTTATCTACTTGTAATTTTTTTGCTTTTGAACTGCTAGGTCAGCAGGAGCTGGGACAGAGACAGGAGATCACTCCGCCATGCAGCACTGAAACTGGTGACCTTCCAGTCACCAAGTTCAGTGTCTTAACCACTAAGCCACTGTAGTCCCCATTCTTATATCAAAGCAAAAACAAAACAAAACACAAAGACTTTTCTAATAGTAGTAACATTAATAAATTGTGGGCTTACCCAATTCCATCCTGTACCCACTGAAAATCCTGAAATGCAAAAAGCATTTACACAAAAACTTTTGTAATCTCACCCAACAGGGAGGGAACTATTGAAAGTCTTTGTTCTTATTTGTAAGAACAAAGTAAGCAAAGATTTACATCCCTAGTATACACAACTACAGCCCAAACCGATAGGGTCTTATATATCCACACATCCTCATCTTGCCCAACTATGTTCCTCTTGTTATTTTGAACAATTTTTTGAACATACAAAGAGGCCAGAGCAGTGTTTCCCAACCTTTGGTTTTTGGACTTCAATTCCCAGAAGCCTAAGTCAATTCCCCAAAGCACTGGTCAGCCAATGTACTGGCTTAGCCTTCTAGGAATTTATGTGCCCCACGTTAGGAACCACTGGGCTAGAGAGAACTGCAACTCTGCGCCATATTCCTGGTGGCCAGTTGGGTAACAAGTACTTGATTGACATGCTATAAAGAGCACAACAGAATGGCAAGCTTCTGCTCATTTTATCAGCTGCATGTATCTCATAAAGTGTCCTAATTGTCCTAATGCTAGATCTTTATTACATCGTCTGAAAATGTAAGGGCTATGGACTTTTGTATAATTAAATCAATCCACAAGATCCTGTAAATAATATCTCAAAAATGTCAAAAGAATAGTAGCTGATGAGCAAAATGGTTTCACAATAGCTCAAGGAATCTCCTGTTGCCTCTAGAATGAGGAAATGGCCAGAGGAATGGTCACAACCATTGTCATGCATTCTTTCCAATAAAGGAGAGCCAAACTAACATCCTAGTTTATTTGGTTGCTAGATATGATGAAATGTGTGGGGATGACTAGAACAAGAATGGTAGAAAACTCAGAGCAGTCCTGACTCAACATAGGCTAAAGCCCATTAGAAGACTTAGCAAAGATGTAATTTTTCTGTCAGTATTACATTTGCTCAGAATTGTCCAGTGAAGCTGTTCTGAGAAGGCTGGAAACATTTGTCCTTCTGACCAAACCCAGCAAACAGTAGTACTAACTATGTTTTTTATTGAAACAAAACATCAAACTGTGAATCAATTTGGTTTGTTTCCATGAACCTATCTCTTGCAGCCTGTGGTTTACTGGTGCTTGTTGGATATTGCTGGACTCCCAACGTCAATTACAACACAATGACCCAACATAGCTAATGGCCATATTGGTTTGATATACGTACTGGAAGCTGATCTTCAACACATCTGGAGAGTATCAGCTTTGGGGAAGGACATCATAATGTATAGTTAATAATAATTACAGTTTCTGGGTCTTCCAAGACGCAAATGGAAGACTTTTCTAGCAAGAATAAGTCAGAAATCTCTGAACCAGTAGTTGTTGTGAAACTGATTAGCTCTGGAAATGCTGGGTCCTCAGACTATAGAGAACTAAATCCCAGAAATGCAGGTAGCTAGGTTCAACAGTTAAAAGGGAAAGCTGGACCTCCTACCCATTTGTAAGATGGCACAGCAGAAGCTTAGTTGAAAAATCCCAGACAAAGTGCTAAATTGAAAATAAGAACTCGTTGAGACTAGAGGCTTTCTGAACTGGTGGTTGCTTGAGGGAAAGCTCGCCTTACTAGGGAATCTGACAGACAGCCGGGGGGGGGGGGGGGAAGGTGATGGTTGAGAAATGAAAGAATCTATGAATGTCCAGGCAAAGGGTTATTTGAAAGGATTGGGACAATGATAGGGCCCAGGATTGAGACCTTGGATTCTACTGTAAATTTGTGCAGCAATACCTACTAATGTTGGGAATCACAGATGTGGTCTTGCTTTTACTCAGTGCCTCTAGATGATGCTGCACATCAGGAGTTCTCAACCTTTTTAGGCCGGGTCACACTCCCTCAGTTTCAGAATTGGGAACTATCAATTTCTAATCATTAAGTTATCTAGTAGGTGAATGAATGGAACGTGTTAACAACAAAAAAGACAGTGGGAATTTGAGGGGCAAGATGAGATTTTTAAAAATTTGCCTCATGGATACAGAAGACAATAACCTGCAACGGGTAACAAATATGCTATATCTAGTATTTCTAAAAATATATTTTATACCTTGTCTTTCTGCAAAAAATAAAAAATGAAGTATAGTCTAAAAACAAAACCTTAATCAAAACATACAGTGAACATAAATGAACTAAAAACAAAAACAGAACCATGAAAGAATCTATAAGTATCAAGCGTGGTTAGATGCCCTTCAATAGTAGATGACATTACACTATTGCTCAGATTACATCTAGTAATGACTCATAATCCCTACACAATTCTGAAACACATCACTTTTTCTGAAATTACTCATCCTTTCCCCCTCTCTATACAATTCTATCTTAAAACTGAAACAATAAGAACAGCCACCCTGGTTAAGCAAATTCTTCACCTCTTTCAATTCTTTGCAAGCACACTGACTGGTGAGAAGTTCTTCCACACAGAATTCTTCTTTGGGCATGTATATACTGTAACCTGAAGGGTCAGAAGTATGAATACTATCTGACTATAATAACGGTATTTTTAAAATAAAAAACAAACATGAATGCCATAAACCTTTCCAGATGCACGTAACACGCCTTTCTGGGCAGACTTCTGAAGCAATGCCAATGGATTAGTTGTCTATAAATTGCTACTAAGAGATTTGCCTGACAAATGACTAGGCAACAGAAATACTCATTTTAAAAATGGTGTGGTTTTCTGTGTGGGGTACCTGCAACAAGGAGATATGCCTAGTATCTCATTCATCATCCCAGTTCTTCTTTCCTGTAGATCAGACTTTAAACTGCCAAAATGTTAAATTGAGAGAAGGATAGTTTGCCCTTCCAGACGACAGGAAAAGATTTTTACTTAAGACGATGGCAATCACATACAGTATAGGCCTTCCCAAATACATAATCCGGGCAAAGCAAATATATTCCACCCACGCTAACAAATGATAATTAAATTTGACTCAAATACTTCAGCTCAGGATGGGATCAATTTATCAGAGGATTATAAAATATTATGCAAAAATTTATAAAACTGGCTGTACAAACTCTTTATATGGTATGCTGATTTGTCACACATTTTCCTGGAGACTTGGGGCAGACGGTGGGAAGGTAAACAGCATTCTGTGCGCTCCGGTGTCTAGTCATGCCACATGACCACAGAAACGTCTGCAGAAGCAGTCAGCGTTGGCTCTTTGGCTTTGAGACTGAGATGAGCACTGAACCCTAGAGTCAGATATGACTGGCTTTCGAGCAAAGGAAACATTTACCTTTACTAATTAATATATTTACTTTATAACTTGATTTCTTCTGTCATCATTTAGTGTTGTACACTACTGAGTAGCTGAGAACTTGTATGGAAAATCACAGATGTTACACTATCCAAATTAACCGTGGAAGGCAGGGGTTCTCAACCTATGGCCCACGGGCTGGGCCCGTGGTGCCATTTCATCCAGCACATGCAGCCACTGCCAATGGAAGTGGATGCATTTATGACACCTGGAATGTGCCCATGCCTGTCTTAAATGCATTTCCAGCTGCTGTGGGCAGGTTTTATAGCAGCATTTACCGGGGGGTAAATGCAGACCACCAGTCTGGCCTGCTCAGCTGTCTGAGGGAGCATGACCTGGCCCGTGGCTCTAAAAGGTTGAGAACCCCTGCTGTAAGGTTAGGCCATCAGTATACCCATCATAACTAAATGCAATTCTGCAAAAATTAATGATCTGTCAGCACTGAACCACAAGAAAATACAAGCCTATTTGTGCTATATACTGCACAGTCCATAGTTTTCAATCTGTTGACTGCAGTTCTGTGCACAACGTGCCACTTACTTTTAGCTTTGTACAGTTTAAGACATTCAAGGTCTTTGAATCTACAAGGCAGATTCAGACATTAAGTGTGAAAGATGAAATTAAATATTCTCTTGAAAGGGAACATAACTTCATGAGCCAGATCTCAGCAGATATGAGGAAGGGAACTAACATGAAGAATTGATTGTGTTTTCCTTCTGCACATACGCACAGACAGACTCACACATTCACAGAGCTCACCCCAGCTTCCCTATAACCGGAAAAAGCAGAAGAGTTTGTTTGTAAAAGCTGTATGTCTTGATTAAAGCCTGTGAGTACACATTTACTCACATCAATAGTGGAGTGGAAGGGTGCCAGTTTAGTGTCTTGGCTGACATTCAAGCATGCTGATTGCTGAGTTTTTAAGCTTCTGCATTCACTATAAAAAACAAAAACAAAATGCCTCTCAAAATAACTTCCAAGTTTAGACTTAAGGAATGAATACAGTATATGCAAATAGTATTTAGCTCTAGAGAAGGTAGACTGGGGAAGACTAGAGGTTTTTTGTTTTGTTTTTTTAAAATTGGCTTTGAGGTAATTATCCAACCAAGCATTCCTCCTGTGTTTACATATGGGCCAAAATAATTTGTTCAAATTAACTAATAAAGGAGAGATATAAAACTATTTATATGCTTACATGTTGTTTTAAGAACACATATCTCATTCCAAAATTATATAAAACAGAATCTAAAGCTTTCAACCTTGGAATACAGTCTACTAAATTAATCAAGTTAAATCCAAGCAAAAAGCTTCTTATGTTCTTATTATCCCCAAATGTATCAGCATTGACAACATAATTAAATCCGGCTTCCAACTATCTGCAGAATCTCCACATTTGCTGTCAGGGAAATCAGATTTAGCAGACCAAACTACTTGAAAAGTTTATTCATTTTCTATTAGAATTATTTTACAGTACAATGTACAAATCTTTTATACAACAGTGTTAATCAATACAAATATTCTATATAAAATAGCTTCATTTGGATATGCATTTACATTACATGTGCAACAAATAACAATTGTGACTATGAGAAACAATTTCCTGAACTACTTAACAAAGAGAATACAAAAGAAGAATCAGCTTCTGGGTGGACTTTTATAAGCTCTCTTGGAGCAAAGTACTAATTGCCTCTGTTAATTACTGTAAAATAGAATTTGTAAGATTTGTTTTAGGAAACAGAAACAGAAGTACTGTACTAAATTAGCTTTAAGAGATTTAACTTCCTTGTAAAAGTGGTATTAAAGCCATTTCATTGAACTCTTTCAAATGTTATGACCTACAGTACCTACTAGCCTACTCTATCTTGCCCTACATATGGATCTATGAACCCCGTTCAGAAGAGTACAGCAAATAAATAAAAACAGTCCAGTATGGAAGTCTAATTGTTGTAATGCATAATCACCACTTTACCATTCATTTCTAAGAAAGACACCCTCAAAGTGTATTTAATCCATTTGAAGGCTGTGGTTTTAGGGTGTGCTAGCATTAGATGAGATCCTTCCTGGGCAAACAAGAAAGCTATTTCTAAGAGACTGTCCACACAGTCACATACCTCACTACTTAAGATTGTTTTAGATTGTGGTTTGATTTGAGCCGAATTACGGTATCCACATGTGTTTTGATTTACATCCCACCCCTTTTTAAAGCCATCCTACTTCACAAAGATCAGTTGTCTTTTTATTCCACAGGCTCTTCATCAGACTAGGCATTGAAAAGCAGGGGCGGTGCAAAAGGACACAGAAGTTCAGTGTCCAACATTTTCAGAATAATTGCCAGAGTCCCCAACCCCACCCTAGCTAGTGAAAACACAGAGGGGTGTAATAAAAAAAGTAACTTTTCCAGGCTCTGAACAGAAGAAATTTCTGTTCCACATAGAACAACACTTTAGATAGCATTTCTAATCCAAATTCAAAACAGGGGGGGGGGGGAATTTTCCGCAAGAGTGGAAGGCAATATGCCCAACATTCCTCTATTCCCGCCATGTTAGACTAAAAGTACAATATACTTCCGTAACCAGGAAAGAGTTCAAACATATTACTTCAACATGCCCTAACAGAATACTCCTGATTGTATCTATAAAAGTCTGGGAATTCTACTGCATGGTGACATATGGCAATCTGTCTGGAAGTCAATTTAAGAGGAAAGTTCTTAGAGGAAGTAACTCACAATGCTTTTTTAAAACCAAGAACAGGTTTGAACAAAACAGGATTAAATGGGATGTTTAAAAAACTAGTTAGCTGAACTCTTCTCGTATTCAAAGGATAGTACAGTATACACATTTAATGTCAATGCGAATGTATTCTGGGGAGCAAAGGAAGGAGAGAGCTGTGTCCTTCTTAGCTAATTTTTCTGGATGGGGGATTTTGGGAACTATAATCTCTAAAATTAATTCTTCTAGAATCTGTGACTGGCCACAAAAAGCACATGGCTGGACTGACTGGCTAACCAACTGATTATCTATTTATTTGCATTTATATCCTGCCCACCTGGGATATTTTCCCACTCTGGATGGCTTACAACAAATTATAAATCTGTACAATAACAATAAGAAATTAAACAAACAAACAAAAATATTTAAGTAATGATGACTACATGGACATTTGATTTAATACAGAAAAACTCCTGCTTTTGTGGCTGGATGGAAACAATAAACATATTCCTCTAAAAGGATAATAAATTGGCCAAAAGAAGCATCAAGCGGAGTTGTAGAGTCAGATGGAGTTGAACGCAAAAACCTCAAAACAGCTATTAGGATGCATTTTTGTATCCTAATAGTATCTGACTGTCATATTGATTCCAGCCAACAAGATAACAGAAAAAAACTTCAGTACTGTACTTTGTTCTTAGTATTACTATCACAGCAAGCCATTCTTGTGAGTTTTGATACTTGTGTTGAAGGGAAATTTGAATGATACCTTTAATAGCTTTAACAACCAACTTTGCTTTTTTCTATAAGCAGAAACTGTTGGCCTTCCTGTCTAGAAAGAGTAAGACTTTAGGCAGCATATGCAAACATCAGTGGATAGTCCAATAACACAACACCCTATTTATAGGCATTTCACAGCTTGAATCTGTGGCTTGATGAGGTAGGAATTTCTCTGCTCCTTCTGATTTGTTCTTCTGTCCTAGTTTAATATATTCTTTTATTATCCAGACTACATATACTGTATCTGGTGCAGTCAATACATGAATGGAGGGGTGGGTGGGTGATTGCATGGATGACCTCACATCATTTACACAAGCAATCTAAATAATATGTCTATGCTATGCAATAAAATATTCAGATGTTGATCTATAAAATCTGCATTGAGGTACAGGTCACAAACTCAACTGTGGTTTCAGTATATGCAGTTTCAGTTATCCATGGATCCAAAAATCTTTAGTGAAAATTATCTGAAATACATCTAGCAATAGCACTTACACTTATAACACCCCATATCACTTAGTACACTCTCTAGGTGGGTCACAAGTTACTTAGCATTTTGACCCCAACAATGCTGGGTACTCATTTCACCAATCTCAGAAGGCTGGAAGGCTGAGTCAACCTGGAGCCCTGGTCAGGATCAAATTCAAAACCTTTTGCCTGCAGTATAGTATTACCACAGTTGACCACTACATGTCACTATTTACACTGTAATGTTGAGAAGTAACAGATTATGTTCCTAGGGACCTACCTTCTGAGCTCACATGTGTGGTAAGATAGGGTTAGCTGTGTTACATGGTTTCAGGTGTTTGCAGAGGATCTTGGAATGTATTCCTGTATATATATATAAAATATGTCTGGTGTAGAGGAAGAGAACAGGGAAAGATTTGTTTCATCCTAAACCCTATTCAGGGCAACGTAGCCTAAAAGAGGTTTTATGATGAAGACTACTATCCAGGGTGGGTGTGATATGAAGAAAGGACAGAAGTCTTGGCCCAACACACACACACCCATACACAAATGGTTGTCAGACCATGTTCAGTGTACAAGTTAAATGATACATTTTGTAATTGTGCTTGGTTGAATGGCCTTTCAGCTCTCCTGAGCCGGCAGCCCATTCTATCATGGCTCCTGCTCACAGGAGAAAAGGAAACATTTTCAGCAGAACCCACATACATTAACACTAGGATAACTTTTTGACAGGTGGCCTTTGAACCCCACCATGATGAAAATGAAAGGACTCAAGATGTGTAAAGTCAGGACTGTCAGCTTTACTACAAGGGGCTTGATCAAAGTGGGCCATTAACCAGTCAGGAGGGACAGCCTTTGGCAGACATCCCTCCCCATTTTGGGTGGCTTCAGGACAAACAAAAGAAAGTGCTTCATCACACAGCATGTAGTCAAAACTGAGGATTTGCTACCACAAGATGTATGTTGACAGCCACCAGTGTAAATGACTTTGAAAGTAGATTAGACAATGTTATGGAGAAGACTATCAATGGCTACTACAATAATGTATTTCATGCCTCCAGAATCAGAGAGAGGGTGCCTTTGACTACTAGTTACTGGGAACAGCAAACAGAGGGAGCTGCTTCCATCTTTTGTCTTGTTCAGGGGACTTCCCAAAGCTATTTAGGTGGCCATTAGTGAAATACAATCCTGGATTAGACAGCCTTTTGGTGTTATCTAGCAGCAGTTCTGTAATGTTCAGAACCTATGTCCCAATATAGCACCACCTGCAATCCTACCTCATGCTTTAACTCAGGGGTGCCCAAACTTGGCACTCCAGCTGTTCTTGGACTTCAATTACCAGAAGCCCAAGTCAGAACACCTGCTGATCAGGACTTCTGGGAATTGAAGTCTAAGAACAGCTGGAGCACCAAGGTTGGCCACCCCTGCTTTAACTGAACAACTTGACAGGGTTATACTGTTCAACATTTATATTTTTAAATCACTTACAGTCATTCAAATTGACCACTAGATGGCTCTACACTGTTGTTAGAATTTCAGGAAAGACATAGGGTATAACTAAAATGAACAAATATGGAAGGTATCACCTGGTGTTTCATTGCTACCCTCCTCCACAAAATGTGCTATCAAAACACTATGGACATCAATTAATGAGGATCACTAAAACAGATTTTGTGACAGAGAAATGTTAGAGGCACATTCTTCTACTGAGAAGTGCTAGCTGTATTAGATATCTTTAGACTGTTTTTTTCTGCCATAGCAGCAGACATCAGCCTACAGATTTTTATTACCATATGGTCTAAAATTGTATTGTTGAAGACCAATCCTGAACACTGCCATAAAATATGTTTCCTTTGGCATCTTTAATATCAATATTAATCTCTGTATCCAGCACTATCCATTGTCATAAAGCCTGTCAGCGAAATAGTTATGCCTAACACCTTGACTGTCACTGCCTGCTCTTGAAAATTCTGTTGTGAAGGGGTATTGTGGTCTGCACACAGAGCCAAAACATGTGGGTCTTTCTAGACAAGTTTCCTTTCAGTACCACAGAAACACTACAACTGAAAACATAATACATTTATGTATCCAGAAGCGACAGGTGCTAAGTATAAAGCCCAAAGCCAGTCTCAGGTTCAAACAAGATGTTAAAATAATACCCATTTCCTCCCATTAACCAATTTCCCTTCTAAGAATGGGACCTTCCCAGAGTTATGTCACACAATGCAGAATTGTAAACTGAAGTCCATGTTAAACTGTTACTTATGTATTTAAGAAAAAAGAGGTTCAATAGCAAACACATCTTTCACCACTTGAGGAAGGGGCTCTTTTAAATATGTGTGAAGCATATTTCGTTTTATCCAGTTTGGTCTAGCAGTGATGATGGACCTTAGCACTCCAGGTGTTCTGGAACTTCACTTCCCAGAAGACCTGATTAGCAGGAGTGCTGACTTGGCCTTCTGGTAACTGGAGTCCAAGAACACCTGGAGTGCCAAGGTTCACCATCACTGCGTCTAGTCTCATCCTCAGAAGCACATTTCAGGGTTGCCAATCAAGAATTATTTTATTGCAAAATTAAATACTACATCTAGGCCTTTCTGCAAAGAAGAAAATGGGCTCAGCAAATATGTTGTGTCTTTTGTTTCTGTGTAATCACTGTTGGTATAGCTTCCTTATTAGTTTTCCAATGCCAATAACTGAAAAGCAAAAGTCATTTCATAAAGCATTATACGTAAACATTACGCTGCCTACAATCAAGTTGCTGTCTGTCAGCACAGTCATTAGTACCCCTGCCTTGTTCGCTCTACATTTTACACAGTCTCATTCCACTTGTTCTCAACCTGTCTGCTCTGAACCCATCTGACCCTACTGCTCTCAAATTTAGGGATTTCTTGTGGCAGCTTTCACTTTGACTAAATATCTACTTAATTGCTTTCTGTCACAACATCTCCTCTCTATCAGTATTTCTAGATTTTGATCCTTCTGGTTTGGTCTACCAAATACAGAGACCTAATTCATACTTGCATACCACATAGTATTTATGTACTCTCCTGCTGCCACTTTCCTAAAAGAAGGATCCAGAAATAGACCTTAAGATGCCTGGGATTTTCTTCCCTTCAATTGAATGCCTAACGTGGAGCTAGAAAGTCTCCAAGCTATTTTTTGTATGGGAATCCTGAGACCCATCAAACAGAACAAGGTATTCATAAATGGTAGTAAAGACTTCTGGGGTCAAAGATTTCTGTTCTTAGTGTATCAGAACCAAGTGAAACTCTCCTTTCACACACAATCTGCAATCCTTGTTAGAGTAAAACTTTCTTAATTTCAAAAGGGCAATCTGTGATGTGAGGGTCATTTTGTTGTGACTGTTAAACAGGGAATCAGAAATTCCTTCTATATAAAGCAATACCTGGGATAACAATCGCATTGAATAACACTGAAATCGGATAAAGAGGCAAAATTGTGAATTTTTTTCATCAGATAACAATCTCTTAGCGTTATCTGATGCAATCGTTCATAGCAGCGGGGGGACTGGGAAGTCGAACGGGGGCTCCCCGTTCAGCTTCCCAGCCACCCCACAGCTGTGGGTGCAGGGGTGATGGCGCTGGAAAGCCGATGGGGCACTCTCCCCTTGGCTTTCCCAGCCACCCCGCAGTTGCGGAGGCAGGGGCAGGGGGTGAGGGGAAGCTGAAGGGGGACTCCCCTGTCAGCTTCCCCAGCCACCCCGCCCCTGCCTCCATAGCTGTGGGGTGGCTGGGGAAGACGAAGGGGGACTCCCCCGTCGACTATCTCAGCCACCCCGCAACTGTGGAGGCAGGGGCGGTGTGGCTGGGGAAGCCGATGGGGAGTCCCCAGTTGGCTTCCACAGCCACCCTGCAGCTGCGGATTGGGTCTCCTGACCTCCCTGGAGGTGGCACGGGTGCTGGAGAGCCCAAAATGGGCGAAAAAATGGAAGTTTTTTTCCTCGCCCATTTCAGGTTCTCCCGACACTCTTGCCAGCTCCAGGGAGGTTGGGGGATCCAATCCGCGTTGTTCCCGACCTCCTCAGACACTGCGATCACAACGTGGGATCGACACTTGGGTTGGGAGGTTGAACAGGCACACACCTGGTTCAACCCCCAACACAAGCAGACGATCCCATGCTGCAATCCGCCTGCCTCTTTGGAAAGGGCAGTGGGGATTCCACTCATGGAATCTCCACTGTCCTTTCCAAAGAGGCAGGCGGATCACCACCCTGTTCCCTTTCCTCTTCAGAAAGGGAACAGAGCTTTTTTTAACGTTGTGTGATCAATGCATCGGACAAGGTTAAAAACCGGATAACGACGAGACTCGTGGAACCAAGTCTCATCGTTATCCAAGGGACTAGTGTACTTCATATGATACAGATATCTTCTAAACATCCTGATCTATGTTTTGGCCATGCCTAACCTAAGATCTTAGTCACTTAAAATGCGTGGTGACACAGTCTGTCCCTTTTCACAATTAATTAGGAATAATTAATTACTGTTAATAATACATTTTATGCAGGATATCTGAGGTTTGAAAAACTGCAAGTCTTGCAGGGACAAGATGGCTAATTATTTTACTAACAGGAAGCTTATCATTTTCAGACCAGAGTAAGGGCCATAATTCAGGATAGCTTTTCAAGAGGGCGAAGCACTATAGAATATGACAAAAGGAAAAGGAAAAGAAGTAGAGCAAACCCAGATAAATATGAGCAGAAAAATATATTACAAAACAAAAATTTCACATACTGTACTATACTATCTAATTCCAGAGTGGGCAAAAATACATGAAAGGTAAGCATCATATAGACTATTTACAGTTTTGGGTGTGTTCCTGACTTTTATTGACTTTTCCTTGTCTGATCAGACTGTCATGCTACTAAATCCCAGAAGAACAATATTTCATGAGAGTCTAGGCACATTTACATCAATAGCAGGAAATACTATTAGGCAGCTAGTTGATTTCACTCTTGACAATTTCAGAGTGAAATACGTGTTCCAGCTATGGTTCTGTATCTTGCAAAGGATAGTTAAGCCAACCAGATAATATATGCAAACTAGATGCAGAAACATTTACCTTTTACTAAAAATTTCTTCCAAACTACAGCTCACATACATTTTTAAAGATACCATTTGAAACATTTTTCAGTTAATTATTTATCAATCTTAGGCAGATCTCTCCTGAAATACATCTTTAGTAGTTAGAGGCTTCTGAATCAATCCATGAATTAAAGTTATTATAACATGTGAGCTCAAGATGAAAAGAACTCAAACATTTTAGAGGGAAACAGTGATGAAATCCAATTGCTTATTCATTTGCTTGACTGTATGTAACATCCAAATAATACTATCCAAATTAATATTTGACTATAAATCTAGCCTGAAATTTATGTTTGTAAGTGAAATACTTTGCTAAGCTTGGTTCTCTCTACCTACTTTCTAGTGTCCACACTAAACTACTCTTGGTGAAAGGAGAGGTGTTAGATCTGTATAGGTCATAGGACAATACCCAAGGACTTTCAGGAAACAAATACCTTCACAGAACAGACAAAAATAGCATTAAATAAAAAGAAACACTAGTTCACTTGTATTACATTAAGCAATTTAAGAAAAAAACACACACAACCAGATTAAAATCAAGCAGGTTTCAATATCACCAACCTGAATCAGGTCTCTCTGAATTCGCATCATATTGCTCTCTTTGTTCTAAGTTGGTTCTGCTTTTAGTATTAGTTACAGCTTTCAAGTTCTACAATCTCCTTAAAATATAAATCTTTCAGTAATGCTCTTGCCACAAACAGCACTGACATTGCTCTGTTATCAATTATAGGCTGCAGCTGTAAAGAGCAGGAAAATTATGCTACAACAGTTAATGCTGAATCAAAAGGCATACAAATGATGCAAAAGAACAAGCACACACAGCACAGAACAATACCATACAGAAATAGAGTTGTAGGTGGTTGTTATAATTGGAACGCTGCACAATATGCAGATACAAAGATATGGTTTTACAAGCTTTAGGAATGACCATGGAATGTTCATTCCTGTGTATTGGAAGTGTAGGAAGATGGCTTAAATGCAGAAATAATTAAGAAAATAAAGATAATCTATTTCCACAATGATGCTTAAAGCAAGTCTGTATATAAACATAGGGATAAAGATATAGAAATATCCTGATCAGAAGGAAACTTGGTGACAGGATCAATATCTTCACATGGCCAAAACATCTCAAGATTTCATAGTACTCTACAACTCTGAGAGTAAGTGTTGAAATATGAAATCTGTCATACAATTCCTTCACTGACAATAATTTTCACAGACACACCCACATCATGCATAATATCATATTGCCAAGAATTGAGATAATGTAAAGAGAGCAAGAACAATGGATAGCTTTATTTTAACTTGGCTTTCAGTTGCTGAGGAGGAACAGGGTAGAACCTGGCATTGCCATAGTCTGAGATGTGCTTTGGCATGCTGGAAGCAACAGTATTACGGCATACATACGATTCATAATAAGTAATACTATACTTTTAATAGTTTACAATGAAAACTGATTGTTTGTGAAACAGAAAACAGCCAGGAACATGTCATGCTTTAATGTGAATTGGGGGAGTATAGGTATTGGCAGAGTTTAAAATATCAGGTTAAAAATTTAGTCAATTAAAATTCAACATTATAAATTAGGGAAATGTCATGATTACTATTAATACTGACATATGAAAACATTAAGACTTGTTAAACCAATATTATTAATATTTTAATGAAAACACAGATAGATTTGTCTTCTGTAGTATTATGTGAGCACTCTCTAAGTAAGAAAAAAGCCTATACATTTACATACACATATGCATACATACACGTGCGCACACAAGCACACACAAACTTTTCCCTCATAATATGTAGTCGAGCATTGGGCATGTAGGTGTACTTGACTATAATATAGAGAAGGTTTAGGTTATGATAAAAAATGAAATAAAACACAAAGCTAATGAAATTATTGTTTAACAAGGTTAATAGTGAAATAAAAGAGTTGATCATACACTAAGGGTTTAATTCCTATGGAGTTTCCCCCATAGGGTTTTTTTTTTCATATTTAATAATCATTTCATTCTTGCTGGGTTATTTTACCACATCCAAGGCAAATGATTTAAGTAGCCACAATGGGTTGTTTTTTTGAAAGTACAAATTTTCAAACCCCTCTCTGAAATTCTCAGACTCCCTTGAGATCCCTTTTATCATGAAGACTATGAGATGGTTCTGGTGCTGTGTCTTTAATTTCTGGTAAAATCATCCCACTGGTGGCAACCTTTGAATATTCAAGACTCCTTCGTGCCCCATGGTCTCATTTCTCATGGTGAAACTTAGTCCAAAGAAGCACTGGAATCTTGGGGGGCCAGGACTGAAAATATTTAACCCCCCCCTTCCAAAAAAAATGCTTCAGCTGCTATTGTCATCAGCCTTATGAGGAGTAGCTGTGCAAACAGGATTTTGGCAATTATATATTTTGTTTTATTTTTCAGTCAAACAGTCAGGACAACTCAAGAGGGCCTAGGCTGGGTTTCCTTTGTGGAACAGAGAAGAGAGGAATGTGCATGCAAATCTACCTATGTTTATTTTGCATGCTGGCTGGATAGCTCACCGGTTTAGATATCTGGCTGCAAAAACAAGGGATTGGGACTTTGCTTCTCCACTGTGACTCCTGCAATAAGAACCAGCCTGTGTAGCCATAGTTACCATATTTGCCGGCGTATAAGATGCACTGGAGTATAAGATGCATGCCGTTTTTATACACATTTTAAAGGGGGAAAATAATTTTCTACATTTTAACTCCAGGAACCAGGGAAGGTGGGATCAGAAGGAAAGGGCTATTTTTAAAGCCCCCCTCCCAGGGGCTGGTGTGGTTTGGCAGTTAGAGAAGATTGGAGTCTGGAGAGTTTTCACCCCGCTCCAGCTGCTGCTGAGCAACATGGTAATTTTGATTACCGGCATATAAGACGCACTCCATTTTCTCTGTGTATTTTAAGGAAGAGAAAGTGTCTCTTATATGCCAACAAATACAGTAAGTCACACAGACTCGGAATATCCCCAGAAGAAGGCAACAGTAAGACAATTCTGTGTAGCACTATCTAGAAAAGGGCAGCCATAAGTGAGAATTAACTTGATTTTATTTATTTATTTATTTATTTATTTATTTATTTATTTATTCATTCATTCATTCATTCATTGATTCATTGATTCATTCATTGATTCATTCATTCATCCACATTTATACTCCGCCCTATTGGTACAAGCACCACTCAGGGTGGCTTACAAGGTATTTATACATTTTATATGGTACATCATTATTATTATTCTCTTGCTCATGTCTAGCTGGATATCCCACTAGGGTAATGGAGTAGACCATACAGCCAACAACTCAACGCTGAGTGTCAGGCGGTGGTTAACTAACCTGACTTCCTAAAGGGGCCAATGGCTACAGGCGGATGAGCCCCTTTAGGTGAGGTGATGGTCCCTCTCAGTGGAGGAAATGCCACTGGAAAACATCATATTGGGCCCAACGACAAAATGAATAGAGGAACTCTGATTCCCAACAGTCATGGAGGTGGAAGAGGCCATGCCAAATGGACAGACTGTGAAGGCACACCTTGATAATATCCTCAAGGCTGTGGCAGTCTTACAGTCCTTACACATCTCATTTCATATGTGCTGTAGGAGATGGCGCTGTTATCACAGTGTGTGGGTCACTTCATGGCAAGCTGGGATCCACCTTAAACAAATTCACGCTAATGGCATTTTTCCTGCTTCAAGAAAAAATGCATTCTCGGATACAAGTTGCAGTTGCCACTGATGATTATTCTCTTGCACAGAGGTTGCAGGGTTGTGATTTGGCTCACCACCACCACCACCACCACCACCACATTACTTTGCAAAATGATCCATGGGAGACCGAAAACATTATTTTTCTACACAGCTGTACAATAACATTGCTTTGGGTGCAAGGAATTTGCCACCACAAGCTTAGTGCCTGCCTTCACTGGAGGCAAATGTTTTCACAATTTTGTGCTAAACAAGTGAAAGTGAATGTAATCAATTTTCTCTTTATGGGTTACTCCTTCCTTGATTATAAGCTCTGATGGCAAGAGGCCTTGACTGTTACTTTTCTCACTTAAGACTTCCTGATATTATACCCAAATGCAGCCAGGATCAGGGATGGGCTATCACTATTAAAATATTTTTAAAAGCAGGTGCAGGGTTTATATATCTGCATGAATGTAGACATACCCAAAGTATTTTTAACATTAACAATTACAGTCAATGTTACATTTCAGATAATGTTAAAGTTAGCTTTGGGAAGTTTTTTTTTTAAATAAAAAAATGCTAGCAAAAATACAAGCTAGGAGAAAACAGTTGCAGAATATTGAAATGGAAAGCATGCAGAGGAATTTAGCCTGTTGAAAAGAGACTAGCAGAGACAGAGGGGTAACAAGGGGAACAGAATAATGGGTTTTTATTTGTTTGTTTAAGGAGAAACAATCAGGAAAGGAAAAAATTGAACATTTGAAAGGGTCTGGAACTTGCAAAGAGAGGTGCTACCAACACAGCAGTAAGAGAGAAACTGAAGTGACGAGCCACTGGTTGAACATGTAAGCACACAGGGTGGTCGGTCCTAACATAGATCCCCTTTGTTTTTCAAAGATCGGGAAAATTTTGAATGAGAATCCTGCACATATCCAGAACCCAATTTTTTAATGGCAAGTTTTTTCCTAGCACTAACAGCATGGTATTTCCAACCTGTGGGTATTTGCTCCTGATAGATAAAATCTCCTGCATGAGTCTATTAAAGATAGCTATTTGCAGTGAACCTTATTGATAAGAAGAATATTTTTAATTACTTGGCTTGAAAAATCCATCTAGATAACTGAAAAATTGTGACCTATTCTTAGATTACAAAGCCTTCCTTCTTCTTCCTATACGGCTACACTGATTAGCAAAAGAGAGGAGAGTAATCAAGGCAGTTATTTCCTTCTTCTCTGCCTCTCTCCTGACCTCTGTGCTTGCAGATCTATCTGAAACACTATCAGTACCTATAATTCCAAGTACTACAGCTGAGACATTTGGAAATGTAAGCCTCATTCTGAAGAAATACAGATACTGCCAACAACATCAACTGTTCATAAGATCAACTAACACCTCTACCTTACCCCTACACTGTTTAGTCAGGTTTCTTAAATGGTGGAATCAGATCTAGAGTAAATGTGAACAAGCAATGCACCCTGAATTAGAGCAGTATTTCTTCCATGAGATTAAATGGATTATGAATCATTCTCACTAGTACAGCAATGTCTTTGACCTTTTTTTGGACAGACAAGCACCACAGTAAACTCAGAAATGAAAGTAGATACTCCATCCTACATTCTGAAAGATTTTCTCGTGGTATCAATCACCCTCCATCAATCCCTACGTTCTTCTTCATCAGAACTCAGTAATATCCACATTTTCCACAGCTGAACACTGTACACCCACTTTCTAAAACAGCTCAACCCAGTGCTCTGCTGACCATCAAAGTAGAGTTTCCCTCCCCTTCGCTCTTAATCCTCTACCTTCTGTAGCTGATTTAGCTTTAGAGGTTCGTGTTCAGCTCCAGTGAAGAGAGCAGCTGCCGTTCAAGATTCTACTCTATCTCCCCATTCTACCACTGCAATGCCAATCTATTTCCATTTTTATAGACTTCCATGTTTATATACAGTCTCAAAGGCTATAACCCTTTTTCTGCTTACCTGGAAATCAACCCAATTCTACGGGATTTGTCTCCGAGTGAAAATGTATGACTGTAATGTAATACAGTGGTACCTTGAATTACGAAATTAATTCGTTCCTCGGGACGTTCTGTATTATGAAAATTTTGTAACTCAAAACTCTATGCAGAACACAATGCACTACCAGATGCGGCCTCGAAGGGAGAGGAATCTGGGGGTCTTGGGCGGCAATAGAGGACTTGTATGGGGGGGGGGTCTCTGGTGGGATATTGTTTTTTTGTCTATTGTGGAGCCGCCTAGAGTCAGGTTTACCTGAGCAAGGCGGGGTATAAATTTGATGAAATAAATAATAAATAAATACTAGAGGCCACTGTATACCATACAATTTAATAGGGAAACTTTATTGTATCTTGAAAAAAATTGTAACTCGAGGCATTATTTTCAATGGATTTCGTTTCATATTGCAAGAATTACATTAGTGAAGTCGTTCGTAACCTGGGGTCCCACTGTAGTACTTTTCAATAGTTATACTGAAAGTGATAAAATAATTCCTAAATAGGCTGTGAAAAGAATGGATTAGTCAAGTGTTTGAAAGCATCTACAGTTCCCCCTTCTACCTGCCAGGTGTTCTAAGACTCTAATGCACATTTCTAAGATAAAATAGTAGATACTGAATTAAATTTTGTACTGTTCTCACCCTAAATCACCAAGTTGTGTTCCAGGTAGCAGTTTATATAGCAATGATAAAGCTATATATAGCCCAACAACAAGAACTGACACCATAAAGAAAAAGAAGTCTAACATTATCTTTTGTCTTAGAGGTATAAAACAATAAAATAATGCAACAGGCTTAAATGAGTCTAACTTGTGCATGTTTACAAAGAAGTAAAGACCTCTGAGTTCAATGGGCTTACATTTGGTTGATACGTTTAGGGTTGTAGATTTATGCTGCAATCCTAAATTTAACTGTTTGCAAGCTACTCTGATTGAATTCAGTAAAACCATGTTCCCATTAAATACTTAAGAGGTTAGTTATTAGTCACTTTCACTACCCTCCCAAAAGTTATCAAGTCATAGATGACACAGCATCCTGTAGCAATAGCATATTCTTTATCTATACAAAGTCAGAGAGGTAGAATATGTAAAGCCAAAATGAGACACACCTTTACAGCAAATTAGACATTAGTATTAATAATACACAGATACATTTTGGTATCATCTTTTGGCACTACCTTACTTTTAAGATGTTACTGGTGAAACACACAAGAAGTATTCTTCAATCCTCACTTTACTTATCACACCTGAGTCCAGGGCCGTAGCCAAGGGAGTCAGGTGGGCAAAAACCCTCAAGCTAACACACACACACCCCAACCCAGGATGCCAATGTTATATATGTTTGTGTGGCATTGTTGCCCTCGTGACCCCCCCCCCCCTTCCAATTATAAAATCCTGGCTACGGCCCTGATAAATTCTCAACTGCATTTCCAATTTTCAGTTCTTCAAGGGATCATAAGAAATGGTGAGATGAACCAAAATGTGCAACCACTCCCAGTATCTACTTTGTAAATCTTTAAAGAATCAACTCTAATTCAACATCTTGCTTATTTGTGTGCAGGGGGAAAAGTACCTCCATGAAAAACTATCAAAACATCAGACAAGGACACGAAAAAGAAAATAACTTCCATATACAGTAAAACACCGGATAACGATTGGATCAGATAATGCTAAAATCGCATAACATTAAGTAATCTGGGGAGGAGAATTGGATCGAATAACGTTAAGGTCCTATGGGATGGATCGGATAATAACCGCTAAAGCCTGTGAGGGTACAATGTATCTCTATGGAGCTTTAACGTTATCCGATCCATCCCATGGGATTTTAACATGCATCGGATAACACTAAAAATTGGATAACACCAAGACTTGTGGAACCAAGTCTTAGCGTTATCCAGTGTTTTACTGTATAAAATAGGGATATTTCAGATCATTACCCTTTTCTATAGTCAAATCTTTACACATCAAAAGGAAAAATAGGTGTCAAGTAACTGAAAATGTAGCACCAAACAAACTCCAATCATTCCGTTCCAAAGGCATTTATAGTGGAAGTAATAATCATTGCATTGTTTACTCACAACATTCAATGTCAGCTGCAAAGTGTCCCAGATTATCTTTCACCTTGAAGAATGTGCAGATGTTGCTGGATTGTTCACAAGCCTTCAGTGGTGCTCTCTTTCAAACAGAACAAAATAAAAACTTTTTATTTTAAAAACAGAGATAAAGTATGGAGAAAAAAAACTTTACAAGAACTATTAACAACATTTCAAGGAATTTTATAAGGGATCAAATGTAATTGTGACTGGAATTCCCACTTTCAAGATGCAATGTGAGATCTGCTCTTCAATTTAATTATTGATGTGGTTCATCAGGTCTTGTTCCATATATATATTCTATATTATATAGACAATAAAATGGAAAAGTAGTTTGCATTTTCTGAATAACTTTATATTTTTATGTCTTTGTAACTTTATATTTTTATGTCTCCGTGACCGCCCCAGCCCTGTGGAACCTCCTGCCTATCGATCTACGTCAACAAACAGAGCTCCTGCCCTTCCGGAAAGGTCTTAAAACCTGGCTGGCAGGACAAGTTTGGGGATCCGGAAATACCGGATCTCATGTTGGGTGGCTTATCAGATGAGTCAGCCACCCGCTGTTCTTACCTTCCTACCCTGGTTCTGTTTTTTTTTTTTTTTTAATAATTGCATAATTTTATAACTTGGAAATATTTAATTTCTTTTAGCTTGACTTTTAATTATTGTATTGGTTTATATTTTAACTGTGGGTGGGCTATCGTATATTGATTTGTGGTTTTATATTGAGTTGTGGTTTAGCTATGTATTTTTAAATTGTGTATGTAGGCCGCCCAGAGTTGGGTTTTTGACCCGATTGGGCGGGATAATAAGTCGAAGGAAATAAATAAAATAAATAAATAAACACATGTACACATGTGGCCCTAATACAGCAAAGGAAACCACAAGGGAAGGGTTTAAAGTTTAAACTCTCTCTCAATTTATGTGTTATGTGGTAAATATGCAAAGGTTAAGGGTCCACCCACATGTAAATGTGTGCATTGTCAGAGCTATTATTTGCAGTACGTCATACGTCTGCATGGTACTGCACAATTTAAAGCAAGAAGAATGCTTGTACGATTTTGCAGTGCTGTGAAAATTTCCACTTGGCTATCATCCAGACCCACCCACTAAGAAAAACACACACAGTATAAAGTGTAAGAGCAGCTAAGGAACACTCAATATGTTCACAGACTCCCAGCTTTAATCCTTAGCACAGAACATTTTCTATAAGACGCATTTTTCTACATAGCCTGAGCCATGACCCTGGTTTGCTTATTTTCACAGATCAGACTAAGCCTACTTCTGTTCAGCTGCCTACTATATCTTTTGGAACTCCTGCTAGTGTGTGAGGAGAACATTAAAACCATGTAGTTCCAAGTGCCAACCTAGAATTTAATCCTGTGGCCAGGCCAAATTATCTTCCAAATTAAACTCTGTGGGCAAATACAAGAATGTAGCATACAAAATAGTGCAAAGCAGAGAGCTGTATACTCCCTAATATTTTGGAACTTTAGGTGATGGTGTATTGTATTCACAGATAATAATAATTTCGTGTCAAGAGATTCCTCTGGGTTGAAAGGATTTTTAAGGCTCCTTTCATGTCCCAAAGTGGAGCTCTCAGTTATCGAAACCTGACCTTCCAGTCTCCAGGTCAACACCTTAACCACTAAGCCACCCAAGAAGCTGCTTATGCCCAAAAACTGCAACAAAATTTGCAATTGAACTGAATGGATGGATTCCCTTTTATACAGTTAGAAAACACTCTGCTACATTATACTGTCAGGCTATGGGCCAGTCAGGCCAGTCACTACTCTGACTGGTAACAGACAGAAGAGAATTCAGAGGGCAAATGTCCACCCTGTCTGTTGAAACGAATGCAGATAGCACCCCTTATTCAGGGGGATGGATCATTCCAGTAGGTATTTTGTCAGCCTTGTCAAGAAACCCTGTTTATATTTACCAAAGACCAACCAAAACAGAAGGACTGAACTCTCAAAGTGTCGGAGATATGAAAAGTTCCTACTACAATTATCAGACAATATTTAAGGAATTCCTCCTTTATTACATGCTCCCTTTAATATATGGTGTAATCCTAATTTTCTCTTTGGAAAATGTTGTCTAGGTTTCCAATATTCTGCCAATATAAAACCAAAAAGTTTTGCTCACCTCACTCCAAAAAAGACAAATGGATTTGCTGGCAGACCATTTCTCAAATTGACCCATCTAGAAAACTAGTTGCTGACCAAGATCAATTTAAAATTGCAACAAAAGCTAAATCCTACAAAGTTCCAACAGAATTGGATTTTCCCTCTCCCTGTTAGTGTGAGACTCAATAACTCAGTCATGTAAAACATATGGTTTAAACTGTAATACTGTATTAGAATTCCATGGAGATTTAATAGGTAGATGTGAGCAAAACGCATTATTCCAAATGTTAGACTGAACCCTTTAGCATCCCTTACCATTGGCTATGCTTGCTAGATGTGTTGGGAATTGCAGAGTATTAACTAAATGTATTTATTTATTTATTATATTTCTATACTGCCCATTTAGGTGGTATCCCACTCTGGGCAGTGTACAAGCAGATATCAAATAACATGACAGGACCTCCCTTTGCATACACATGTATTAATGGATTTTAAAGTGTAGGGTGGGGACTGTTTGTGGCACTTCCGCAAGTGACCTGTTTAAAATTAACCAGAGGATGAGCAGAGCTACTATATTCATTCTAGAAAAATTATATGCATAAAACCCCACTTGCTTGGAGAAAGTTGTGTTTTGGTGTTGTTGTTTTTTTTTTTTTGGGGGGGGGGGGGAGGGGGGACCACAAATACTGTATGAGTATTCTAGGAGTTTCATTTCAAAAACTTTTCCAAGTTCCTATTTCTGTACAATTCTTTCTCTCCCCATCCTGTGAGGTACTCTGTAATTCGGTTGTTCCAATTCAATGAGTGCTAATAAACGTGTTCTTAGAAACACACAATTATTCATATTATTCTCTCACTAATCCTTCATTTACTTTATGAAACACTAGTTTACTTCCTCTTGGCATAAAATAAGCTTTGGACACGTTCATTCATGTTCAAATGAGGCGAAGATGAGATGAGGCGATACTTTTCTAAGTGCGTATTATGTGCCATTTTAAAACAGTTTCAACCGGTTTATAAAATTGTATTAGTAGGAGGCAATGCATTTCTTTAAAAGCTTAAAATTTACACCTGAAAACTGTCCATTTGTGTTCTAAGCAGAGATGCATGCCCTAATAATTCATTCTTAAATTGCACTATACAGGCATGTTCTCATGGTTCTCTTCATATCCTGCTGAACCCAATCATAAATATGCCTAGATTTACTCAATAACTATACTGAAAGACAAGAACACACAAGAGCTGAAACCCTACAGAGAGTTAACTTGAATTAAACCCATACACTACGCACTACTAGTACTGGAAAATTTGACTTTTGGGTTACAGCTCTCAGAATCATGGGAGTTGTAAAAATGTTGCACAATAGGCAACTGCATCCCTTTTGCATCCCTTCCCTTTTGCAGTCTCTTGTGCACCTTAAAATCATGCTCTGGAAGGTGGGGCGGTGCGGTGCAGTGTGGGTGGGTAGGAGCTCCAACTAACTGAAAGACCCACAACCTTCTCAAAAAGGGGGATTGATCATGGAGAGTTTTAATTTTACAAAGCAAGCATAAACTGAGTTGGTTTTCACCAAGTAGGGCGGAATATAAATCGAACAAATGAAATGAATGAAATGAAATGAAATAAACAATAAACAATCTGGGTCTCTACCTAGTGGGGTGTTGTCATTTTTAGTGTTTCTCAAAACAGCACTATAGTGAGATTGCAAGGGACATTCTAGACCCGTGATGGCAAACCTTGGCACTCCAGATGTTCTTGGACTTCAATTCCCAGAAGTTCAAGCACCCTGTGAATCCACATGAATGGGTTTACTGCGATTTATCCAGCCCACACTGCCCTCATTGCTCCCAGAAGTGGAAGTAAATGCGGGCCGTATGGGTGTGGTTTATTTTCGCTTCCGGAAGCGACGAGGGCAGCACGGGTCAGATGAATTGCAGTAAACCCATTTGTGTGGATTCACAGGGTGCTTAGGCTTCCGGGAATTGATGTCCAAGAACATCTGGAGTGCCAAGGTTTGCCATCACGGTTCTAGGCAGTCATTTATATGTACCGTACATGCATCTGTCTCACAACTCCTTGTCATAAGGCTGCTGACAGGATGAGGTCAAAAGAACAAAGCTCATGTAGTCAAAAGCACAAACAGGAGATTGCTGGAAAGATGGGGGAAAACATCCAGCATCCTACTCCAAGTCTGTAATGTTGCTTATAAACAGGCAGGTTCAACCGTATGGATTTCAGTGGGGGTCGAACTTATTTCTATGCAATAAAACTATTTAAATACATTGTTCATTGGTTGTAACCAGATGTTTTGTTGATGCAGTCAGTTCTTATTACAACAATATCAGAATCAGAAAGTATAAGAAGTCCAAATGGGAAAATCTGTAAAATCTGAATTAAAAGCAGGGCATTTTTGCATTCTATTACTCACAGCACGCGCACATACTCTTATACACAGAGCATTTTTGCATTCTAAAATAGATACAAACATACGCGCTCACTCACTTTCTGCTAGATAATAGGATCTGTCAGTTTTATTCCCTAATGTCCTTGTTCTCAGGGGTGTTTTATTGTTTTAACACCATTTTAAAGACGACCACTTTGCATAGATACACAACAAAAACTAGCTTCTACAAGCTTAACACTACATTGGCATGTTACACATTTTTCAAAAAGCAAGGCTTTCTACTCTGAAGTGAGTAGCATAGTAGTTTGCATTCAACTTAGCCTCTAGCCTGCAAGAACGGGTTGTCAAGCTGCCAGGTTGTCAAGCTCCCTGCATACATTTGCTGTTGTTCAGTCGCACAGTCGATTCCGACCCTTTGCGACCCCATGGACCACTGTCCGCCAGGCACTTCTGTCCTCCACCATCCTCCTCAACTCATTCAGTTCTGTGCCCATTGTCTCTACAATGCCATCTAGCCATCTCATTTTTGGCCGCCCCCTTTTTCTTTTGCCCTCCACCTTTCACAGCATCAAGGCTTTCTTAAGTGAATCCTCTCTTCTCATTTGATGTCCAAAGTACTTTAGCTTCATCTTTACTATTTGACCTGCAAGGGAGCAGTCAGGGTTGATTTCTTCTAAGCTCGTCCTATTTGTTCTCCTCGCTGTCCAGGGGACTCTCAAAACTCTCCTCCAACACCACATCTATTCTTCTGCACTCAGCTTTCCTAATGGTCCAGCTCTCACAACCATACATTGCCACCGGGAATACCATTGCTTTGACTATCTGAAATTTTGTTTGCAAGGCAATGTCTCTACTTTTCACTATGTTCCCCAGGTTTCTCATTGCTTGCCTCCCAAGAATCAGTCACCTTTTTATTTCATGGCTGCAATCACCATCTGTAGTGAGCTTTGAACCTAGGAACGTAAAATCTGTTACTGCTTCTACTGCATACATATACAGGCTATAAAGTTTAGAATTGCACAGAGAAACATGTTGCAGCAGAGAAAGGCAGCTAATCAGGGCTACCTACATTGCAATCACAAGTGCCTCAGCTCCACTCTTCCACTGCTCCACCTCTGTTATACCTGTGCATAGAACCATCCCTCCTACTCTGAACATGATGGCACACCTTTATTGTTTGTGCAACACTTCTCTCCGAAACTATATTCTGTGAATGTGCAATGAAGCCATGAGCTTCAGAGTGGATAGCACTGGGCACTGCTAGTTCCAGGGTTTTATCTCTCTTTGGGACACAGTATTTTCAAGTGGCCTCACAACACCAAATAGCAGAGGAAGAGATAGCTGAATCTCTCCTACCGTCTACTCTTCTCACAGTTTGAGACAAACAAAAAGACATTATTTATTTTAGTAGAAATTTAATGCCTCCTGATCATCTACTGTCACACAAGACATGCACATACAATAATATAATACCTTGAACATATGTTTATGTAAATCCAGAATGTACTGTTATGAAGAACATTCACAGGCGGATAAATATTATAGCTTAACTAAAATAACCAATACATGAAGAGGAACACTTGTTTTAGCTCAACTTCAAAGCAAAGTGTAACTAACAAAGTTCAAAGATCCTCTTGCTGATTTATTACATGCAACAACATGTAGTTTTGTTCAACAATGGTTATTCAGTGTTGAGCACTTCCTGCTCAACACCCCACCCATCAATCAAGATCCTGAATTTACACACTAGATTCATAAGGAAAAAGAGGTAATAAAATGCACAGCTGGCTTCTGCACCTTATTAACTCACTAACCCACATCAAAAGGTGTTTCCCTCTAGCATTTCAACAGGTAATCATCTGATTTACTGCCAAGTGCTGCTCCTGATTCCTGGTGCTCTGCGGCTCTGTGTTGAAGCAACTGAAGTTTCTGCTTGAAGGCAAACACCGTCTCTATAACACAGACACATGCCAGCTAATGGTGCCTGTGTTTTACAAAGCAAAGCACAACATTTTAACTGGTCTGTTTATAGGATTTTTTTTAAAAGGACTGCAGATTGATATAAAGATTATTTGCTTCTTTATACTGCTGTAGAACTTAAAACCATGAGAGAGAATGCAGCGTGTGGAGGCTGATTTTGACTTGAGAAATCAGAAAAGATTTAAGCAGTATTTTTCCAGACCACATCTTTCACTTCGACTCAACTCATATCAAGCCAGACTCTACTTATCCCATTTGTGCCATCAGCGTGTCATATATTGTTTGAGCTATAATGTGCAACGAAACAATGCACTTTTATCTGTTACTTGATGTGTTAAAGGCAGACAAACATACCATTTATTTTATATCACAGAAACAATGGTATAGCCCTATTAGAATCAAGAAGACCCTAAACAACAATCCAGTAGAGTTTTATCTTGTTAGATTTCATCTGAAAACTGGGGAGAAAGAGTTCTGGAGGAAAGAAATGCAATACAGATAACAGAAATATATTTCTTATTGGGGCATTCTGCCTATGTGGAAAAAAGACCACTCTAAGGGGAAGATTGAGACTGAGTATGAAGGGTCAGAGTTCATAATAATTAAAAAGTAATTAAAAGTAAGTGAGTTCACCACTATTTATTTATTTATTTATTTATTTATTTATTTATTTATTCAAATTTCTATTCCGTCCTAATTGCACAGGCGACTCAGGGCGGATTACAACAGATCAGATAAAACATATAAAATACAATTAAAACTCTAAAAACAATTTAAAACACTATAGAAGGAAATGTCATTTACTCTAAGTGCTTGAATAGCTATAAGGAATAACATGGCAATTTAAGATGTCTAACCAACTAATAGCAACTGGTTGTCACTATGTTTCATAATTACTGTTTGCATTATCTCATGGTTTTATTGGATAAAGTAAATATACGATTATCTAGGAAATACTTAGAACGCTTCAAGTATAGGAGCTCTGCCTCTTCAGTATTTTCTTCATCAGTTTCCACAATGTGGAAAAATAAAAAGCCTGAAGCAGGGAACATTCCCTACTGTGAGCCAATCTGAGTGATGTAAAAGGTAAAGGTCACCCTTATTTGAAAGCCAGTCATATCCTACTCTAGGGTTCAGTGCTCATCTCTTCTTATTACCAAAGAGCCAGTGCTGTCTGCATCTGCAAATGTTTCCGGGGACATGTGGCAAGCATGCTTAGACACCGGAGTGCACGGAATACTGTTTACCTTCCCACCAAAGTGGTGCCTATTTTTGTTGTTGTTGTTCAGTTGATTCCGACCCTATGCGACCCCAAGGAGCATTGCCAGCCAGGCACCCCTGTCTTCCACCATCCTTCTCAAACCGCCCAGCTCTGTGCCCATTGCATCTACAATACCATCTGGCCATCTCATTTTTGGCCGCCCCCTTCTTCTTTTGCCCTCCACCTTTCCTAGCATCAAGGCTTTCTCCAGTGAATCCTCTCTTCTCATTTGATGTCCAAAGTACTTTAGCTTCATCTTTACTACAGTCAAACCTTGCATAAAGAGCTACTCGCTTAAAGAGTAACTCGCTTAAAGAGCAGAATTTTCTCTGAATGTTCGCTTTACTTAACAAATAAAACCAACCAAAAATTCGCTTAACAAATAAATCGGGGTTCACAATCCCCCCCACAATTGGTCACTTACCATGGTGTTTTGCTTAAAGAGCAAACTCGCTTAAAGAGCAATCCTGTGGAACGCATTATGCTCTTTAAGCGAGGTACAACTGTATTTGACTTTCTAAGGAGCAGTCAGAGTTGATTTTTTCTAAGACTGACCCTTTTGTTCTCCTCGCTGTCCAGGGGACTCTCAAAACTCTCCTCCAACACCACATTTCAAAGGCATCTATTCTTCTGCGCTCAGCTTTCCTAAGGGAATACCATTGCTTTGACTATGCGAATTTTTGTTTGCAAGGTGATGTCTCTACTTTTCACTATGTTCCCCAGGTTTCTCATCGCTTGCCTCCCAAGAATCAGTCACATTTTTATTTCATGGCTGAAATCACCATCTGCAGTGATCTTGGATCCTAAGAAAGTAAAGTCTGTCATTGCTTCTACTTCTTCCCCATCTATTTTCCAGGAACTGATAGAGCCTGTGGCCATTTTCTTGGTTTTCTTTATGTTGAGTCTCAGACCAGCCTATTTATCTACTTGCAATTTCTTGCTTTCAAACTACTAAGTTGGCAGGTGCTGGGACAGAGATGGAAGCTCACTCAATCAAGCAGTACTCAGGTCTAGAACTGCTGACCTGCCAACCCTTCCACTTGAACCCTAGAAAAAACAAGCTTCCGCATTGACAGGGGAGCCTTAGCTTGAAACCTATGGAGTGCAACAGGGATAGTGACAAAGGAAAGGAGATAGGACATATCTGACGAAGGAAAGGAGATAGGACATGTGGCCTTGTTTTGTCCTTCCATGTGCTGGTTTTCAAAGAAAAGAATCTGATCCTGGCTTCCCTTTTTTTGGGGGAGGGGGAGTAATATAAATTTTAAAGTCTCTTTGGCACTGTACATCTACTGATGCAATGGCCCTTTCCTTTTCACACCAGTCAAGTAATGAACAAAGAACTAAAGTCCATATACATTGACGGATAAGTTTTTTAAAAAAGGAAATGGAATCTAACTTCCACTGACCAAAGCAAATCTTCCACTCCATGCCAAATAGCTCAAAGTGACAAGAAATTCTTAGTAATCCAACATTCCAGTGACTGGCAATTTTCTCACCAACTGTGGCTACAAAGAAATTTTTCTTTTATGGATTTCTTTTAAAGTTAAATTTAACTTAAAATCCAAGCAAATGACATTCTGGAAAGAAAAGTTGACAATAAATTTGACTAAAAGGAAAAAAAATCTTAAGAATTCCAGTTTTGTGGTTTCTCCTATGATATACAAAAGAGCTGGTTATTTTCACGTCAAGCTCTTGTTACTATATGCTGCAAATTCAGAACCAATTTACAGTCAAACCTCGCATAAAGAGTGCCTCACTTAAATAAATAAAAGCAGCACATAAAATTAACTTTAAAGAAAATTTTATAGGGTCTTAGCAAATGAAATGGTTTTGAGATGGCACCAAGAAAACATGAAGCAGCATTGAGGGGCAGAAACGCCAAAGCAGTGCACCACATCTAAAAAGCCCTTATCTAACTTGCCTAACCCCCAAAAGCAACTAAAGTAAGTTTTATAATTATATCCTGACTACCTAGGCTGGCTCGTATTAGAGAACGTGATGTTTTAGATACCCAAGTCATATGGCCTTCTCAAATGAGCATCTCTACTTTGGACTGAGTCAGAAACTGACCTGAGCTAGTGATGCCATTTCAGATCCAGCAGGATTTCTTCTCATCCATGTTGTAGCCATTGTGTTTTAAATTAATCTAGTAATCTTTGATAATTCTACTCATTTGTCAACCTACTGGCAGTATAACCCAAATAACATCTTGCAGCTAGTACAGAGGAGATCGTAAATGTTTTTAAAAAGGCATTTCCAGCATCCTCACTAAAGCTCAAGTATTATTACTTTTAGTTACAGCTATAATATTTTACAAGTGCAGTGTAATGAGATTGGAAATACTACTTTTCCATTACAAAAGGGAGTCAAATAATTCTGTCATCATCTCCTAGATGGCAATAATTCAAAATATGAAGACTTCAGGCATTGTTAGAAAACAATCAGGGTTTTCTAAACATCGAGAATCCATTTGCCATTCCGCCATAGTTGGCATGAGTTGCAAGCCAAGACTCTGCAAACAATCCACAACATTAAATTGTAATAATCCTGGCACAATGTGGCAAAGCATGGGAAATGTCATTAACCAGGAGACAATTAGCAGCCAGTCTGAACAACACAAGTAGAAGGGAGTGGTTTCCTAACAAGACAAGCCTTGTGAAAAAATGAAGCCTTTTTCTGTTCTAAAACATAGCACTCTTGGTAAACTGCACATTTATATCAGAAAACAAAACAAAATAAATAAAATAAAATAAAATAAAAAACACTGTACATTTCTATTCCTTACTATTTCAATATATACCTACAAATCCTTTCAGAAATTTTTTTTTTAGCTACCAGCAATGTTTTCACATATAGGCTGATATGATTAAGTTCCAGTTACCAATTAAGTCCATGAATAGTGTATTCATTCTCTTCTACGTTTTTCATGCCAGCTGTGCAAAAACGTGAAAGAACAGCAAGCAGAGGTGTGGGTCTACAAGACTGTTGTGAGTCTGCTGTGCCTAACTGCCTCACTCTGTAACAGATAATACATCAGCTTTCTTCCCAAGACATTACACTTCAAAATCGTTTTGTATATGCTGTGCACTGGTGCATTTTAAAAGCTAACTACTTCTCAAAGCACTGCATAAAAAATGACATCTCCAATCACACTTAAAGTTCAGGAGGGGGACCCTACTTTACAAAAGCGCTGTCTCTCTTTTTTATTATTTGACAGCAAATCTCTTTGAAAGGATTTGTGCAGAAATGTAGTTAAATTACTTTATAACCAGCCATTTGTAAATGCATTGACTTTGTTGTAGACTAAAGAAGCTCGCCTTCTTAGCTGAAAGACTGGCAAGTCAGCAGTTTAAGACCCGATCACTGCATGACGGTGTGAGCACCCATCTCCATCCCAGCTCCTGCCAACCTAGCAGTTCAAAAGCAAAAAATTGCAAGTAGATAAATAGAGACCACTTCGGTGGGAAAAGATCTTGGGGACATGAAAGGAGCCTCATTCGAGCATCACCCTGAGCAGAGTTTCTTCAGCAAAAATCCTTTCAACCCAGAATAATTTCTGACATAAAATTATTATTATTATTTCATATTTACATTTGTATACCACCCAATCGACCACACAACTCAGGGCAGTTCTCAATAATAAATTACACCATCAAAGTTACAATCATAAAAAATCAAAAAACTAGTAAAAAGAAAAATATTCAATTAAAAAGTCCACATCAGCATACATAATAATCATAACATAGCTCGCATCATGGCCCACACCAAAATTATGATAGGCTTTTATATCTCTCTTTTTAAAAAACCAAGTAAATAAGCAGAATTGAAGCAAACCAAAGATCTGTAACAATGTAGTTTCATAGTCTGGAAGTCACTTATATTTCACTGGTGATTTTGAATATTTTCAGACCAGGCTGGTCAGTACTGTGACCTTTGCTGTAAATTTTATCATGATTTTGAGATACAGTGATAATACTTTCATTTTCCTGCTGTGATTCATTGGGTTTCTTGTTAACAACACAAACTACAAAGGAAGCAGAATGGTTTCACACTTCCTGGGCTAACTTTAACACTGCAAAATCATAGCTTTGTTGGGCTGTCTTTCTTCTCAATGTAAGAAAGGAAAATACAAAGGGAAATGAATGAGCAAACTCTTCACCCTATTTTTACACTGAGATACGCAGATACAATTTTTGTCCTCCCACTGCTATTAAAGTCATGCAGACCAAGCAACACGCTAATGTCTATAGAGAATACATTCAGAAGTTTATATTCTCCATTTAAGACAGGGGATTGCAACCTATGGCTCATTTCATGTGGCCCCGTGCCCTCACTTCCCTCACCACTGCCACCGGAAGGGGCTAAAACAGCCAAAAACGCTGCTGTAAATCCACCTGTGGCTATTGCATTTACGACAGTTGCGAGTGCATTTACGGCAGCATTTACGGTGGGAGGAACCATTTGTCCAGCCTGCTCAGCTGGCTGAGTGAGTGTGGTCTGGCCCATGGCATGCAAAAGTTGAGAATCTCTGATTTAAGAGATGAGGATGGAAAGAGGGATTAAGAATAACACACCAGAGAGAAGAGCCAGCCTGTGTGGCTTGGGAAGGCTACACAGTCCCAGGGTACCCTCAGAAGAAGGGAATGATAACCCATTTCTGAGTATTCTCTACCTGGAAAACCCTGGAAAATGTCACTATAAGTCAGAATTGACTTAAGAGCATGTTGTTGTTGTTGTTATTGTTCAGTTGCACAGTCAATTCTGACCGTTCACGACCCTATGGACCATTGTCTTCCAGGCACCTCTGTCTGCCACTATCCTCCTCAGCCCACCCAGCTCTGTGGCCACTGCATGCACAATACCATCTAGCCATCTCATTTTTGGCTGCCCCTTTCTTCTTTTGCCCTCCATCATTCCAGACATCAAGGCCTACTAAAGTGAATCCTCTCTTCTCATTTGATGTCCAAAGTACTTCAGCTTCATCTTTACTATTTGACCTTCTAGGGAGCAGTCAGGGTTGATTTCTTCTAAGACTGACCTATTTGTTCTCTACACTATTATTATTTATATATCTTGTATTATTATTGATAAATCTGTCAGAACTGTGGACCACATATTTCTATTATACTATACATAAAACAAAAGCTCCCCCCTACGTATTAATCTATTTATCAATGTCTGAACACATTTTATTATTTTATTATTTTATTATTTTATTATTTATTTATTCCAATTTGTATAGGCACCCAACTCAAAACGACTCTGGGCGGCTCACAACATTAAAAATACCATAGCAGTCCAAAACATTAAAAACCCATTAAAAAACCAATTTTAAAAAGCTACAAAGATTAAAAGAATGAGGATTAAAAAGAGTAAGGGAGCGATATTGCTTTTACTTTATCAGCCAGCAGGCAGGGGTCACCACATCACCGGTGCCCCACACCTGCTTTGCCAGCCAGGTTTTTAATTCTTTCCTAAAGGGCAACAACTCCGTCTGGAGTCATAGCTCAATTGGCAGGAGGTTCCATAGCGCCTGAGCAGACGCAGAGAAGGCCCGCCCTCTTGTGCAGGACAGGGGAGCCTCTCTAGCAGATGGCCCAATAAGAAAGCCTTTCCAGTCCGCTCTGATGGGACAGACAGATGTTCTCGGAGTGACGCAGGGTGACCTTGCTATCTGCCAAGGTCTGTCTGCAACCATGTTGGATCTTTTAAATTTTCATTTTATTTCAAATTCCTGCTCTTTCTATACTTATAAACGTCCCATCTATTGAACCTATGCTCTACGCATAGGAACAAGTAAGCTGCAGTCCACGAATGTCTATGCCAAACACTACTTGTTAATAATGGAAGACAGTCATAAAAAGAAGAGACAGGATCTGGTCCTGATCATTTCAGAATGCAGTACACAAAATAATGGGCTCAAATTACAGGAAAACAGATATAGGCTAGATATAAAAAATAACATCTTAATGGTTAGAGTAATACGATAATGGAACCAGTTACCTAGGAAGGTGTGAAACATTCCAATGCTGGAAGCATTGAAAGAAAAAAAAATAGGATAATCACTCTGTCAGATCTGCTTTTATTTGTATTCCTGCAATGAATGATGACTTGGACTCAAGGGCTTCATATGCCTATTCCTACTCAATGATTCTATGATCTTTAAGGAACCTAAGATTCCCATACTGTTTTCAGTTAATCATCTTTATTCATAGGGAAGCTTTTGGGGATTTATTTTCTGAGAAATATTTTGTTCTGAACCATTATTATTGTTTTATTGATTTTGAATGCCGATACTATATTGCCATTCTCTTAACAGGTAAATTGACCCTTGTCATTTATGCTTCATTGCTCAACAGGGATTTGTTTAATTAAGTCTTGTTTTCTTTTCACTGGTGCCTTTTAATTATTTTTAATACACTAGTACCTCGGCTAACGTTATGACTTGGTTCCACAAGTCATAACGTTATCCAATTTTTAACGTTGTGTGACACCCAACACCCCGGCAGTCACAGCGTGCAATCAGATTGCTGGTTTGGTTGCGGAGAGAATGGGCACACATGCCCCCCCCCTCCAACCAAACCGCCGATCTGAACGGAGATCTCTGCCCCAAAGCCTGCAGAGCTGATCTTCAGCCCTGTGGGCTTTGAGGCAGAGCTCAACGTTGTGGAATTTGAGGCAAACACGTTGTGTGATGTAAATGTTTGCCTCAAATTCCCCGACGTTATCCGATTTTAGCGTTATGCGATGCAAACAATAACCAAGGTACAGTAATACCTCGCATAATGAGCAAAATGCGTTCCACGCAGTTATGCATTATGCGAGTTACTCATTCAACGAAACACATAGGGAAATGTGCTTCGCTAATCAGCAGAGCATTTGGGAAGGGCGGGGGGACCTTCCTCGTACCCTTCCCAAACGCCCTGCATGCACGCGCGCATCAGCCAGGCGCTTACGAAGGGTACTGGAAAGGTTACCCCACCCTTTGCAAGGGCCCTGCTGCTGCAGAGCATGTGTCAGTGGGGCACTTGTGAACGGTGGGGGGACTTTTCCAGTACCCTTCCCAAACGCCCTGCTGATGCGCACGTGCATGTGGGGCATTTGGAAGGGTATGGGGAAGATCCCCACACACTTCCCAAATGCCCCGTTGACATGCACCGTGCATGTATGGAGTGTTTTGGAATGCGGCGGGGGATTCCCCTGCCGTGTTCCAAAATACCCCGCAGACATGTCGCCCATCAGCTGGGCATTTTGGAACACAAACAGGTGAGTCCCCCGCCACATTCCAAAACACCCCGCAGACACAGGCAGGGTTTTTGGAACATGGCGGGGGTCCCACACCCATGTTCCAAAATACCCCACAGATGCGAAGCTTCTCGTTAAGTGAGTTTTTGTTCGTTCAACGAAGCAGACCTTTTGGGGAAAGGTCTGCTCGTTAAGCGAGTTACTCGCTATGTGAGATGCTTGCTATGCAAGGTATTACTGTATTACTGTATTTCCTACATTTTAGTTGTACTGTACAATGTTTTGTTTTGTTTCTTTGATGTTACCACTGTAAACTACCTTAAGTACCATTTTGTTGGGATAAATATAGGGTTATAAACTTGATAAAATGCATTGAGTTTTATTTGCACAGAACTTTTTTTAAAAAAGTGTGGTCTGCACAGAGCATGGGGAAACCAATACTAACTACACATTTACCACAGGCAAGTGTCAGAAAGATTATTAAGAAACAGAGGTTATATTCTGTTAGTCAATTCAGTACAAGAATAAAATGAGTCACAGGTAGCAAACCTATACTGTACTTGCTGATGCACCATAAGTCACAACTAGGCCCACTAAATCAGTGGAAATTACTGAGTTGACTCACACAATCCCTACTACAGTAATACCCCAGATAACGCGAGTACGTATAGCGTGAAAACCGCATAACGTTACAAGATTTTTGGAAAAATCTTGTATCGAATAACACGATTTTTAACGTTATCTGATACAGTCGTTCTTAGCAGCAGGGTGGCTGGAAAGCTGAACGGGGTTCTCCATTCAGCTTCCCAGCCACCCTGCAGCTACGGAGGCAGGGGTGGGGAAGCTGGAAAGCTGACGGGGGGCTCCCCCGTCGGCTTCCCCAGCCACCCTACAGCTGTAGATCGGGTCCTCTGATCTCTCTGGAGCAGGCAGGGGACACGATCCAAGCTGTTTCTGGGCTTCCCCGACATCATCAGCCAGTGCAGCAAGCCAAAACGTCAGGGTTCGAATCCCAACATTCTGGCTTGCTGCAGTCTCAAAGAGGGTGGGGGAACTTCAAAAATAGCGCGCATCGGCTCTAGGGAGGTCGGGAGACCCGATGCGCGCTAATTTTGAAGTTCCCCCACCCTCTTTGAGGCTGCAGGAAGCCAGAATGTTGGGATTCGAACACTGATGTTTTGGCTTGCTGCACTGGCTGAGGACGTCAGGGAAGCCCAGAAACAGCTTGGATCGGGTCTCCCCACCTCCCTGGACCCTGCAGGGGGTCAGAGACCCCAAAATTGGTTTTTAAAAAGTCCATTTTTTTTTACCAATTTTGGGGTCTCTGACCCCCCCCCCCCCGGCCGGGTTCAGGGAGGTGGGGAGACCCGATCCAAGCTGTTTCTGGGCTTCCCCGACGTACTCAGCCAGTGCAGCAAGCCAGAATGTTGGGATTCGAACCCTGATGTTTTGGCTTGCTGCACTGGCTGAGGACGTCAGGGAAGCCCAGAAACAGCTTGGATCGGGTCTCCCCACCTCCCTGGACCTGGCAGGGGGGTCAGAGACCTCAAAATTGGTTAAAAAAACGGACTTTTTTTTTTTACCAATTTTGGGGTCTCTGACCCCCCCCCTCGCCGGGTCCAGGGAGGTGGGGAGACCCGATCCAAGCTGTTTCCAAAGTTCCCCCACCTCCCTGGAGGCTGCAGCAAGCCAAAATGTCAGGATTCAAATCCTGACGTTCTGGCTTGCTGCACCCTCCAGGGAAACAGGGCTTTTTTTAACATTGTGTGATCAATGTATCGCACAACGTTAAAAACCGGATAACGACGAGACTTGTGGAACCAAGTCATAAAGTTATCCGGGGTACTAGTGTATTTAAAAGACCTAATCTAGTTGTGAGTTACAACCCAAAGGAACAGGATTTCAGCCGCTGTGTTTTGGACATTGACTTACTAAGCCAGGGGTCGGCAACCTTTTAAAGTTGGGGGCTGAGTCACACTTCCTCAGACAGTTGAGGGGGAGGGACTGGTGGTCCCCCTGCCATAAACGCTGCCATAAATATGTCCATGGCTGCTGTAAACATGTATGCAGCCGCCGTAAATGCATTCATGGCTGCTTCAGGCACCGGCAGCAGCAACCAGGGCAGGGGCCAGATGTTCTTATGTTTGTAATGTCAAACTAAAGCAGAAACACAGGATAATAAATAGTGGAAGATGTGAATAAACTTCAGTATTGCTTGAAGTATTTTGACAAGAATACAAAAAGCAGTAAAAATTATACTATTGAATACGACAGTGACAGTAGTTTAATGGATAACAAAAATCAATTGTTTAGAGAAACAATGTAAAAATTAATGAGTATGAGCTTAAAATCAGTCAAGCCTTACATAAAAAGATTATGAGGAAGTGTTGATTTCTTTTCTTTTTTTTTTTTGCAGAAATGGGTAAGTATACATTGAGATCAAATTGCTGGTTTCTCACGTGGGGTAACAAGGTCAGACTTATGTGATCAGTGTAATTTCAGTAAACTGAAAATTATACACAGCATTCAGCATTTGTTTATCACAGTTATTTTTATTCTACCCCATAAAGGTTGTTTACAGAGAGCAGTTACATCAGGCCGGAACTTTATCTTTCTTACATCCTTGGGTAAGTGCTTGAGTATGTCAATAGTCCTGAAAAGGGCTGTTTGTATCCTTGCCTTGAGACATATTTTAATACGATGTGATATAGCCAGGGGAAGGACTTGCTGCCTCTGACCCAGCCCTCAACATCGGCTGGGTCAAAAGATCCTCTGTGGCCTGGCTGGCTCCAGCACGGATTATTTATGAAGTGTTTTTTAATGATTTGATGTTGTTATTGTGATTAGGGATGTTCTGAATTACCTTTGAAATGTTTTTGCGATGCAATATCTTGTAATCTTGTAACTGTGATATATTGTTTTTTCTGTTATTGTATACTTTGTATCTTTGTTAGCCGCCCAGAGTCACTTGGCGAGATGGGCGGCATACAAGTCGAATAATAATAATAATAATAATAATAATAATAATAATAATAATAATAATAATAATAATAATAATAATAATAATAATAATAATAATAATAATCACTAGGATTAACTGGCTGCCATAACTTCGAGGCTTCAGGTGACTTGGCATCTGGATTTGACTATCCCCATGCAATAAAGACAACATTGAATATAATCCACATGGGCCATGGTAGATGTGCAGATGTTCTTTGTACGTAGGACAAAATTGAGACTGTGTGGGTGAAAAACTATCCAACACATACTGACAGAGTGCCAAAACAGAGCCTATAATGAAGAGTTCACTGATTTCCTGGTTATGACAAATGAAGTCAAAATTTTATTTGCAATCGTAGACATACATCTATAATTTTATACTTCAAATTTGATATCTTGTATTTTATCTGTGGCTGTTTTTTAACTTTTATTGAATTGCAATGTGAATCTGCCAATCAATCAATCAATCAATCAATCAATCATTACAGCAGAAACAATATCAGATGTCCTTAGTTGATATAGGAAACAACCATGATACTTAAGAAATCCAAACACTGGTCCTCTTCAAAGCAACATGGTTTCATGAAACCGTATAAAAATGTCTGTAGACCAAAGTCTGTCAGTTTCATGCTCAGTCATGCTATTTAATGTATATGGGTGATCAGGTGTCCAAATATAATGCCATGGAGATAAATCTGTAGCAAGAGTGTTAGTACAAACTGGCACAGTAGAAATACGATCAATGCTGTGAGCTGTCCTCACATGACAGCCTCTTCTAAATGCTGCCACTATTTCCTTTTTCATTTGCAGCTGAATGCCACTACCTATACTCACATAAAAGAACATGATTGCTAATGGATCTCAAAGAAATAAACTGATAGGTTGTGACACTTTTCTTAGCTCCACATGTCAAACTGTTCATGACAAGACATGAGGGAATGCTGTTAAACGCTATTTTTCTTTATTTCTTTTTGAGATAGTACAGAGAAAAAGAAAATGAGAGAAATCTCTTTAAAGAAAAAGAAGAGAAATCAGTGTTGTGTTGTTGTTGTTTTTCAGTTGCAGTCAAGTCAGACCATTTGTGACCACATGGACCACAGAATGCCAGGTTCCTCTGTCATCCACCTTCCATTGAATCAACAATACTGTCCAGCCATTTCATCCTCTGCTACCATCTTATCCTTTTGCCTTTGATCTTTCCTTGCATCAAGGCCTTCTCCAGTGAGTCCTCTCTTCTCATTTGGTGGCCAAAGTATTTGAGCTTTAGCACCTGTCCTTCCAAGGAGCAGTCAGGGTTGATTTCCTTTAGAACTGACTGGTTTGGCATCCTTGCAGTCCATAAGACTCTCACAAGCTTTCTCCAGCACTACAATTCAAAGGCATCTATGCTTCTGCGCTCAGCCTTGCTTATGGTCCAGCTCTCACAACCATACATTACTACTGGGAAGACCATTTCCTTAACTATGTGGACTTTTGTTGGCAGGGTGATGTCTCTGCTTTTTATTATGCTGCCTAGGTTTGCCATAGCTTGCCTCCCAAGAAGTAAGCATTATTTCATGGCTGCAGTCACAGTCTGCAGTGATCTTAGATCCCAAGAAAGTAAAGTCTGTCACTGCTTCATTTTCTTTCACTTCTATTTGCCAGGGAGTAATGGGGCCAAATGCCACGATCTTGGGGTTTTTTATGTTGAGTTTCAAGCCAACTTTTGCACTCTCCTCTTTCACCCTCATCATTTTCTGCTATTAGGGTGGTGCCTATATGCATATCTGAGGTTGTTGATATTTTCCCCAGCAATCTTAATTCTGACCGGTCATTCCTCCAGCCCTGTATTGCGCATATAAGTTAAATAAGCAGGGTGACAATAAACAGCCTTATGTACTCCTTTTCCTAATCTAAACCAATCAATTGTTCCACATCCAGTCCCAACTGTCACTTATTGGCCTACATATAGGTTTCTCAGAAGACAGGTAAGGTGATCTGGTACTTCTTTCTCTATAAGGACTCGCTACAATTTGTTGTGATACACACAGTCATAGGCTTAGCACAGTCCTTTGCTTTCCAGAGAATGTTATCAACTTGGTCTCTAGTTCCCCTTTCTCTTCTAAACCCAGCTTGTACTTCTGGCAGTTCTCAATCCACATACTGAGGAAGTCTGGCTTGAAAGATCTTGAGCATGATCTTGCTAGTGTGTGAAATGAGTTCAATTGTACAATAGCTAGAACATTCCTTGGCATTACCCTTCTTTGGAATAGGAATGTAAACTGGCCTTTTCCAATCTTGTGCCCACTACTGGATTTTCCAAACGTACTGGCATATTGAGTGCAGGAAGCTGTATTGAGAGTAGGAAGCTGTATTGATCTGCATGCTTATCTGTCATTCTGATTTATCACTCTATGCCTCTGTATCTGGTGTATTATAAGCTCATGCCTTACAGTTTCATTCCTATGTCTGATGAAGTGGACCTGATCCACGAAAGCTCACATTAAAAATATAGCAGTTAGTCTTTAAAGTACTGCAATGTTTTTGTTTTCTGGGTGTAGCACTTTAATGACATCATTTTTAAGGCTTTAAATAGCTCAAGTGGAATACTCCACTAGCTTTTTTGTTAGTAATAATTTTTAGGGTAGGAGTTCCCAAACTTTTTATGCTGCAAGCCTGATCATGCCCCCAGAAGCAGAAATAAATGCACCCGCTTTTGCATTTATGACAGCCGTGGGAGCATTTATGGCTGACATAACCGTGTTTAAGCATGCACAGTTTATGGCTGTCGTAAATGTGTCTACTTCCACTTCCGGGGGTGGTGGCGGGCCACATGAAATGGTATGGCCTGTGGGCCATAAGTTGTAAACCCTGGTTCTAGGGCCCTTTGGCTTCACACTCGAGGATGTCTGTCTCGAGATCAGTGGTCACACCATTGTGGGACATTAAGGTCCTTCTTGTATTGCTCTTCTGTGTATTCTTGACACCTTTTCTTAATTTCTTCAGCTGGATTTCTCCAATTTTCTTAAAGATATCTCTAGCCCTTCCCATTCTGTTATTTTCCTCTTTTACTTTGCATCTTTCATTTAAGAAGGCTTCCTTATCTCTCCTTGCTTTTCTATGGAAACCTGCATTCAGTTGGGTGAATCTCTTTTATCTTTGCCTTTCATTTTTCTTGTTTCTTAAACTATTTATAACACCTCATCAGAAAACCACTTCACTTTCTTGCATGTCTTTTTATTTGGGATGGTTCTAAATGCTGCTTCCTGTTACGAACCAGCATCCATAGTTCTCCACAGTGCTGTGTACAAATACAGATTTCCTGCCAGTTCTACTCTAAGCTCTGCCAACTCACTGGAGGAATCTTTTTTTGAATGCATTCACACAAAACCTACGTGATTAAAACTGAAGGGAATTCCAAAACCATTTCATTGACAGGTACATAATGAATTTTTGAAAAGTAGAGAAATTTCACTGATTACTTTACAGTTATGTTTTTATTTAGGTGAGTTACTATTACTTTTTGATGCCTCTTAAAATCCATGCAGACATTTCTATCCTCTGTGGAAGCCTTTTCAGAGGCTACATTGCATGAAAAGTAGAAAAATAGTAAGTGTGAAGTTTATTTATTTATTTTATTTATTTATTTGCATTTAATATCCCGCCCCAATCGGGCGGACCCAACTCTGGGCGGCTTACAGCATAGCTCATAATATATACGGCCTTAAAATCCATAAAATTCAAAGAAAAATTTAAAACATTGAACAGTAAAAACGGATAAAACCCATAATAACAGCTACCAGATTTTTTTTGGGGGGGGGGGGGATGGCTGCTCTTAAATTAGCCATCCTGGATGGGAACCTACATTGCTATGTCCCCACACTTGACCCGCCAGCCATGTCTTCAAGCCCTTTCGAAAGGGCAAAAGCTCCGCCTGCAGGCGCAGCTCTGTCGGAAGGAGGTTCCAAAGGGCCGGGGCGAACACAGAGAAGGCTCTCTTCCTGGTGCTCGTGAGGCGAGCCTCCCTAGCCGATGGAGTAACAAGAGAGCCCCTCCGATCCGCTCTGGTGGGACGGGCAGACGTTCTTAGGGTGACGCGGTCTCTTAGGTATCCTGGCCCACTACCATGTAGGGCTTTAAAGGTAATGACCAGCACCTTAAATTGCACCCGGAGGCAAACTGACAACCAGTGCAGCTCCCGGAGCAGTGGTGAGGCCCGAGCATAACGCCCACACCCCATCACTACCCGGGCTGCCGCATTCTGGACCAGCTGAAGCCTCCGAATGGTCACCAAGGGCAGCCCCATGTAGAGCGTGTTACAGTAATCAAGTCTGGAGGTGACCAAAGCATGTGTGACCATGAGCAAGGCATCCTGGTCTAGGAGGGGGCGTAACTGGCGTATTACACGAAGTTGTGCAAAAGCCCTCCTGGCCACGGCTGCCACCTGTTCTTCGAACAGTAGCCGTGAGTCCAGGAGGACCCCCAGATTACGCACCGGGTCTGTCTGGGGCAAGACTGCCCCATCCAGCACCAAAGTTGGCAACTCCTGTGATAACACAGGACCCCTCACCCATAGCCACTCAGTCTTGCCGGGATTCAGTTGTAGCCCGTTGTCCCCCATCCAGACCCTCACAGCCTCCAGGCACCTGGAGAGGACTTCCACTGCACCGCCTGGGTCCCCACGGGCCGAGATGTACAGCTGGGTATCATCTGCATATTGATGATACCTCACCCCGTGGGAACGGATGATCTCACCCAGCGGCTTCATGTAGATGTTGAATAGGAGAGGGGAGAGCACCGAGCCCTGAGGCACCCCATTTTGAAGGGGCCTAGGACTGGACCCTTCCCTCTCCAAGCACACCGACTGGGTCCTACCCCTCAGAAATGAGGAAAACCAGGACAGCACAGTGCCCCGGATCCCCAATCCTCGGAGCCGTCCCAGAAGGATACCGTGGTCGACGGTATCGAAGGCCGCTGAGAGATCGAGAAGAGCTAGAACGGACAGGTGGCCTCCGTCCCGCTCTCTCCAGAGATCATCCACCAAAGCGATTAGTGCAGTTTCCGTACCATATCCGGGCCTGAATCCTGACTGAAAAGGGTCTAGATAATCCGCTTCATCCAGGGCATCCTGTAGCTGCCGCGCCACAGCCTTTTCCAAGACCTTTCCCAAAAAGGGTAGGTTGGACACTGGACGGTAGTTAGACAGTACCGTAGGGTCGAGGGATGGCTTTTTTAGGAGGGGGCGCACTATGGCATGTTTGAAAGATGTTGGAAAAAACCCCTCCTTTAGTGATGAATTGATGATCGCCTCGACCCACCCACCTGCCACGGCCTTAGAAGCTTTGACCAACCAGGCCGGGCATGGGTCCAGCACGCTGGTCGTGGCGCGGACAGATCCAAGAAGCCTGTCCACTTCCTCAGGGCTAACTGGATCGAACTGATCCCAGATAACATGGCTAGACGGTGCCTCGGTCAACTCCAGTTCAACACCTTCCACGCCAGGATTAAACTCTGAGCGAATCTGAGCGACTTTCCCCGCTAGGTAATCAGCAAACGCTTCAGCAGATCCCTGCCAACCGGGGCCCGGCCCCCCTTTGCCAAGGAGGGACCTGGTCACCCGGAACAGGGCCGCTGGGCGGTTATCTGCGGAGGCAATGAGGGCGGTGAAATATTGGCGTTTCACCGTCCTCATCACTAGGTAGTCTTTAATGGCTGCTCTAACCAGTGTTCGATCGGACTCGCTCCGGGTCTTTGCCCAGCGGCGCTCTCGGCGTCTCTTAGCTCGTTTCAGCTCCCTTAGCTCTTCTGTAAACCAAGTTGACAGTATCAACCACCTATTTGATAGTCTGGATAAGCAAACATGGACATGAATGCGTATGAGCATGTATACATGCATGTCCTTCAACTGAGAAATTAAGTTGCCCTCTCTAACATCATTTTGTGCATACAGGATCACATCCAAGAGGATGATCTGTTTATGGATTATACATGTTAAAGTGGGGTAAGTGTCATTTAAAGTTTTGGGTTGGCTTGGAACCACCCTACCTCAAGACACACTTTATTTCATTTTGTCATGAAAATGCCCATTTCGGAGCTGCACTTTTTTCATGAGATTTTGCCCACTAAATTACCTTGTGCTTTAGCCAATCCAAGATGGAGATTTCAATATATGGGAGATGCATTAGGACACATACCAGAGAGAGATTGGAATGTAAACTAATTTCAGTATGATGAAATTATGAAATTCAGTATGATGGGGAGATCAGTATCAAAAGAACAAAACCAGTGTGAGGAATTTTACTTCCTCTTTTGCCATGGAAGCAATGGTGGGCTCAAAAAAAATACTACCAGACTGTGGGTGTGGTATGGTGGGCGTGGCCAGGGGAAAAGCCCTGTGTTGCACCCAAATTAGGATTACTTTATTTCAAAACTTGGATGGGCGGGGCCAGCCAGAATTTCTGCTACCGGTTCTGGCGAACTGGTGCAAACCTGCTGATGACCACTACTGCATGGAAGTTCAGGGGGGGGAGCCTCAGAGAATGGACCTCTGAGTATAAAATGGGCCAAAAGGGCCAAGACAAGTTAAGTTTTCTTATTTTTGTATGTATTCTTTAAATGATTGGTTTGCAAGTCTGATTTCCTATGCTATATTCATTTCTTTAATTCACTCAAATAAACTTCATAAAATATAGATTCTTTGTGTCTATTGAATTGGGATAAGGAGCTGACTGGACCACGCTAAACTGATCACATTTGCTACCTAATTTGAACAATCTGAATCCTGCACACTCACTAGCTGAGGCCACGTGAAGTCACAGGGGAACTCATAAGGGCTGAGTTGCCCCACGAGGTGGTGACAAACACGGATGGTAAGCAGCCAGAGGGTGAAGTGTGGCAGGAAGGAACGAAGAAATCTCTAAAGAGACTCCTAATGTTGCACATTTACTCCTGACAACTGCTAAAATACAATTGAAAGGTCTTCTCTATGTGCTGCTGTCCACAGTGGTGTGTTAATTATGTACCAGGCAAACAAAATCTACATAATGGCCACACATCTTCCAAGGGAGAGCTACCTGGCACCCCTATTAGGTAGCATTTACACTCCAGTTTATGGCCTTTCCTTTTAACAGACATTAAGTTTTTAATTCGAGTGTGGGCTCTTAAAAGCATTTTAACAATTTAACATTATAATATATTACTATCATTATTGAATTTTAGCTCTTTTAGATAATTGTGATTCTGTAGTTTTCTTGATGATTTTTTTTTTGTAAATTGCTTGAGGCCTTTACTAACCAGGTCATATATAAACCTTTCAATCAAGCTAACTATCTCTCTTGCTCCTTCTGGACTTTGTTCATCACAGATGAAAGATGTGTCCCTCTGTCAGAGGATGGTGTCCCTCTGTCAGAACTATGCCCAGCCGGTTTCGGTATTTGGCACCAGCCTAGGGAGAGGGGAAGGGGCGGTGGAGTGGCCGTGATAGCTAGGGAGTCTCTGGGAGTCACCAGGGCCACGGCACCACAAATTCCGGGTTGTGAGGCCTTGTTCCTACGTGTGGGCCCTAAGGGTCAGTTGGGAGTCCTGCTCATGTACCTGCCTCCCTGCAGAGTAGCAGACTCCCTGCCTGAGCTCCTTGAGGCGGTCTCCATGCTGGCGTTGGAGACCCCCAGGCTCATGGTCCTGGGGGACTTCAACCTGCCATCATTGGGGACCGGCTCAGAGGTGGCTCGGGAGTTCACGGCCTCCATGGCAGCCGTGGGCCTGACTCAGGTAATTCAGGGTCCTACCAGGAGCAGTGGCCACACCCCGGATTTAATCTTTTTGTCGGAGCTGTGGCAGAGTGATCTGTTTCTACAAAAATTAGATACCACCCCAGTGCCATGGTCAGATCACTATCTGGTGGCTCTAGACTTCCTAGGGGCTGGACTCCACCGCAGGGAGGCAGGGCCGATTAAGTGGGCCCGCCCCCGGTGACTAATGGATCCAGAAGGATTCCAGAGGGAACTGGGGGATTGTCCTCTTGACCTGCAAAGCGATTCATCTGAGGCCCTTGTCGCCGCATGGGATAAGAGAGCGACGGCAGCCTTGGACGCAATCGCGCCACTACGGCCTCTCCGAGTCCGTGGAGATAGATCTGCCCCTTGGTTTTCAGAAGAACTAAGGGAGCTGAAACGGGCGAAGAGACGCCGAGAGCGCCGCTGGGTGAAGACTCGAAGCGAGTCTGACCGATCACTGGTTAGAGCTGCTATTAAATTCTACCTAGTGGCGATAGGGGTGGTGAAGCGCCAATACTTCACCACCCTTATTGCCTCCGCAGATAATCGCCCAGCGGCCCTGTTCCGGGTGACCAGGTCCCTCCTCGGTAGAGGGGGGCCAGGCCCTGGGTGGCAGGGATCGGTTGAGGACTTTGCTGATTATCTGGCGGAGAAAATCTCTCAGATCCGCTCGAAGCTGAATCCCGGCGTGGAACGTATGGAGCTGGGGTTGACCATGGCGCAGTCTAGCCATGTTATCTGGGATCGGTTCGATCCTGTTGGCCCTGAGGAAGTGGACAGGCTTCTTGTATCTGTTCGCGCCACGACCTGTGCACTGGACCCTTGCCCTGCCTGGTTAACTAAAGCATCCAAGACCGTGGCAGCTGGCTGGATCGAGGCGATTATCAACGCTTCGTTAAAAGAGGGGCATTTTCCAGCACCCTTCAAACATGCTCTAGTGCGCCCCCTCATGAAGAAGCCGTCTCTCGATCCCACGGTAATTGCCAACTACCGTCCAGTGTCCAACCTACCTTTTTTAGGTAAGGTTTTGGAAAAGGCTGTGGCGCTGCAGTTACAGGAGGTCCTGGATGAAGCGGATTATCTGGACCCGTTTCAGTCAGGATTCAGGCCCGGATATGGTACCGAAACCGCACTAGTGGCCTTGGTGGATGATCTCTGGAGAGAGCAGGACGGAGGGGAGCCGTCAGTCCTTGCTCTTCTCGATCTCTCAGCGGCTTTTGACACGATCGACCATGGTATCCTTCTGGGAAGGCTCCAGGGTCTGGGGATCCAGGGCACTGTGTTGTCCTGGTTCTCCTCATTCCTGAGAGGCAGGACCCAGTCGGTGTGCCTGGAGAAGGAGAGGTCCAGCCCTAGGCCCCAGCAATACGGGGTGCCTCAGGGCTCGGTACTTTCTCCTCTCTTATTCAACATCTATATGAAGCCGCTGGGCGAGATCATCCGTTCCCATGGGGTTAAGTATCATCAATATGCAGATGATACCCAGCTATACATCTCTGCCCGTGGGGACCCAAGTGGTGCGGTGGAAGTCCTTTCCAGGTGCCTGAAGGCTGTTAAGGTCTGGATGGGGGACAACGGGCTACAGCTGAATCCTGGCAAGACTGAGTGGCTGTGGGTACGGGGGCCTGTGTTAACACAAGAGTTGCCATCTTTGGTGCTGGATGGGGCAGCCTTGCCCCAGACAGACCCGGTGCGTAACCTGGGGGTCCTCCTGGACTCACGGCTACTGTTCGAAGATCAGGTGGCAGCCGTGGACAGGAGGGCTTTTGCACAACTTCGTGTAATACGCCAGTTACGCCCCCTCCTGGACCGGGACTCCTTGCTCATGGTCACACATGCCTTGGTCACCTCCAGACTTGATTACTGTAATGCGCTCTACATGGGGCTGCCCCTGATGACCATCCGGAGACTCCAGCTGGTGCAAAATGTGGCGGCCCGGGTAGTGGCGGGGTATGGGCGTTATGCTCGTGCTTCGCCGCTACTCCGGGAGCTGCACTGGTTGCCAGTATGTCTCCGGGTGCAATTCAAGGTGCTGGTTATTACCTTTAAAGCCCTATATGGTAGTGGGCCAGGATACCTAAGAGACCGTGTCACCCCAAGAACATCTGTCCGGCCCACCAGGGCGGATCGGAGAGGCTCCCTCGTTGTTCCATCAGCTAGAGAGGCACACCTCTCTAGCACTAGGAGGAGGGCCTTCTCCGTGTCCGCCCCAACCCTCTGGAACCTCCTGCCCATCGAACTGCGCCTGCAGACGGAGCTCTTGCCCTTCCGGAAGGGCTTGAAAACCTGGCTGGCAGGACATATTTGGGGACCAGGGAACACGGGTTCCCATACTAAGTGGCTTACTTAGGGAGTGCCACTTTGGATCTGGACCAGGGGGATACTGGCGTGTAGTTTGCACTGTTTTTACTTCAAATAATTTTAGATAATCTTTTAAACTTCATGATTTTATATGTTTTTATCTTTTACCTCTGTTTTATGACGATGTAAGCCGCCCAGAGTCGGGTTCTCCCGAGTGGGGCGGGGTAATAAATTCAATAAATAATAATAATAATAATAATAATAATAATAATAATAATAATAATAATAATAATAATAATAATAATAATAATAATAATAATAATAATAATAATAATAATAACTTATCTGAAAGACCCAAAGCCTTGTCATTAAGAATGATTTACTCACCATGTCAGCCTAAATGATCTTCTTCAGAATTTTCTTCTTCGTTTTCAAATACATCTGTCCATCTGCTCCTCTTACCTACAGGAGAATGGGTATTCTTCAGTATTCTTTGATTTTTTTTCAATTACAATACAAGACTATATCTTCTTATATATTTACAGATTTACTACAGTTTTGTAATTTGGGCATTTTTATTGAAGTAATTTATATCCTATCTTACAACTTGTACAGATTTTTAAAATGTTTCATAATTTAATATAAAGTTATAATGCAGGACATTTAAAAATATTTAGACATAAGCAGGAAAAGTAGCAGGCAAGATTTTAAAAAATTTAACAACAAGCAAAACTCCAGAAATTCCTTAAGACAACATTATTTTATCAATTATTCATTAAAACACCTTACACACACAACTATTACTGTATTAGCATAAGTTATAACTCAGTAATTAATTCTTAGTTTTGTCTCTCCTCTAAAGCAGTTATACAAAGATACAATGGGGAACAATTCCACCTCCAAAAATAAGATCAGATATGGTAAAATATTTTACTGGATGACTAAGTTAAATAGTTACAAACCATTGGTTCTCCATTAGTAATGCTGTTTTCTGACAGTACCATATAATCACCTAGAATTATAGTAGTTAGCTTTACTATAACTGTAATTTCATGCACGTGGGAGTGTATTGCCACATAAAGTGAGGCTCAAGAGCTGCAGTTATATAAATTAACATCTCTGGTGTTATACCACAGGTGACATCCTAAGGGACAGTGTCTTTCAAAATATACGCCACACTTGTCTCACTATTAGCTTATTATAAATGATTCCTCTTTTTATTGTACATTATAGCTGCATGGAATTGCAGCTATGTTACTGTGCATCAGAGCAAAACAACATTTACAAGGCAGTTGTAAAAATAAAGGCATCCCAAACAAGAAAATTGTAACTTTGAAACTGGACTTCAGATGAGTACAAAATCTGACACAGATGAAGAAGACAGTTTGTTCTTGCTCTGTGGGAAACTTTAGGGTGTGGCTTACCTGTCCAAGAAGGTTCCAAAATAAAAATAGCATTGCAGGTTCAAAGAGTTCTAGGGCAATCTGGACTTTTGAGCCTACCAATCAGGGGCAAATTAGTCGACGCTCAGGAGGAAAACCTTTACAGGGTTGTTTTACCCTGGTTACCTCTCTGCTACTGCAGGTTCAAAGTTTTGACTCTAACATCTCCACAGTTTGGGACCTTGTTACAAATTGGAACGCCTCCATCCTAGTACATCTGACCATCATACCAGATCCTTGAAGCCATTCATTCATTCACTCATTCATTCACTCACCCGCATACTCACTCTACATTTATACCCTGCTGTTTTGGCGAAGCAACACTAAGGGCATATTACAAGATATAAAACATTAAATACAACATCATGAAAAAGTATGTATAAAAACCACAGTAATAATTATACAAAAAAATAACCCAATGTTCATACAAAAACACTATCAGCAGCAGAAAAAGGAGGTAATAACAATCAAAGGAGTCCAGAGCCAACGTTACACAGTTCTAATGATCTTATAGGCCTTGAAAGGCTTGCTGATACAGGTAAGTCTTTAATGATTTACAAAAATGTTAATAATGTTAGGAACAGTTCTAATCTCTACAGGCAGTCCATTCCAGAGGGTTGGGGCTATGTTGGAATTAGAATTTGCTAATTTGTGTTAATACATGTAGTCTCTCTTAATATGAATTAGCCCCAGCACATTTTAATTACAGTACTATGTTTTGCTAACAGAAAGATTAAAGCATACAAGAACAATGTTCTGGTAGTGAGATTATATAAAGCAGTTTTCCACCTTTTCAAATTTCAGAATTAGATTAAGATATATAAATAGATTATAAGAATCATACATTTATCCTGTTTAGTTTTATCTGAAAGGAAGTCTAATAATTTCCCATGGAACATATATCCAAATAGGCATGCTTGAAATGGAAACTTGTTGATTTAATGCTCATTGGCCCCTCCTCATTTTTTTCTCTTATTAGGGATTTCAATCATTGATGATTATGAATATCAAACTATGGGTGGCAATAATTATGAATTAATTACTCCAAATTAAGAAGTAGCATTTTATTACATATATGACATATGTTGAAATATTTTTTTTAAACCAATTATTGTCACAACTCTAGCCACTAGTTTCTGTAAACTGCCCTGGTGCCATAAGACAACAGGCAGACTAAAATTATTTTAAACAAATACATAAAACAAGGAAACTCAGAACACCAGATCTGCCCAACTATTCAAGTAGCACTGTCTTATCAAAAATGGTATAGTATTTGCAAGAGTGAAATTCACTCGTCTGTTAACTGTTATCATTACAAGGGCATTTCTGCTTTTAAGAATGTCTTGTTCCTAGCAATGGATGCTCAGTAATCTGATCTCTTCCAAGGTCAATGTATTCAGTAACTTAATAACAATTACATCATTCCCCTCTATCCATTTCTAGGACAATTACATCACTGATCGATAAGAAAGGTCTGTGCTTTCTATTAGCCTATTCATATTAACAACAAAATGCAAATATTCTCAGCTACTTCACTTGCTAAAGCCAGGATACATGGTTCTCAAAAGACATATTTTCTTATAAGATTTTTTTTACCATCTATGAATAAATATATGACAAAGGGAAAGCAAAATATAGTTCATTTATAGTAGGGGTGACCAAACTTTTTGGGCCGTGGGCCAATCATGTGGTTCAGGGAGCTGGTCACTACGGCCCGGGGGCCAGGTACAGCCCCCGTTACCAATTCATCCAGCCCGTGAAGCCCTCGTCGCTCCTGGAAACAGAAGTAAAACGTACCCGTTCAGGCATGTTTTACTTCCGCTTCCAGGAGCGATGAGGGCTTCGAGGACCGGATGAATTGGCATCTGAGGCCGCAACTGGCCCCTGGGCCTTAGTTTGGGCACCACTGATTTATAGTAACTTGCCTGTTGGCTTACTTAATGAACCCAGGGATAATGAAGGTTATTTTGGCCTATTGACAGCAACTGTATATCAGATGTATTTGGATGACTGGGAGAATCCCACAGTCCTGTAGCAACAGTCTCTTTCTCAAATATGTCATCTTAGTTTCAGATCTTACTGAGAAGTCTTGATCTGATTTTATCTGCATGAAAATTATTATCTTGCCTAACAGCATAATATACAACTCTATGAAGACGACTTGCTAGGCTGGAATGCAAACAAACCTGCCCTGACAATACTAGACTACTCTCTGATTAGCAGGATTTATCTGTTTGCTTCTGTGAGTAATCCTCATGCTTCCTGAACAGATTATTTTCAAATCACTTACTAGAAAATCTAATGTAAGAGGCACAGAGGCCTGTGGCCCAAAAAAAGTTGTCTGTTGAATGGAGGAAAGGAGGGGGGGAGATGCCACAAGAGAGTTTTACCTAGCCAGCATTCTCCTTAAGTCTACATTTATTATAAAGTCACTACAGTCTGGACTTGGAACCTTAAAAGATTTTCCTATGATGTCAGATGGCGCTCACCCACCCACACTGCAAAGAATCTTACAATTTCTTACACTTAACCAAGGCTTTCTAATTTATCCTCAACAATGTCTCTCTTCATCCTCTCAAGGACATTAGAAAAACACAGAAACTACAAATATTGGGAGGGGAGCAGTGGAGTTCTGCTTCTTTCAGTGTTTCCCTGTAGTCTACCTGCTTATGAAATGTAAGTACATTAGGATAGAAGCTAGGATAAAAGTCAAAGTAAAAAAAAATATTTGCCATAGCAGTTTTCCATAAACTGGGTATTGTCACTGGCCCCTTGTCCAACCAAGGGGACAACTCATTCCACATCAGCTATTCCTATTCAAACCTTGGTACTCCAGGTGTTCTTGAATTTCAATTCCCAGAAGCCCTGATCAGCAGGAGTGCTGACTTGGGCTTCTGGTAATTAAAGTCCAAGAACACTTGGAGTGCTCTAAGCTGTGTCGGACAAACGAGTTCTCACTAGTTATTCAAAGTGGTAGAGTCCAGGAAATCTGCAACACATTATGCACATTAAATTTGATGTCAGTATAATCCTTAAAGAACTATTTTATGTTGAGGGTGGCAAGTGTAACTCAGTGGTAGTCTGGGTTAACGTCAAAAAGATTTTAACAAAAATTCAAGTGCATATTCACCTTATGACCTAAAAATGAAAAGAGAAACAATGTATTCTGAATAAGTCCTACTAAAATCAAAGCAGATGGGTCACATATATGCAGAGTAACCTTAACAAAAGATGAATTAATGTGAAAAGTATCCTTCAGTATGTTACTTTTGCTCTGTACAGTCACTTTCTTTGAAATTTACCAAAATGGAAACCAAAAGTCTCCTATTTATAGGACATTATTGCACAATTTATTCACAAATAATCTAACTGTGCAATATGCCATGAATTCCATAGGAAGAACGAAATAATTTAAGTGCTAATTTCATTTCATGACTACAAACACTTTATCACAGGTATCAGAAACAAACAGTAAACGGGGAAACTGCAACTGCATCAAAAATGTAACTTGGTGTGAGGAGAACACTTGTAATTATCCCTGGTAAACCGCCCACCTTTGACCTGTGCCTCCCGCGGATTTCCCAGATACCCTGACCTTAGCATTGATTCCTTGTTCTTTTGTGTCCAGATCAAACTTTGGACTGCCAAAATGAAGCCACTTTCTTGGGTTTGTGGTTGGCCAAAATTAAATCTTCATCAGTACATGTTTCTGGGAGTAATTGGCAAACCAGTAAATGAGCCGGATTCTGTATCTTTCCACATTCACACAGCATGTTGTTGTTCGCCAGCAGCCCCCACTTGAGCATGTTGGTCTTGCGTTTAGGGAGAGGGGAGGTGGTCACCATTTTCAACAAACTTGGAGGCAGAAGACTAGGCCAAAGCATCTGAAGAACCTCCTCCCATCTTTTGCACCCTCAGGAAAAAACAGTTGTTGCTACTGTTGGGACTCATGGATGGAGGAATGTGTCTGCTTCTGCAGTAAAGGATGTGGAGGAAGGGCACCGATAGTCACTTGAATTAGGCCTCCACAATTGCCAGACCCAGGCTGGATGCTCTGGAGCCCAGAGAACAGAACTATGGCCCAACTAAGGATGTAAATTTACTGAAGGGTCTAGTGAAAATAACTACCCCCCTCCAGACAGTCAGATTGAGGGCAAAGTGCCCAAGTGAACATTGTACCTCATTCCTTTGTCTTAATAACAACATATTCCAGCAGTAACAAGAATATCGAATCTACGGAGACCCACCTAGCCATCTCTACCTTGGGCAGAGGTGGTAGCAGTAATATTTGACACAAATATCATACCTGCTTCTGAAAAGCAAGTTGATATCCTCCGGAATCCATATTTAACAACATCTGACTCTCTTCTTTCAGAGAAAGAAAGAAAATTATACTGAGGGGAAGTGTAAAATGAGAAAACTACTAATGTATTAGGGATAAGATCACAAATGTAAAAAATAGAAAGGAGACAGTAAAAATCTTGAGGCTATTGTATGTCAGATTGTCGTCATCTTCTTAAGAAGAGAATTTGCTTATTTATCTCTTTCCTTTAGAAGAAGCTCATCATTTTGTTATAGAGGTATTTCCAAGAATGGCAGAGTAAAAAAAGATTATAATTTGCAGTTAAACATGTTAATAGCCTAATCAGAATAGCCATGCCTTTTAGCTCAAATTGTAACTTTTGGCTAATTTCTCCTAAATAAATAGTTTTCTCATTTTACAAGTTTACAATCTGGTTTATGCTAAGCAACAGGATTTTTACCACTGAACTCCCAGAACAAGTTATGAATTTATATCTTTGAAATAACCATTAATCATAATTCATAAAACATAAGCTCATAAAACTCCAACATACTGTATTATCAGTATTATTTCACTTTATTCAGTACATCTCTGTCTTCTTTGAAGCAATTCAACAAAAATCTGATATTTTTACTGATTTTTTTTCTTTGTTAATGCCAGAAGCACTACAGTACAATTTATAAATATCTCAGAAAAGATTTGCTCTGAAACCAAGAGCAATTTGGGCAGCTAGCATCAAGTCTTCCATAGTACATACTGAGGAGCACAAAGTACACTGACATAGCTGGGGACCTGCCTGTTCTTCTCTGCACTTCCAAAAAATGTGTCAATGCAAAAACCTCACTTTCTTGGGTTAACTTTTGTTTTCTCAACTTCAGTCAGTCACCTATTAAGTGATTTTCAAGTACCAGTAATCGAATTCTCTGCATAAACAGACTATAGAAATTCCTGGGATTCCATCCGTTTAAAAATCGGGTTCCTTCAAAGTTCATAGATGTTCTGAAAAACTCTTATTTCAATCTGGGGGAGGCAAAATGGTAACCAAAGAATGAATGTACATTTGAAGTAAATTCTTTGAGTCTTTTGCTATTAGCAGATATCTTTCCCGATATGTCACTGGATGCAATCCTCCAAAGTAACTGATTTTATTAACAGGAGCTATAGCATTCATGGATTCCTATGTCTACCGATTTGGCATGGGTTGAACTGTACCACAGTGACCTGGCATATTTTCCAGCAGAGAAATATAGGGCCAAGGCTGTAGTTCTTAGTGTGTGTAGTTATATGACCCAACTGGTTCCCAATAGCCTTCAAAGAAAGCTGTTCCTTATGGAGAGCTTTTGATTTGTATTTTCCCCATGTTTCCTTATAGGTACAACTTATGATCTAAAGTAACATCTAGGTGTAATAATTTTGTGTTAGAAATTATTCCAGGTTGAAAGGGTTTTTGCTGGAGAAACTCTGTTCAAGGAATGTCCGAATGAGGCTCCTTTCACGTTCCCAGGATCTTTTCCCACCAAAGTGGTCCCTATTTATCTATTTGCAATTTTTTGCTTTCAAACTGTTAGGTTGGCAGGAGCTGGGACAGAGATAGGCGCTCAAACCATCATGCAGTACCCATGTCCTGAACTCCCAACTTGTCAGCCTTCCAGATAACAAGGCAAGCTTCTTAACCACTGAGCCATCACACCCCAACACCTAGGTATCTAGGGAGAAAACAATGATCTAATCTTCCAGATAACCAGAGGCTTCTATAATGTATCCTTCTTTCTCAGATGGGCTGCACATATTTGAATGTTAGCAAGGTTGAGTTTAAGCTGATTCCTGTCATAATATGAGCCAAGTTCTTATAATGCATTTAAAAAAAATATGTTATACCACTTGAAAGCTATCCAACTTTTACTGCCTTTAGTGAGTGGTTTTAATCTGAAACTAAACAGAAACCAACATACTGCCCTGGAGTAGACCATTCTTTTGAGTTCTCTATTGGCCAATCTGTCTTTAACTGTTAACAAAAATCTGTTTTGCAGTAGTGCTTGAAACTGAACATTATCATAGGAGGCTGAAAGAAAGATACAGAAGAAGCCTCCTGGAAAAGCATACACACATTTGGGCATTCTCCTGGGTAATAACACCACCCAATAGCCAATCCTTCTACGCCACAGCAACCAATGTGAAGTAATATACAAGTCATCTTCTTTGATTACTGACACATTTCAAAATAAATACTGAATGAATGTAATAGATTTAAATTCTCAGATAGAGATTCTAGCAAAATATATAAACAGAATCATGATTATTCTGAATGCTATATTAAAATGAATATGACTGCATGTCATTTTCTGATTTTCTGCAGCAAAACAGAGATCAGAAATGAAGCAAATTATATTGAAAAAACATGTCTATGGCTCCACTCACTAATGTAGGAAAACCATCAACTGTATAAGATTACTGATTAAAGAACTTTGTACACTCTTTTCCAATTTTGAGACACACACCCCACAAAACACATACAGCTACAAATTCCTAAGGAAAGATGCAATCAAATGGAAGTCTCAGGGGATGCAAAATGGGTATTTCTGTAGTGAAATTAAATTCCACATCTTATTTCTTTTCCATCTATAATATAAAAAGCAATTATTCTGCTACCCTGTCTCTATCTATCTGAGGAAGTATACAGTATTTTCCTCACGATCAAGTTACCTTCCGTATATGTCTAGATGATGTACAATCAGCAACACACTATTGTGTAAGACATTAGCTTTCTAGACTCCCCAAAATCAGAACTTTTCTTCCTACCAAAGAGATATCAAAACAACCACTTCAGAGAGGATAGAAAAACTGTTCAGCTGATGATACTTTAGAACAGTGTTTTCCAACCTTTGGTTCCTGGACTTCAATTCCCAGAATCCTAAGTCAGTACACTGGCTGATCAGTGCTTTTGGGAATTGACTTAGGCTTCTGAGAATTGAAGTCCATGAGTCAAAGGTTGGGAAAGACTGCTTTAGAATCATCTTCCTCAGAATATATAAAATTGCAGCAGTTGCGTGCTACTGGAAAGGGAAAGCCAGTTGTAGCTGGAGTAGATCACATACCCAATGTAAACACCAGCTGAACATCATCACACTTAATTATTGTCTTCCAACAAATTTTTCTAGGTACATTCAAATCCTTACATTTTTGAAGATCTGCAACCATTTAAACCAGGGGTCCCCAACCTTTTAAAGCTGAGGGCTAGTTCACACCCCCTCAGACTATTTGCGTGCTGGATTGGTGGCCCCACTGCCACTGGCGGTAGCTACCCCACTCCCAGCAGCAGGACCACCCCGAGTCCCCCCACTCCTCCTGCTGACAGCAGCAGGACCACTCCGAGCCCCCCAACACTTCTCCTCACAATCAGTGATGGAACCACCCAGAGGCCCCAACGCTCCCACATACATCATTTCCCTGTTTATCAGTGGCCGGGTGCATCTGCCGGAAGGCCACTCTCAGCCAGATCAGCCCTGGGAAAGACATGTGCAGCTGCCACTTCCACTGCTGGCATCTCAATCCTTTTCTTGCTTGGCATGTCCCTAACAGTGCTCTGTAGCAGGGCAGATGTTATAAGCCTTCTTATAACATCCACCCTACTACAGAGCACAGTTAGGGACACGCCAAGACAAGCAGAGGGGACAAGGTTTGAGGTGGTGGAGGCAGATGCGGAAGCAGTGGCTGGAGTGAGGGTGTGGGCCAGATGGAATGGTGCCATGGGTCAGATCTAGCCCATGGGCCGTAGGTAGAAGATCACTAATTTAAACAATGACCCTAACGACATTAACAGCTACCAAAGGTGAATTTGTCTTCAGTTTCAGTCTTTAGTAAGGACCACCCTACAAACCATATGGCACATTAGTAGTTATTTCATGTATTTTTATACATTTTTATATACACATACTTTTGAGGTATTTCAAACTACTCTTACTGGCAGACTTTTATTTTGATTCTGAAAACTCACATTGATGAGGAACCGGATTCATTTAGAGATCATTTCCCTAAGGTTTTGAACAAAAGGGTGATTTTCATGTTGCTAATGAAGTACTCAGTTCAAGAATTAGCTTCTACATTTTGAAGGTGCCAACTGTTAATTAAACAAGTGAGATAAATTAAATAACTGTGAGCAGCAGAACTAACACTATAGAAAAAAACTGTAAAAATAAATACAGTTGTACCTCGCTTAAAGAGCATAATGTGTTCCACAGGATTGCTCTTTAAGCAAAACACCATTGTAAGTGACCAATTGTGACTTCTGACGGGGGGATTGTGAACCTCGATTTATTTATTAAGCAAGTTTTTTGTTGGTTTTATTTGTTAAGTGAAGCGAATATTCAGAGAAAATTCTGCTGTTTAAGTGAGTTACTTTTTAAATAAGGCGCTCTTTATGCAAGGTTTGACTGTACATATTTATGGTCCATGCAACAAAGTAAGACATTACCTTTTCTGGGTATTTGTGAGAAGGGTTAATCAAATATGAGAATGGAAGTAGAATACATATTAAGACAAGAACTGTTTCACTTGTTCACATACACTGCTTTATGTATCAATATGTCAGTGAAACCTACTTCTAAAAAAGAAGGCTTGAGACTACACCTTTACACACACTTATACCATGAGTAAACATAACATGTGTTCCTAAATCCTACTGCTAGTACAAACTAGAGCAGATCAATTGAATCAACAGTTGGATGAGGAGTCAACACTAATTGAAATCCCATTAAGCCAATGGTCTTCTGTAACTGGAACTTATCTCAAGAAAACAACTACAGTAAAACCTCATATAACACTAAAACCTGGTTCCACAAGTCTTGGTGTTATATGATTTTTAGTGTTATCTGATCCTCTATGGGATCCATAGAGATACATTGTAACCACACAGGCTTTAGCGGTTGTTATCTGAAGCATCCCATAGGATCTTAATGTTATCTGATGCAATTCTTCCCCCCAGATTCCTTAATGTTATGCGATTTTAGTGTTATTCGATACTAATGTTATATGAGGTATTACTGTACATTCATTCATTCTGCCAAATAATTAGCCCTTATTTCAAAATCAACGTGTTTGACCTAAATTGACAGTCTCAAAGAATGTAAAACCAAAGACTCTACATAAGTGTTGACTCACCATGTAGAAACAGATTCCATTGCTCTACTTTAGTTGTGATTATTTAAAGGGTCTATTTAGGTTGTGATTACCCACTGGATTTAGGTCACAAGGTTTAAAGAAATCTGCAAATCACATTTACCAATCATTAAAGATGGCAAGGATCAGCGTAAGTCAAAATCAGCTTGACAATTCATTTATTATCAACACCACCATCATTAACCAACAACTAAGTAGTATCTTGACTTGACTTATGCAAGCTATCCATGTACAGTATTAGCAACATTCTGAAATGTTCTCTTCATTATTCTTGTGGAACAATGTTTTTAGGGGCATACTTTCATACAGGATTAGCAGCAGCAATAACATGTATGCTGTTAAATCAATTCTGACTTATGGAAACCCCTTCCACAGTTTCCCATGTAGACAAGTGGCTTATAATTCCCTTCTTCTGGAGGTGCCCTGGGACTGTGCAGCTTGTCCAAAACCAAGCAGGCTGACTCTTCCCTGTAGACACAGTGCGGAATTGCAATCCCAGCTCCTGGCTCTACAGCCAATATCTAAACCATTGAGCTACCAGCCCAATTACACAAGGTTTAATAACCATTGAATTTAATAATTTAATTAATATAAATGTTTAACATGCATTAAATGCTGGAAATATTTTCAGAAAGTTCAGTGTTCTGTAATATATTAAACGAGTGCCTTTTAACTATGTACAAAGCAAGCATTATCTCATTCATGAGGAATGAATTTGCCCAAGTTCTCTACAGAATAGGAGGTTCTGCTTTTCTCATGTGGGCAATGCTACTTCATGCAAGTAGACTGAGGGAAGAATGTTGAAAGAGCGGAAATAGTCTTCTATGCAAGGAAAGAATTTATCTGTTCCTCCAATATCCTTCTGAACTAGAAATCCTGGAACATACCTTCATTTCTGGGTGTTATATTTGGATATGTTTTTTTATGTTATTCCTGCTATGTGATATTTGTAATTTACTATGTGATATCTGTAATTGTTTTTATCCTATGGAATGTGCTATGTAATTGTAACTGTTTCTTCTGTAAGCCGCCCAGAGTCGCTGTGCGAGTGGGGCGGCATATAAGTCGAAAATACAAATACAAATACCTTACAGTTGCACATATTGCTAACAGCCTGTGCAACTAAACCCATTTCCCCATAAATATATCACTGTAGTTTAAGTAAACATTTAGCTTTAATGAGCTCATCTGCAGTTAACAAAACTATAAAATATTCAAAACAAATATTTTGGGCTGTGGTTCTACAGTGTTACAATAAGGCATTGACAACCAACACTTTCAAAACGTCAGACTCTGAAGTAAAGAAGAATCATTCTCAACTAACAGTTCACAGCATATTACCAAAAGAAAGACATTTCAGAGCCAGCTATCTCCTATCTCTTAGCATTTCCCAATCCTTACTACAATGCCTTATCAACCTGAAATTTCTCTGTATAATTTCCTTTAAGATAGTAAAAGAAAAGATGTATAATATATAAGCTAGTGTGCGTTAAGAATGGCATATATAATTGAAAAAGTATATATAGCAATGTTCAGTTCTGAGTATGCATTTTATTGCAAGATTATTGTTCTTAAAATATCTTAAATTCCTAATACAGTACATGCCACTAACTATTACAGGTGAGAAATAATTCATATATTGTACGGTAATTTAAAAGTTTACCAAAAGTGATGGCTGAACTAAAATGTTTTGTTACAAATTATTTCATTACAATACAAATAATGGATGACATTTCATTACATTACAGGGTATAGATGTAACAGAAAATCCAGTTATCCAAAGAACCAATTCACTAACCTCTGTTGTTCTTCATTACTTTGTATTTGTAGAAAGACTAACATAAAATTCCCTATCTATCTGTATCCTAACTCAGAGTAACAACCCCCCATCACTTGAAGGGCCAGTTCTCATTTCTTGTGTCCTCAAGACTTTAACCAAAAATCCTCTCTTGTCTATGGTACAGTGCCTACTATTTATTCACAGTAATATGTGATGCTGTTGATGCATGCATATCCTAAATGTGTTCAATTCCCCATCCTTATCTACTCCACCTACTCTTTTGTGTACTGGGAAAGAATTAGATAAGCTAGGCATATGTAACCAAAATTGGGTTACCAAAGCTGTAGTCCAGGGCACTTAAATATAAACCTACCTATTGGTACTTCCTCACATCTCAATGTGGTGCAGCGGTGACCCTAGCCGTCCGACAGCTATGGTGGTGGGAGTGTATTCCCCTGGCAGGTTCAACCATGCCACAAAGGTGTCAGCTAGCAGTCCAGAACGGTACTCTATTCTGGAACTGCAAGTCAGCTGTGAGGTTGGATACTCAGGCAATGCACCTGGCCAGTGCATTGCTTTAACATGGCCAACTTCAACATGAGCCCAGCCAGCTGTGTCATCATTATTTAAAATGTCTAAAGAAGCATTTAAAAAAAAAACAGGTCTCAGTCCCCCATGCACCATCAGACCCTGCTACAGTAGTGGCAGGACCTCCCAATGGCTAATCTTTCTCATACTAGGCCAGGCGAAAGGAACTGCAGAATGAACTCACCAAAAGGTGCCTTCATTTTGGCAGTTTCACATCTGGCTTAGAAGCAACAGAAGAAGCAGGGGGAGGAGACTTGTTTTAGCTAACTATAGTTAAGATCAATCACAGGTATGCTGCAATGCATAAATTAATGATTAAATTAAAGCAGAAACTATAAATTCCCTGATGTTCTGCTAGAGGAGAAAGAGGAAGATGTTTACAAGCTTATGGCTTTCATAACTTCAACTTGGTAATGTTAAACTATGGTTCAGTATTATGTGTAAATAGTTATTATGTTTTCTGTGCAACAATAAATCCAGAGAATGGTCCGTTTTTCATTCCATGAGAAATTTCAACGATATAAAAATCTCCACTAAGTAATATTGATGTCACTTTCCATTCAATTCCTTTTATGCAACAATCCAGTCTCCCTTTTTTAAATTTTCCAGAAATCAAGTTATTACTAACATTTGACCTTTTTATGTAAATAGATTGAAAGTCTGAGGACATAAAAAAAATAAACTAACTTGTGTCATGACTGAAACCATGACCCAAATGACCTTTTTTTCTAGAAGAGTGGAGAGAAAGATACAGTAAGGGTATAACAAAGAGACTCAGCAAGGCTTCATGGGAATGTAGAGAAAAGGGAAATGGAAATAATGGTTTGTAGTTGTTTCCCCCCCTCAGAATGCTACTAGAGATTTCCATGAAGTCAAATGTTTGTTACCCACCCCATTTCCATGACTAACCAAATAATGTTGTAGCAGTTTATTGACCTATTATGTTTTATATAACTTAACATTAAACTTAGGCTTTATTTTTTGTAAACCAAGCTAGAAGGAACCTTTTTTCCAACACAAGTAGCAGAGAAATGTTTCCCTTTTTTTAGCTTGAAATGAAAGCAGAAGAAATTCTAGCAGTTTCTTCCATAAATAAATCTTATTATCATTATACATAAGCCACTTAAAGAATGGAGGCTCATGTTAAAGAGTGATATACAGCCAAAAATATTCTAGACATACTGTCAGCTGGAGTCAGCTCCTGTAATTTTAAAAGAAAAATATACAATTAATACTATTTTTGGATTGCCTTGGAAAAGATAATCCTTTCCAAGCATCCACAAAATATGTTGCAGTTGTCATTAGTGGATTGCATCTGTAGTTAATGCAGGAAAGTATATTGATTTTATTAAGCTCATAGGAATGTTTCAATACATGCATAACAAAGGCTTATTCTAATCATATTTTCCTTTTTTAGAGAGAAAAATAACTCTCTTGGACGAGCATTTAATAAAACAAAGAGATCTGATTACTTATTAGAGACATTTGCCAAAATCCTGTTGTGCAATTAGTGGCAAACTGCCATAAATTAAGAAACCTCTGTAGGCACTACCTTTTGAATACCAACTTAGCATGCAATAGAATGCTTACAGAGAATTCTTAGTGTAATTTGCCATTAAATGTCACACTTTTGCATAATTGCACAGCATGATTTTCACCAGCCCTATTCTGTTTTTACCCAACCTGCTTTATCCAATACAAGAGTAGGGCAAAGCTTAGATCTATCTTCTCTGCTGTTCCTTTGTTTCCATCGAATCATAGAATAACTGAGTTGGGAGGGACTCAATGCAGGAATCTAAATCAAAGCAGGTATGACAGACAGTTGTCCAATTTTCTCTTGAACGCTTCCACTGTTGGAGCACTCACCACCTCTAGAGGCAGTTGGTTTTATAGGGGAAGACTCTCCAGATGAGCAAGAACCTAATCTTCCCAAGATTATTGCTTGCATGGAGAGCCTCCACTTAGAGACAAAAACTTGCTTCAGCGGACTTGAAGCTTTTCACATGAAGAAAGCAATGACAATGGATGTTCTCATACCTGCATGTTGTGTGTGTGTGTGAATAGGGATTAAATTACTTAAACAGAAATGAAGAAGTGTTTGGTCTGAGTTTCTCTTTTGTTTTGGACTGAAGCCTTTGGTAAAATATTTTCTCTAAACATCAGTTCCTCATCTGCGCTAAAGAGGTAATAACACTAATCTATCTCACATGACAATTGTAAGGTTAAAAGAAACTGCATGCAAAGCATTCTGAATAGTCCAAAGTGTAATATAAATGCCATGTACAAGTAAAACCTCATATAACACTAAAACCTGGTTCCACAAGTCTTGGTGTTATATGATTTTTAGTGTTATCTGATGCATGTTAAAATCCTATGGGATCCATAGAGATACATTGTAACCACACAGGCTTTAGCGGTTGTTATCTGAAGCATCCCATAGGATCTTAATGTTATCTGATGCAATTCTTCCCCCCAGATTCCTTAATGTTATGCGATTTTAGTGTTATTCGATACTAATGTTATATGAGGTATTACTGTATTACTATTTAATAAATGGGAAATTATCATTTATTTATTTAGTGATTTAGTGACATCATTTTAAAGAAATTGTGCAGGAATTATTCAGATGCTTATCCAAGTTGTACGCCAAGCCAAGCAAAATTAAGTTCAATTATGATTACAGTCAATATTTTTCCAGCCACTTCTTATAGGCTGACAGCATTCTTTACTTATGCCATAGTTCTGGCATGTTCACCCTCCCCTAAATATATAGTATGAGGGCTGAAGTACAGACTGAGCTAGGTATTTTGCTCTGCCTACCAACTCATCTCCCATCATGCACATGACCAGATTCCTGATGGCCACTCACATATGCAAAACTGAGCTTTCTCCTTCTCAGCCCATTCATTGGTCAGAGGTCTGATAGTGTAGTCCAGTCCCCATATAATGGTGTATGTAAGTGCTGATGCTTTACAACACAATTCTGTACATGTTGCTGTGTGCATTTCCAAGTACAGTATAGGATTACAGCCTGGCATCTTTTGGATTCTCAAAAACTCTCTTTCTCAGCCAAAATGTGTTTGTACCCCCAAAGAAACAAAAATATGCCTAAAATATATAATAACAAATTGTTCCAAAAAGAGTTTGTTCTCCTATGATTATACTATTAAACAAAGCAGGCATTTATTTTTATCATTGCAGGGTTTTGATACCCTTACAACAGCATTTAAAAGACGCACAGATTCTTTGTACACATACATCAGTCACCACATCGCATACACTATTTTTAATAGCAAAACTTTGTAAAAAGGAATGTTATTTTTATACTAGCATGCCACCCACTCCTAATTAACATAAATCTGTCTTCTGTGAACAGAACATGTTAGAAATAAGCACAGTCTTGTCTACGCTACGATATTTTGGCAAAATGTTCCACAGTGCTGCTAAAAATTGAAGCTGTTTTACCCACTGCTGTACACACTGATTTCGGAAAGTCATGAGCCCTCATTCATTTATGGCTTTCTGGACAAGCAATAGGACAGGTTGTTTACTTGTAAACCTTGGTTCTTCGAGTGGTCTTTTGTGAATTCAAACACACGGGTTCTTGTGCCTGCACAGAACATCTCATAGACTATTCTAGAGTTTAGTAGCTGGAAGAGATCTATTCTCCTCTAACCTCTAGTGGGCATGCTCCAAAAACCATTAACAGTTCTTCCTCTGTCCTCTCTCCACACACACACACCATCTAATAGCAGAGATGACAAACAGAGGAGAGAGGGATAAGTTTTGTGAATTCACAGACAAGCATTTGGAAAATGACAGTTGCAGGTAAGAAATCGTCCTCTTCTGTGGTCTCTGTCATTCATACATATGGAAAACTAACATATTGGTGCGGGATATCACACCAACACAGATTACGTATTTTGCTGGGAGTAATGTACACTCTATAGTGCCTCATGATAATCATATCTGCGATTAAACAAAACAGAACAGGAAAAAAAGAGAAAAAAATGCTGTGGCACCTTAAAGACTAACTCCTGTATTTAAATGTGAGCTTTCGTGGAACAAGTCCACTTCATCAGACATAAGAGTGAGGCCTCATGGCTATACACCAGGTACACAGTGTATAAATTGATGCCAAGAAGCCTCACTCTTATGTCTGATGAAATGGACTTGGTCCAGGAAAGCTCACATTTAAATACAGGAGTTAGTCTTTAAGGTGCCACAAATTTGTTGTTGTTGTTTTTTGCTGTTCTGTTTTGTTTAATCTCAGATATGCTATGCTTGCACAGACTAACATGGCTACCACTTCAAACATTTCACGATAATCACTGGCTAAAACTATGTAGAAGCCCTGCACACACCGTGGAGCTATATTTTTAATCAATCACCTTTTTTTTACTGCTGCTGATAGAGGTTTAATTTGAATACTGTTTTTTCTTGGCTTATGTTATGGTTTGGAGAGGGAGAGGGGGGAGAGGGAGAGAGAAGCGGGTTATAAATGTGAATGGTTGAACAAAATAAAATATGCCTCTGAGAAATGAGACTGATGCATCCACAGCCCCCTAGAATGACTATTTACAACTCCTGGAAACTTTCTTTTGCCATCTCTTAAACTAGTTTGATTGATGCAACAGCCCATTCAGCCAAATGCTGTGTTGATACTGAGTGCACTTTATAAAATGTTCTGAAGACTTTATGCAAAACATCTTTCAATGTCTAAGGAATGCAAAGACCTCTCTTTTTTAAAAAATTATAAAACAATAACCATTAAGAAAAATAATTAGTATAACTAAACTTTATTTCTCAACACTTAAAAAGGTAAAGGTCTTCCTTGCTTGAAAGCCAATCATATCCAACTTTAGGGTGCAATGCTCATTTCCATCTATAGCTAAAGAACCAGCACTGTCTGCGCCTGCAGACATTTCCGTGATCATGTGGCAGGCACTGGAGCGCATGGAACACTGTTACCTTTCCTGCCAAACCAGTAACTATTTCTCTATTTAAACCAGGGATTCTCAAACTGCGGCCCGGGGAACAGATGTGGCCCGTGGCACCATTTCATGTCCCCCCCCCCATCTCCACTATACCAGGAAGTGTCATGTGCTGGAAGAAGGGCAAACTGGCCATCTGGCCCCTGAAGCTGTCTGAACGAACATGACCTGGCCCCTGGCTTTAAAAGGCTGAGAACTCCCGACTTAAATAAAACAAACATAAGTAAAATGCAATGTCTCTGTAATGCTGGTCGAGGTAATAGATTCAGAGGGGACAGAATCAAAGAGTGTATTAAGTGTAACTCAGAAACCATTTTTGGATTAAATATCAGGCCTGGATAAAAAATAACTTTGTCCTTATGAGACTATATATGCAGAGGATAATGTTTCCATGCACAAAGTTCACTAGTTTTTCTCGCAGATGTTTTAGCCAACAAAAATACAGTCTTGAATGCCAGTAAATCAAGTTCTGAAGCTGCTAATCGTTCAAATGGCTATTTCGTTATTTGAGATAAAACTATACACAAAGATCACAGGAAGATGGTGGTTTAATATCAGGATATATACTTAATAAACTTCAAGAACTTTCAAAGTGTTTAACCGGAGAACAATCTCCTCAAATTGTGGTGTGACAAGCTGATGTACAATAATTGCTGTTAAGTATACTTTGAGAGAAGAATATGAAAGACCACCTTCCTTTAGGCATAAAATGATATCCAAAACTGCCTTGAGGGATACTGGAACACTTCGTGCACTGATCAAATCAGCAAAGCGGGTGAATTTTCTACACTAGTAACTATACCAGAATGTTGTAGATTTTTTGACTCTACAAGTACCCTCCTTATGGGGACAGAATCTGCAGATAGGTTTCCACTTGTCTATATCTAGCTGAGACATTCTGTTGTACATCAGCAAGTACAGTAAGGCAGCTGTAGCATACTGGTACACATGAGAAGGGTGGCAAACCATGGGTGATAGACTACCAATCAGAACTGAATCAGGACCACCTTTTTCATTGGTCGTGGTACAGAACCAGTATCAGGAAGAACATGAAAAGGTCTTGAACTGGGCAATAGCTGATATTGTAGTAGAGTGGCAGGAAAAGTCATTCATATCCAGGGATAAAAGTAATGGAGGGTGTATAAAATTATAAAAGTATAAAGTACGACGGAACACTTCGTTATGCAGATTTTTTTGTTATGCAGGGTACCATTGGTGATACCCCGCATAATTGGGGGGGGGGGTTTCCTCTGAGCAGGTATGCCCCGGCTAAGAAAACCCCCGCATAACCAACGTGTGTTTTTGTTATGTAGGGTATCGCCCCTGCATTATGAACACTTAGTTATGCGAATTTTTCACTACGTGAAGCGTTCGTTATGCGGGGTTCCACTGTATATGAAAAATTATATAAATTTTAAACATGCACATAACCTTATAAAAATCTTTTTAGATGAGTCAATAGAGTTTAAAGAAAAATCTTGGGGGAAAATTGCATTGAGCCCTCCAACTCTTCACTCTAGTCATGATTTGTTATTAAAATCATGATTCCCCCAACTCTTCACTGCAAAGTACAATTTCACTACATTATCCCCCAATAAATCTGTGGGACTTGCTAAACTAAGGGACTTGAACACTTCCTGCAACAGTAGGAATCTTCTCTAGTTATTTTTCTTTTATTTCTCTACTTTTCATCATTTCATTAACTTCTTGTAAGATGAGCAAGTAATTTACTAATATGGAATGCACAACTGCTGCTACCAATGGTTTCTCCTTGAGAGCTGCCACTGAATGCTCAAAGAATAGTTATAAGAAATATATCTAAAGAAACTAATTATAAATAGGTTTCATTGGGAGTAGACAATCAGGAAAATGGCACAAATTGAGTACACAAGGCAAACTGACAACCTTTTAAAAAATCATGGCCTTCTAGCATTAGAATAACCAGTTACACCTACAAAGCACCCCAGTCACACAAACAAAATTAGATTTCAAGAAGATAAAAAGATAACAGTGGGTTGTCATGGGAATACACTGGAAATGAGTACTAAACACTTCAGGACCTGGAGCCTATATAGTAGAAAGCGTAAATTGCGCTGGCAGAAATTGCACTGGTAGAAATTGTTTAGAGCAGGGATTCTCAAGCTATGGCCCGTGGGAAGAATTCAACCCATGGCACCAAATCATCCAACCCATGCTCTTGCTCCAGATGTGGGAAGCAGCCGTGGGCTCATTCCCAGCAGCTGCGATGCGTTCCCAGCAGCTGTGGGGCATTTTCCAGCAGTCATTGATGCATTTCTGGCGGCCACTGATATGTTTCCAGCTGCCACTCATGTTTTCCCAGTGGTCACAGGTGCATTCCAGGCAGCAGAAGGCACATTCCCGGCAGCTCTGGGGAGTTTTCCTTTATGCAGGGGTATGGTGTGTGTGTGGGGGGGGGGGGGGGGAATGTGGTGGCTTTTTTTAGTGTGGTAGGTTTGGGGTGGTCCCGCTACTGCATTTGGCGGTGAGGAGGGATACCAGTCCAGCTCACCAACAGTCTGAGGGAGGATAATCCGGCCCCCAGCTTTAAAAGGTTGATAACCTCTGGTTTAGAGAAGGTCTCTTTTAAAAAAGAGTAACTAAAGAGTAAGTAATGGTTTACATTAAAAAGAGAGAGAAAATCCTACCAATTGCAACAGCAAATTTGTGCTTATTCTTACAACCAGTACAGCGTCTATAACAATTTCTAAATTTGTACTTGGACTTCCCCCTGTTCCAAATAAAGCTGTGTTCACCTAATAACTGAGGAAGGCACAGAGTGGCTCAGAGAAATTAATGACTTGGCAAAAGCTTCCTCTTGGCAGCAGCTCCCTAATGCTGACTCATGGATTTTTTCTCCACCTGGGCAATAGCTCCCTTTTTTACTTTTCAAAAAAACTCTTCTCAAAAAGGTAACCGGGAAACCAGACTGCATGTTTGATTATGATGAATATGCCAACTCTAGGTTGAGTTCTCTGCTTCTACTTGCATAGTAAATTCAAGACAGATAAATGGAAGTGGTCCTCATCTACAACTCAACTCTCTTCTTTCAAAGCAAGTTTTGTAAAAAATATAATACAACTGCACATACAAATAAGCCGCTTAATGAGTAGAGATCCTTAACACCATGATGGCAAACCTTGGCACTCCAGGTGTTCTTAGACTTCAATTCCCAGAAGCCTGGGTCTCTATGAATCCACACACTTGGGATTCACGTAGATTCACAGAGACTTGTGCTCCTGGGAATTGAAGTTCAAGAACATCTGGAGTGCCAAGGTTCACCATCACTAGCCTAGACTAACTATTCTAACTAAAAACAAATTGAACAACATTAACTACAAAACAACAAAATCTAACTATGCTAACACTATAATAAATTACAGATGAACTATATACACGATAGAAAGAGAAATAGAGAAAATATTTATGACACAAAGGAGAAACACAACGGTCTCCAAAGCGGGGGGGGGGGGGGGAGAGAAAGTGAATTTGAATTAAGGCGAGACCACAGACACAAAGCATGAAGGGAAGAGTTTGGCTTCAAAGAGACTTGGGCTTCTGAGAATTGAAGTTCAAGAACAGCTGGAGTGCCAAGGTTCACCATCACCCCTCCCCGGAACAGATTTAATTGGTTTTCAATGCATTCCTATGGGAAACCGCATTTCAGTTAATGTATTCTGGTTTTCAATTCATTCCTATGGGAAACTGCATTCAACACATTCCTATGGGAAATTTTCACTGTAAGAAACATTCTAGAGAACACATTAATTATGTTAACCAAGGTTCCACTGTATTGATAAAGGTAATTTGTATAAAATAAACACATGATACTTGATACCTTTACATTACCACATGCAATGTCTGTCAGATAACTGAAACCATTCTTCAAAAAACACAGACAATATTTTTAAGCTCTTCCTTCCAATTAACAAAACATATGCACAAGAGAGCTTGCATAGCCTTCTTTAATCTGCACTGTAGCCACAACGTAGCAAGTTCACTATCAGGATCTACATTTCTCAGAATTATATTGCTAGGTATATTAGTTGAATATGACATGAATTTCATATACAATAGAACCCCGGACAACGTTATGACATGGTTCCACGAGTCATGACGTTGTCCGGTTTTTAACATTGTTCGATACATTGATTGAACAATGCTAAAAAAAAGCCCTGACGTCAGGGACAAACCACGCTGAGGCAAGGCTTGGCTTGTCCGAAATCCCCCCCCCCCGGGTAGGCACGCGATCGCGTGTCGTTTGGGGTTAGGACAAGGTATGGGAAAGACCCCCGTCTTCTGCCCTAACCGCCGCCGGCGTGCGCAAGCCTGCAAGCCGCCCGAAGTTGCAAAAGGGTAAAGATCCTTACACTTTCGCAACTTCAAGCGTGCGCGCGAGTGTCATTCAGGGTTAGGGCAGAATATGGGAAAGACCCCCGTCTCCTGCCCTAGCCGCCGCCGGCGCGCGCAAGCCTGCAAGCCGCCCGAAGTTGCGAAAGTGTAAGGATCTTTACCCTTTCACAACTCGAAGTTTTGAAAGGGTAAGGATCCCCGTACCCTTTCCAAACATCATGGGGGCGGGCGCTGGAGGGGGTTTGGATTGGGTAGATGTTCTACCCAATCCAACTCCCCCCCCCACGCATATGCTTGTTCCGAATAACGTGAAAATCGCGTTATTCGATACAAGATTTTCCCGAAAATCTTGTCACGTTATGTGGTTTTCACGCTATACGGTACTCGTGTTACCCGGGGTATTACTGTACTGTACTTGCAATTACAAGATGACTTTTAAATGTTACAAGTATATAATCAGTTTTCTTCAGTTTTCCATCTCATTCCTGAACCATATATACATTCTTAAGATTCCTCAGTTTTCCCAACAGTCAGAAGGCCAGAAATTCATTTTAAAAAGTAAAGATATTTTTAAAAGGAAGTACAGTATTCTTTCATTTTACCTACTTGGTTCACAGCAAGAAATGTTAGTGAGGTACCTCCAATTTACTTCAGTTGTGAATTCATTCAGTAGCCTCATCTCAGATTTGCAATACAGTCAAACTTCGCTTAACGAGCGACTCACTTAGCAAAAAACTTGCATAAGGAGTGGGTTTTTCAAACAGCGAGAACGAAAATTTTCGCTATGTGAGTCAGACTTTTCCTATGGGAAAACTCACATAACGAAAATTTATATGGGAAAAACTCGCATAATGAAACATTTTCACTATGCGAGTTTTTCCACAGAAATTTTCATGTGAGTTTTCCCATAGGAATTTTCGCTATGCAAAAAAAAAACCTTGCATAGCGAGCAGCCTTGCAGAATGAATTATTTTTATTATGCGAGGTTTGACTGTACGTACAATTAATTACATGATCACTCAAAATAAAATCCCATCATATTCAAAAGTGCTTATTCTCTAGTAAGTTTGCTTAGAATCACATTCCTTGTCACTCTTGTAACCATCATCATTGGTTCACTTTCCATAGTAATTCATCCCTCAACACAACTCACAATAATATCAAGATTGATTGATCAATCAATAGATCAGGAATTCTCAACGTTTTAAAGCCAGGGACTGGGTCACGCTCCCTCAGACCGCTTCGGGGGCTGGATGGCAATTTTGCCCTTCCGCCACCACATGGCACTTCCTGATGTGGTGGAAGTGGTGGTGGGGCCACATGAAATGGTGCCACAGGCCACATCTGGCCCATGGGCCGCAGGTTGATAATCCCTGCGATAAGACTGATAGGCAGACAATTTGTAAAAATTTATATTAACATCTAGCAAAGAAAAGAGGCACAAATAAGCACAATTATATCTAACCATCATTTAATCTTTCTATAATCTACTATGAAGTGGTTATAGAAATTGTAAGACATACATCAAAATGATTCAGGTACAGTAATTCATCGGATAACGTTAAGACTTGGTTCCACAAGTCTTAACGTTATGCGATTTTCAGCCTTATCCGATGCATGCGTCTCTTGCTGCCTTGACAACAATTCCTCTCCATTTTCTGATCTCTTGCATCGGCGCTCGGCTGCCTCTGCCTGCCATGAGGCATAGCTCTGTGCTCTGCAATCGGCTGGTCAAGCCTGGCTCAGTCGGAGCAAAGAGCAGCTAGGCAGACTCCACATGGGCGAGGCCGGCTTGATCATGCACGCTACCCTTGCCTGGGCCAGCCATGAGTTCCAGTGCAAAGGGCTGCCTGGGGAACCTGGTGGGAGCAGCAGCTGTGGTGGGTTGAAGGTAAGCAAGGTCAGGGCTGGGCTGGATTCTCTCGGGAGGACGGCACCCCACTGCTGGGGGGGGGGGGAGGAGAGAAGTGGCAGGGAGAGGAGCTTTGGCCTCCTTTACTTCTTTATTACGATGCATCGGATAACGCTAGAAAGAACATTCTCTGGTGCAAATCTTCCCCCCAATTTGTCATTGTTATGCGGTTTTAGCGTTATCCGGTGCAATCATTATCCGGAGTATTACTGTATTAGTATCTCTAGCTGGCTGGATAACTCAGTCATTTAAGCATCTAGCTGGGTGTTTGATTCCTCACCGTGCCTGCAGGAAGAAGAGCCAGGCTATGCAGTCATGGGCAAGCTAAACAGTCCCAAAGCATCTCAAGACTTGAATGCATGCAGTTATTGTTATTATATTAGTATCACTAATAACAGCTCAAGTACCTCGGTTATCAGTTCAAGACCGTTTAATGAAATTTTACTTGGAAAAAATAACCCACCACACAAAAACATGATTATTTTATCATCATCACTACCCACCTCCACCTGCAGTGTTTCAATGAGTATTATTTGGAACAATTTTAATATAAAGTTTGTAAACCCTATCAGTTGCAACTGAAAGGCAAAGCAGGAGCCTCTCCAGGCCTAACTGTTTCATATCTAAAAATGTCTGGGTTTTTCCCCACAATTAGTCAAGATTGCTTAATTCTAAAGTATCCAACAAAAAAAATCTTCTGGAGTTGAGTCTATCATGCAGCAGATCAACCAGCTGACACTTAAGATAGAGAAAAGAAGTGACATGTCTTTTAGTGAACTGCTTCCTCCTTTTTGTCAGTACATATATGCAATCAAGAATATTCTGTGAAGTGTTTGACTCCGCTAAGGTATGCAGATTTAACAAGGTAAAGATCACCAGTAACAGATAAACTAAAAGTGGAAATAGAGAAGTGCAATTTTCCAAGGAGATGGACAATATATCACTCTTTGATACTTTCTATATACCTAACAAAATTGTGTAAGATATTTTCATTTTAGTAGATTTCATTATTTTTAAACAGCTCCTTGACGATTTGAAACTATGGCAACAATTATATTAAGCAATTTTTTAAAAGGTGCATATAAAAAGACTCTCATTCATTCTGTATTTCAATTAACAAGGGTTTCTGAAGTCTTGTATCAAAATATTGGTAATTCAAGATTCACCCCTTTGAGATGAAGAATTTCTGAATACAAATTTTGAAGAAGTGTAACTTATTTTCAGCTCCTTTTTACCTTACTCTGGTCAAATTCCTCTTGCATAGTTAAACCAGTACAATATAACAGGCATATCAGAAAACAAAACAAAATATAACACTAACAGAGCTAACCTTTGAAAGGTTGTATATGGAGTCATGCAGCTCAGCATAAACAAATAATGAACCTCCTCAAAGACTGTGGTATTTTTGAGCCAAAATCGGGCTAATCTGTCTCACACTAGGTCAGCGAGTTTCCTCTTTAAGTGAAACACCATTGTAAGTGACCAATTGTGGGGGGGATTGTGAACCCCTATTTATTTGTTAAGTGAACTTACCAAAAGGTGCCTTCATTTTGGCATTTTCACATCTGGCCTAAACACAGAAGAAAAATGTCTACAGTGATTTCTGAGCTTGAGACAATTCACCTTCAAAAAATCCAGTGTTAGCTTTACAGTGAATTTTTGCCACTGAATTAAACAACAGGAATACTGAAAGATATGATACATTTTCCTCAGGATAGATTTTCACATTTTACTGCCAAACAAGCTACACTGATGACTAATAAGATGCGTTGAAACATACACCATCGTAGAGGATGATGAAACAGAGTACAGTTGTACCTCGCTTAAAGAGCATAATGCGTTCCACAGGATTGCTCTTTAAGCGAAACACCATTGTAAGTGACCAATTGTAGGGGGGATTGTGAACCCCGATTTATTTGTTAAGTGCGTTTTTGATTGGTTTTATTTGTTAAGTAAAGTGATCATTCAGAGAAAATTCTGCTCTTTAAGCGAGTTACTCTTTAAGCGAAACACTCTTTATGCGAGGTTTGACTGTACATCTATAAATCACTGCTATCTAGTAACTAATGATGAAAGAACTAAATCCCAAGCTTCATTTACCAGACAGAAAAGATGATTCAGAATGAACCACAAGAGAAGTTTCCAGTCAAATCCTTATATCATACAGAAATTCATGCAAACACAGCTCTAACAAATTGTTTATCTAGTCAACCCCAGATGCTAATAGGATTACCAAATTCATGAGCTTTCTCACCAAATCTCTTTCTCATGAGTTTTCTCACCAAATCTTACCAAATTTCTTTAAGTAAGAATAATGGGACATAAAAAAAAAAAAATGTAGTAAGCAACTGATCATGTTTGTCTGCTCTTGTGGAACCACTGACAACTATCAATTTATGCAGCATAAACTACTCAGCTCTGCACTATAAGACATACATTCCCAATACTGTATAATACCTGCACAGTAGCCCCATCCCATATGTTAATCTTCATGCAGTTAGCACTTTCTGAAGCTCCTACAATGGGGAACTAGTTACTCAACAAAATGCCAATCTCAATAGAAACTGAGCTACAAAGAAAAATGATAATGGACTTGTGCACAATTAAATATGCTTCTTGGGTTGAAGTTGTATTTCCAGAACTTCTCTGCCCAAATATTTTTAACCATTCTTAGAGTTATCTGTTGTTAGTTCCTGATTTTAGGGTCTAAGGATACACCAAAATTGTCTATAGATATACAGCCTACAGAATGCTCAGATTGGAATGATACAAATCCTGTTGCTTACAGTAGTCCATTGAATCAATGGGGATTTTGTGAGTTAATTCCTCTATAAATGCCGCTGATCCAAATGAACCTACTCTAACTGCAACTTACTATGCCAAAGCAAATTTAGAATAGGCCTATTTGGCTATTACAAAGGCGTTGACTCAGTAAATCTCTACTAATTCAATGGACCTACTCTACTGCAATTTACTATGTTAAACAACTGGATTTTGACCATTATGAAGAATACTTACAATAAATAACAATTTGTTAAAGTGGACAATTATCAAAGATTTCTTACAACACATTCATCTGGCTATTAGAATACTATCCTACCAATTTTTAACTTTCCAGGTTACACCACATTACTTTCGTGTTCAACTGTAGAAAACTACTGGTGTTGATTGTGTGTTTTTGGGTAGGGTGATTGTTGTTTTGTTACTGCTGTTGTTATTCTCTTTGCACAGAGTTGTATTTTAAAGTTTTTCTTGGTTCGAACAGTAGGCCAATGATTCATCTAGACTAGTATTCTTTTTCTGGCTAGACATCAGATGTCTTCAAATTGCTACACAATAATTAAGGTATAATCTATTTCATACATATTTTACTAAGACTTCCAGACATTGGAGTCAACTGTCAAACAAGTGCTATAAGAGCAGTTTGTACCAACTGTGCTAACAAGCAGATATTATGTGAAGTTGTCAAATGCTTCTTTTTTTAGTTATACTATGAGTCTCTGGGTATCTAGCTGGATAGCTCCAGTGAGTTAAATATCTGGCTGACAAGCCAGATGTTGGGAGTTCAGTTCCCCAATGTCCATCCCAGAAGATGGACAAGCTGCACAGTTTGGGGCAAGCTGCAAAGTCCCAGGATGCCCCCAGAAGAATGGAATTGTAAAACCACCTCTCAGAACTCCCTGCTAAGAAAACCCCTGAAAAGGGTTGTTTTAAGTTAGAATTGACTTAACAGCACACAATTATTATTATTATTATTGTTGTTGTTGTTGTTATGATGAGTCTCTGGAAAAGTTAGATGCAATGAATTTAAAAGGTTATTTTTACACAGGTTTGGATGGATGACTAAAATGCCATTAGTAAGCCAGCTTTTTAAAGAAAGTGACAAGCATATGTCATTCTCTCAGCTGCTTGTGATGTTTCTGTACCAGATTTATCTCAAAGACGTACTTTTTGCAGGTTAGTTCTTGTTGGCTCTTTCCCTTCAAACTATTAGAGGTACCATGAGGTAGCTCTATGTTTAGATTCCACAATTAATTCCACAAGAACTTGCCAGGTGCCTTCTTGATTTTTCCTTGCCAGGGGTGGGATTGGGGAAACTGCTGAGTACTCATAATGCTAGTAGCCCACCATCTATGTTCCAGACACAGTTGGCCAGGCTGCTACCTTCCCTGACAGCCATCACCTTCATTAATCACAGTACAGCATCTTGTTCAAGCCTTCAATGGAGATTAATCTCAGCTGTGGAATGTTAAAATGTGCATGTTTTCCAACCTATGAAGTTGGACTCTAACAAACAAATCATAGTTAAGATTAAATGCACTGATTCAGAGAAAATAATAATCTGTGGTTAATCAAAAATTGAAAACTCCTATTCTTTCTCTTTGTTTTTTTTTACAAGAGGATGGGAAAGGGATAAAAGGGAAAGCTCATTCTGAAATTAGACCATGCCATTTAACCAGAGGTATAAAGTTGGCTTTACCTAATTTATACTGTACTTTGTTTCATGTCCAAACTCAGATGTTCTTAACATGTGCCATTTTGTTATCCAATATTGCTGTGGCTTAGCTTATTCCAAAATAACTTGCTATTTAATAAATCAGTTTTACTATACAGTACTGTATCTATTTACTGAGAGAAAACAGGAAATCACTTTGTGCTAAATAAGGATACATGGATCCTGCATCATCACTACTACTACAGAAACCAACAACAGAGTTCAGCCTGTAGTACATAAATGCAAAGGTAAAGGTTTCAAGTAAGACATACAAATGTGTTGGTTCCAAATTATTATTAGGTCTAGGTATATGTCTGGACAGACCTCCTGCTACGGTAATGGAGTAAACTGTACAGCCAGCAACTCACTGCCAAGTGTCAGGCAGCAGTTAACTAACCCGACTCCCTAAAGGGGCCAAAGGCTTAGAGCAGATGAGCCCTTTTAGGTACGGTAATGACCCGCTCAATTGAGGAAATGCCACTGGAAACCATCATATTAGGCCCAATGGCAAAATGAATGGAGGAACTCTGATTCCCAACAGTCATGGAGGTGGAAGAGGCCATGCCAGATGGACTGGCTGTGAAGGCACACCTTGTCCATATCTTCAAGGCTGTGGCAGTCCATTGCAGTCCTGGTGTTAAATCTTGCATGTCTCATGTCATGTGTGCTGCAGGAGACGGCTCTGTGATCATAGTGTGTGGGTCACTTCATGGCAAGATGGGATCCACCTTAAGCAAATTCATGCCAGTGACATTTTTCCTGCTCCAGGAAAAAAAATGCATTCTCAGATACAAGTTGCAGTCAACATTGTTAGGTTAATTACTAGAGTAAAGGCAAAATGCCTAATGCTTGTATATCAGAAAACAAAACAAAATAAACAAAATTTTGTTTGTTTATTTGTTTGTTTTTTCATGATATGCCTGAACCACAGACTAACATGGCTACTATTCCAAATAATGCTTGTATGTAGCTTTTCAGCTTCTGCTATCTGGAAATCTTAAATAACATAACATAATTTTTTTTAAGTAGGAGAGAAAGAGGTTCTTTAAGCAACCTTTAAAAAAATTACCCAGGAATACAACAATAGAAATTATTTGTTACAATGATTTAACAGCAAAATGGTTGTTGCTAACTCTGACCACAAAATGGAAAGGGCATCCATTTAAGAAATTGACTCAGTTCAGACTTTATGCTAGGTCACAATTTGAATCCAAACCCATGTTTTAGGGATACCTACTCAACTCATACATTCACTCACATCTCAATTCTAAAGCAACTTCTGGAGATGGGGCCATTACTATAACTAACTTCTCCCTTCATTCTGTTCACAAGCCTATTTTAAATCATTTTTTTTTAATTCTAGTTTCCTGAAACATATCCCTCTCTTCATGCACCTTCTTCATGTAAATACAAAGGAAAAGAATCTAAGATAGTGCATAATTCATGGTTTACTCATTTGGACAAACCAAAATTAAAAATATGGTAACTGAAGAAGAAAATTTAAAATATGGCTAAAAAAGTAAACAACTAGTATATATTAGCACTAAATCAAATATATGTATAAAATTTCACTACTGGATTTGCTGGCACATAAGACGCACTTCCCCCCCACACACACACACACACTGGCACATAAGACGCACTACACACACACACACACACACACACACACACACACACACACACACACACACACACACACACACACACACACACACACACACACACACAGGTCTGGGATAAATCAACCAAGAGACGGTGGACTCATCGCCTTATCCCAGACATCAGGGCGTGGTGAGGTGGACCACTACCTCACACAGCATGGAGACAGCATGGAGAGGTGGACCACTACCTCACACAGCTGTTGACAGGACATGGCTGCTTCAAAGCCTATCAACACCGCTTCAGGCTGGATGATGATGCTTCATGCCCCGTCTGCCAGCCCGTGCAGGAAGATGCAGAGCACGTGTTTTTTCATTGTCCACGCTTTGATGCAGAACGGGAAATTCTACAGAGGCATTTTCGACAACAGCTGTCTCCAGAAGATATCATCAGTGAGATGTTGAGTAGGGAGACTACCTGGGTCGCGGTGTCCAATTATGCAGCCGGGGTCATCTTGGAACTTAGACGTGTGGAGAGACTGCGAAGAGGGCAGCCAGAGATATAGAGGAGAAGGAGGGCTAGGAGCCAAATTGGAGGAGGGTTTTTTAATAGCCATTTTGCCCCCCATGAAGTAATGCCTGACGGCGGTCCCGTGGGGTGGCAGGGCGTAATGGGAGGTGGTTTTAGTGGGTAAGAATCCCACACACTGTGAAGCCAGAGCAAGGGCTCACAGTGTCTTTTGAAGATTTCCACCTGCCCTTATAAATTAAAAAAAAAAACACACACACACACACACTGGCACATAAGATGCACTCCACACCCACACCCACACCCACACCCACACCCACACCCACACCTTAAAAAACACTTGAAAATAGAGTGCATCTTGTGTGCCGGTAACCAAAATTATGTTGATCAGCAGTGACTAGGGCCGGGAGAAGGGTGGCTTCAAAGGGAGCCCTCTTCCCCCAACAATCCCGCCCTCCTCCAGCTCCTGGCGACCAGCAGTGGTGGGATCAGCATGGTCAGCGGTGGTGGGATCAATGGGGGAAAGGGCTTCCAAAGGAGGCATCTTCCCCCACTGATCCCACAGTCCTCCACTCCTGGCAGTCAGCAGTGCCTGGAGCTGGCCAAAGGGCTTCCAATGGAATATACAGTGGTACCTCGAGTTACAAATTTAATGCAGTCCAAGGCATTTTTCATGTTATAAAAAATTTGTAACTCAAATTTCCCATAAGAATGCATTGAAAAACAACATTCTTAACTTGAAACATGGTTTCCCATAGGAATGCATTAGAAACCAATTAATCTGTTCCAGAAGAATTCATATAAAATTATATAATTATAAAATTAGTACAATAAATCATTTTGGAAATTCATGAAAAAATGTAGAATATTATTTTTTCCCTTAAAATGTGTATAAAAATGAGGTATGTCTTATCCTCTGATGTGTCTTATATGCCAGCAAATATGGTACATACATAAATTATACTAGTTGTGTGGTTTTTGCTCATCCCTTGGGTTAATTTTATTTCCTTTTGGGTTGCTATACAATTCTGATATTACACCAAACCACTGCTGATGTAATACCAAAATCTTTTAGCATCCTAGAATTACTTGCATCTGAACACTTCTGCAGATGTGAGAGCTGTGTTTACAGGACCAAAACTACCAAACTTTAGAAAAATGAACATTATACATATCAACTGAACTCATAGATTCATCTGTTTTCAATCAGATCAACTAAAAAATTAACAATCATGGTTGGAGTTAAGAACATCTGCTTTAATTACATTAACTTTTAAAAAATGTAAAATAGAACAGGATTATTAAATGGAAAGATTGCATTCATTATTTAATGGTGTGTACTTTTGTTCACTGACAGCTTTATCTGTTCAAGAAAATTACCATACTAGACTAAAGATATTTAATGAGGTAATAATTAGTAAACCACTACCACCCCATTTAAAATTCCTTTGAGAAATAAGGAATTGCATCTCGGTGAGGTTTAAATGTAAGAGCTAAGTGGGAAGGTATTCACATGAAGAAAGTAGTCATGTTTGCCTGTGAAAAGGGAAAGCTCTTTAACAGCAATGGGAGGTCTATGTATGAATCAATCCAAAGATGCACATTCCATTCTCCCCATTGTTGTGTGCCCTCAGGTTGACTCAGACTTACAGCAGCCCTATGAATAAGAGATTTCCAAGTTATCTAGAGCAAATCAAACCTGAACTGTCTCTGAAGGCAAAAATGCAGCAGCTGAGGCCATCCTACTTTGGGCACATCATGAGAAGGCACAATTCTCTGGAAGAGACAATTATGCTGGAGAAGTTTCTACTTCCTCTTGCTTGTCTATACAAGTACTACCGCTGCCATGCTTATAAGACTTGCTGACTAGTCAGCTTCCCAGAACAGAGCTTGAGAAGTTGGTCGTACAGTGCGAGACTTATTTGGGGAAGAGCTCACGCTCCTGTCTTACTCCCTTTAAATTCAGAAAGAAAGGGGAGGACAGGCTCACCATTCTTCGGCAACTAAGTGTCTGACAAGTTCTGTGGCTCCTTGCCAAAAGCATATGCTCTTGCTGTTCTTTGCAAAAGGCGTGGCAAGTAAATTAGAGGTTACGAACACCTCTGACAGCAGGGGAAAATTCCTTTCACACTATCTCACTGAAAGAATTCTGCCAGGCAAAAAGAAAGGAAAATGAACAAGTAGCTCGTAACTTTGTGATGTGCAAATGTCTCAAAAGTTACCAGGAAATGCAAAGTCACCCATTTGCTTCGTTGTTGTACTTGTACTGGACAACGCAGGGACTGTCATTATTGAGAAACTGCTCTGTCAAGACATGGGAAAGGAGGTGGCTTCCTTTTTTATATTACCTCACTTTTCAGTTCAAAGGATACATTTGGCTGCAGATAACGTGAAGTACATTCAAGGGAGGAGAACACAGAAAACAACTAGCACTATTAGCACAAATTCACTGGCTCCTTTATTTCAAAGGATCGGTTCAAGCTGAAATTTATGGCTTAACTCCTGCAGAAACAGATAGGTATCTGAGCTATATTATTATATTCCATGGAGTGGGGGTTTTCAGAACTGAAAAATACAGTAAAACCCCAAATTTACATATGCCTCGAGTTACATAAAATTCAACTTACATAATGATTTTTGCACTAAAACCATGTCCTGATTTACATAAATGTCCCAATTTATGTAACACAATTTCCCAAGGGTTTGCTTCGAGTTATGTAAGAAATCATTTTTCCTATGGGATTGCTCTGATTTACATAAATATTATTTTCCAATGGGTTTTCTTCAAGTTAAGTAAAAAAATTCATTTTTCCTATGGGTTTGCTTCAAGTTACAGTAAAACACCGGATAACAATTGGATCGGATAATGCTAAAATCGCATAACATTAAGTAATCTGGGGTGGAGAATTAGATCAAATAACGTTAAGGTCCTGTGGGATGGATCGGATAACAACCACAAAGCCTGTGCTGTTACAATGTATCTCTATGGAGCTTTAACGTTATCCGATCCATCCCATAGGATTTTAACATGGATCGGATAACACTAAAAACTGGATAACACCAAGACTTGTGGAACCAAGTTTTAATGTTATCCAATGTTTTACTGTATGTAAAAATTCATTTTTCCTATGGGTTTGCTTCGAGTTAAATAAAAAATACATAAAAGCCTACCGAACAGACTTTCTATGTAAGTAGGGGTTTTACTGTACTCTACACATGAAATATCCTTCACAAACTATTCTGTATTTTGCCATGGCAAGGTAGCCTAAGCCCGTGATGGTGAACCTTGGCACTCCAGATGTTCATGGACATCAATTCACAGAAGCCCAAGCCCTCATGAATCCACACGAATGGGTTTACTGCAATTTATCCAGCCCACACCGCCCTCAGAAGGAAAATGCACCTGTAAAACATATCGGCATGTTTTACTTCCACTTCCAGGAGTGATGATGGAGGTGAGGACCGGATGAATCACAGCAAACCCATTCGTGTGGATTCACAGGGGCTTGGGCTTCTGGGAATTGAAGTCCAAGAACGTCTGGCATGCGAAGGTTCGCCATCACAGGCCTAAGCTGTTTGCTTTGCATGCTAGTCTCCTAGGTGGAAGGCAGTGACTGTACAGAGATCCAACCTTCAACCAAGAGTGCCTGTTCCAAAATACCAGTAGTACAAAATTTGCAGATTTGTGGTTTTGGACTGTAACTCCCAGGATTCTCCTAATAAGCACAGCTATCTGGGGAATTCTAGAAACTGCAGTCCAGAAACACAAATCTACCCACCTCTAGTAGCGGTAGCTCTAATATTCCAGAAACAAATGTATCACCTGACTGAGCACTAAATTAAAAAGAACATTTTAGGCTCTGTATGAAGATAAAATGAAAAGCTGTCAATCAGGTGGGGACCATAGCTTTATAGTTTTTATAGAAGTTTTTTTAAAAAAAAATTTCAAGGAAGCAATTGCCAGGAGTGTAATTCAAACAGAGTACTGTACTCTGTTCTCATATACACTGCAGGTATGAGAAAGAGTTTTGAGAAAGATAAGAGGCTCCATAAATTGCCCCTCCTACAGAGTAACCACACGTTTCACCTACAGCAATGTTAACAAAATTCCTAATAGCAATAACACTTATATATCCCAAAGTGCTTAGAGCACTCTCTGGGTAGTTCACAAGATAATCAACATTTTTGTCTCCAACATGCTGGGTATTCACTTGACCGACCTCAGAAGGATGGAAGGCTGAGTCAACCTTGAGCCCTGTCAGGATCAAACTTTTGGGGACATGGGTGGTCAAGTGGTTCAGGGGGCTGGTCACTTTAGCCCATGGGCTGGATCCTGCCCCCAACGCCAATTCATCTGGCCGGTGAAGCCTTGTCGCTCCTGGAAGTCCATATGGGTGCATTTTACTTCCACTTCTGGAAGCGACAAGGGCTTTGTGGGTCAGATGAATTGGCATGGGGGACCATACCTTGGGGGCATCCTTGAATTTTTACGCACCTCATATGGGCATGGTTTACTTCCACTTCCAGGAGTGACAAGGGCTCTGTGGGCTGGATGAATTGGCGTTGGGGGCCAGATCCAGCCCATGGGCCATACTTTGGACACCTCTGCTCTAGAACTTACATGAGAAGCATCCTAACAAAAGAGGTAGTCTTGTTATTCCTTCATTCATAAGAAACAAAATGCAATCTAATATCCAATGGTATCATAAAGGATAGCAACTCCCAGGGTACACACAAAACAATGATAATCATAAACTACAACCATTGTTCTTTCTGACTGGTCACTTAATGTAACCACATAGCCTATTGTTATCTTTGTAAAAGTCTTGTCTAAGGAGAGTAGTGGTACTAGGTTGTGCTGGTCATTCAGCCATCCACTGATTATCTCCTGTATCAATTCTTGAAACCCTGGAAATGACGAGAAAGTATGAGTGGTTTTAGTTCTGCACCCATTTATGTTGGACAAGACTTCAGTCAAGAAGGAATCAATCTTGGGTTCTAAAGAGGACTGCTTTAATAGATAAACATATACCATGAAGAACTAGTGGAAATTTCCAGTGCCAGGTACACGAGAGGAAGGGGCTAGGGAGTGAGTTGTCGGTTCCTTCTCATACTGTGCGTCTGTCTACACCACTACAGTATATCAAGCCATGAGACTCCTCATTGCTTCTTCAACAATAAAGTTTTACAGGGCCAGGGTGTAAACCCACCTCCCCTAGGGAGTGAGAGTACATGTAAATCTGCACACTGAATGGAATAAAAAAGGGATGGCCATTTCCACTTCCCAATCTATTCTACCTGTCAGTTCTATCACCAAACATGGTAACATATTGCTCTTCTTCAACCATACAATTCTGTTTTTGGATATGTTTGGGAGCATGTCAATGCTATCTGAAAGGAGCTTAAGTTATACCGGACGGAGGTTATACAAGATTAAAAAATACGGACATTTTAAAAAGTACTTAGATCTCCAGTCTGCTCAACTGACACTAGCCAGAATATTACAATCTTATGTGAGTGCAATCAGAAGAAGTCCCAATGAGTTCAGTAAGTTTTCTCTGAAAGGATGTGTGAGATTGCAGCCTAAGCATCCAGCCACTTGGGACCTCTACCTTAGTCTGATTTATGGGACTGCTCACATTAATAATACTGCCTAACAGTCTAGTCTTAAATATTTGCGTTCACATATCACCCACAACATTTCAGCAATGCCAGTGTAATCTAGGAGTTCCCTTCCATGCCTTTGCACTGGCAGTTACGACCCTCTTCTCCCATAACAGTTACTTTCCCAGGCATTTCATGTGTTTGTTGGCATGGCAGGTGTTGGGATTTGGATAAGAAACAGAAAACAAAACCATAAACCATTTCGTTGTTTTGAGAATTTTTACTCTCCCTACACCCAAACACATACCTTTGGCTTACATGCTCCACTACTCTTCTCCAACACTGAAGCCAAACCACCTCATCTTTTAAACATGTAGAAAGAAGCAGAGAAGTTTAAATATAAAGCAGAGGCATCCCAAGCATCCACAATATTTATGTTATTTTTCTTGCCAATGACATTCCTATAAATTCAGTAGACTATAATGAATTCGGATACAAGGCAGAGAATGTACAGAGCACAAGGTCATCAGATACCATTAGGAATAACATAATGTCACACGCACACCGAAGATAACAGCATCCAAAGAACTGCGTATAAATCATTTTTAATCAACAGCCTATTTCTTTTGCAGTTGCAGTCTTGCTGCATTAAGCATTTAATGCAAGTGAGGATAAAGCAGTGCAACCATGAAAAGTAACTGGTGCATGCTGTAATGTAAAGCATTATGGCTTCTTTAACTGCTGTGGGATAGCTATTCTAGTATTTTAAAATATATCTTTCTTGTGTAGGCAGCAATATGGGAGGAAATGTGAGAAAGATATTGTCTCTAAAACTGAAAGGGAGGATCAAAGGAGACACATCAGTTAATAAAGTGAGTTTATGAAACAATATATTTGACAACTATTGTCATTAGAAACAAAACTTAACAAAAAATTTGAGGTTGAATCTCAACAAGATGGAGACTCCTGCTTGGATGGGTGATTACTGACCTTCTCTGGATGGGGTTTGTTTAATACACTTTGTACTGCTTGTCTGGGAAATATTCCCTCTCTGGACTATTCACACTTCTAAAACCAGATACATAACAAATAAACTCACCCAAAATGGTTAAGGAACAAATTAACTGGACAAGACAAATACCCAGAAACAATCTACTGCAAGACAGACTCAAAAGAGATAAAAACCAAAAACATCAGTTATCACTTTAAGCCCACAACTGAGATCACTCACATACATCATAAATTATCTCAAATCTACCCTTGACAAGAATATATCACTCTCCCAAACCCTTGATTGGGGGTGGGGGTGGGGGGCGCTATACTTTGCATAGTTTGCACAAAGACTTATATGAGTTCCTATTCCCTTTACCTGATAATTACAAATTACCCATGTTTATACAACCCAGGTAAGTTCCACTTATAGAAGTATGAAAAACATGCTTTGAAATTAAAGGGTTTTAAAATACAAAACTGTCCCTGGACTGTGTTTATCCTTGAAGTTATTCCTCATATGACTGTGAGGACTAAATACCAAGACAGATACAGTACATAGATGATGTCAAATTATAGTCACTTGTCTATACAGATACATGACATAATTTTAGATAACCCATCTTCAGATAATGCAAGTTTTATATATCATATACAAACATTTGTGATTACAGATTAAGACATACTCACACAGCATTATTAATTTATCCATAAAGAGACAGAAGAATGGTTTTATTGTGAAAATGCAAAGGCTGCTAGATATTACCCCCAAAAAAGTCAAATTAGCCTGTCAAAGAATCGCACACAATTATTCTGAAATCACTACATATTCTGTCTGCATGTTCTCAGAACTGCCTTCAGTGGTGCTGCTATGCAATTAAGCCATAGCATGACAGCCTCAATTATAACTCTAAGCAGCATAATTTGGATGAGTAGTAAGAATCCTATGCAAAGCCATCATTTTGGTATAAATGTAAATTGCTGCCAATTTAGGCTACTGGTTATTGCAAGAAACAATTTTATATATTGAGCAGTGTTCTTCATTTAGAATTAAAGATTCCACAGAGGCAATGAGAAGAAAAAGCCATCTAGAATGCATACATTTATTAAGAAGTGAATAAGCTGATTTGCAGAGAATTGTCAATTCCATCCCATACAAGGCATATGTGGAAAGAGGAGACAGACAGAGACCAGGAGGCAGATATAGAGGAAGGTGGAGAGATAACATCAAATAAAGATTATAAGAACACTAAATAACACCGGAGGAGGCTGCTAGAAGTGTGAGCGCAAGAATGGTGTATCTTCCTCGACACCTGACGGGGTAAAAGAGAAAGTAAAGAAGAGACGGAAGGAGAAGAAGTAATACTGAATAGGGTAATGAATGAAATTGTTAATTGCACATATGAATGGATAATAACAGGGTTACTTTTATCTGAAAATAATTATCTTCCTTTGTTTAATATGTTGTTAAGTTGATTCTGAATTATGGTGATCATAGCAAGGTTTCTGAGATATTCTCCACAACACCACCCAGTAAAGCAATGCTGATGTGGCTAGGCATGATGTCATCTAATACACCTGGAGGGCATCTTCTTAGTATTCATGAATTTATTAATTGTGTAGCACTTCTTACTACTCACCATATTTTCAAAAACTTAAATTAACCAAACTTTGGGGGAAGGGGAGACTAATCACTTATAAATAACAGGAGACATTTCCTACGTATGTCATTTGGTATTATTTATAAAAATGTGATTATTTTTACTGCTACATCTTTCTTTCCATTTGGAAAAGAAACAGAAAACGGAAGAATATATTTTATGTTTTTTATAATTATAGTCCTATCTATGTAATAATCTGCTAGGAATAAAAGAAATGAATCTCAGAATATGAATGTAAAGGATACTTGCCAAATTCTTTGCTAGCGTCATTTTAGGCTGTTTTGACATGAGGAGGCAACTCAATGAGTTAGTATCAGATCTTATGAAAGGCCTCACGGCAAAGTAAAAGCCAGACACAGGACACTATTTTTCCTTATCAAGGCCTCCATAACTTACATAAACTGCCTGTGCAAAATTTATGTTTTTTGCATTTGCAAAGCAAAACACACACATACACGAAGCAAGCAAAGAGCAACAGCTGATTGCAAAGGTGTGCTGGGCACCATGGGAGGGCACTGGACAGGGGTGAGGGCTGGTGACTAAGGGACGCGAGCAGTGATGGGCAGCCAAAATTTTTACTACCACACTGTGGGTGGGGCCAATGCTGTGGGTGGAGCCAATGTCATGGATGGAGCCAACGTCATGAGCAGAGCCAAAGTCATAAAAAAACACATAAAAATAAACATTAAATACACATAAAAGCACATAAAATACACATAAAAACACATAAAAATACAAATTAAATACACATAAAACACATAAAAATACACATTAAATACTTGTAAAAATACACATTAAATACACATTCCACCCACCTACCCACCCTACACCCAAAGGTGAGTCACTTACCCTGGGGAGCAGACGGCAGGGCACTCACTGGGGCTAACAGCGGCAGTGTGGTGGCACAGCGGCGCAGCCTGGTGAGGCACTGTGGCAAGGCTTGGTGGTGCGCTGCTGCCATGGGATGGCAGCACAGTATAGCACGGCTGTGTGAAACGACACGGCAGCATGGTGCAACTTGAGCAAGGGCCTCAGCATACACCACCACCGCACCTCCAAGGAAGCTGCTGAGGGCGGTGTTGCACTGTCAGGCAGTCGGAGAGCTGACCGAACCGGCCGCCTCAAAAAAAAAAGTAACAACCCTGGATGGTCTCCCAGAAAAGTTACACACACACACACACACACACACACACACACACACACACACACACACACACACACACACACACACACACACACACACACACACACCCCGAATTGTTACTACCGGTTCTGGAGAACCAGTGCGAACCGGCCTATGCCCACCACTAGACGCGGAAGGCTGCCCCCTGGAACCACTTGGTTACCTCCCCTCACTTGCTCTGCCCGGCGCACGGCACTTTTAAATAAACCATTGCTCCAAGCTGAAGGAGGGAACTCAGAGCAATGGCTTAATCTAAAGTGCAGCACGCCAGGGAGATATAATAATAGTAAAGTTATTATTTGCGCCCCAGGGCACCAGAGGCAAGGCCGCACCGGGATGAATCCCCCTGTCCCAGTGGTCCAGCTCATGCCTGGCTGATTGTTAGAACAAAACCCTCTCTGATGTTTCTAATCCTTAAAAGTTCATCAAACAAAACAGCAACCGCCATCATTTCACTCCAATTGTATTTCTTGCAGGGATGGAGGAATCACAATTTGGGATGAAAATTGTTGGGAGAAACATCAACAATTTGAGATACGCAGATGATACCACCCTAATAGCAGAAAATGAGTAGGACTTAAAAAAGCTCCTGATTAGGTTGAAAGAAGAAAGTGCAAAAGCTGGCTTGAGACTCAACATAAAGAAAACCAAGATAATGGGAACAGGCCCTATCAGTCCCTGGAAAATAGATGGGGAAGAAGTAGAAGCAGTGACAGATTTCACTTTCTTAGGATCAAAGCTCACTGCAGATGGTGATTGCGGCCATGAAATAAAAAGGCGACTGATTCTTGGGAGGCAAGCTATGAGGAACCTGGAGAGCATAGTGAAAAGTAGAGACATCACATTGCAAACAAAAATTCGTATAGTCAAAGTAATGGTATTCCCGGTGGCAATGTATGGTTGTGAGAGCTGGACCATTAGGAAAGCTGAGCGCAGAAGAATAGACGCCTTTGAGATGTGGTGTTGGAGGAGAGTTTTGAGAGTCCCATGGACAGTGAGGAGAACAAATAGGTCAATCTTAGAAGAAATCAAACCTGACTGCTCCTTAGAAGGTCAAATTGTAAAGATGAAGCTAATGAGAAGAGAGGATTCGCTTGAGAAAGCCTTGATGCTGGGAAAGGTGGAGGGCAAAAGAAGAAGGGGGCGGCCAAAAATGAGATGGCTAGATGGTATTATAGACACAATGGGCACAGAACTGAGCGAGTTGAGGAGGATGGTGGAGGACAGAAGTGCCTGACGAACAGTGGTCCATGGGGTCGCAAAGGGTCGGAATTGACTGTGCGACTGAACAACAACAAAATTTATTGCCTTGGCCCAGGGGTTCTCAACCTTTTCAAGCCAAGGGCCGGGTCACGCTCCCTTGGATAGCTTCGGGGCCGAACAGCCATTTTGCCCTGCCTACCATACATGGCACTTCCGGGTGTGGCAGCAGCAGGGGGCACATGAAATGGTGTTGTGGGACACATCCAGCTCCAAGGCCATAAGTTGAGAACCCATTATTTGCATTTGCACTCTCATTTTCTTCTCTTAGAGTGCAACAAAATACCACCCCACCCCCCCACCCACCACCCCCATGGAAGAAGAATTTGCAATTCCTTTTCCTCGCCTTTAAGGATGAAGCAAGGACTTACATCATAGCCTTAAAAGCCTCCTGGAAGCTTTTTGATTCACATATCCTAAACATACATCCAATATTACAAAAACCATTTGCTTTTCACAGGAGTAAATGGAAAATATTTAAAATTGGAGCTAGTAAAGTAAAGGTCATCCTTGTCAAAAGCCAGTTGTATCCGACTCTAGGGTTCATTGTTCATCTCTGTTTCTAGCCAAAGAGCCAGCACTGTCTGCATTTGCAAACGTTTCCACAGACATGTAGAAAGCATGACTAGACACCGAAGCGCATGGAACACTGTCTACCTTCCCACCAAAGTGGTCCCTATTTATCTATTTGCAATTTCTTGCTTTTGAACTGCTAGGTTGACAGGAACTGGGAGAGAGACAGGAGCTCACCTCATCATGCAGCAGTCAGGTCTCAAACTGCTGACCTGTCAAGCTTCCAGTCATCAAGTTCAGCATCTTAACCACTAAGCCACTGCCAAGATTATTGTTCCAATTATTTAAACTATTATTACCCAGCACAAGTTAACAAATTGTATCTAGCCATTTACTAACCATCTTCCTACAAATGTTCCAGACTGCACAAAGGAACATGAGACACTTTCTACGCAAGAGTTTATACACTTTCTCTTTTTTGCAATTGATACAGGATCAGCTTCTAGCTTCTGATCCACCCACTGAATTCCAGGCAGTCATGTCTGCTCATTCAACTGAAGAAACCCTAAAAGAGTACACAGGGTGACTGTGGTGAACTATAAAAGCCATGAACGTATCAAGGGAATATTCCTTGAATTCTGGCAAGTCAGGCTGTATTTACTGCTGTCTTGTCTTCCAAAACCCAGCAAAGCAGAACTGTAATAAATTGCACTTGTTTGATTGCCTGCCAGCACTAAGAAGCAGGGTTAAATCAAAGAAGCTGGAAAGATTCATAGAAGCCACTTGAGAGAGCAGTTCAGTGAAACAAGAAAATTGTCTGCTCCTGAGGGATCCCATGGCATTTAAGAGCAACATATTCCAAATAATTCTCAGGGAAAACTCAGGTTAATGAAAACTCTGGAGAAATACTTCTGACATCACCATCCACGGAAGCAAATCCCAGATTGCATGTCCCCATAAAGTAAGATTAACAGCAGAGTTTCTATTGTGTTACAAACCTATCACTTCTGTCTGAAAAGTGAAGATTGTTTTTCAGTTTGCAAATAAACTATTAATATCAAATATACACATCACAGGGAGTGAACAACGAGAGTAACAATGACAACAACAAACATTTCATTGGGGAAAGAGCTGCAGAGATCTCTGAGATTTTAATTAGAGTGCACAGCTTATTACTACAACATACCTGGGTTTTTCCTATGTCCATGCTTTTTTATTTAGATACTTTCCCTGACATTTAGAAGCAGAAAAATCCGGCTATTAGCAGAGAAGCAGAAGAGACCCACAAGAAACCTAATGAATTGCAACCAAAATTATTTGGATAGAAGGGTATAACAAAGCTTTTTTTTAAAGTACCACAAACAGCTCTGAAATTAACCTGGAAGCTCCTTTCCAGATAGCAAGTGCTCTGCCCTCATTTACAAGCTAAAAACACTGAGATACATTGGTAAGGACACAATGAGCTAACTGCTTGGTGCTTATTTTGCCTTATCTTTCATTTTCTACAATGAGTTCCCTGTTTAGGATGAGAGTTTGGCTCACAGAAGTCCACCACAAGTCACCTGTTCATCTGATATTGATGCTGTAGGAGGCACAGCTTTGGATTCTATTCTCTCTCCATCTGTTTACCTGAAATTATTCTTGCCTGCATTCAGAAGCTAAACTTCAGTTTATATTGGCAATATTGATATTTCCTTAGGGAGGAACTGAACCCCTCTCTCATGTACCCTTTTTCCACTGAGCTACCAAGGAACTGATAGTTACCTTGTACCACTGAGCAACCAGCCCATCCCCAGGGCACGTGATCATCATATTTAGCCTTCATGTCTTTCTCTTGCATCTATTTGTTTCACCTCACAAGTTGTGCCACCATTTGTGGTGGCCGCTACTCATGTCTGAGTATACATTCCCTCCTCTGAAAATCAATTTCACATTTGATGGCTTAGGAAAAATGCCACTGGCGTGAATTTGTTTAAGGTGGATCCCAGCTTGCAATGAATCGACCCACATACTATGATCACAGAACCATCTCCTGTGGTAGGTATGAAATGAGACATGCAGGAAATGACACCGGGACTACAATGGACTGCCACAGCCTTGACAAGTAGTGCATAGTGTTGTAAACAGGAATCTTGAATAGAATTTCTGATAGCATAAGCAGGAGTTGAATTCTTGGTAAGTAAGGATCCTAAAAAATAGTTCTATAACTATTACTCTGATTTGTTCTTGTGACTAGGGAATTCACCTTGAGTCTCTTTACAGAGAGAAAGGCAGGGCAGATATATAATTAAATTGATTGATTGTTTGATTCACTGATTGACGTTTGTTTAGTGATGGATATTTTGTCATATTTTCCCTTCTCAGAAGGCAATTGTAAGCTCCTGCTGGCTATGCTTGGACTGCTAGATTATTGAAGCCTTTATTAAGACATCTGTCACCATGGCTGCCAGCTGTTCTCATCATGCACACTGAGTTATGGGAGGCAGTGGTATAGGGCATCTTCCTGAAATACATTCATTTGTACTTTCTGCTTGGCAGTAAACATGGACCACAAAGTCTTCTGATATTCCCACAACTCTCAAGATATTGGTTTGTGCCTTCTATAATGGCTAGTGTGGGGATGTCATTGGTAAACTACACTATAATTGATAGTTACAACAAGGTTTCCAAGTACCTTCCATGGACAGCTGTCAGATTTGCTATGTAGCATCTAGTTCTAATCTTCAGGCTTTCTAACTTACTACTAGGAGTGAAATTCTGAAAATGTAGTGCTGATACAAGGACAAACACAGGAGGTGCAGACAATGTAGTAATTTATATTGTATACATCATGCTGTTGCATTAGAGCACAGCAATACAATATAGCTACTATACTAACACATGAGAACACATGTCTATAAAAGTATATGTAGTCACATCTATAGACATAAAAGTTATTAATGAATACTAAAAGGTCATATACATGTAACCTATTAACTCCAGCATAAATAGCAAAACCTAGAATAATACCAACATATATTTTAAAATTTCTAAAACAGCTATTTATACCTTAGACTAGAGATATACGACAAACTAGAGTCCTCAAAAAGGCTTTCTCAGCATCAGCATCATCATCATCATCATCATCATCATCATATTACAGTACAAGACCAGCATAGTACAGCAAAAGGAACAGAAGCTAAAATGAGGATACTTAAAATATATCAAAAGACAGAAGTTGAATTAGGGTGCTTTAAAAGGAGTGTTTCTTCTCAGAGTTAGGGAGAAGTAAAATTAGTACATAAGATCAATAATGTTATAGCTATTACTGAACCTATACTGTAGCACTAGTAGTTTAATCCGCTGAAGGACCTGCCAGCATTGTTATTCAGATTGTCCTGGGAGCAATATAATTCACTGGCCTTCCATTTGCCTTCCACATCACAGTGTGTTGATCCAGTTTCGTTAGTCACTTTCTGGTCCTGAGCCCTTTTGACACACACAATCCTCATCAACCTCAGGCCAGGTCTGATGAAGCTGGTACCTTCCATCAAGATGGGTTGAAAAGAGATTTAATCCATTTGGGGACCCTCACCCTTCCCTGTAGACTTCGTCACCCAAGGCTGTTAGTCCTCAGGATTGCCAAGTTAGTTAACCACCACCTGGCTGATTCAGATATATGTAAAAGTCATAGCTTCCCACTTTGTGAATAAGCATTCCTTTCTACACTTACTCTTATCCCTTCCTATGGCAATTTATTCTCTCATTTCCTAATTTGAGGGAAACTATAGTTTGCTCTTTTTCTTGAAATTCAGAAAATATGGTTCAGTAACAAGCCAGTAAAGAACAGAGAGGATAACAACATGCTTAAGAAGAAACAGGGGACACACACAAAACTGAGCCTAATGAAAGGCTAATTAGTGTAACATTACCATGTTTGAGGTAATGCCTGCTTCATCCTTCCTAGTTCAGCATTGCACTGCTACAGATCTGTTCCTACTGTTAACTCTTCTCTTAAGGAAGGCAGAATTGTGCCTATTTTTCCTACAGCAAAGCTATTTCTGGGTAATCTGCCTAACATCCATTTCTTCAAATGGGAAAGTGAAGAACAATTGCAAAATGGATAAAATCGTGATAAGGATAAAATTCCACGATAGCCTAGAGAAGATTTAATAATTAGAGAGAAGAAATCTCTAGTTTAGTTGGCACTGTATCTTGCCTCAGGGCCATTAAACTCTCAACTGGTACATATTGTGTGGGTGCATGTCAGATAGAAAAACTTTATCTATCAGAACTCTTGACTTTTTCAGTTCCCACAGCTGTTTAAAAACAAGTGTTTTTAATATAAGTAAAAAACAAATGCTTTCGAATAAAATAAACAGATTATATCAGAAACCAGATCCATCTTACAGTGACTGCTTTGTCCAAGGTTCCTAACAATAAATAGCCTTAGAATGAAGGAGAAAGAAAACTGTTGTCTTTATCTCTGTTCTAACCACATTTTTCATAGTTTTTAAAAAATGTTTAGAAACCTTGTAGAGTTTTGCTAAGAACATATGTCAAAACAATACACCTTCTTAGGCTCAGTAGAGGCAGATTGCTGACCTGTAACTGTGATTCTTTGACTGGTCATCTGTAAATTCACGCCAATGGGTTAAATCCTGTGCATGCACAGGACAGAGCCACAGGTCACATCACATGTGATTCCCGCCCAGTGATCCCTCAATTCTGATGCTGCCGCACAGAGAATCAACCAGGCATGGCAAAACTGAGAGGAGATAGGCAGGATGTGTGAATTCACAGGTGACCGCTCAAAGAACTAAAGTTACAGGTAAGTGTAACGAATTAAAATAGGGATTTTGCTTTTAACGTATAACGTAGTTTCCTTGAAGTCTTAATCTCTAGGCAGAGCTAGAGAAGTCTGGGAACTCAGCCTTCAAGGCAGGTGCCAGGTAGTTTACTTTGAATGTAGTCATAACAAGCTGAAAGCTGTGAAAATGGAACTAAGATGATGGACACTGTTGGTTAAAACTCTGGAAGAAGAGAGATGAAGAAAAAGATGTTTTTTGTTATATTGGAATGTGGAGAAACGCCATGATTTTGCCATGTTTTTGGATTGTTGTCTACGATGAGTACTTGTGAGCAAAAGATAGTAAAAGATAGTCAACTGTGTTAGTAGGCTAGGCTACACCAGAGGAAATAGCTAGTTATGCTTTCCTTGTTTTATTTTGGGAAAGGGACCAGCAAATATGTTCCTTTCTTCTATTCTTCTGAATCTTTATAATGTTACTTCTAAATAAATTTGATTGCATCCAGAAAAGTTGTATTTGTTTCTTATAGAGCTAAACTGCTGGGAGAAAGTCCAGTTCCTTTATTGGTAACACTACCATTAAGTTAATCCACGCTACCGGTCCTACCTGATCTGGCTGGTTTGTAAGCAGAAACAGTCAGTGATTGAAACCTATCACTCCAAAGCTGTTTTAGTGATTGAAACCTATCACTCCAGTGATTGAAACAAGTACTCCAAAGCAGCACAAAGGGTTGTATGGGCTTCTGGAAGGTCTCTGTAAGGTGCAATTTGTCCTATGATGGGGGAATAAATAAGCTTGTGAGATTTGTTCAACCTGTACTTCTTCGTAATCTCTGTGAATGCACACCAATCAGTGAGTGCCAAACTCACACTCGACTGCTTAAAGTGGAGAAGAAACTGGAAAATTGTGTCCAGAGTTGGACCGTTCGAGGAGAAGTCTGAATGCTGTGGTAGTAAAAATGGAACTGATGGGCAGGAATTGTACATGCTGTGGAGGGTATGTATTGTTGTGGCTCCATCACAGCTCTTGAACATTCTGAGTTGTCTGCACATGTGCAGGATTAAACCCACTGATGTGCATTCATAGGGACCGCGAAGAAGAAACAAATGTTTATTTAACTTTCATATAGGCTAAATAGTATGATAAATTCAGAGATCCAGGTTATATTATGACATATTCCAAGAAAGATAAAGCAGAGAGAGAGAGAGAGATCCTGTGATATAATCAAATGTAGCCAAAATTACAAATACTATATGTAAAATGAGCTTCCCCTTTCGAACATATCAGCACCTGCAGAATAGTTATCAGTTTTCTTGAGGCGTTAACAAAAATATTCTGCAGCTGCCTACTCAGAATTATAACAACTTCCAGAATGTCTTTAAATATGAAGCTTATCTCACTGAAGCAACATACCACAATGCTCTAATCTCATCATGCCAACAATATACCAAATTCTCAAAGAATTTTGAACCGGGATCACACAGACCAAAATAAACAAATGAACAATTCTGTTACATTACTGGATTTTTTTTGTTCCAGTTCATGAAACCTGCACAAAACTGGGAAGATTTATGTACAACAAAGCATAGTCTCTTAACAGAAATACAAATAACATTATTAAACTTCAGTTCCTCCAAGGACATATTTCTTTGGGAACCAAGCAACCTATTATGGAGAGAGATGCAAGCTCTTTTTCATTAACTCTAAAAAAATCAAACTCATCTGCAAAACAAATTGAATGTTTTGCAAGAAATAAGTGGGGTTGGTTGAAAACAAAGACACTTTGACCCCTTAGAAGGGGGAGGAAAGAAAGAACCTTTCAAGAGTCTCATTTCAAAATTAATCCCAAGGACCAAATTTTGTGCTAGCTCTGATTTGTAAAAACTTCTTCAGAAGTAAAATACAACTTGTGTATACACATGCAAATGAGTGCATATTTAAACACACAGAGATATATGAATTTCTACATTAATCTAGAAACCGTTGTAAATGTTCTAGATACTAATCTAGAAATAGTTCCTGACATTCTGCTCAATTATTTTCTCCCAATATGAACACTCCCTCTCAACATGTATATTTCCTATAAGAATTTTTAAAAGGGTATGTTTTTCATAATTCAAAAGACTATTATTATTCAAGTAAATCCATACAACACAATGTCATATACAAATTCCATTTGTATATATGGTAGGTTTTAATACAAAATGTTTATTTCTTTATTTTGTGATTTATATTTATATATAATATAAATTTTGTAATTTATATTAGAGAGTACTGGAGAGGGGAAACTTTCGTCTCCACCTACCAGATACTAAGGTACAAATGTATCTAAAAAGAAAAGAAAAAAACTTAAGTAAGATAGCTGTTTTGTGTACAAATAAAATTATTACCGCATATAATATGTTAGCCATAAACTAGTTGATATAAAGTTATCTTCATGGGTCAGATAAGGGGTCTTTTCAAAAAGAAGATTTTGAATTAAACTACACTACTACAGGGAAGAATTTATAAGAAGAGAGAATTGTTCAAGCCCTGAAAACATTAGGTTGTCACAACAGCTTCTTTTCACACTTCCTTTAAATTGGACAATACAGTCATACCTCGCATAATGAATTTAATTCGTTCTGCAAGGCTGCTCACTATGCAAAACAAACTTGCATAGCAAAAATTCCTATGGAAAAACTCGCATAATGAGCTTTTTTAGGGGGGAAACTTGCATAGAGAATTTTTTTGTTATGCGAGTTTTCCCCATAGAAACGCTTGTTATGCAAGTTTTCCATAGGGAAAGTCCGACTCGCATTGCGAATATTTTCGCTATGCGAGTCGGACTCACATAGCGAAGAAAATTTCGTTATGCGAGTTCTCCCCCATAGAAATGTAGAGAAAATCTGACTTGCATAGTGAAAATTTTTGTTATGCGAGTCAGACTGGTTAGCGAAAAACTCACTCGTTATGCGAGTTTTTTGCTAAGCGAGTCACTCATTAAGCGAGGTTTGACTGTAGTTAACTCTGTTTTGTGGTTGGTCTCCTGGGCTCCATTTATAAATCTATTCCTCAGAAACAATGTTCTGCAGAAATCTTATTTCAAGAACCTAATTTCAAGAACTCTAAGATGATTTTAGTCAGAAAGACATGTTTCTTAATAACATATGGTATGGCACTGCTATAAGCCAGGGCCCAGAAATCCCTTTACCTACTAATGAAATAACATGTCATGCTTCTAAGAAAACATTCTGCTTGGTCACAACCATTGCTAGACTATTTTGGTTTATGCAGAAACATTTCAGCCCTGCATCAGACCTCCCAAAATATATGGGACACTGGGACATCGAACTGCACTCAACTATATGGGACATTGGGACATCAAACTGCACTTAACTATTATGAAACTCAAGAAAGGGATTCACTACTGTCAGCTGAACAAATGGAAGGCAGACTCCTAGAAATAAATTGCTCTTGGTTATGACTAAACCATGGCATTCATATTTATACAAACACGCCCCTCTATTAGCCATCACCAAATTGGAATTACAGATCACCCCATATCATTAATTCTATTTCCAGAGTTTCAATTATCCATGGGTTTAAAAAAAATTCAATTAAAAATCCCTAAATTCATAATATATATGTATTTCTATGATTAACTACCAGAGCTGACCACTGTCTGAAATGTAGTATTTACACAGAATGTAGACAGGAATTTTGATACACAGTATATAGAATAGAGGCATTTGAAACCCCACACTTCTATAACTCAGGTATGTTTGCTAAATATGGGTTTTTCTGTTATCCATGGTTTCCGGTATCCACAGAAGGTCTCAAAATATATTCCTCATGCATATGAGGGCGACCTGTATACTGCATTGCCCCTACAAATAATACTAAAAGGCTTTATAATCACTAGGTCTACTTGTTTTATTTATCCTTCTATTGGGAGGGGGAGCAGACATGCTTTGGATGGCTGAGTTAATGGCCCTTCCAACAGATGGTATGAATTGGCAGGTTCTCATTCTTTCCCTGTCTTCTAAATTTCACTGTCATGGATCAAAACCTAAGTTACACTAATACCTGTCATGGCTTAAGACTATGTCTTCCTAAGGCAACATGGAAAACAGATTTGAATACTGAAGTGGAAGAGTCCAAAGAAAAGCAAACCTAATCTTCCCTTCCCACAGGAAGACAGCTTTAAGGCCGTGCTAGCTAAAATATCTGAATGAGTACAACTTAAATGGAACACTGGTGCTGTTATCAATTTTTCTAAACATTAACTAGCTACTACATAAGGATCTACTCCGCTTATGCTTAGTACAACACACTTAGAAATGAGCCACAGCTAAAAGGAAAGCAAAATTCTAAGCATGTGTAGCTGAATGGACAAAATTTAGTCCATAGCACCATCAGAGAAACTAGCATCCCCCCAAAAAAGTAGCTATGGAGAGAGACCAAGAAAAGATAATCTCAGGTAGATCGTGTTCAAACATTTTAGTTAGTGTTGAAGAATCTTGACTTTTAGACCCCCAAGATGACAACTGATGCTCTGAAAATTGTGGAACCATATATTTCACCGGACAAAATCTTTACTTGCCTACCTTAACAATTTGGTAACTTCTGTTGTAGACTGACTTCCCTTTTATTAAAGAGTGAGCAAGCATCGTGAAGTGTATTACTGAATGTTATCACAGAGTATGTAACAAGAGAAATGAAGAGGTACCCAGTTTTACAACACGGGGGGGGGGGGGGGGGGGCGGGACAAAGGCTGTAAATTTGGTGACTCAGTGGTTAAGAAGCTTGCCTTGTTAGCTGGAAGGTCAGCAAGTTGACAGTTCAAGACCTGAGTACTGCATGACAGAATGAGTGTCCGTCTCTGTCCCAGCTCCTGCCAACCTAGCAGTATGAAAGCAAGAAATTGCAAGTAGATAAATAGGGACCACTCGGTGGGAAAATATCTTGGAGAAATGAAAGGAGCCTCATTTGAGCGTCCACTGAGTGGGGTTCCTCTAGCAAAAATCCTTTCAACCCAGAAAGCACCGTTGTGTGCTTCTGACACGATAAAACAACAACAACCCAGTTTTACAACACGGGGGGGGGGGGGCCTGAAAATTATACAACAGTGTGAAAAAGGTGAAGCCCTTCATTACAATTCATATTGCACTATTTTTTCTTAGGCTTTTTAATTGAAAAACAAAAATAACACAGTGTAGTCAGTCATCCAGCTGCTAATTATAGTACTATTCAAATGTTCTATGTCATTCACAGGCATGCTGTAGAAAGTGGTCTTTATTTTATATTATACAATCACTAAAAATCTCCATCATGAACAGCCAAATTACAAACACTAAACAACACAATACAAACTCTGAAAGATTATTCTCACCACACAATAAAATTATTATATTAGGAATACAACAGCAGAAGAACATACAATTTAAACCACGGGTTCTCAACCTTTGTAAGCTGGGGCCCAGATCACGTCCCCTCAGACTGTTGGTTGGCCGACTAGTATCACCACCAGTATCACCACCACCACCACCACCACCACCACCGCCTTTGGTGACAGCAGGACAGCTCCAAGCCCACCATACACACACAAAAAGCACCCAAACTCCTCCCACACCGTTCCCCTGCTTACTGGCCTGGAATAGCTGCGTGGCTTGGGTGAAGGAAATGCATCAGTGGCTGCCGGAAACACAGCAGCAGCCACCAGAAAATCCCCTGCAGCCACCAGGAACATATCTGCAGCCACCGGGAATGAGCCTGCAGCCGCTTCTGACAGCAGCAGCAGCTTGAGCAAGGGTGTAGGCCGGATGATTTGTTGATGTGGGCCAGATTCAGCCCACGGGCCATAGGTTGAGCATCCCTGATTTAAACCCATCAATTTTCCGTGAAATCCCAAAACTTTCAATACCCGCTTTAGGCAACCTTTTCAAAAGAATTAGACAAAAGGTAGACCAGTCGGCAACAAGATTACAAAAAGGCTTACCAGGAATCAGATGCAATGAAACAATTCTTATAGAAATTATAAATGCAAGAATCTGCTCAACCAAGCCAGAACCCATGAACCTCAGTTCACTGATCCTGTCACTTGCAAGGCCAGAAAGAAATAGCTTTTCGCTAGAAATCAAGCAGGAGAACTCTTAGTGTTTAACATCCACGTTTAACTTTCATAAGAAAACCTGACACAAAGTAAGCAACTTGCTCTTTTAAAATCTTTGCAATCTCCAACTTGTTTTGGGAAAATGTAGGGTGTGAAAATCGTGAGGAGTGAGTAACTTCCTGGTTAAAAAATTTGGGGGTGCTGTCCAGGACTAGCTCTGGTTTTGCAAGGCATTCTTCTACCTGAAGTGTGTCATCTTTCCAACAGTTCACCTTCAAAACATTCCAGTCTTTGTATGAATTTGCCAGACTTGTAGATGTGGCTTTTTAGAATAGCATATCCCAGCTTCAAAAAAAATTCCCAATGGACACACTCAAGTTAATTCAGACACACACTGCTTATCTAATCTGTTGTTTAGTAAAGAATGAGAATAAAAGGGGAAATGATCACATCAGACCTGTGTAATTTAATTATACAGTACTCTAGCCCTGGAACATGGGTTTGACTTTACTAGCACCAGCAGCATGTCCTTTACTTTCTGGAAAGTTTTAATCAGGAATGGAAAAATTAGCCAAAAAATGTACATCATATAAGTATCAATAATCAGAATTTTGTGTTTTTAGCTGTTCAACTTAGGCTTACTACAAATGTTGAGTTTCTGCAACTAGGTTTCAATCAATCTTATCGGATAGAAAACCAAATCTACAGTACAGTAAAACCTTGGATAATGCTAAAACTTGGTTCCACAAGTTTTGGTGTTATCCTATTTTTAGTGTTATCCGATGCATGTTAAAATCCTATGGGATGCATCGGATAACATTAAAGCTCCATAGAGATACATTGTAACGGAACAGGCTTTAGCGGTTGTTATCCGATGCATCCCATAGGACCTTAACGCTATTCAATGCAATTCTCCCCCCACCCCCCGATTACTTAACGTTATGTGATTTTAGCATTATCCGAGTTATTACTGTACTTCTATTTTTATCAGAGATTTCTGTGGTATTCTCATAGATCTGTAGGACTTTTCTGCCATCAGTAAAAAGTGACTGTACAAAATGATACCCACCTCATGAGAATATCACTAGATTATCACGTGTGGCAAAATGTATTTTTAGAAATATTTCTATGCACCCAAGATTAAATGACTGCTTCATTTAGTTATTTTTATTTTTAAAAAGTCAATCACATAAGACATGTTTAGATGAAAAATTCTGATTCCCCCAATTGTGGTGCTGGAGGAGACTCTTGAGTGTCCCCTGGACTGAGAGGAGATCAACTCAGTCAATCCTGAAGGAAATCAATCCTGACTGCTCACTGGAGGGACAAATACTGAAGATGAAGCTTAAGTACTCTGGCCACCAAATGAGAAGAGAGGACTCACTAGAGAAGGCCTTGATGCTGGGAAAGATAAAAGGCAAAAGGAGAAGGGGATGGCAGAAGATGAGGTGGCTAGATGGCATTATTGATGCAATGGGGGTAGATCTGAGTAGGCTGAGAAACGTGGCGGAGAAACGTGGCGGAGGACAGAGGAGCCTGCCGCATGATGGTCCATGGAGTCGCAAAGGGTCGGACTCGACCATGCAACTGAACAACAACAACAACAATAAATAAGCTTTGTGATTAAAGAATTTGAACTCCATTTCAGATCCAACCCCCTAATAATTACTCAACATTTGCTCCGTCAGGTTATTGGTTACTACATAAATAATCTTAAAGATGAAATATACTACTGTATCGGAAAAACAACATAACAAATTAAAATTCTTAATTTAATATGATAGAAAACTCTTCATATGCAAATCTCATATTATGTATCCAAGACTGTCTAATAATTGGGACAATATGAAAATTAGGTTATCCAATTTGAACTACTGGAATATAAAACTCAACAGGAGAATAGATACCTACCTGTGCACCTATGTTCTCTTAAAAGGAAGATCGGCCTCTTTCTTGTATTATCTTTCTCTATGAGCAGGGCAATTGCACGTGCACGACACACAGATCTACAAACTTCATGTCTAATTTATCACTGATCCCTCTGGATGCTTTGAAAAACATATTCATGCACAACTTGAAACAGAAGAATAAATCAAACCACAAGCTGCCAGCAATTCCCTTACAGCAGAAACTCCTGCTATGACTTACTTCAAATGATAGGAGTGTTCCAAGGTGCAGTGGTGAGACTTTCTCCTTGTACCAATGAGTTGTTGCAGCACTTTTTATCTGAAGTCTCTGCATTAAAACTCTTTCATTGTGCTCCAGGATGCTACAATTAAAAACAAAACAGGAAACATTTAGAGGGGAAATTTCACTTCAAGCAGTTGGTGGGGAAATCCCTGAGCTGTCTGTAATGCTTTTTGCAAACAGAAATAATGTGCAATCACTTTTTGTGGGCTATGCTGTTTTTTGTTATCTTTCTGATCTAGAATTTAAAAAATATGGGCTACTGTCCTAGCTGTTAAAATTATTTGAAGATTAATTTGAGATCAACTGCTGATGAACGAGAATAAAGAGAAAATGAGAAACCAAGAGAAACAAGGAAGAAGCATCATAACAGATAAAAGAGAAGGTGGTGAGAGCAAGTAGGTTAATCAAATGAATATATTATCTGCATGGTTCAAACCAGATATATACAGGTTACCTTCATCCTTCTGCTGCATTAAGCAACCACAACTTCAGCTTTATTTTCCTTTTTGTACTTTATTTATTTATTTATTTTTCCAATTTGTATAGCTGCCCAACTCAAAACGACTCTGGGTGGCTCACAACATTAAAAACAGCACGGCAGTCCAAAACATTTTAAAAAACCCACTAAAAACAATTTTAAAATGCTACAAAGATTAAAAGAATGAGGGTTAAAAAGAGTGAGGGAGCAATATTGCTATTATTTTATCAGCCAGCAGGCGGGGATCACTACATCACCAGTGCCCCACACCTGCTTTGCCAGCCAGGTTTTTAGTTCTTTTCTGAAGGGCAGCAACTCCATCTGGAGTTGTAGCTCAATTGGCAGGAGGTTCCATAGGGCCGGAGCAGACACAGAGAAGGCCCTCACTCTGGTGGCACAATAAGAAAGCCTCTCCAGTCCGCTTTGGTGGGACGGACAGATGTTCTCAGGATGACGTGGTCTCTTAAGTATCCTGGCCCACTACCATGTAGGGCTTTAAAGGTCATTACCAGCAGCTTGAATTGAACTTTGAGGCACACTGGTAGCCAGTGCAGCTCCTGAAGCAGTGGGGAGGCACAGGCATAACACCCGCAATCCCATATCCACCCGGGCAGCAGTAATCAACCTTCTCCAACCAAAATAGGAAGGGGGCATTATTATCTTTATATACCAAGTATTTAGTGGTACTCTACCACCAGTATTTCTTAGGTAATGTCAAAGAAGTCCACAGAAATTGTGTGCCTCACCCATATGAAACTTTTATCAATGGATGTCATCGGCTCACTGTATTCATTTTGCAGAAGGGTAATCAAGTGGCTCAAGTCACTAAGACGCTGACTGGGAGGCGGAAGGTCAGCAGTTCGATTCCCGAGTACTGCAGGATGGAATGAGCTCCCGTCTCTGTCCCAGCTCCTGCCAACTCAGCAGTTCGAAAGCAAGAAATTGCAAGTAGATAAATAGGGACCACTTCGGTGGGAAGGTAACAGCATTCCGTGCGCTCCGGTGTCTAGTCATGCCTGCCACATGACCACGGAAAAGTCTGCAGAAGCAGACAATGCTGGCTCTTCGGCTTAGAAACAGAGATGAGCACTGACCCCTAGAGTCGGATACGACTGGCTTTCAAGCAAGGGAAACCTTTACTAATCAGTTTTGAACATTAGGCCTAGTTATCTACTACAGAACTTCTAGACCAGTGATGGCGAACTTTGACATTCTGCATAATTCTTAGACTTAAATTACCAGAAGCCCAAGTCAGCATTCCTGCTGATCAGGGCTTCTGGAAATTAAAGTTCAAGAACGCCTGGAGTGCAAGGTTTGCCATCACTGTTCTAGACAGTTTCTATCAAAGGAACCCTACTACTTCAAATAACTGCAGCAAATGTTTGCTTAGACAATTTTATCTATCAAAAGACAGTGTTAAGAGTAATTAATATAATGATGAACCATAATTTAGAAGATACTCTGGATGCATCACTTCATTATTATACCTCATCCTTAAAAGCGTTTTTAAAGCTCTGTTTTGAAACACAGCCTGGGAAATTCATCATCACTGGCTATAACACATGATGAAGCCAAAAGGTTCTTTCTGCCTTTTGGTAGGAGCAAAAGCTGCTTTTCCTTTTGGCTATTCATGATGACCAATGCAAACCGAGCATTCTATCAACTCTCAATATCCCCACAGTAGTTCAAACAGTGGCATTACCAGTTAATCAACCAAGTTTTCCCCTCGCAAGAGCTACTGATTTGAGTTTGAGTGCTAATATAGTCTCCTATTCATTCATGATTGTGATCTGTCTACTGTACTTCATTACTTTTCACAGAGAAAATATAAATGTAAAGACACCATGCTTTTAGTGATAATTTTATTTTATACTTAAAAATCATTTCCTTCACATAGCTTTGTGAGAAAACCTTGTCTGTTCTAGGAAGTGTTTAAGTTAAGGCTTTTGTGACCCCTGACATCCAATAAGACCACATCAGAAGCAAGAACACATGGAAGCCTGACGAAGAAGATTCAGTAGCATGGCTACTTAAATGCACATTACTTTTCTCCTTCAGGAAAGAGAGAGGTAAGGGAAGCAGTTATGACCATCTTGACGGTAAGAAGAGCTGCATTTATTTTTCCTCCACCATTTTTATTTTTGCTAATAGCTTGCTGATTAAGTTTCCATGCAGCTTTAGCAGTACAGCTCAGATTGACTGATATAAAACACAAGATAAACACAACGTTGTGATGAAAACATGAACCAAAACAATGAAAAACACTTCCAAAAAACCAACCAATCAGTAATCAGCACCCAACCATTTGATAAAATCGCCTTTATCAACTTAAAACACAAAATCATCTCTTCTGGATACAGATTATTGAGCAGAAATGGCATAAAAATAAACCCAACTCTGTACAATAGATCACTTTCCAAAAAAGAAATGCCACGTTTTTTCGTCAGGTAAAGCACTGCGCTTTCTTTCTTTTTTCTGCAATCATATTACTCTACTAAACCATAACTCAATAGACAAACAAGCACAAAACACAAGTGCTAGAAGCAGTATAGGCAGTATATAACTAATAAATATTGGACGATCAAATTACTTTCTCCATGATGAACTATATTAATCAATATATTTATTTACTTAGGCTTTAAAAAGTTTCAGTCTAATAATAATTGTGTGTCATCAAGTCAATTATGACTTACAGCAGTGGTGCCCAAACTAAGGCCTGGGGGCCGGGTGCGGCCCCTAATGCCAATTCATCCAGCCCGCGAAGCCCTTGTCGCTCCTGGAAGCGGAAGTAAAACGTGCCCATTACGGTTAAGACTCTTCTGGGTTAACCCTTCCTCCGTACGGGCGCGTTTTACTTCCACTTCCAGGAGCGACGAGGGCTTCGCGGGGCAGATGAATTGGCGTCGGGGGCCGCACCCGGCCCCCGGGGCTTCATGACCGGCTCCCTGAACCACGTGATCGGCCCGTGGCCCAAAAAGTTTGGGCACCCCTAACTTACAGTGACCCTTTCCTGGGTCTTCTGGGTAGTGAGTATTCAGAAGTGGTTTACCTCCCCCCTTGTGTGTGTGCGTGTGCGTGTGCGTGTGTGTGTGTGTGCACGCGTGTGTGCGTGCGTGTGCATTCTCTTGCCCAAGGCAAAGCTACACAACATAACAGTCTTACTTGAGGCATAATTTTCTATTTATTTGAGGTATAATTCTTTTCAGAGTCTGGTTAGGTTATCCTGCTATGGTAAAAGAGTAGACCATACTGCCAGAAAATCAACACCAATCATCAGGAGGTGGTCAACTAACCTGACAACCCTGAGGAATAACGGTCCTGGGAGCCTAAGTCCACAGGGAGGGGTGATGGACTCCCAAGTGGATTAAATTACACTTGAATCCATCTTGATGGAGCGCAGCAGCTTCATCAATACTAACCTGAGGCTGATGAGGACTTTGTATGCCAAAAGGGCTCAAGACCAGAAAGTGACTTGCAGAACTGTATCAGCGGTACAGACATCATGCTGCAATGCAGAAGGCAAATGGAAGGCCACTGCATTATATTCTCAGGACAATCTTCATGCCTAATCACCATGATGATCACCAGTATTTGAAATTGGATATGGCACAAAAAGAATTCTTTTATGTGCCTTCTAGTTGGAATTACCTAAAAGAGCTTTCAAGGTAAATGAGATATTTAAGGAATGGTTTTAACAGTTCTACATATCCAGTGTTTTTTTCATTCTGAATTTGAACTCACACCTCCTGAGTCAATTAGTCTATCCAATATGCCTCAATTTTCTATGTATTGTTTCTGAATAGCCTAAAATTAAGTACATGTGCTAGAATTTCCAAGTTCATTTTGATTTAAAGCTTTGAGCAATCCTTAATGCTTGATCAATTTCTAGATTCCTATGTCACAGTAACTGCAGAGAGTACTCTTGCCTAGCTCAAGGTGTTATGTCAACAGCTCCAATTTCTTATTGAGTAGACTCAATTTCTGGTTAGTCTTAACACCTTCATTCGCATGACCACACATCCCACAAATGACAAAACAAAAACTGGCCTCTTGTTTCAAGTGATAATGACCACCATTCACTAACAAGAAAAAAACATTCAGCAGAACTTATCCTCAAATCCAAGATAATGGAAAAAAATAAAATGTCAATTCAAAAGTGGAGAAGAAACTATGAAAAAAGGAACACATATTTTCTAGTTTCTTTTTGTTTACTTTCAAACCACTTTTTTGCATTTTTATATTTTTTTAGAGGCATTTTGAGCAGAATGTTTCAAACCTTTCACCGCAGTCCTATAACACAAAACTAACAAAAAGTAACAAAGCAATCAGTTAATAAAAAGAAAAAAGAAAGAAGGGAAGTCTAACACTATTGAATTATTTTGGCAAGTTCTGAAACAAAATAAATTCCTTTTTAAAAGTACCTTTCTAAATTCAGCAGGAAATAAAGAACTGTAAGAGGGGGACAGAAACTCCACTGAGAAGACAGCTTTGCCTCCTCTTTCTTCTCCCCATAACCGTCACCCAAGAGAAACCAAAAAAGCTGGGCAGCTTCATCAGTTCAGCAGAGAGCTAGCCATTTGTGGTTATTTGTGGTTCTTCATCATTGAACTTATTTGGTGTCCTACTGGTTATGAGCAGATAACCAGCAACTTCTGAGTGCACTACATGGCACCTGCATTTCCACTTGCCATTCTAAGATCTATGTGCCCTTAAAGACAGATATTTCTTTGACTTCCCATCCCTTTATCTTTTCAAGTTTCTACCTATTGCGGATTGTCAGTTTAAGGTCAGAAACCATATAGTTTTATTGATCCGCAAAATCCTTTCTGTCTAAACAGTGGCTACAAATATCTCTCTAAAACCCATCAGAAATTAGGCAATAAAAATAAAAGCATCGTGAGTTTTAGGAAGCCTTCATGTGAGCCTGTAAAGGTTGAAGCCCACAATGTCACATGCCCTTCCTTATGCACTGGTGTGAGAACATCTAGCAGAGCACCAGCACAGTAATTCTGCAACCTGCATACCACCCACATAAGGTCATAATCTATGGTGGAAAAAAGAATAGAGACTTGGTTGGGAGACTGGGGTGGGTACACAAAAGAAGCACTAGATAGCTTCTTTTATATGCTCATTAATTGTAACATATCAGCAATGTTGCAGTGGACAGATGATTAAATAAAAATAAACTTAACAAATATTTGAATTTTCATTTCCGTTCTTGTAAGAACATTGCCTCTAAGTGATTTATACTGCTCCATATTCCAAAGTAAAACTCCTAAACAATCTTTAATCTTCAATATTATCATATGATTCGAAGACTGAAACAAGTTCAAAGCAAAGAAATACATCAATAATGCTGCTACATTTAAAAAGCAAGACATGTTCTGTTTGGGTCAGCCTTTAAAAATAGCAAAGGTTGGAGAAGGATGAATCTTCCATCTTCTGCCTTAACCATCAATTGCCCCTGCCTTGCCTATCTAATTTTGGATGAAGACATTCTAAACAGAGAGAACTGGGAGAGCAAATGGTTAAAAATTCCCCCCAGCCACCTGAGCTACAATTTATTGGGCAACATAAACTCTGTTGTTATGTGGGGCAGGGGGAGCATCCACACACCCATCATGTATACATATAACAGGCACCATTCTGCTAGAGGAGAAAGTATGTACCCTTAGAAGTTGGGGGAAACTGCACGCACTACCACCACTAGAGGAGGAAGCAAACACACACCAGTTAGAGGAGGAAAAGACCCATTTCTACTCTAGTTATAGGCCAGCTGTACACAGAGATATCACCTTCCTCAATGCTTGGCTCCAAGACACAGGAGAGGGCTGGGTGACTAGCAAAATTGCTTGTGTCATGGCACAATTGACTTTGTAGGTTATTGCACCTTCTTACTGTGTCTCTGCTTTGAAGATCCTCTTAAAGCCAGTCATTTAGGAAGTACCGTAGGTATACAGTAAAACCTCAGATAACACTAAAACCTGGTTCCACAAGTCTTGGTGTTATACGATTTTTAGTGTTATCTGATGCATGTTAAAATCCTATGGGATCCATAGAGATACATTGTAACCACACAGGCTTTAGCGGTTGTTATCTGAAGCATCCCATAGGATCTTAATGTTATCTGATGCAATTCTTCCCCCCAGATTCCTTAATGTTATGCGATTTTAGTGTTATTCGATACTAATGTTATATGAGGTATTACTGTATCAGTAAAGCTGCCCAGGGAGAACAGCAGCTCTCTACAGCTGTATTGGGGCTGTTCAGCCATCTTGTTCTTGTTCAAGTGTCATATCCATTCCAAATATTGGCTATCAACACTGCGAAAGTCTTCCTGTTCTTAACTTCTTCAAGCAGTTCTTCTGAGGACATTCTGCACCCTCTGCCCATTGAAGGGCTGTCAGGGATTGAGGGCCATGTTAATTTGGCACTCAGCCATGAAGACTGTCCTGGGAACAATATAATGCAGTGATCTTCCATTTGCCTTCTGCGTCACAGCATGACTGAAACAGTTCCATGGTTATGACGTCTAAGAAGTTAATAAAAGAAACAAGTACACCATGGTTGAACATAACACCAAAATGGAAAAATAAAAAGTCAGGTAGAGTGTATGGAATGTCTGTATCAGAAATGCCTTTATATTCTCAAGGCTAGTTTAAGGTTAAAGGTTCTTTTAACAATGTCATCCATTGAAAATACAAGAAACATCTTGTTAAATAGCTTCCAATCATTGCTAGATCTTGGTGTGAAACAGCTCATGTATATAGAAGAACATAAGCAAAGAACACACATTATTCAAAGGATATATAAGTCACAGTTCATTACAGAGTAATCTCAGCTATCTTCATCTTCCAAGGTTTCTCAACCTTGGGGCCCCCAGGTGTTCTTCAACTTTAGTTCTCAGAAGCCCAAGTCAGTACACCAGCTGATCAAGGCTTCTGGGAATTGAAGTCCAAGAACATCTGGGCGTCCAAGTTTGAGAAACCCTAATATTTTATGCTTGTCTCTCAAAAATAAGTTACCATATCACGCTCTTGTGCTGACCTGGTTATGCATTTCAGAAACACAAAATACCATCATTATACCATTTCTTATTTTTATATGGCAGTAAAATGCAATTACAGTGGATCCTCATATAACGAATGTCCTCTATAGTGAAAAAAAATCACATAACAAAAAGAATTGGAGGGGAGAATGGCGCCTCATATAATGAAAATTTTAGCTATGTGAAAATAGTGCTCCCTATGGGAAAAACTTGTATAACAAAAAAAAAATTTGCTACGCAATTCAGCATTTCGTTATACAATTTTTTCCATAAAGATTTTTGTTATACGATCCCCCCCCCCCCCAGGGAGGTTTCATTATATGGAGAAAAATCGTGTAGTGAAATAAACTGCATAGCAAAAAGCCTCGTAGAATAAATTATTTTTGTTATACAAGGTTTCACTGTACAGTACAAGAATTCTTTTTAAAAAAATTTGAAATGGTAGCCATGTTAGTCTGTGTTTTAAACATGTCAGAGAGTCAACAAAACAAAGCAACATAAAAAAGACAAAAAAGAATTCTTGTGTTCCCATATTAGACTAGAAGGTGAACTTTATTTATTTGGTTGATATCCAACTTTTCTTCACAAGAGCTTGGATCAACTAGCTATATCCAAAATACAAATACTGTACTTAACATTAAAATCGTTAGGATTGCCTACATCAATTGGAAAAGTTTCCAACGTACTCAGTAAATGTCTGGATTCTTGAAGGCCTGTGGAGAAGGTCATCTCAATCTCTGCAGAAGAACTTCCTCATAACTGATACAAGTTTCATTAAAAAGTGACCTACCCATGACTCTGGGGTCACCATCATCACTTCCACCACAATCACATCCATAATCTTTACCTGGTTTCTTTTCTGGTGCTGTCATGTACACCACCACAACCTGCTTCAAAAAGGGGGGGCAGCAGAAATGCTGTATACAGTAAAACACTGGATAACGCTAAGACTTGGTTCCACAAGTCTTGGTGTTATCCGATTTTTAGTGTTATCCGATCCATGTTAAAATCCTATGGGATGGATCGGATAACGTTAAAGCTCCATAGAGATACATTGTAACCGCACAGGCTTTAGCGGTTGTTATCCGATCCATCCCATAGGACCTTAACGTTATTTGATCCAATTCTCCTCCCCAGATTACTTAACGTTATCCGATTTTAGCGTTATCCGAGGTAAACATTATCCGAGGTATTACTGTACCTCACTCAACTCAGAAACCCCAATTCAAACGGATGCCTTATGACTCCTAAATCAAATACTTCTTCTGAAGTTAGCAAAAATGTCTACATTATTTCAGTGCTGTTTCTCAAATTTTGATACTATAGCAACCACCATCTTTTTTGCATACAGCTTCCAACACTGAAATTGGAGTGGAGGGATTTCCCCCATCTGCAGAAACCCTCATGTGAACAAGGCTCTCTGATTAGCTTTAGATCACATGACTATCAGAATGGTGGGGGAAATCCAGTACTGTACTTGTGTCAACATAAAGATAAGGTTTCTAAAATTGTAATGGCAACCAAACACTACTAATATCTCTTGTAGCCCAGAAACTCAAACAGCAATAAAAACTACCATTCATAATCAACTAACTACTGCAAACATAAATTGCTTCCATCTATCATCAGATTAAATCTTAGAAACAACTGCCCTAATGCTATACCTATTTTACACAACAGTACACCCTACTGAATTTGTGCATAGGTTTCTAATATTTTGAGATCAAGACTAAATACTCCAACTAATTATCAAACGAATTATAAAATGTGCAACAGAAATCTTGATTAAAAAAGCAAATCCTATACATTACAGATGGGAGAGGGGGGAGTTAAATTTGCAATTGCCAGTAAAGTAAAAGAAAATAGTCCCTGCCTTAATTTCATTTTCAAAATAAAATTTGATTGGCTCCACACTCAAGAATGCTACCCACCATCCCTTTTAAACCACATAGTATCATAAAATGACTGTTCACTAATCACAAATAGGCCTACACATAGAGTTCATCTCAGAAAATGCCGAAAGAAACGTTATTGTATCATAGAGATTATCAACTCTTCCATTGTGCAGGAAACAGCATTTCTGACCTAGATAAAATGTTTCTATTACATAAAACTTCATGCAGATTTGTTGTACCATCTGGGTAAGTTTTAAATCTTTACAAAACTATTCCTATTAATCACAATGATAATTTGCAAATTTAAAAAACCAAACTACTAAAGACTGATATATTCTGTGTCATTTGGATATGAGACTATATAGTCTAAAAATATGACTTAACTGAATGTTCTGTACTGATATGAGAATGTTATGAAATATTCATTTTGGTACTGAAGTTGAACTTACAGTCATCTGCTTGATCTTGAAACCTACTTACTTATCCCAGTACTGCCACGTAATGCTATATACTATTGTAGTGATTTGCCATTTCATAGTAAACAAAAAAAACCTTACAGGTTCTATACTTTCATGCTGAAACAACTTGTAATACAATTAAGTTCATATTTTAGAAACATTATCCTAGTGTTTGAGCTATCTTGGCATACACATTAAAGGGGGGGGGGGGAAGTGTACACAAATTTTTGCACAAGGAATAATTTCTGTTATTCACAAATACAACATTAATAGACCAAAAACAAAACAAAAACTACTCTTATCAACCTTTGAAGCTAACACATTCCTTTCGATGTGTGAATTATAATCTACTTCTTCAACACAATCTAATGATAACGAACCATTTATAATCCACAAAGGGTCACACTGAAGCAAATGTGTTAGTTTTGAAGGTGCTACAATGCTTTTACTGTTTTTGTGTCTGGCTGAAAATGACTAACTTAGCCATCTCTAAAAAGAGGTAACAGAAGTACTCTGTGCATATTTACTCAGAAATGCCTCCTCTGTCCAAATATAGTTTATTTGCTGATATGTGAACACATGACAGATGATTCAATCAACTAAACATATTGCAAAGAATGTGTTTTCTTTATTTTACTACGAGAAAATAAAATGTCCCATTTGAATGCACTATTTTTTTAATGTGACTAACCACAACTAAACTGGCATACTTTACAAAAAATAACTGGAAAGTTAATTTTATTTTATTTATTTTTCAATTTGTATTGCCGCCCCACTCCGGAGACTCCAGACGGCTCACAAAAAAAACAAGTCAACAATCTAAAAACCCATCAAAAGACACACACCAAAACCAATAGATTAAAAGATTACAAAATTGCAAGATTAAAAGATATATAACAATGCTGTCACTTTTGGTTGTGTTGAGAATTTGTTAGCCAACAAGAGGGGTACTTTACACATCTAGAGATGTAATTAGCCTCTAAATTTTCACCAGTGTAAATGGTCAGTGGCAAAGAACAAGCCAGATAAGCATGAAATAATAAAGAACATGTGTACCCAATCATTTCGGATGACTAAACCAGGTGAACAAAGTACAAGTCTATATACAATGTACTTGTATAGGGCATGTTGTTACTGAATTAGACATGTAAATTGTTCAGAAATTCTTTTGAAAGCTGTTATTTGTATGTGACTCTAGGAACTACAGTGTAAGGTGCCAAAACAAATGAGCAATAGCACCCAGCTGCACCATCAAATCTAAATGTGTCCCATCTTAAAGGAAGGGACTGACTGGATGTGATCAGAGCGCACAGGTGTGACTTTCATAAAAAGTGTAAGCACTCTGGTATCCAAGTGTGAATCAACAGGGGGTGTAAACGTGGCTAACTACAAAAATTCACTTGGAATTATGAACAACTATTTGGGAGTTATCTTAAGTCATTTCAAGTAGAGTAAATTCCTGGGTTACAACCACCTTGGTTTAAGTTTACTGCGGATTACAACAGCAAATCCTATGCAAATGTCATCCTGGTTTACAAATTTTTAATGTATTTTTTTTCCGGTTTACAACAATCAATTCTGGACCATTTTTAAATTTTTCAATGCATCCCTATGGATGTTTCAGTTTACAATTTTTTCAGGTTACAACAGAGGCTGTTGGAATGGACCTCTGTCATAACCCAGGGTTTTACTGTATTTGAAAGTTAAGTACAGTATTATATTTATTGGGACAATTTTCCTCCTCAGACCATTCATATTAAAACTATTTTCAAACACATTTGCTTCAACTGATCAACATGATAGTAATCTGTCCGTCCCACCAGGGCGGATCGGAGAGGCTCTCTTATCATTCCATCGGCTAGAGAGGCGCATCTCTCTAGCACCAGAAGGAGGGCCTTCTCTGTTTCCGCCCCGGCCCTTTGGAACCTCCTACCAACTGAGTTACGTCTACAGACAGAGCTCCTGCCCTTTCGGAAGGGCCTAAAAACCTGACTGGCAGGGCAGTTGTGGGGCTCCAGTAATATGGGGTCCCATGCTGGGGGTTTGATCTGATGGTACAGCCACCCCTCTCTTGCTCCTTTAAACTTTTTAAACCTTTTAACCTTTTAAATCTTTTTTAGTATTTTTTAAATTTATAGTTTAATTTTTCTAATTAATTTTGAACCTTAAGGTTTTAATTTCTGAATTTGTAGGGGTATAGTGGGATTGTTTAGTTTGTTTTGCACTCGTGGATAATCTTTTTCTTTTTTGTAAGCCGCCTAGAGTCAGGTTCGCCTGATTGGGGTGGGATAATAGAAATAAATAAATAAATAAATAAATAAATAAATAAAGAGACATTAGACTTTTGCAGTATTGAGCCTTGAGCAAGGAATTGCAGAGCATTTAACAAGTGTGGGCTGTGTGGCATGACCCTGACCTAACAACTCTGTATGCCTAAACCCAGCTGTTCCTATGATAAGTCGGACAATTAGAAAGTGGCTTCTATACACAGCCATTTGATTGTGATTTAAAAAAAACTTCTGTGAGAATGGAAACCCTCATAGAGTACTAGCTCACATGCTAGCATAATTTGATGAATGTTTAACAACATTCAGGCCTTCCCTTTAGAAAGGACACAAAGAACAACAGGATTGGGGAAGAACAAATATATCTAATTATCAAGTACAGTCAAACCTCGCGTAAAGAGCACCTCGCTTAAAGAGCAACTCGCTTAAAGAGCAGAATTTTCTCTGAAAGTTTGCTTTGCTTAATAAATAAAACCAACCAAAAACTTGCTTAACAAATAAATCAGGGTTCGCAATCCCCACCACCACCAGAAGGCACAATTGGTCGCTTACAATGGTGTTTCACTTAAAGAACAAACTCACTTAAAGAGCAGTCCTGTGGAATGCATTGTGCTCTTTTAGCGAGGTACCACTGTATTCAAGAGGGCTAATAATAAAACCCTAAAAATGTGGATTTGTAGGAGTCAATAAATTGTGACTGATATTAGAGCATTCCCCCCCCCCCAAAAAAAAAAAACAGCTGGCAAGAAACTGGGTTACTGTAGGGGGGGGAATCCATTTTTGAAAGATATTTTATGTGAAAAGTATATGATCTGTAAGACTTCTAGATTGCATTCTTCCATACACTTTATTGGGAGTGAGTGGCTTCAAGAACAGTGACACTTCTGCATAAACATGAATAAACTTGTGGACAGGATTGTAGAAGAAGTACAAAATGGTTCTGAAAATCATTTTTGTTAAATATCTTTCATTTCTGCAACCTGTAAGAATCTTAAATTTTCAACAAATTTCAACACTAAGATTGAGTCAACTTGGATTCACGTCACATCATGCTGTTTGATATTTCTTTTGGTTAAAATCAAACCTTTTTTAAAAAAAAAATCCCTACGATTCTTCTGCACCTCCTAGAAAGTGCAGTCTGATCCTAGACCAACTGGAGATGTGCTACTCCCAGTTTAGTGGTGGTAGAAATTACTGAGGGCTCCTTTTGTGGTAGTATTGTGGTTGAAGGATTTTGATTTGACCTAATTCAGTTCTTTCTTCAGTCTTCCTCTTCTTTGCCAGCAGAGCAGTTGTGAAACGAATTGTTCTACTGGCTCTAAGATTAATCAGCAGGAGAAGATTCTGCTGACATTAATAGATTTTAGTAAGGAAAAGACAACTTTTCCAGGCAGAACTGAATTGTGGGTGATCCTTACCATCTCCTATAGCCAGGACATCTTTGTGTTAAGTCTTACTGTTAAGGTAGCTTTTAAGACTGCTTCTAGGTATGCATTGTTCATCTGTAATCAAACCTCTTGAAGTATTCCAGGACCCTTTCTTATCTAATGTAACACTTGGCTTCCAAAATTGCTGCGGAAAACAAATTCTGTTTGAAAAGTAGCCATTGGCAACGAGTCTGTTTCCTGAGTTTTCAAAGAAGCTTAGCAGCTTTCTTTAATGTTCTGATTTCTTAGCAAAACTGAGTATTTTTCTGTCTGGTTCCAATATACCTCATGTGTTTCCTATGTTTACAAAAGCATCAGCACATATTAAGTATGAAAATGCATGAATTTTGTTTTCAAACATTGCACATATTATTTACTAGGTAGATGACATTTGTAACGCACTTCCAAGTTACAAATTTCAGAATTTTTTCTTTCTGTTGTTGTTCAGTCGCACAGTCGACTTCGACCCTCTGCAACCCTATGGACAACTGCTCGCCAGGCACTTCTGTCCTCCACCATCCTCCTCAACTCACTCAGTTCTGTGCCCATTGTCTCTACAATACCAGCTAACCATCTCATTTTTGGCCGTCCCCTTTTTCTTTTGCCCTTCACCTTTCATAGCATCAAGGCTTTCTCAAGCGAATCCTCTCTTCTCATTTGATGTCCAAAGTACTTTAGCTTCATCTTTACAATTTGACCTTCTAAGGAGCAGTCAGGGTTGATTTCTTCTAAGATTGACCTATTTGTTCTCCTCGCTGTCCAGGGGACTCTCAAAACTCTCCTCCAACACCACATCTCAAAGGCATCTATTCTTTTGCGCTCAGCTTTCCTAATGGTCCAGCTCTCACAACCATACATTGCCACCGGAAATACCATTGCTTTGACTATACGAATTTTTGTTTGCCATGTGATGTCTCTACTTTTCACTATGCTCCCCAGGTTTCTCATCGCTCGCCTCCCAAGAATCAGTTGCCTTTTTATTTCATGGCTGCAATCACCATCTGCAGTGAGTTTTGATCCCAAGAAAGTAAAATCTGTCACTGCTTCTACTTCTTCCCCACCTATTTTCCAGTGACTGATAAGGCCTGTTGCCATGATCAGTGGTGGGATGTCATAAAATTTACTACCCCACTGTGATGTCATCACAGTGTGGGCAGAGCCAACATCATGACATCATGACATTGTGGGCGGACCCAAAGAAATAATAATAATAATTTTTAAAAAAGCACACACACACCCTTCAACCAACCCACCCACCCACTGCACAAGGACAGCAAGGACAGCAAGGAGGCCGTGCATACACGCCAAGCACTGTAGACATGCATGCACAACAAGTGCTTGGCGCACATACACAGTGAAAAGGTAAGCCCTGAAGGTGGTTCCCCCCAAAAGCTGCTACCGGTTCTCCAGGACACTGGGAAAAGTTACTACCGGTTCTGGCGAACTGGTGAGAACCTGTTACATCCCATCACTGGCCATGATCTTTGTTTTCTTTATATTGAGTCTCAAGCCAGCTTTTTCACTTTCTTCTTTCAACCTCATCAGGAGCTTCTTTAGGTCCTCCTCACTTACTGCCATTAGGGTGGTATCATCTGCATATCTCAAATTGCTGATGTTTCTCCCAGCAATTGTGATTCCTCCACCCCTGCATTGCGCATTCTGTGCTCTGTGTATAAGTTGAATAAGCAGGGTGACAAAATACAGCCTTGTCTTACTCCTTTTCCTATTCCAAACCACTCTGTCATTCCGTATTCTGTCCTAACTGTTGCTTCTTGATTCATGTACAGATTTCACATGAGGCATATAAGGTGTTCTGGTATTCCAATCTCTTTAATTACTTGCCACATTTTGTTGTGGTCTACACAGTCAAAGGCCTTAGTGTAATCAATGAAACAGAAGTATACTTGTTTCTGATATTCTTTTGTTTTTTCCATGATCCATCTTATGTTGGCAATGTGGTCTCTAGTTCCCCTGCCTCTTCTGAACCCCACCTGCACTTCTGGTAATTCTCTCTCCACATGCTGTTGCAGTCTATCCTGTATTATTTTGAGCATCACCTTGCTAGCGTGTGGGATGAGCGCAATTGTTCGATAATTTGAACATTTTTTGGCATTTCCCTTTTTGGGGATTGGAACATATACTGATCTTTTCCAATCTTGTGGCCATTGTTTTCCAAATCTGCTGGCATATAGAATGTAATAATTTGATTCCATCATCTTTTAGGGCTTTGAAAAGTTCAATCTGGATACCATCATCTCCGCTGGCTTTGTTGTTTGCAGTGTTTTTAGGGCCTTTCTGACTTCACTCTCTAGGATGTCTGGCTCATGTTCAATTTCCTCATCATTGTTATTATCAGGGGTGTTGAGGTCCTTTTTGTAGAGTTCCTCTGTGTACTCTTTCCATCTTTTCTTAATCTCTTCTGCATCAGCTAACTCCTTGCCATCTTTGTCCTTTATCATGGTCATTTTTGCTTTAACGTTCCCTTGATTTCTCCATTTTTTTTAAAGCTCTCTAGTCCTTTCTTTCTACTGTATGAAAAGAAATCAACATTGAACTTTACAATTCATTCTTGTCTCTTCGCAGTGTATCCTACTTCACAATAAGTCTGAAATTTCAACCATGGTGTTTGGTATCATCACAGACTGAAAATGGAATTACAACTCCTAATTTAGGTAATTTAATTTCCTAATTTAGGTAATTTAACTGCCTACCTTATTACCATAATTCCTGGTAGTAGTGATGATGATTGAGAGTCGGTTGCCATGTTTTTATTCTGAAATCTTTCAGTCTACCATTTTTAGTAGCTAAGTTATTCAGTCCAACAACTAAGTGTAAATATTTTTGTAGCTTTATATACATTCAGTGAGGATTAAGAAGATACAGTGGTACCTCATACAATGATTTTAATCTGTTCCATGGGGCTCTTTGTTGTATGAAATAATTGCTATACGATACATGCACCGTATAGCGATTTTTCCCTATGGGATGCATCATACAATAATTTTTTTTACTATATGGTTTTTCCCATTGAAGAATTGTTGTACGATTTTTTTTCCATAGGGAAAACTGTTATGCAGGATGTCATTTATCCCAAAAACCTAATTGTTATGCGATTTCAGTGTTATACAGGGTGATTGTTGTATGAGGTTCCACTGTACTTTAGGCCATGTGTTCCCAACCTATGGCCTGTGGGCCGGATCCAGCCTGCAGTGTCAAATAATCTGGCCCCTCCCCTCGCTCCACTCACCGCAATCAGCTCCAGACTCTTTTACCATTTACAATAGCCATCAATGAGTCCGCAGCTGATTCCAGTGGTGGCAGCGGACCACCAGTCTGACCCGCCAACAGTTTGAGGGAACATGACCCAGCCCACAACTTGAAAAAGTTGAGAACCCCTGCTTTAGGCATATACTTAATTATACAGACCTAGGAGTCTTGAATAATACAGTATGCTCATTTTGAGCTCTCTTTAAGCTATTTGTTGGCCCTGATGCCTGATTGATTCTGTTGCTGGAAATGATTTGAAAATCATGAAAGTCCACTTACTCATCCTGGTGGCATGCTGTTTCTATCATTTTGGTAAATTTATGAGCTTTGCTGATAACTAGGAAAGCCAGCAATACATTCTAATGTGGGTTGACAAAACATAGTGACCTGAATCAAAATAACACTGTTGGCAAAATTGCACAGGGGGTGAGGTATCCTCACGGCACTGCTCTCTGATCCAAATCTAGCATCATACAATTCTCCACCAATTCTCCTCTTCAGAATGGTTTTGGTGTGCTTTTGTGGGATAGACCTGAGAGAGAGAATTATGGTGTCTTATTTCAGCTGGAGTCAACTCTTTTGTGAATCCAGGGCTGAATGCAGCTCATAGTTTTCCTCCTTATTGTTTCCTACATGTTTGCTAGTTCTGTGAGGAAAATCTGATTTCTCATCACCATGGAAGACTTGAACTTGGGCATGTTTCCTTCAACAATTTGTGCCACTGAATATAGTAACAGTTATCCCTTACTAAATTGCATATGGTAACAAACATAGGTTGCAACACTGAGGTCTGTCGTGTGCATCCAAATGTGATAGATATTGATAGAATTTGTCAAGAAGCATAATTTGGGGTCTTGGAAGAGCTTTATGGCAAGAACATTCTTGAGGGTACATAAGAGCAAACCTAAATTTGAAGATGGAGGAAGGAGCTCACTGGATAAGGAACAACATTGAAGTAGAATATGGCTGAGAGTTGGAGTTCCTAAATACAAGACCAACAAGCTCAAGTGAGAGCTGGTGTCAGACAACAACATGTGGTATGAATGTGGAGTGATACAGAATCCAGCTCATTTAATCTGCCGATTACTGACAGAAACATGTACCGATGAGAACTTAAGTTTGGTCAATGACAAAGTCAGGAAGGTAGCATCACTTTGGCAGTCCAAGGCTTTATCAGGACATGAAAGAAGCATCATCATCATCATCATAATTAGGATTAATCTGTTAAGAAATTATGCCTGTACAGTATGTTGCTAGTGAGAGCAAATGGTTTCAAAGCTAATGTATCTAGACTGGATCTTAAAAGATCCAAGTTGATTTTCCTCCTAACTCATTCACTCTGAACCACAAATTTCACTGGGTCACCTTGTAGCATGTAGCACTCTTTCTCATCTCATAACGCTGTTCTAGTGATGATCAAATGAGGAGAAGAAACCATGTATTCTGTTATGAGGTTCTCTACATTCCACCCAAGGTCAAAATAGAAAAGGGGGAGGTTTGTAATAAAATTATTGATTAGTTTACTTATGTTTTTCTGACAAGCATTTTCTGCGGTTGTTTAATGTTAACATAAGTGGCAATTAACAGCCTTCTGCTATCACTAACAGTCAACAGAAGAAGAAAAAAACCTTTCTCTGCCCGTCTCAGTATTTCATTACAAACACCTCAGTGGTATGCAATGTCTACTTTTGAATGGCCATCTCTGTCTCTGATACACTTTACAGTCACGTGTACACACCACCAAACAAATAACATAAAAAGACTATTAAAACTTGTAAAACGTTTTCTGAATTTAAAAAGCAGCATCTTAGGAATTCACACTCAAGACACGATTCATAACCAAAAAAAGGCATGCAGAGCAAATTATGTTTGTAAGAGCAAAGTAATAAAAATAAGTCCTAAGCCTTCAGACAGCTTGGATGCTTACAATACATTTGTATGTACAAAAGCCACAGTGGTAGTTCTAAGGGATGTTACCTTTGCAGAACATCTTCAAAACAAGTATTTGTGTTGCATTAAAAAAAAGTTGCTTAATGTCTTAGCAACTGTTTTAAGAGTTATTTGCTCTATTTTATTATATGCTGATGATATTATGTGCATCATGCTGTGTATATAATACTGCTTTTTTGCTATATCATTTATTATTTCACAAAAAAAACCAGGAAAGTTATCAGGTCCTGCTGAATGCTGGCTGCAGGAAAAGGCAGGGAAGAGGGCAGAAAGGGGAGCATCAATAAACAGAAGACAAACTGGAATGATCTAAATACAAGTGCAGGAGAAACAATTTGGATCAATGTGGACAGAAAGATCATTCAAGTGAGTGACTGAGATTCTTATCTTTAGTGTAGTCTATTTTAAGCACAAACCAGACTGCACCAAATCCCTTTATGTGGACAAACCCATAGTTGACTTGGCTTGTGTCTTTTTCATAACAGTCCAACTCAATCCTTGCCCATCTGTGATTATAGAGAAAATCAGGAAACATATATAACAACTATCTCACTTTTCAATATCCATCTCTTCTCTCAGAGATATGTTGAGCCTCATAACCAAGGTCCTTTCAATCAGACTGTGATACTGATAAATGTCAGGTTGACCTGACATGTAAAGAATACCTTGATGGGCAATGAGAGGCTCCTTCCATCTTCTTGATGTGCCCACCTGATTATCTGGTATGTATGTTATTAGGGCAGATTGGAAGGAAAGAAGGGGGCAGAGTCACCATCATTGCCCCGAACAACTTAAATATATGCAGACTCTTGGGCCTGTTAAGTTTGGTTTTGGAGCATCTCTATGTGGAGGGTGGGGGGCCGGATATGATTGGGATAGTGTTGGTGCACCATACTCCCCTTGACTCAACAGTATATCTCTCACAGCCAACATATTTCCTCTCTTTGGTGGTGTTGAGGGCCTCCAGAGTTTTAGTCCTGGGGGACTTTAACATTCATGCAGAGGAATCAATGAATGGTATGACTGAAGACTTCATGGAAGTCATGACATCCATGGAGCTATCCCAGCATGTCACCACGTCCACTAGGTACACCCTAGAGACTTTGTTTACTTGGCAGATCAGAGGAGTGATCTTTGTCATGGTCAGATCACTATCTGCTGCAGGTTAGGTGATAGTGTCATTTCTCTGGTAACTGGTACATGGAAACAACTGTAGGACAACTGACACTATCGCTCCTAAATGCTAAATCCAGCTCTGAGTTCACCCAGCTTCATGGTTTGATGAAAATTTAAGGACTCTGAAGTGTGAGAGGTGGCAGCTAGAGAGCAAGTGCAGGAGAGAAACGTTATAACATCCAAATTATATAGAGCTCTGTCAACCATCAGAGTAAGCAGTTCCATATAGGTTCCAGGCTAATTGTAACATAGCAAATGGAAGGTCTACAGCCTACTGTTTCCAACTGTAACACATTTTTTTTCACACACAAGGCAATACAAGACTTTCTAATACTGGTTTCCCCGCCCCCGGGGGGGGGGGGGCATTTCCCTAAGCAGGAGACATGAAGAAATTCCAAGAAGGCTTGAGAGATTTTCATTAAAACATATTTTTGTCAAATTAAAAACAAAAAAATGGGACATGATGTCAAAAGATTTGGAATAATTAGGGGCTGGGACTTAAGCACAGTTCACTTTTTCCAGGCCATAATTAACATAATTGCAACAAAAAGGGAAAAATAAATTTGCATTTTTTTAATGGAATTCAATTTTTTCTTAGCAAAGGGTTTATTTTAAGCACAGAGTACACATTGCCCTCCCCTACAGACCAGAAAGCTCCAGCAGGCCTGGATACTAATATGCTTTTTTTCCAAGTTCAAAGCGAAAGAACATAGAAAAGGTTTGAAACAGTGCACCATTTTCACATATGAGATTAGGCTAAAAATGCTTGAACTTGTTTAAAGGTAAAAATTTAGTTTTACATTTAATTATTTGGATTTTCATCAAACAAAAACCAGTCATTGTTCAGAGGGGTCCATTAATCACTTTAGGACATTTCCTCAGACTTGTTTTCTTAACATTGGAGTGTTTGTTGAAAATTTGCTGGCAATGTCTTCTACATAGACAATCTATACTGTAGTTCATTCTCCATATATGAATTCCCACAGAACAACCTATCTCTAAATTAAAATCATTACCTTTGATGTAGCAGAAGATCTAAGGAGATAAAAGTGGAATGACTACCCCACCCTTCCAACACAGCTTGAACCAAGACCTTTCTCCTGCATGATTTGTTCTCCAAAAAATAACTCTCGTACAGCACTGAACAGTTCTACATTTACGCCACATGTTAAAATTGTTGTCTGAAGAGTCCGTACACAAGATACATGACATTTAGTAAAGAAAATAGCACTGCTTTGTGAAACATGCCTGGCAGAACTGCATTAGCTTCTGAGTTCAATCCATCCATCTTATTTTTCAAGCATCAAAAGACTATAGAAATCTATCTTCCAAGACAAATACCTCTAGCTGCAGTAGTATGGAACCTTTCCAAATATACAGTAAAACCTTGCATAAAGAACGCCTTGATTAAGAGAGTAACTCACTTAAAGAGCAGAATTTTCTCTGAATGGTCACCTCGCTTAACACATAAAACCAACCAAAAATTTGCTTAATAAATAAATCAGGGTTCACAATCCCCCCCAGAAGTCACAATTGGTCACTTACAATGGTATTTTGCTTAAAGAAAAAATCTGCTTAAAGAGCAATCCCGTGGAACCCATTATGCTCTTTAGGGGAGGTACCACTGTAAATCCTTTGTGAATGTTAGCATAATTAGCAACCTAGACATTCAACAAAATGTTGTGATAGAGCAAAAAATGGGCCAGGGGCAACCTAATGACCTCATATGAGCTATAACTTTTTTTCCTTGGTGTAGCCCTGAGTGCCCTTACTACAAATGCTAATTCCACTCTCCCCAAGCAAGGTCCCTATATAGAAATTAGCTATTGTGACATGGGTGGTGTATCCTGAAGTAGGGAGCTGGCTCTTAAATCTGTCAGCGTTACCCATTCTTGGCTCGTCTACTATTCCTGTTCAGGATGCAAATCAATTCTGCTACTTTCCCAGGAGCTTCCATTTCCCTGAAAATTCCCCTCCACCCCAACCATTTAGCACTCTGGGATCACTGAATGTGCTCAATTCTAGAGTATGAAAGTTTCTCTTTTTTTGAAGACCTTTCTTTTGTTTAAAATCTGTAAATCCCAGAACTTTCCATAAACCTGACTATAACCCTAGTATTGTGGGTAGGTTCTACCATTGTGGTTACATAAGCACACTCTAAGAATGAGTCTACTATTACCCTGCTTCCCTGAAAATAAGACATACCCATAAAATAAGCCCTAGCAGGATTTCTCAGCAGTTGCACAATATAAGCCATACCCTGAAAATAAGACAAAGTGATAGGTGTGGCTATGCAGCGTCCCGGCATAGAGCAGTAAAGAAGATGGGCAGCCAGTGGTGTAATAAAAATAAGACATTCCCTGAAAATAAGCCATAGTGGGTCTTTTTGAGGAAAAAATAAGTATAAGACAGTGTCTTATTTTCGGGAAAACACGGTAGTACAGATAATATTGTTTTAATAAAAATTCTTCCTGAATGCTGACACAGATTAATTATGTCTGGCTACCAGGCTTGCTAGCAACATACAAAGGGGGGTGCAAAATGGACAACAAAGGCAAATGGTTATACATGCCAATCTATTTACTAATCCAAACTATGTAACTGTTGTGCCCCTCCCTGCACAGCAGAGCAGGCTGGCTAGCAGCCACTGCACAAAGAGTAGGGGCAAGAGGCAGAGTCTTACAACAGTCCAAAGGATGGGGCAGAATCGTTGGTCAGGAAGAGCCGACTTTGGAAGCCAGTTGTTAAAGAACTAAGACAAAAGGTTGATCCAGAAGAGTAGTCAGGTTTCCAGGCAGAGGGTCCAGGGTCAGCAAGCAGGCAAGAGGTACAGGCTTGAGTGGCACAGAGTCGGGATGTACAAAGATTGTTCCGACAAAGCTTCTGCTGGTATAGACATCTCCTTAAGAAGGCTCAGGCTCAGGGCTCACAGATGGGGGTGGTCTTTGCAAACGAGCCCTTGCATCTCTTCTTTGCACCTGTAGCTCACTGCGCAGCTGCCACCTGCATCTTTCTGATGTGCTTGGTTTCCACCTCCTCTTCACTGACACTTGGAGCCTCAGCATTTTCTGGCTGTGCTCCTATCATTTCTTGATCAACTTGATCAAGAGAAGGCAGTTCCATGCTGCCAGTGGGCTGAGGTGCTGGCAGAAAGTCTTCCTCATCACAGTCGGGTTCCAGGGTCACAGCAGTAACTAATCACATTATGTATTACTTTTCTGGCCTCATATTCAACCTTACAAAGCCTCTGCCTCTCAACTCTAGAAAGTCAAACCCACACAAACAGATAAAGTCTGGTTTATGCCTATTTTACCAAAGACAAAGGAAGAATCCTCCCCCACCGCTAGTTATAAGGGCATAGAGGTGAGAAGCACACTTGCTTAATATCTTCCCAATTAAAGCAGAAACATCTTGGAGCCCTTACAAGACACTTGCTTGTTCCAGTCACTAAGTCAACAATATTCAAATACCCAATTCTGTTCTGTTTTACTGATGTCACTAAAATCAGAGACTGGTGGAATGGAGTTGGGCAGGGGAAGAGAGACCGAATAACATAGCAAGATTTTGGCCGCCAGCTTGAGCAATGTGAAATATCTACTGAAGGTCTCTTTTTAAAATGTCACTAGCTCCTTTCACTTATTCATGAAATGGGAGGAAAGGATGAAATAAATTTGCCACAATCCATTGTTGGTGATTGTCTAATCTTTATCACTCCTCCCCAAAGCCCCAAGTTTAGAAAGATTCTTAGCTGTGAGGACTATGCTAAACAACAGTCATACAAAATACTCTTGGTGAAAGTCAAGAGTTTGAATAAATCAAAGCACATGTATGACATCAAATGAGGAATAGCACAAGAAATATCCACTACATAAAGTACAGCACAGTAGACTGTTTTCATTCTTTTGTTTTATTTACCTTTCTATCTACAACTGTACATTTCATAGGCCTTTTCAAAATACAACTGAAAACAAAAGGCCTAATTCCCTGAGATGTATTGGTCTTAGCATCACGATAGCAGAGGAAAATCCTGGTTGAAATCCTATCCAAAAGAGCTGCAGTATTTCTGATATTCAAATATGTCAGCAAGCAGAATGAAAAATCTACACTCATTCTAGCATGAATATTGGTTCTAAATGTCAGAATTTACCACTAAAATGAAATACAGTAAAACCTCGGATAACGCTAAAATTTGGTTCCATAAGTCTTACTGTTATCTTATCCAGGTCTTAATATTCCAGTTGTGCCAAGTTCCATTATCACTGCTCAGCAGAGTCCTTTCACATAGGACAACTGAATATCCCTGATAAATTTATATTAAGTGTCACTACTCTAAAAAGCTGTGGCTCCAGTCTTATGACTCATATCACACAAGACACTCATGGACATACAGAGACTCATCAATCCTTTGAAAATGCTCTGATAGAAGGAAAGCATAGGAAAGAGAGGAAAGGTCTTACTAAGAAAGCATCTAAAGGACACTGGATATTTCTAACATATCAATTCTCACAGAAATCAGGTAGTTAGTTCTGAGTAAAAGACAGCAAAGGGCCTCTCTGATCAATTTCTGGGCCACAGAAAGGAGCTTCAAAGGAAAGGCAAACCTCCTGTCCCCAGGAATAATTGTGTTAATGTGACATGTGAGGCATAATGTAAGGACAACAGTTAACTTAAGAGTCTCAGCAAAACTGCTTGAACTCTGCTCATAACAACATTTCCTGTTTAAGAGGAGAAACATCTATATTTCAGCTCTCTGGGGCGGTGAAGTCTTTTGTATTGGTCTGATGTTGTGCTCCCTTCCTTTCTTTTTCTCCATCACTGCCAAAATAAGCTCCCTGTACCAGAACATTTCAATGGAGTTAGGAGGTGTATCTTATTTTTCTTACACAGGACTCCTTATTTATAGATTAAAATACTGGCAGGTATGCCCAGGAAGAGAAGCTGCAGGGATTAAACACACAACAGAAAAGTAACAGATGGGTTCCAACTGACACAAAGGCTGGTTAAAGTTAAACAATACAGTACTTTTCTTCCTTACATATGGTTCTTGCAGTATAAATTTCAGCCGCCTGGGGCTTAAACCAAATTTGCCGTCCCCTGGTAGACGCCAGCACCCGCTCCCACTAGGGTTTCTGGGAATTGTAGTCCAAGAACTCCCATACACCCAAAAAGTGCCGCCCGGGACGAATCACACACACACCAGGGGGGGCATGTGATGCTACTGGGTTCTTGTCAAAATGTAGCTTTATGGAAAGAGTGGCAAGAGAATGTATATAAAACACAACAAATTATCAAAGTCAGACCCATTAAAAATAATAGGTAATGCCTATGGACTCAGGCTGAACTGAATGTAGCCATCAAAAACCCTCAGATTAAAAAATATCAAGAAAAGGGGAATGTTTTTCCAAAGATATGACATACAGCAGAACAGGGAAATGTCTGTGTTCATTTATAGTAATGAAAATATTTCCTCTCTTTTTGTTGTGACTGAAACCAATGACTTCCTTTTTCTTCTTTGGTATCAGGGAAATTTCTGCTTTACCAATTCACAAGATATTTTCCTTCACGAAGTTTAATACAACCAAGCAGGGCCTGGAGTAGGGAAACAGTGATGGCGTGGGGTGGAGTGATGGCATTTTGTCCAGGGTCTTACACTGAGGGAGGGCCTTATATTTAAACTTTTGACATTATTCCCAGAAACCCTAGTGGGAGCGGGTGCCGGCGTCTACCAGGGGGCAGCAAATTTGGTCATACATGAAGTCACAAAGATAAATTTGACAGTACTGAAAAAAGAAAACATTAACTATACAGCCTGAGGCTGTCATAAACCATGGTGACATTTTGCTAATAAAGTTTCCTCTCCCAGCTTTTCCAGGGTCCTAGGATCCCTTAGGATCCCTCCTAATCCTGGAGAAGCTTTTGAAGACGAGGGAGGGGAGCTTAAATGACCCAAAATTAATGCCACTTGTTCCAACATCAGTGGGAGTTTTTCTAAGGAATCATGGGGGTGGGGGACTTTTTATTAACAAAATATGTCCATTGTTTATTACATCATCAGGCCTAACCAGAATAATTGTACACAAATGGATTTCAGCTTATTAATTGTTCCCAGTTATAATTAAAAACACCTGTTTCAACATTTATGTTGTCGTCGTACCCATAGTGACCAGAGCCCTTGGAGCAATACCTAAAGGACTCCCTAGATATTTGGAAATGTTGGACCTATTGAACTTGAACATCCTAACTCTACCAAAACAGCTTTATTAGGAACTGCCTAAACACTTAGACATTACCTTAACAGTTCTTAGGTCCTTAGTTAGGTATTGAAAATAAGAAAACTAGAGGTAGCTCACCTATGAGACTAAGAAAGGTCAGATTGTGGAGGGACATAATTTGCTTCCTTCCACTTCATTCTCTACCCGGCCCCCACTCCTGCTTGCATATTACTCTTTGGTTTGTACACTTGGGCAGAACTTTTTCCAGTCATCAGATAAAGCTAGTCTTTAAAATATCACCTCCGTGTACTTTCAATTTGACGCATCATTTATTTCTGAAACTACTGTGTGACACTGACTGAAAAAACTGTCAGCAGTCACTATTCTGGTCTGAAACCACCTCGAGTGGAAACAGATACCAAATGACTGCAGCAGAATGAATGAATAAGCTCTAGAGTCTCAAACTAGAAAGAATAAAGTTCTAGGGCAAGCAAGAAATCTTGAAACAGAGAGAATTACCTTCTAAGAATCAGAAAAGTTAAATTCTCCCCATCAAAAAAAACTATCACTAAATACTCATTTTTGGGAATGACATCATTTCCATTGCCCTATCCCAGTACTGGCAAACCTATGGCAAGCGTGCCAGCGGGAGCACTCAGAGCCCTCTCTGTGGGCAGCCCCAGCCCAGAGTTCATCCTGCCCTTCTGCACAGCAGCCCAATGGGAATGCTTCTTCCCTCCCCCAGCACAGAGTTCACCCTACCCCTCTGCCCAGCAACCCAATGGGAGCGCTTCTTCCCACTTGCCAGCACAGAGTTCACCCTGCCCCTCTGTGGTGCAGATGGCAGCCTGCTGAGTTTGGACACTTGGTCTCTAAAAGGTTTGCCATCACTGCCCTATCCTCTCAAATTAATTCAGGAAGAAGAAAACTCATGGAGCTGAACGTTCTTATGTTTCCCTCTATTTAGTTTTGGGGAGATATTGTATGGCTGAAATATTGTTGCTTACTGAAGTAAGTTACACTAAAGCAGCCTCACTGAAGCAGTGCAGTTTTGGTGGGTCAACCCTTCCATACCTTTCATTGATTCAAATAGGCCTACTCTAGTTGTGACTTGCTATGTAAATTAGCATTTACAAAGGTGTTGACCTAACAAGTCCCCACTGATTCAATGACCGTATTCTAAGTAAAAGTTAAGAAATAAATGGTGAGTCAAAGTGCAACTTAGGGTAACAGGATTGCAATCGGTGTGTCCTTTTCTATTTGCCTTTTAAATATGGTATAATTTACCCATGTCTCATTCAGCATAATAAGTAAAAAAAAATGCAAAAAGGAAAAAATAGCAGTCTCATAAAAAAGGCAAAGCATTACTCCACATTAGGGCTTCACTGGATTTATCACATTTCTGTTATATATTTTGCCTCATCTGGAATTCATGATGGAAAAAACCCACAGGGCTAGTATATCTACATGTGATAGAAAAGTAAAGAGATAGTGATTTATGACCTAATTTTTACTGCATCAATAAACTCTCATATTTTTCATCCATGAAAAATGATAGCAGGCAAGATTTCTTCTGTCAATAAATGTGAAACCACTATTGATTACTGCATTAAAATTAAATTAAAATATAAGATTACATGATATTCCAGCACACACTGAGAACAGAAATCAAGTTATCTTCATGCTAAAAAACAACAACGCATAATCACAGGTGTCTTAGTTAATCAATATATTAACATTAAATCACAAAGTAACACCATGTAATGAAAGATGGCTATCATGTACAGTATAGCAACTTGCTACATCTTCTTTGTTCTTTTACATGTGATAAAAATTAAACAACCAAGAGTCATACTTGTGCACATTATTTAACTACAGACATAACTACTGAGGACTGCAGTAGCTTAGTGGTTAAGATACTGAACTTAACGACCGGAAGGTCGGCAGAACATCAGTTTGAGACCAGAGTGCTACACGACAGAGTGAGCTCCCAACTCCGTCCCAGCTCCTTCCAACCTAGCAGTTCAAAAGTATATTACAAGTAGATAAATAGGTACCGCTTCAGTGGGAAAGTTAACAGTGTTCAATGCGCTCTGGCATCTAGTCATGCCTGCCACCTGACCACAGAAATGTCTACAGATGCAGATATTTGGTTGTAAATCAGGATGAGCACCATACCCTAGAGTTGATATGACTGGCTTTCAAGCAAGGATGAACTTTACCTTTACCATAACTATTGAAAAACTAAAACCACTTTAGCCATTAATAAATTTTACAAGTACAGTACAATACAGGGGTGCCCAAACTTTTTGGGCCATGGGCCGATCATGTGGTTCAGGGGACTGGTCACTAAGGCCCGGGGGCCGGGTGCGGCCCCTGACGCCAATTCATCCAGCCAGCTAAGCCCTCATCGCTCCTAGAAGCAGAAGTAAAATGTGCCCGTACGGGCGTGTTTTACTTCTGCTTCCAGGAGCGGTGAGGGCTTCGCGGGCTGGATGAATTGGTGTTGGGGCCACACCTGGGCCCCCGGGCCTTAGTTTGGGCACCACTGTTACAGTAGAACCTCGGTTAACAAATGGCTCAGTTAACATAAAAATTGTTTTTCCGGAACAGATTAATTGGTTTTCAATGCATTCCATTGGGAAACCATGTTTTGGTTAAAGTATTTTGGTTTTCAATGTATTCATATGGGAAACTGCATTCAATGCATTCCTATGGGAAACTGCATTCAATGCATTCCTATGGGAAATTCGGTTAAAGCAATTTTCTCTATAAGAAATGTCACAGAGAACGCATTAATTATGTTAACCAAGGTTCCACTGTATAATGTTCAGCCTGAAGGATTTCCAATCTGTTCTTTCTCTTCTTCCGTGTCTAGGCCAGATGTGAAATTGCCAAAATGAAGGCACCTTTTGGTGAGTTTTAAAGGCAACAAAACACACATTTGCATACGAGTTTTTAAGAGGCAGGAATAAACCTTCTATGTAAGCCTATTTAACAGTCACAAAACACATAGGCTGAAATCTAGCAGTAAGTCACAACTAGAGTAGGCCCAGTGTATTAACTGAATTTATAAATAAATTAACTCACCAAATCCTAACTGATTCCATGGGCCTAAATCTAGTTGTGAACTCCTGCTGAACTTGAGCCAAAGCATATGGCTGACATCACTAATTTGATATAGAATGACTATTTTTCACAAGCTGCTGCTGTGTCAGGAGAGCAAATACCTAAGCCAGTCCTTGAAAATTTGAAACTTCTGCCAACTGTTCTTTCTAAAGAAACTGTGCTAATTTACCATAGAAAAGCAACACTATGAAGTCCATGAAGTGGCCCAAACACAATTCTTATCTTTGAGCAGGAATCCCCAACCTTTTCGTGCCATGGGCCAGACCACGCCCATCGGACAGCTGAGCGGGAGCAGTCACATGGTTTCTCCCACCGCAAATGCTGTCATAAAACATGTCCATGTGGGTGCATCTACAGCAGTGTTTATGGCAGGTGTGGGCGTGTTTTACAGCTGTCATAAATGCTTCTGCTTTCGCTAGCGGCAAGGGTGGCAGGAGACCACTCCCATCTTTGAGCAAAAAGAAAGTCTCCATAATTAGTTTTGGTAGGAAAAAACAGACATATTATATCCTCTTGTGACAATCATCCTGTGATAAAACTTTAATATGAGCTCACCTCTGTGCATTAAGGATTATATTTAAGACCACTCACATAAGACTCTCTCTGAAACATCTGACAATTCCCACTCCCATAATATACCACCTCTCCACTATCACATCACCTATAAATTGGAAAATGAATATGGAGAGCCCATTCCATGATAGTCTCTACATGAAAGCTTTTATAACAGCAAGGTGTTCAAAACTTGTTTGACTACTAGTTTACACAGAAAATTACACATAGGAAAATGTATTTAGGACTTTGAGCATCCTGCTCTTCAACCCTAAAGAACAACTCTAAGCACTTTACAATGCAATATTGAAAAAAAAATCCTAAGTAATAAATACAAATATGTACAGTAGAAATAATTCTTCTTCTTCAGCTGCCGCATCCGTTCTGGATACTGGCTATCATCATGGCGATAGTCTTCCTGTTCTTAACTCCTCTGAACAGTTCAATAATTAGACCCATAAATTAAAATATCAAAATAGTACCTCCATAGTACCTTTAACATTAAGATATAGTCCCAGGAAAAGTGAAGATCATTTTCACCCGATGTCAAAAGAAACTACTTCAAACGTATCACCAGCTGAATCTTCCTAGGACAGTGATGGCAAACCTTGGCACTCAAGATGTTTTTGAACTTCAATTCCCAGAAGCCCTGATCAGCAGGAGTGCTAATTTGGGTTTCTGGTAATTTAAGTCCACGGACACCTGGAGTGCCAAGGTTCGCCATCACTGTCTTAGGACAACACTGTAGACCAAGGTCCCACAATCAAAATGTCCTATCTGTGATCCACCAGACCTCCAAAGCGGAGAAGACAATCCTGGGATAGAATACAGAATTATGCAGCATCCTAGATTTCACTACCCCAAGGAGTGTTTACTTTCAACACTGCATCAGAGTCTCCAACATTTGTTTCCTGCTCCTAATCTGAAAAACAAAAGCTGCCACAGAGCTTCCTGGGAGTGATAGCTCTTTGAGAAGCACTCTCTATAGAACCTAACAAGCAGCAAGACTATGGCTCAGAGCAGTCTCTGTGCCCAGAAGAGCTTGACCTTTGCTGACTGGTCACATGACCTGGGCACACCATGCTCTGGAAGTTGTAGTTTTGGTGCTTAGGTAAAGGTTTCCCTTGCTTGAAATCCAGTCATGGCCAACTCTAGGGTTGAGTGCTCATCTCTGTTTCAAAGCTAAAGAGCCAGCGCTGTCTGCTTCTGCAGATGTTTCTGTGGTCATGTGGCAGGCATCACTAGACACCAGAGCAAATGGAACACTGTTTACCTTCTCACCGAAGTGGTCCCTATTTATCTACTTGCAATTTCTTGCTTTCGAACTGCTAGTCTGGTAGTAACTGGGACAAAGACGGGAGCTCATTTCGTCCTGCAGTAATTGGGAATCGAACTGCTGACCTCCCGCCTTCCAGTCAGCATCTTAGCCACTTGAGCCACTGCAGTCTATGATACACCAAAGTTAAAGAAACCAAGATGATGCCTGTGCAGCAGCCAGGTAATTCTTTGCTGCTATCCTTGATCAGAAAAAGTTGTAAAACATTCCACTAAATATGCTTTATGTTTATGATTTGCATCTCAGATGTCATCTGATCTGCTTCATAATCCAGACTCTCATTGGTGAACCAATGAGTCTCTTGTGGAAGAGGATAATCAAAATTGATCACATCAGTTCCTGAGTCACCTTGACATCCCACAGAACCACCAGGGCATCAATACATGCATCATCAACTCTATCAACTGGAAACTCTCCAAAAAGTCTCAGATTTCAGGCAGCTCAGTCTCTGAAAGCAGATCATTTTAACTGGACCACAAATGTTGCAAAAAAACTAAACAGCTACAAGATAAAATTTATCAAAACTAAGCTGAGAACAAGGAAGTTAATGAGAAATTGCTTATGGGCAAGACCAATGTCCTTTTGTCCTGACAAAAATAGCAAATTCAGTGTGTGACCTTCAAGGTACGTGCTACCTAGGTGCTCAGAAGGAACCTCAATAGTCAAGACAATCTGCCTGAGCCTGGATACAGATTAAGCATGCCTCCTCAGGGAAAATGTTCCAGGATTCTAGTACCACAACTGAAAACTGCCAAGACGCTGTCAGAAACTCTTCATTTCTCAAGCTTATGTCCTCCCACTGATCCCAGGAACAAAGCTCTTCCAGAACACTGGAAGGTAGGGAGGATCCTTAAGCTGTAAGTTCTGAGGCAATCATTTTACTCCTTTTTACTGCCATGTCCAATTCATTTGACATTAATAGTACACAAAAAATGAGAGAAGTTTAAACTAGAAGTCTTACTTACTGAGTACATGTAAAGGCCTGTTGCTACTTTTCTTTGATGTTAAAATCCACTGGGTCTTGAAACATCCAATCACTGTGCTATAGCTTTCTGCTGAGAGATAAAAAGACACTTTTAGAAATAGGGAATATGGCATTTCTCTCTTGTTATGTGCTTACATGCTTACGTGTATATCATGTACATGTACGTAACTCAATGTAACCAGTCGATTAAAAAATTTTTTTTAGGAAGAACCATTCACACATTTGTTTTAGATGTTTCTATCATCAAATCTTTTCTCTGATAAAAGATTATGGTTGATACAAACCATTCAACTTACTGTCAATGAAAAGTTTATTTTTGGGTATTATTTTGATATTTTCTACTTTTAGTTATTGCTGAGCCTCAGTATTGAAGACAGTGATGTACTAGACCACATTCGTCTAGCATCGTTTTGAGGTTTTGAAATCACCACTCCTTCTCTTGGTACCCCTGAAGCCTATTATCACCTCACAACTCTGTGCTCTGACCTGCCAGTACTCAGTCCTTCCCTTTCCCTGCTATATATCATAAAATGTGGGAGTAGCAAGGAGGACATCCACCTTTAGTGCCACGCTAATTCATTTTCATAGTTTCCAACTTTTTTTATTGTGTCAGAAGCACACAAAGGTGCTTTCTGGGTTGAAAGGATTTTTGCTGGAAAGATTCTCCTCAGGGGAAGCCCAAACAAGGCTCCTTTCATGTCCCATAGATCTTTACCCACCAAAGTGGTCCCTATTTATCTACTTGCAATTTCTTGCTTTCAAATGGCTTGGTTGGCAGGAGCTGGGACAGAGACTGGCGCTCATTCCGTCATGCAAGACTTGGGGCTTGAACTGCCAACTTACCAACCTTCCAGATAACAAGGCAAGCTTCTTAACCACTAAGCCACCACAGTCCCTAGTTGCCAATCAGGGAATTCTAGTTGCAAATAATCTTTATTTCTATCTTTTTCTTGTTATCTGGAAGATATGAAAAGAAACAGATTACTTCTCCACTGCTATCATGTTACAACATTTGCACGTGCCTAATCCATTTCCTTTAAAACAGGCTTTCCCAACCTTTTCCTGACAGGGGCCAGTTCCTGCCACCACGCTCAGCTGTGGGGGCCGGAAGCATGGCTGCGCCCACTGCTTACGGTTTCGTTACTGGCGGTGGCAGCAATAGTGCCGGTTTAGCGGCTTTTTGCACAGCCTCCGCCACTTCCCAGGGTGGCAGGAAACTTTTCGGAGCATGTTTGCTCTGTTTCTATATTTTGTTTTGCTGCTTCTCAGCTGTGCTTTGGCAGCCAAACTGTGATGATTGACAAACCTCCTGGATCCGTGCTGAGAACCCAGGCACTGATGTATGTATGTATTTATTTATTTAGATTTATATCGCCACCCACTCTCCATGGCGACTCAGGGTGGCTTACAATTAGCAAAACAACACAGCACAAAAAAATAATAATACATTTTTTCTAAATCAATAATAGATTTCTCTCCCCTCCGGCTATTGGTGGGTGCCCGGAGGATCTTGAAAAGTTGTGAGAATCATATAACCACGGTTCAAACATAGCTCCCAGGGCTTCTGCGATGTCAAGTGGTAGTTGGGATCTTAGTTGTAAGCTCCGCCCAGCACCAGAAGTCGCCAGCCTGTGTGGTTTGGCTGCTGAAGTGCATTTCCCCCACCACAGTGACATTTTGTGACTTCTGTTGGTGGGGGATGGTTCTAGAGGTGCAGGGGCCAGATTAGGTCCACAGGCCATAGGTTGGCCACCCATGCTTTAAGACAGGAGTGGCCAAAACTTTTTGGGCTGTGGGCCGATCATGTGATTCAGGGAGCCAGTCACTAAGTTCCAGGGGCCGGGTACGAACCCCGACACCAATTCATCCAGCCCACGAAGCCCTCGTCGCTCCTGGAAGCGGAAGTAAAATGCGCCCATACAGGCGCGTTTTACTTCCACTTCGAGGAGCGACAAAGACGTCGCAGGCCGGATGAATTGGCATCGGGGGCCGTACCCAGCCCCCAGGCCTTAGTTTGGGCACCACTGCTTTAAGAGCTACGGGCACCTTGAGAGTAAGAACACAGGTGAAAAGCCAATGAACAGGAAGTTATGTCAGCAGTCATACAGTGTCTGAAGAAGCACTTCATTAAGCTCAGCAGTGACCATCTTTTTACATGTACTATGGTGATTATGAGATAATGCATTATGATGCAGCAAGATTTACTATTCTGACAAAGCTTCTTCTTATAATGTTATGAAAGAACTACATAACATGACCTATTCGCCACTTTTACTTGTTGGTTTGGCTGATAGTGTCTGGGAATGAAGAGGAAAATTGACCAGAGCTTTATACTAAGTGCTGTTAATCTTCCCTTTGCATAACACTGCTACACTCTGGCCCAAATACTGCTGATTTATTTGATGTGCACACATTTTCAAAAACTAGTAAACACATTGCAGTCTATTACAAAAGAATAGTTTTGTAGCTCTTCCAGGTGCTATATCATTTACAATTTTCACAGGTCCTGCCAACCTAGCAGTTCGAGATCAAGAAATTATACCTTTGGGAAAGGTCACTCCAAATGCAAATAGATCAATAGGGACCACTTCGGTGGGAAAAGGTCTTGGGAACATGAAAGGAGCCTCATTCGAGCATCCCTTGAGCAGAGATTATTATTATTATTACTGCACCTTAAAAAAATCACTCTCACAACATGAGCTTAACAGCTCATGCATTTGAAGACAATGTACCTGAAATCTAATATTATAATAAAGTGCTACTCTTTCAAGTGCAATAGGATTCTGTTGATTGCATTATAACTAACAACCATGTTTACCCATTTAACACAAAAACCCATCTCACAACATTTCAGTCTGCCACTTGAAAGAGACCATTATACAAAAACAAGTACAGAACCAAACTTGAAAGAGACCGCTAACACAATGCACTGGCACAAGTTACAGACCATGCCAAAAAGATTAAACATTGATAAAATATTCTTACTCTGTGTGGCTCTACATTGATTCCTACAGTTTAGCATGAGTCAATAATGCTACTGTTTCCTTGTAGATCCACCTCCAGTACCTGCTAACTGAATTATTTACAGCTTGATAGTCCTATTACTGTACTAATAAGCCATGATCTGAATCTTCACTGGGTCATAGGGTTATGAATAGGTATGCAAGTCATTATCTGAGGACATGATCCATGAAAGCTAATATTAAAATATAAGAGTTAATCTTAAAGACACCACCATTCGTCTTTTATTTTGGTTTGTCTTTGTTTGCTTGTCTGACATGCTTGTAACATAGCTAATTCTTTGAAAACTTTCCTAGTGATAGTTATCAAAAAATATACACCTATGCTGACTGCTTGGCAACAGTTCAATGTAAAAGAAGAAGGAAAGAAAAATATAGGGTGTCCTAAAAGTCACCATACATAGGGGAAATTGCATGACAGATATCTTGGAACATGTTCACCATGAGTATGGAAGAAGACTGTGTGTGTGTGTAGAAAGAGGTGGCCAACACATAGAGCAGGGATTCTCAACCTGCGGCCCATGGGCTGGATGCGGCCCTCAGCGCCATTTCATGTGGTCCCCCACTTCCTCCACCACACCAGGAAGTGCCATGTGGTGGAGGAAGAGCAAAATGGTCATCCAGCCGCCAAAGCTGTCTGAGGGAGCATGACCTGTCCCGCAGCTTAAAAAGGTTGAGAACAATTGACATAGAGAATACTTTGTAAATATTTTGTAAAATTTTGCAATTATTTTGTACATAAAGGGACATTTAGTGACAATTGCCCATTTTCAATATGGAGTGGTCTAACTAGGCCCGTGATGGTGAACCATGGCACTCCAGGTGTTCTTGGATTTCAATGACCAAAAGCCCAGGTCAGCACACCTGCTGATCAAGGCTTCTGGGAATTGAAGTTCAAGAACAGCTGGGGTCCCAAGGTTCACCATCACTGAACTAGGCACTGTTGTCCATCTCTTGTCAATGATGTTAGGCCATGACTAAAACTCACCAAAGCATCCTCCATCAGATCCCTTGGGCAAGGTGAAAGCAAAGGGCACACGTCATTGTCTGCCTAGCTGCCGGGTGATGTGATATCCAAATTGCTTTTTAGAAAACTGCATGCAGGTGGACTTGATTTCTCAAGTCCATTTGAATGTGTGGAATGTCGTTGTAGAGATGTCTACCAATGCATGGAATAACAACTCCTTGCTGAATAACAACTCCAAGGTATCCAAGGTATGGCAACTTTTGGGACACCTTGTATAATGATTTAAAAGTTTCTGGGCTGGGGGCTAGTTATTGCAGAAAAAACCTAAGTGTTAGAGTCTTTTTTAAAATGCTAAATTAAAATCCTTCCACCAGGTGAAGAGCAGAGAAGGAGCCCAGGAATCCAAAGTGATTAGATATCAGCGTAAAGAAATAAGAGCGGGTGGCTGTTTGATTAGCAATAGGCCAGATATGTAGACCTAAATCTCTGTGTATTACTGTAAATATGGTAATAGAGTAGACCATACTAATAGCAACTCAACATCAAGTGTCAGGCAGTGGTTAATCAATATGACAACACTGAGGACTAATGGCTTGAGTGGGGAAGTCCTCTGGGAAAGGTGATGGTCCCCAAGTGGATTAAATCCCACATGAATCCATCTTGATGGAGGGCAGCAACTTCATCGATACTGGCCTGAAGCTGATGAGGACTTTGTGTGCTAAAAGGGTTCAGGACCAGAGAGTGACTGAGGAACTGGATCAGTGTCACGCTGAAATGTGGAAGGCAGATGAAGGACCACTGCATTATATTCGCAGGACAGTCTTCACGGCTAATTGCCATGAGGATCACCAATATTCAGATTCGGATACAGCAGAACAAAAATAAGCTGAAGGCGGCTTTATTATTACTGACAACAATGTTACCTCTTCTCAGAACATTTCAGTCTGCCACATACAAAAAAAAGAAGTAGGTGAGCATCTACAAATCATGAAAATGTGCAATTACTGATATAAATTTCCTCAAAATCTGTTAGCACTTTCTGGATTCATCCTTATATCCTTAAAGTAGAAGAGCTGCTATGTATACACATATAAACATTTTTACAGAAGTTACCCAACTCTGTTTAATTAGAAAAGAACAAATTGTGTAAAAAAACTTGGAAAACTACTGAAAAGTACATACACACGCTCAGTGCAACACTTCAGAGGCTTTCCAAAATAGGGCAGCATAATACTGTACAGTGCAGGATTCAATTGGTACTTAGAGCATGTTGTCAAAATTACATATATCTGACTGCTATAACCACAGTATCCTTCTTCAATCTAAGGCCCTCATATTTCAGATTACAACACCCATAGCTTCCACCATTAGTTATGGCAGCTGGCACTAGTGGGAGCTGACATTCACAATATCCCTAGAACAATAACAGATGTGGGAAGATTGAATTAGAGTACGACAAGGCTTTTTCATCAGACACATTCAGAGACAAAGCATTACCCCTCTAATGAAGGTACATATGTAAAGTCACACACTGGAAATTCAAGATGCAAATATAAGTCCTACTGCACAATGGAAATTAAAATATGATATTATAATATTTCAAATACATTCCAGTGCCTTCTTTTCATTCTAGGATGTATAACAGTTTGTTTTACATCCACAGCTCAATAAAACATTTTCTAGTCTCAAGCTATTACACCTCACCCCTTCTACTCCCACAAAAGTTTCAGTATTAGTTCCACTCAGTTAACATTAATGCAGTTCAGCTAGCATTTAATCTTTCTAACCACTTCTATTTTGCACTAATGTGGACTCAATGCATGCTGGTGTTAAGAAAATTGATACTACTTTATGACGAATGAGACCAGGCTATAGGATGTACTGCAGATACAAATAGACTATAATACATTCTAAAGAACTTTTCTTGTAATAATATTTACTCTGGGATGCAGAAAACTATGGTTTATCATTCAGCATTAATCTATGATTACACAATCATTTTAAAAAAGGAATCTTATATCAAACATCTTTCTTCCATGTGTCATAATGAATACAGACAATAAAAAGTTCTCAATTTACATGCTGCAAAAATGCAAACCTGCTTTACCAAGCAAGCAGGGTTATGAATGTCAGTAATTTTCTACCCAAAGCACTAAACTTTTCTTCAGTTCTTTCCAAGGCCAACATCTATTAGACTTCTATTCTTTATTTTATCTTATTGTGTAAGCCAAAGCACTTGAGGATTCAGGAAAAAATGCTTTGGCATAGCAACCTTTTAAGAAAGAAAAAAAAGACAGGCTGAGAAGATGAAAGCCTGCTATACTGCAAGCTTGAATTTTAGGTTGTAAAAATAGACACAGATGGGAATAGAAAATGCTGGTAAAATACCACAGATTTTAAAGGGGGGGGGGAGGATTACATAAGAGAATGTGTGTGCATGTGCACACACTAAGTTTCAACATATTAATGTTGATAAAGACAGCAGTTGAGTATTACTTTTAAGGTTACACAGATATATACAGTACATATATTAAACTGATAGGATGCCACACTGTAGCTGCGATAAAGGTAAAGGTTGCCCTTGCTCGAAAGCCAGTCATATCCGACTCTAGGGTTCAGTGCTCATTTTTGTTTATAGCCAAAGAGCCAGCACTGTCTGTGACTGCAGACGTTTGTGTGGACATGTGGTAGGCATGCCTCAACAGAATGCTGTTTACCTTCCCACCAAAGTGGTACCTATTTATCTACTTGCAATTTCTTCCTTTCGAACTGCTAGGTTGGCAGGAGCTGGGACAGAGATGGGAGCTCAATCTGTCATGCAGTACTCGGGAATAGAACTCCGAGCTTCCAGTCTTCAAGTTCAGCATCTTAGCTTGTGTAGGAAAGCAATATTTGGAGACTCTGACAATAGAATGTTTTGTCACGTGTTCTGGAACAATCATCATGGCAATGTACGTGATGGTTCCTCTATTCATTTCATTCAATTCCCAATATTCGTGTCTGCTGAATTAAATACAATGTGTGGCAGACAGACAGGAGCTGTATCTCTCAGTATGTTTTTCTTTACTCTTTTGGGTCCTGCTGAGATACAGGTTCACCTTTTGGCAATTGTGTCAAATAGTTTCATGTTGGTGACTTTATAAGAAGTGGGGAGACACTGTGAGAAAGACATGGAACATAATCTTTCTCCATTATCAACCCCAGGCAGACTCTCTTGTCCCTTCATTTGTGAGGCCGTAAACCAGTGATGGCAAACCTTGGCACTCCAGGTGTTCTTGAACTTCAATTCCCAGAAGCCCTGATTAGCAGGAGTGCTGACTTGGGCTTCTGGTATTTGAAGTCCAAGAACACCTGGAGTGCCAAGGTTCGCCATCACTGCCGTAGACTGTGGAGTCTCTCACCAATGAGCTGTTTCACTAGTCTGTCTGTCTTGTTTTGTTGCAGTTTTTTTGAGCTAGGTTTTTTTTCTTTGATACTTCTGATGCTTGTTTCAAAGTGGAGAATGACAAACTCATGTCTTTTGATATCTGCTATGAGGTTTTGGATGCTTACATATTCAATTCCTCTCAAGTGTGTTAAGTGTCACATTGCTCTGGATAGACTTCATGATTACCAACTTAGAAGGGGTCTTACCGATCAAAACTGATGGTTCTAGAGCAGTTTCCTCCATCCTTTGTTTTTTAGACTTAAATTCCCAGAAGCCTAAGTCAATTTCTCAACGCACTGATCAGTCAACATACTGACTTAGGCTTTTGGAAATTGAAGACCCCTGTGGGGCATGGGCCCCATGTTGGGAACCACTGTTCTAAAGGCTCCACCGAGACTATATCATCCACATGAAGTAACCTTTTCTGTAACATATATTTAAATCTCAATTGCCTATTCCTTACTGCAACCTTTATAAACTTTTTACAAATTTGGCATGTAGTGACCTTTCCCAAAGGTATAATCTATGTTTCGGTTGCCTATTCCTTATTGTGACCTTTGTAAACTTTACAAATTTGGCAGGGCTGCATTTGATATTTTTCTCCTAAACATAGAGGTACTTGGAGTAGGTGTCTGTGAGATATATTTTACTTTTGCCAGTACCACACTTCTTGAATTAGACTGTAGAGGATACAAGAGGCAGGAATGAGGTGATAGTGAAAAATAATATACACTTTTAAAAAGAAATTGATAAAAATAGTGTATTTAAGGTTTAAAAAGAAATTACAAAACTACCTGGGGTGAAAGATGATAAAGTAGACAAACTATTCATGAAATCAAAGGTAAAATACGCTCCGGACTGCCACTGAAGTACTCCTTCAGCAGTGGTCAATTTTAACCAATTAAATATTTTTTAGAAGCTGCTTTAACCTCCATCCCAAACAATTACATAGTTACCTAATGCCAACTGAAATACAGTACAGTATAAAGGTTTTTACATATTTCTTACACATCTGCACAGAAGAGGCTAACGGCTGCATCAATAAAAGGGAAAATGCTGGGGTCCTGCCAAGAACATCAAATTTGGAGATACTGAGTGCATGATTAATGGTACTAAGTCTTCCTGATTTAGATACAGTAATACCCCGGATAACGTTATGACTTGGTTCCACAAGTCATGACGTTATCCGGTTTTTAGTGTTGTCCAATGCATGCATTGAACAACGCTTTAAAAAAAAAAGCCCTGACTTCAGGGACAAACCGAGCAGCAGTGGGGTGCCTTTAAAGCCACCCCCCCCCCCCCACTGCTGTGACTGCAGTAGGATCGGGGGAAAGCACCTTTTTCCCCACTCTACTGCAGTCTTCCCTCCGTGCTTACCTGCACGCGCCGATCGAGGCTTTTTTTCCCGTCAAAGTCTCTTTCTCTCTTTATTTCCCTCCCTGTACATTTAAACCTCAGGGAAGGGGGAAAGAGAGAAATGTGATTGGTTCTCTAGAGAACTAATCACCTCTCTCTTTCCCCCTCCCTGTATTGTCAATACAGGAAGTGAAAGAGAAAGAGCGATTGGCTGCAGTCGGAGCTGCAAAGCAAGAGAAAGGTAAGCTGGGCTGGATTCTCTCCAAGCAGGCAGTGTGGTGGGGGGTGGGGAGTCCCCAAACTGGTGGTGGGGGTGGGGGTGAGGGAAATGAAGGAGGGACGTGGCAGGGAGAGGAGCTGTGGCCTCCTTTACTTCTTTAATACGATGGATTGGATAACGCTAAAATGAACGTTATCCGGTGCAAATCTTCCCCCAAAATTTGTCGTCATTATGCGGTTTTAGCGTTATTCAGTGCAATTGTTATCCGGGGTATTACTGTACTCTTAACAGGGGTTCTCAACCTACAGCCCATGGACCAGATCCAGCCCATAGTGCCAAATAATCCGGGGGGGGCATCTCACTCCAGGAGCCCTCACTCCCATCGGTTGCAGACTCATTTATGACCATTGTAAATGCGTTTATGACAGCCATAAAAGAGTCTGCAGCCATCACAAATGCATTTATGACAGCTGTGGATGCATTTTATGGCAGTGTTTACAGCAGGGAGAACCACCAGTCCGGCCCGCTCTGCTCTGAGGGGGTGTGGTCCAGCCCACAGCTGAAAAAGGATGAGAACTCCTGTTCTAAAGGATAAAGAACAAAGTCACTCACTGATGAGTTCAGTAGCACTAAGAAGCATGCACCATCTTTCAGTAGAAACAGCATTGTGTCGCTATTCAAATTAGCTTACCCAAAGAACCACCAACTCTCACTAATTAAACTTCACTCATCTATCCTATTACTGCTTCCAGATACTGTACCTTAGGGTGGCTCTTAGTAGAAATAAGTGGAATGATAATGCCAATCTAGAGCTGAAATCTCTGAGTGACAATCTCTGGGTGACTTCAAATAGCTTTATGTTACTGTTAGAAAGTATTGGAGTCAGGACCAAGTCCTATGTTGCTACAAAAGCAAAAGGTTGCATGGAGCCAAAGACCTCAGCAGCAGAATTAACAGGATAGTAGGGGCAGCTTCTCCACCTCCACCACCACCACCACAGGTGTCAAAGGAGTTACAATGTTTTTGTTCCTGCGCTGTTAGCAGCCTCCACCGGCTTTAATTGCTGTTGTAATAAGTCTTTGATGTTATTTCTCAATCTTCCTTTGGGTCTGCCTCATTGCTCTTTGTTCTTCTCCTCTCTTTGAATATGCCTCGTGCAGTATGGAATCCCAAGACAATCTCTGCAAATGAATAAACCACTTTTTTGTTTTATCTTTATATAGTTTAGAATTGGCACTATTCCAATTCTTTCCCTTATAATCTCATTCCTGATTTTATCCCTTCTAGCCACTCCAGTAGTGTTCTTCAGACATCTCATTTCCACAATGAACAATTTTCATTTATATTTTGCTGTATGTGTCCATGTTTGACACTGGTAATATAAGGGGGTAATGAATATGCTTTGTATGAGGAGTGGGTGAAGCCATGAAGGCCATCCTGGGTCATCCTTAAACTATTTGGCAAAAGGGGCTGTGGTGAAGTTGCAAAAGGCCAGCAAGCCAGCAATGGAGAGTATATTGCTACAGAAATCCAAACAAGATATAGGGCTTAGGAAGTGAATCAGAAAATAGGGCTTAGGAAGTGAATCAGAAAATAGGATTCCTTCAAAAACAGCAAGTCTTGCCGAAATGAGGAGAGTAAATGCAAACAGGCAATATGTGGTTCTATAAAAAAGAATTCTGAGAAGCACATCATTTATTTATCTGAGTCTGAAGCATTAAAATTTAAAACCATAATAATTTAAAAACAACACTAATAATCTAAAAATGTATGCATGCATAAACTACATGTTTACATATGCATAGTCTACTTTTAAGGTCTGGCCAGGTTAACCTGCTATGGTAACAGAGTAGACCATACCGCCAGTGACTCAACACTGAGTTAACCACTGACACTCAGTGTTGAGTCGCTGGTAGTATGGTCTACTCTATTACCATGACAACCCTGAGGACTAATGGTCTTGGGGAAGTCCACAGGGAAGGGGGATGGTCCCCAAGTGGATTAAATCCAACTTGTATCCATCTCTCTGGAGGGCAACAGCTTCATCAATACGGGCCTGGGGCTGAAGAGGACTTTGTGTGCCAAAAGGGCTCAGGACCAGAAAGTGACTCACGGAGCTGGATCAGCGGTAAGGGTGTCATGCTGCAATTCGGAAGGCAGATGAAAGGCCACAGCATTATATTCGCAGGACAGCCTTCATGGATGATTGCCATGATGATTGCCAATACTGTATTCAGAATCAGATACGGCACAAGAAGAAGTCTACTTTTTCAATATTCAGCAGTATGGATAGCCCTGTCATTTGCACCAAACAAAACCTCGATATCACACAATTCAGGCAAGTTGCTGCACCATAGCAGATGTTCAAAGTCTTGTCTCTCACCACATCCACATTGTTGACCACTGTCAATATAGCCCCACCACTTTAGGTTTGTTTTGCATCAAGTCACCCCAGTTCTCAGCCTATTCAAGGTCTTCCATGACCCATATTGCTGCTTCTCCTTCGTTACCCATAACCCTCTGGGTGGTATTCTTTTCAACAGTTCAAGATAGAATTGGTGCCGTCGTTTTTAGGATGCCCTTCCTTGACTTCAACCTTGATGGATGATGTTAAAGTCCAAACACTGGATCCCTTGGGTCCATTTCTTGCTTTTCTTCTCAACTTTTGCTGCAAACATCAGGAGTTCTATACCCATGAGTGAGAAGATTTTATGAACAGGCATCAGTCATAAGCACCCTATAACTATTATTATTATTATTATTATTATTATTATTATTATTATTATTATTATTATTATTATTATTATTATTATTATTATTATTTCAAATTTATATCCCGCCCTACTCAGGAGAACCCGACTGTAGGCGGCTTACAAATCATAAAAATAAAACACAATAGATACAATATAAACAGCAAATCAACAATATACAATAACCAAAATACACCATGAACAAAAAGTAACAGCATAACATGATACAATATACAAAATACAATTGGAAAAAGCATATAACATGAATAAATATAAAATTAACGGTCAGTGTAGTTAATAAATCTTACATAAAAATACAATAAAAAATCTTCCAGTTGTCAAGCTTAGTGTCTTAACCACTAATTATACTGCAGTCCCTTAATTGCTGACTAAAAATGAGCAAATGTTATGCCTTCTGCCTGGGCAACACAACTGCATTTCAGCCCAAGCCAAATGAGACTTTTGAAGCAGAGTGTTCCCACAATTGATGTGAAAAGCGGAGAGATGGGAACTTGTCTTAAGTGCCTGGTCCATCTTGACAGAGAGTGAAGTAGTTCACAGGTAGTAGGTGACTGGAGGCTAATAACTTAAATTTTGTGGAGTTTCTGCGTGCACTTCATGTTTTTGCTTAAATTTTATTTAAAGGCTAAGCTTCAGCACCACAAAAAGCTACTATAAATTTCAGACCCAAACCCAAAATAGGTTCATTTCTACAATACCCTGCTCCCCCCCCAAAAAAAAAAAAGTCTCAAGACCCTCATCAGGAGCAGATGGTAAAGTATTTGGAAGTGTACAGTATCTGCATCTCTATGCTAGGCTTTCCATCAGGTGTCATGGAAGTTGACACTATACAGCCTGTTTAATAAGGGTCCATGACAGTTTGACTGGCACGGGCAGAGTTTCTCCAGACTGGAATAGCATACTCTTCAGCAGGGAAACACAGGGCAAGGGTAGATGTACGGAGAACATTAGGCTGTGCTCACTTTGTGGTATTTATAAGTGTGAGGATGAAATTCTTCCTGGCACAAACCTTCTGCTTAATGCCCTGACAATTAATTTTATATACATTAAAGTATGGACCAGTTTTACTCCCAGGTACAGTATTTTGGATTGTCACAATGGTTTAATTTGTGGCCTTTCCACGTTATGTTCATCTTCCATCTATTCCCCCTCAATGTCCCAAGAGTCACTGCACATCAGAGCTGACTTTACTACCAGAATACAGCTGCTTGACAGAGGAAAAGAATATGATTCATAGCCAAGGGAAATTTGTTGCTGTTATATACCCTCAGGTCTCTTCCAAATTATGTAATAAGGGTCTCAAGGAAATGTGAAATATTTCACACATGGCTTTTTACTACCACCCAAGCAGGGATCTGTACCTAGATCATCTCTGTCCTAGTATGAAATGTATTCACTACAACTGATCTCAAAGGAAGTTTAGATTTCTTTTGCCATGGCAGTGATCTTCATCACTATGAAATATAAAGTTCATTTTCTACCCCACATTAACATGTGTCATATCTTTATGAAGGTAAACTATTTTTTTTGTTGTTCAGTCGCACAGTCGATTCCGACCCTCTGCGACCCCATGGACCGCCGTCCGCCAGGCACTCCTGTCCTCCACCATCCCCCTCAACTCGCCCAGCTCCGCGCCCATTGCCTCTACAACACCATCCAGCCATCTCATCTTGGGCCGTCCCCTTCTTCTTCTGCCCTCGACCCTTCCAAGCATCAAGGCTTTCTCAAGTGAATCCTCTCTTCTCATTTGATGTCCAAAGTACCTTAGCTTCATCTTTACTATTTGACCCTCCAATGAGCAGTCAGGTTTGATTTCCTCTAAGATTGACCTATTTGTTCTCCTTGCTGTCCAGGGGACTCTCAAAACTCTCCTCCAACACCACATCTCAAAGGCGTCTATTCTTCTGCGGTCAGCTTTCCTAATGGTCCAGCTCTCACAACCATACATTGCCACAGGGAATACCATTACTTCGACCACGCGAATTTTTGTTTTCAATGTGATGTCTCTACTTTTCACTATGTTCCCCAGGTTTCTCATTGCTTGCCTCCCAAGAATCAGTCGCCTTTTTATTTCATGGCTGCAATCCCCATCTGCAGTGAGCTTAGATCCTAAGAAAGTAAAATCTGTCACTGCTTCTACTTCTTCCCCATCTATTTTCCACGGACTGATAGGGCCTGTTGCCATTATCTTGGTTTTCTTGATATTGAGTCTCAAGCCAGATTTTTCACTTTCTTCTTTCAACCTAATCAGGAGCTTCTTTAGGTCCTCCTCACTTTCAGCCATTAGGGTGGTATCATCTGCATATCTCAAATTGTTGATGTTTCTTCCAGCAATTTTGATCCCAAATTGTGATTCCTCCATCCCTGCATTGCGCATTATGTGTTCTGTGTATAAGTTGAATAAGCAGGGTGACAAAATGCAGCCTTGTCTTACTCCTTTTCCTATTCCAAACCACTCCGTCATTCCATTTTCTGTCCTAACTGTTGCCTCTTGATTCATGTACAGATTTCTCATGAGGCCTATAAGGTGTTCCGGTATTCCCATCTCTTTAATTACTTGCCACATTTTGTTATGGTCGACACAGTCAAAAGCCTTAGTGTAATCAATGAAACAGAAGTAGACTTGTTTCTGATATTCCTTTGTTTTTTCCATGATCCATCTGATGTTGGCGATGTGGTCTCTAGTCCCCCTGCCTCTTCTGAAACCCGCCTGCACTTCTGGTAATTCTCTCTCCACATACTGTTGCAGTCTATCCTGTATTATCTTGAGCATCACCTTGCTAGCCTGAGGGATGAGCGCAATTGTTCGATAATTTGAACATTCTTTGGCATTACCCTTTTTGGGGAGTGGAACGTATACAGATCTTTTCCAATCCTGTGGCCATTGTTGTGTTTTCCAAATCAGCTGGCATATAGAATGCAATAATTTGATTCCATCATCTTGTAGTGCTTTGAAAAGTTCAACTTGGATACCATCAACTCCACTGGCTTTGTTGTTGGCAGTGTTTTTTAAGGCCTTTCTGACTTCACTCTCTAGAATGTCTGGCTCATGTTCAATGTTCTCATCATTGTGATTATCAGGGGTGTTGAGGTCCTTTTTGTAGAGTTCCTCTGTGTACTCTTTCCATCTTTTTTTAATCTCTTCTGCATCTGCTAACTCCTTGCCGTCTTTGTCTTTTATCATGGTCATTTTTGCTTTAAATGTTCCCTTGAGTTCCCCAATTTTTTTTGAAAAGATCTCTAGTCCTACCCCTGATATTGTTTTCCTCTATTTCTTTGCACTGTTCGTTCAGGTAGGTTTCCTTATCTCTCCTTGCTTTTCTTTGAAATTCTGTGTTCAAGTGAGTGTATTTTTCCTTTTCTCCTTGGCATTTTGCATACCTTCTGTCCTCTGCTATTTTAAGAGCCTCATCGGACAACCACTTAGCTTTCTTACGCTTCTTTTCTTTTGGTATGGTTTTTCTTGCTGCCTCCTGTATGATGTCCCGCATCTCTGTCCATAGTTCTTCTGGCACTCTGTCTATCTGGTCCAGGGCATTAAATCTGTTCCACACCTCCACTGTGTATTCCCAAGGAATGTTTTCTAGGTCATATCTTTCTGGCCTAATTGTTTTTCCTATTTTCTTTAGTCTAAGCCTGAATTTTGCAATCAGTAGGTTGTGATCTGAGCCACAATCTGCTCCTGGTCTTGTTTTGCTGACTGTATAGAAGTTCTCCATCTTTGACTATATCATGACATAATTAAACATCATTGAGAACCATAAGATATCAATAATGCTTTCCAATTTTTGAGTGGTATACTCCACTCTTCTTCCAAATTATCCAGAGAACCATTAAAAACTAGAATGCACCATGTGATGAATGCTTAAAGCTTAGTAAATGATATGTTTAGTCCTTGAGGAAAAAAGCTATCTCTTCCATATCTCCTCAACCTACTTTTCTGGATTTCTGACTGGTTGTAGGAATGTAGCAACAATCTCATCATCATTATGAGTAAAGGAAAGAGCTCTGAAACAGATATAGGACAATAAACACTGTAGTTGACTGACAAGCAGCAAACATTCATGTAAATCTACATGCCTTTAAACTAAATTGTATTTTTACATGGTGGGAAAACTACAAACATACTGTTCAAGTAGAACCTATTATGCTTTTACCATACTTTCGATAGGGTTATTTTTATAGCATGATGCAAGAAAATAGCCTTTCTAAAATGATGTATAGTTTTGTACATGGTTGTTCTGGCTGGACAGCTCAGTGAGTTTGGTATCTGACTGCTGAGGCAGAGATTAGGACATGACACCATTTCATGTAGGCCCCCACCGCCTCCACACCAGGAAGTGCCATGTGGTGAAGGAAGAGCAAAATGTCCGTCTGCCCCCCGAGGCTGTCTGAGGGAGCGTGACTCAGCCCCCCAGCTTTTAAAGGTTGAGAACTCCTGGATCAGGAGTTCTATTCCCCACCATGACTCCCAGGAGAAGAGCCAGCCTGAGCAGTCATGACCAAGCTGTAAAGTCCCAGGGCTCCCCTAAAGGGGGGAAATGGTAAACTGAGGTAGCCATAAGGAATTAAAATGGCAGATAATAGTTGTTTTGGTTGAAAATAGTTGTTTATTAGAAAAATGGATAATAATTTGTGATATGATAAAAATTAGCCAATCAACATGAAGCATGAACCTGGTATGTAATTTGATTGGTGCTTATCTTCTATAACCAATGAAAATGTATCTTCTGTAACCAATGAGAATGTACATTTCTGAGCCTGCAAGAAGGTATAAAAGTGTGCTTCACAGTATGATAAGGGCTCAGCCTTTTGGAGTTATCTAGCTGAGAGTTTGCTAGCAAAATAAACCTGTGTTGTTTTCACCTACGCTGTGGTCCAATCCTGTTCTTGACCACTACAAAACCACTTCTGGAGACCAACTAGAAAAAACCTGAAAAAGGTAGACATTGATTTGACAGCACAACGTTATTTCATTATTATTACATGGAGGAATAAGTAGAGAAAGTATCTGTCACTCTTTCCCTTTTCTAACACAAGACATTTCCTATTTTAAAAATCTGCAGGGAGAAGTTTTACTTGAGCTTCCTTTTCAGATTTGGAAGACACACTGTATTTTAGAAAAGTTTATCTCAAAAATGCATTCAAACTCTATGAACTTTCTATGTTAAAGGTCATCAGCAAATTGGGGGATATTGTATCATTCATTATTCACTTCTCAGTAGAAGCATACCTAAGAGAGTACAAAGAAAGAAAACAAATCTTGGGTTTTACTCTTACCTTATATTTAGCAATTTCTCCAAATGAACTACTTAAAATACAGTGCATTTGACAGTTCTGCTAAAATTATTTTATATTACACCTAATACAAAAACTCTTTCTAAATCTTGCTCCACCACTGTTTTGTGGTTGAAAGGTTTCGTATCAGTATTAATATTTAAATGTCAAGTATGAAAAACACATTTCCTGTGCTAACTAAAGTATTTGGAGCAATTTTCAGTGAAGCATTAAGACTGCTACTACCCTACAATTTTAACAACCCTGACTGGAAGAAAACAGCACTTAAAACATCTTTTCAGCCTGTTGTGTTCCAGCCTCTTGTATTCCACTGAAATAATTATTCTAGTTTCAAGCTCTTAGATAGACAGATAAAGAGAGAGAGAGAGAATGAACTGTAATTCCTATCAGTATATCATTTTAATATACAGTAGAGTACTTAGTACAGTAAAACCTAGATTTACGTATACATCGATTCATGTAAAAATCAATGTACATAACGATTTTTAGCGGAAAATGCGTCCTATTTTATGCAAATAAATTGTTTTACATAACGGGTTTCCTTGCATCTTGTAAGTCTAAAATGGTAATGCTGCCATTAATTCTGAAATGGCAGCCCTGCACCATGTTAGACTTTAAAATTCCACCCTGTGCCACCCACTCCCACCGCCGGAAGTTGCAAGACATCACTTACCATGGAGGAGGAGGAGGCAGCACCAACGACTGCAGCAGTTTTGCTACATTTTCTGGAGTCCCTGCTACTAATATTGGGACTGGGAGAATGCGGGTGGCATAGCCTATCAGTTCCACTCTTCAACCGAGATCCCCCTGTGGAACATGTGTTGGACAAAGAGCAGAATGGAGCGGTCTTCGTCCAATGTGCGTTCCCAGCTAAAACATGCCGCAGGTGGACCTTGGATGAAGAGCGGAAACAGTGGATGCGGCCCCAACACTCTCACAGTCTTGGTAGAAGCAGAAGGGACTGCGGCAGCTGTGGCAGCAGCAGCGGCAGCGGCGGCAGTTCCCGTTCCCCCAACAACCAGACAAACCGCTCAGGAGGAAGTAGCAGCAGCAGCATGGAAAAGGTAGGGAGAGTGCTCCATTTACATTCCCTTTGTGCTGATTATTTATTTATTTGGATTATTTTTGGTCTCTACCATTTTTTTATCTTTTCAATGCATCGCTATAGGAATGCTGCATTTTACTGGGAGGGGGGACCATATTATGTAAAAAGTTACAGAACAGACTTTTACTGTATTACGTATTTTGTTTCATATACCAATATAAAATAGCCACTCCAATATCCTGTGAGTCATCAAATGCTTATTTATTTTATGAAAAAGCAGTCCCACATTTCAAATCCATGTCTTTCATCATTATGTCCTTTAAAAATACACAGTTCTTATATTTTGCTTTACTATACAGCTCAGCAGGTATTATTATCTGTGTGGTCCTTAACATTAAATGCTTGTGTTCAGAGCTGTTATTTTTATTATATCTGAGTGTGTTAATAGTAACATGGACCAGCATTGTAATAACTGAGAAAATGCTTCCTCCCACAAATTTGAGCAACACTTGAGCAAGCTTTCATGTATCCAAATTGTATGTGATGGATCGAACAGACAAAAATAGACATTTCCTTTTACACATATTATTAGTTTTAAACAAACGTTTAAATCACTTAAAATTTTCACCTATTTGCTGAAAGTTCAGGACAAAAACAATCCAGTTGAAGACTGCTTCTCATACACTGCTGACTTTCAGAGACAGACTTGAAGACAGGCATAACAAAATACTTATTTAAGTACAGAGGTATCCTTCCATCTCCAAAAATAATGTATTTTTATGCCATATACAATTTTATATCCCAGATGCTGTCCCAGAATGCTTTAAAATTACAAATAATATTGATGGGAAAATGATTACACACAAAATATTACTACAACAAAGCTCAATTTTTTTCTTGCTTTCCTCTATGACTTGGGTAAAATACATGAACAGTAATACCTCGGATAATGCTAAAACTTGGTTCCACAAGTCTTGGTGTTATCCGATTTTTAGTGTTATCCGATGCATGTTAAAATCCTATGGGATGGATCGGATAACGTTAAAGCTCCATAGAGATACATTGTAACCGCACAGGCTTTAGCGGTTGTTATCCAATCCATCCCATAGGACCTTAACGTTATTCGATGCAATTCTCCTCCCCAGATTGCTTAACGTTATGCAATTTTAGCGTTATCCGAGGTAAACGTTATCCGAGGTATTACTGTATTTTGATTATTGAAACTCACTTGCAGCAGTTGCATTTCCCACCCTCGGCTTATACTCTGGTCAATCTCTTTTCCTGGGTTTTCATGTCAAAATTAGGCACCTTGGCTTATATTTGGGTCAGCTTATACTTGAGTATATATGGGTATCACATAATTTCTGAGATGTCTTTCTCCAGAGATAAAAATATAAATGTGTGGATCCTAAAACTTACATCAGCAAACCTTACAAAAACAAACTTTGTATCTCCTCTCCCTCACAGCAACCTGCATTCCCTTGTCCTTAAGTTATGAGGGACTTTGTAAGGCGAGGGGCTACAGAGAAAGAAAAGGTTGAGAAAGTTACCATCAAATTACCCAGGTGAACAGTACAGTATATAAATATAATCGATCAATCCATCTAGGACTTTCCTTTCCCTAATTCATAATGGGATTCAAATCATGGACATAACCTTTGGGTAGTGTCTGTTCTGGAAATATATTTTATTTTTTGTTGTTGCTGTTGCTGCAGTTAAGGAAAGTCTCCTCCCTTCCACTGCTGGGCAAGGAGATGAACTTGAACACCCATGATACCCCTTCCAGTTGTGAAGTGTATAATCTTGGACAGAAGCCATTGAAAAGACCAACTGGCAAGGAAAGAAGACAACGGGATAAAATACAAAGGTAGGAAAAGGCATGTGCCATTTAAATATCTTACATACTTTGCTAACCACACAAGGATACAGATTATTTTGCAAAAAAAAAAACAAAAAAAAAACCGCAATGAGTACTGTATTCTTTTTTTTTACTTTGAAGAGGCACTGAGGACTTGTTTGCTTTAAGACTCCATCAATTTGGTAGCTAATTGCATTTTCAAAAAACCTTAAAAGCATATTTTCAGCACTACATTCATTTCTAAATTCCTAAAAGCCAACGTTTTCCGACTGAAAATATTTTCCGTTTCTTCTTCCCCTGAGAAAATGGATCCTGAAGAAGATAAGTGAAACTGACTATAGTATGCACAGAAGTGCTGTCAAGTGCAAAATACAAACACAGAGAGGAATCTTTTCTCTATTTGTTTCCATCATTTGTAGTAATTGTGGGCAATTTATTGTAGCAACCAATATTTCAGAATGACGTTTTCCAAAATCTGAAATCTTCATGTTTCCTAATACACAATTTAAACATGTATATTTCTCCATCATTCTTATTCTTACTGTCCTTATCGTAGTATTAAGAGCTACCGTACTGCTTTGTTTCCAATACTGTATAATACTGTCAAACCTCGCATAACGAATTTAATTCGTTCTGCGAGGCTGCTTGCTATGCGAGTTTTTCGCTATGCAAAACGAACTCGCATAGCGAAAATTCCTATGGGAAAACTCGCATAATGAGTGTTTCTAGGGGGAAAACTTGCATAGCGAAAAAAATTTGCTAGGCGGGTTTTCCCCATAGAAACGTTCATTATGCAAGTTTTCCCATAGGAAAAGTCTGACTCGCATAGCAAAAATTTTCGTTATGCGAGTTGGATCGCTTTGCGAAAACCCCACTCATTATGCGAGTTTTTCGCTAAGCGAGTTACTCGCTAAGCAAGGTTTGACTGTATAATAATAACTATAATTGTGTGCTGTCAAGCTAATTCTGTTTTAATTATGTTTTAATAATATCTTGATTTTGTAATTGTGATGAGGGATTTTTTTGATATATATATTGTTAGCCGCTCTGAGTCGCTTCGGCAAAAATAGCGGCATACAAATCCAAAATACAAATACAAAAAATTCTGACTTACAGCAACCCATCTCAGGGCTTTCTAGATAGAGAACATACAGAAGAGGTTTGTTACTTTTTCCCCCTGAGGGCATTCTGTGATTGTGCAGCTTGCCCATGGTTACACAAGCTGGCTCTTCTTCTGGGATGCAAAGAGGGAAATGAAACTCCCAAGATCTGGCTTTGCAGACAAATATTCAGACAGTTTCACCCATTTTACTGACTAGAAACTGAAGCTGCACAAGTGTGATGTAAAAAAAATACCTGGGATCGAATCAGCACACAAATTATTCATGTTCGTATCGGACTCCAGCTTTTAAATCATCTTGCCCTTGGCGAATAAATCCAGTGAACTGTCTTATTACACACGTCATAGTAAAAGAAATCTACTCACAACTCCCCCTTCATCATGATTGCATAATTAAGAAAATATGTCCTTGGGGACATTTCACAATGCTTGGTTTAGTAGTACTATTGCTGTACTGTTTCATAGAGCTATGCCTGGGCTCTAACTATAAAAAAAAATTCTTTGTACATCTAGAGTCCCCCATTTTTGCCTAAACTGAAAATTGAAGTGAAGCCCAATACGAAATGCCTCACTCATTTCCAGTTTTATGAAATTATCCATTTGATTCTTAAAGAAATTCAAGAATAATTTAAGAACTTATTTTGTTTTGGTTTAAATACTCCCTTTCGAAGTCTCTAGCACAAACTACTTCCTCATGTTTAGCTTCTTTCTCCCTTCTTATAAAAACACATATGTGGCATCATTCTCCCCCCAATTCAAGCTATGATATGGCTACCATGTGCAGTGCAGTCAACACCACAGTGGGTAAAATGCCAATCCTCTATTTTAAGAACCACCCTGCAGGCGTTTCAGATCATATAAGACACTGGTCATCAAAAACTCCCTAGGTTTAGGAGTCACAGATAACCAATCCCATTCCTCAGTATGAAATACTGCTCCAAGATTTGAGACCACCAACTCAGAAACACACACACACCAATACCTCATGCAATGTACAACAACCCCTTCTTTTAAAATACCCAGGCATGTCTGTATGTTCAAAAAGAATGCTCTAGTCTCTTAATTTTAATTTATTTCCCTCAAAATACCTTATATCCCATATCAGGCCCATATACACCTGGAAGAAAGAAAAGGGAAAGAAATTATCTGAGTTTTTTTCTCAGGCCTGGCATCACCTCCCTGGCATGTTATGAAAAATACCGAAAACACAGGCTATGGAGAGCTCATTGGAGTCGATGCTAGTCACCCGTGCCTCTTGTTTCTTCTCTTTTTTTAGACCAATCAACATGCTAAAAATATTCTACTACGGTATATGAAATTTCTATCATCATCAAAGTGCCAATGGATCCATCTCACTTGTGTTTGGGCTCTGCCCCCAAACCTTCTTTATTCTCAATTTCTTGGTCAAGTTCCTTGTATATTATTTTTTATATATTTTTTTAATCTATCAGAGTCGTATGATAGCAGCTATTTTTTATATTTTTTTTTATCTATCAGAGTTGTATGATAGCAGCCATTTTGTGATCTATCATGCCTTTCAGGCAACCATTTCATAGTGCTGTCTATGACTGCTTATAATTTTGACATGCGCCCCAAAAGCAAGGGGACTACTCTAAGTATTATGGTATATCCTAACTTTGGGTAACATAGTATACAGAACAGCAGACCACTTCTTTTTACTCTTAGATGGCTTTCCTGCTTTTCCCCCTACACAACTCATACTCAGTTCTCTGCACTGTCCAATGTGACTGTACACTACACATACTTTCACTTTGAAACAGTGACATATGAATTACAAACTCCTGCATATCCTATGTGCTTTCTGCTATTTCAACCACCTCCAACATATTCAGACACTCAGCAATTATTCAGAACTGCCCTGGAAAAAATGCAAAATATAACCAAATGACTTAGTTGACAATATTATTTTGACTGAACAGTTATACCAGTACTGACCCACTTTTTCTCCCAAGAGTTGACACAAATCAAGTACAAAAATTATACAGTGCTTAAAAAATTCCTTCTTGTGCTTTTGCCTCTAGCCCATTGGGCCAAGGAATAGAGGAAAGTAGCACAGTTTAAGAGATACGTTAGTAGCCTTAAAGTGCCATAACAAGGCCTAAGGCCTGTCTGGCCTTACAATGCGTGCCACATCTTCCTGTTATCTGAGCTGTTCCTGCACTGTTTACTAAGATATTTACAATTTTAACGAAACAAGCTTGCTAATTCTATAAGTAAATCTATAGTTGTTGCTTCTGGAGTAGGAAATACACACTGAACCATTATCCACTGTTTCCACTCACCATGAGAAACTTCATTCAGCCTTGAGTCTAACAATGTATTTCCTATTTAACATAACATTCTTTAAGCAAGAACTAAATGTTTCTCTCTGAAGAAGCACTAATTTGTAAAAAGGAGCTGCAGGAGTTTTAATTGTCTGTAGTGTAAAAGATGGGTGGCATTTTATTTGCTTTAATGTAAAAAGAAAATCCAGATCGCAATTGAAACACACACAAAAATTGGCAGGGATATGCAAGAAGTTTTTTTTAATCCCAGTAGTTTCTGAGGAATGTGTATATATGAAGATTTTCCCATGAGTGAAGGGTGGGTGCAGGGTTCCTGGAATGAATGTCTGCTTTAGACAAATCATATGAACTGCAGAGACTTGGAACTCATTTATGACTAATAAGGAAAGCAGGCAGCTACAAGTGAAGATATGGTTCCATACAATTGTGCAGAAATGTTGACAAATTTAGAAGTCCTTCAGCTAAAAAAGGGTCACAGACAAGGCCAGGAGAAAAGAAGATGGAACACACTACAAAAGCAATGATGGGGGGGGGGGGCAGAATTCAGTCATGATACACAGCAACAGTACTGTGTAGAGTTTTCTGGGGACAATAAAATATGTTTGTAGCAGTCAGATACTAAGTGTGAGTAAGAACAGGAGAAGACACTAAGACAGGGGTCTTCAAACTACGGCCATGGGCTATATCCGGCCCTCCGCATAGAAAAATCCAGCCCTCGCTGCAGGCGTGGGTGGTGGTGTGCGTCTGTAGAGAATTGGTGCCTTTTGCAGTGGTGGTAGTGGTTTCTCTTGCCTCTCTTTCTTCCTCTTCTCCTCCCACTACTGCGCCAACCCACTCCGTTTCTCTGCTCCATGCTAATTTCTTCTTGCCCTCTTCCTCCTCCAGCGCAAAGATTGGCAGGGGAATGCCAGAGCGCAGAAAGATGAGTGCAGAAGAAGCAGCAGCAAGAGGGGGGAGAGCTGGAAGCAGCCACAAAAAAGGGATTGCACACATGCACTTGTGGCAGCAGCAGAATCCCCAGGAAAAGTGCAGCTCCTTTTCTTTTTTAACCCTCTGAGGTGACTTCCTAGGAGGAGGAGCAGCAGCAGCAACGATGTCTTGCACGCCCTCCTGTCTCAGCCACTCAGCTGTGACCATGTTTACTTCTGAGGCGCATTCTCCTCAGATGGCAGCTGAGATAAAAAAAAAAGGAAGGTGCATCTCCCTTCTGCCAGTCCCTTTCCCATTCTTCTTCTTTCCCAGTCTTGAGGTATGTGTGCGTGCGTGTGTGCGTGTAGTGTGCTGTCTTTGTTCTGAGGTGGGTGTTCTTCAACAGGACCCTTTTTGGCTTCCCAAAAGCTGGGAGGGAGGCAACCTCCCCTCCTGTTGCAGGTGGCTCTGAAATAGCGGTTTTGTCACATGTTGCCTTTTGGAAGGTCCTGGTGTGACTGTTGATCTGGGGGTTTCTGCCCTAACAGGGTTTTTTTAAAAAAAAATCATGTCAGAAGCACACAAAGGTGCCTTCTGGATTGAAAGGATTTTTACTGGAGAAACTCTGCTCAGGTGATGCCCAAATGAGGCTCGTTTCATTTCCCCAACATCTTTTCCCACCAAAGTGGTCCCTATTTATCTACTTAGAATTTCTTGTTTTTGAGGAGCACTCATTCCATCATGGGTCCAACTTGGGTCTTGAACTGCCAACTTGCCAACCTTCCAGCTAACAAAGTGAGCTTCTTAACCACTGAGCCACCACAGTCCCTTCCCAGAAGAGGCTGACCTAAAGCAAGATGGCCCTGGGCAAACGCCAGGTCCTACTTGAGTGTAAACTATGCACTGCCACCATGGCTTCTTACCTGCTGTGTCAAGCGGAAGAAAAGCAGACTGCCAGCAAGGCGAAGAATGCAGCACTGGCTGCCCCCATAGTGGTGCCGGTCAGAAGGAGAAGTGCCACGGAGCCACCAGCAACATTGCCTCACAAAGAAACCTTTGTGGCTTCCCTCACATTTTGAGGGAAGTGATAGTAGCGGTGACAGTGGTTGGAGTTTCCCAAAGATGCTGCTGGCTTGCCTGCCCACCTAGTCATTCAAGAGATGGGTGACAGCACTTGGCTCCGAGCTGAGGGGAGATGCTCCCGCTCCGCCTCCTCTCAGGAATGTATTTCCCATTTAAATACATACCATTCAAAAAATAGTCTGGCCCCTCAACAGTCTGAGGGACCGCGAACTGCCCCCCAGCTTAAAAAGTTTGGGGACTCCTGCACTAGGATAATATCAAATGTACTTCCCACTTTGAACAGTTTTACCAAGTTAAATAAAATTTCATATCAATGACACTTTAAAAAAAAAAAGGATATTGGTGACTTGGTAACAATTTTTCTTAAGGCATTAAACAGAATTACAATTCAGTTTTGAACCAACCTTAAAAATAAGAGCAGATCTGACTTGCAAAAGAATTTTAGCAGAAGTTCACCATTTCTACAAGCCTAGTTTCCTTCACAGCAAAGGTCCTTATAATTTTTTTAAAAACACACACACACACCAGCAATTAGTCCAGCTTCTGACATTTAAATGCTATCTATGAGCTTAGTCTCTTAGAAGACAGGAAGAAGATATTTGAAAGTACAGGGAGCATTAAGACTCTGGTAGGTGAAACACAAGAAGACGCAAAGATTCCCCCCCCCCCCCATTTTAGCACTTCTAGATTCCCAGGTGAACACACAGAGGTCTGAGTACTTAGAGACCACCCTAATTAATTTTAAGGAATGTTTATGTAAGTCAAAACACATAATTTATTGCTCACAGTCACTCTGTTTCTACAAGCTTTTTCATGAGTTTTTGACACACATCTATTATCATAACAGTTCATCATTTACAAACATCTGCCAAGAATGATACAAGTAAGCAATATACTGTAGTGCCAAGCTTCCCATATACCACTACTACTGAGAAGATTAATACCAAAAGCACTCAAGAGTTATATAACAAGAAATAGTTTTTTTGTTGGCAGAGTTAAATCACCACTAATTTGTTCAATTAAAGACATGTATACAGCTAATGTGGAAGGGGGGGAGGTTATGCCCACTACAGGTAACCCACAGATTTTTCAACATACATAATTACACGACAATAAGTATGCTTCTGTTTTTAAGCATCCAACATGGTAGGTACTCAAAGGACATTTTATAGGGAGGCTGTGAGAATCTGGCTGATAAATGCAGTAAATGAAATTATCTACAATGCTTAATATACATTTTGTTGCAACAATCCTATCAGAAGTTTACTACTCCACTTTAACTGAAGAATAGAATTTTGGGCAAGTCAGGGTCACCATATTCCATCATTCTGGTCTTGACATTTTAAAACAGTTTTTAGAGTTGCCATAATTCTCTCCCACAAAACCGAGACAAAAGACTACTTGACAAAAATGGGTGGGTGTGTTTCCCCAGACAGGTCAGCTTATGAGTAAAGGCGGGGGAAAGCCCATCACCACCCCATTTCTTCCCACACCTGTCAAAGCGAGAAGAATTTACCTCAGACTCAAAAGCATTGGCTCTCCCGTTTTGGTGACTCCAAGGCTGCCAAAGGAAGTGTGAGGGAATGGAGAGGATGATGGATGAGGTAGGGGCACACATGTACACTGGGAGGAAGATGCTGCTGCCTAAAAGCATGCAGTCCCATGAAGGGGAACCTGGTCCCATGTCCGCCCCACTCAGCACGCCTTCCCCTGTAAATGGGGTCGGAGCGGCCTCCTAATTGGACTCTTGGAAGGGCCGGAGATAGCACCGGCTAAAGCGTGCTACCTCCTGGCTGCCCCGGGAGCCTTGGCAGAGCAGCGGGAGTGGTGGCTGGGTGGGTTAAAAACTAACTGCTATAAGTCAGTCTTTAAAGTGGCACAACATTATTTTAATGGGGTGTTATAATACACAATCAGTAAGTTTTAAAAATCTGTGACTTTAACATGAATTTTATTGTACTGGTCAGGACAATTTTTTGGACCTTGAATCCTGGTTTTCTGGGACATATGGCAACCCTAGATGAGTTAGGCTCCAAATGCTGTGTAAGAAAAAGAAATGGAAAGACTAAGACATACTATTTAAATATTTTTAATTCACTAAGGTATAAAAATAAAATAAAAGTAAACTGGCAGCTATAACAATCATTGATATATTTTACCATAAAACAGAATTTAGAAGAACTATGCTAGAAAAGGATACAGTAATACCCTGGATAACGTTATGACTTGGTTCCACAAGTCATGACGTTATCCGGTTTTTAGCGTTGTCCGATGCATGCATCGAACAAAGATTTAAAAAAAGCCCTGACTTCAGGGATAAACCACTTTAAAGGGAGGCAGGGAAAGAAAGAGACCCGATCGGGTCTCTTTCTTTTCCTTCCTGCCTTTAAAGCCGCCTCCCACCCGCAGCGGTCTCTGCGACTGCAGTAGAGTCGGGGAAAGGTGTGCCTTTCCCCCGACCCTACTGCAGTCTCAGAGACTGCTTGTGTCTCTTTCCCTCCCTGTAGTTTAAATAGAGAACCAATCACGTCTCTCTAGAGAACCAATCACGTCTCTCTCTTTCCCCCTCCCTGTAGTTTAAATACAGGGAGGAAAAGAGTAAGACGTGATCGCAATTGCGTCTTAGTCTTTTCCTCCCTGTATTTAAACTACAGGGAGAGAGAGACTGCTTGTGTCTCTTTCTTTCCCTCCCTGTATTTAAACTACAAGGAGGGAGAGAGAGACGTGATTGGGTCTCTAGAGAACCAATCATGTCTCTCTCTTTCCCCCTCCCTGTAGTTTAAATACAGGGACGGAAAGAGACACAAGCAGTCTCTGCGACTGCAGTAGGGTCGGGGAAAGGCGCGTGCTTTTCCCCAACCCTACTGCAGTCGCAGAGACCGCTGCAGGTGGGGGGGGTGGATTGGGTAGTTCTACCCAAACCACCCCACACCTGCAGACCATTGCCTCATACAACGCTAAGAATCATTATCCAGAATCGTTATTCGATGCAAGTTTTTCCCAAAAAACTTGCATCATTATCCGATTCTAGCGTTATCCGATGCAATCATTATCCGGGGTATTACTGTACTATCCTTTGACCACACACATTGGAATGAAGGGTGGGTTCCTTCTGTAACTTACTCAGACACAGACTGTTTCCAAAGAAGGTCCCATGAATACACAACTTCCATGTGTGTGACACAGAAAGAACAAATGAAGACTAAGCATATTTTATTATGTTTGTACCTTCCAATCTATGACAACTTTAACAGGAATTTTGAGGCATGTGAGATGTTCAAAGAGAAGTTTAGTATTTTCATGGCTGAGCAAAGATTTGAAACCTGATCTTCTGAACCCTAGTTTAACACTCTGATTTCAAGCTTTGCTCTACACATGCTCTGACCTTTTCTTAGACTAACAAAAAAGTCACAACATTCTAAAGGCTTTTTCACAAGACTGAGATAGCAAATTGAACTATTAGATTTTATGGACAGTAATTTATCCCTAGAATGGGTAACGAAATACTAACTTTGGCTTTAGCTAGTGTAAACATGAATTTACTTTATTTTTTTCAAAACCTGAAGTGCAAGGGTTGTACGAGAGTTGAGTGAACAATTTATTAACAAGAGACCTTTTAGAACAAGTGAAGAATATATCTCTTTTAACGTCTGTTACAACCATATATATTACTCAGTCATTTATATTTAACCATATCGGCTCAACTCTAAAACTTAGTTGCAGGGGACACCACTCATAATCTATTTGTAATATAGGCCCAAGAGCTGAGTAGGTTGTCAACTTGTGATACCAGCCAAGAGAAAAAGATTATCACCAAATCCATCGGAATCCCTAGCTAAAAGACAAACCAGATCAGCCAGTTGGGGTAAAACCATGCTTAACCCTTCACACTTCCAAGATAATATCAGTTTTTTAAAAGGAACATTAAAAATACAAATTTTACAACATTGTTATGCTGGTCCGATGCAAATCACACCTCACGCCTCAATGGCTGTCTGACAGCTATGGTGGCGGGTGTGTATTCCCCATGCATGTTCAACCATGCCACAAAGATGTCAGCTAGCGGTCTAGAACAGTTCTCCATTCTGGAACAGCAGGTCAGCTAACTGGGGTTGGGTACTCGGGTAGTGCATTGCTCTAACATGGCAAACTTCAATATGATCCCAGAAAGTTCATGTCATCATATTTAAAATAGCTAAAGGAGCATCGAAAACACGGGCCTCCGCCTCCTGTGCGCCATCAGACCCCGCTATGGTAGTGGTAGGATCTCCCAATGGTGATAACCCGCTATAACCTCATGGGAGACGATGCTTCGATCCGCCACGTCAAACTTATGTGTGAAGTACAGATACAAAGTACAGTATGTACCAAAGTGTTTTCATAAAAAACACATTTTAAAACTGCATGCCAACTTCTACTACATCTTTAGAGGACTGCCAGAAGCAGCCCCAGGAGATGAACAACTTCCATCTTCTGCAAACCCAGGCCAGGAGTTCCAGACTTCAAACTCCCCTATGGATTGAATGACCCAGAGCTGGGCTGAGGATACCAAGGGTACTGAGACCTTGCTTTTTGAGGGAAAAAGTTCTAGAAACCCTAATGAGCTCCTTTGAATGTGAATTCTATAATAACCAAATCTGTCAAAGTCCTAACAAGAAAATGCTAACAAATCTGAAAAACAAAATTATGGCCCACAGACTGGAAATGCCGATATACATTCCAATCTCCAAGAAAGGAGATAAACCAAGGAGTGTAGGTATCAGACAAGAGTGCATTTTACCTCCTATGTTCACAGCTGTTTGCAGAATATACTGTATGTGGACAGCTGAATTAGATTCAAATAAAGGAGGAATCTTCTTTTTCTTCTGTGTCTAGGCCAAATGTGACACTGCCAGAATGAAGCCACCTTTGGAGAATTCATTCTGTAGTTCCTTTTGCCTGACCTGGTGTGAGAAAGATTAGCCAGCAACAAAGTTGCCATTACCAGGGTATGCCCAATTGTGGTTCAAACAGTTGCCATCATCCTACTGGCCAAAAACAGCACTGATTTGAAATACAGTAAAACACCGGATAACGCTAAAACTTGGTTCCACAAGTCTTGGTGTTATCCGATTTTTAGTGTTATCCGATCCATGTTAAAATCCTATGGGATGGATCGGATAACGTTAAAGCTCCATAGAGACACATTGTAACTGCACAGGCTTTAGTGGTTGTTATCCATCCCATAGGACCCTAACGTTATTCGATCCAATTCTCCTCTCCAGATTACTTAACATTATGCAATTTTAGCGTTATCCAATCCAATCGTTATCCAGTGTTTTACTGTAACCTTTATTGAAAATGAATGAAAGGGTCAAAACTACAGCTGAACATTAAAAGACAAAAATCTACAGAACTATACAACTTTAATGTTGACGATGAAAACATTGAAACTGTAATAGATTTTGTATAACTTGGTTCAATCAATCCAAACAGAGACTACAGTCAAGAAATTAGAAAACCCCGATTCAGAAGGGTAGAAAAGCTCATTGTGAAATGTGTCACTGGAAAGCAAGGGCAAGATACAGTAATCAACATTATTGTATTGTCGATGTATGGGTATGAAAGCTGATAATAAAGCAAGCTGTCAGGAATAAAAATTGATCTGTTAGAAATATGGAGCTGGAGGAGAGATTTGCTGATACCTTGGATTGCTAGAAAGAAAAACAAATGGATCCTAGTGCAAATCAAGCCTGAACTATTTCTGGAGTAAAAAAAAAATGACCAAACCGAGGCTATTATATTGGGCATGTAATGAGAGGGCAAGATTTAAAAAGCCAATAATGATTTAAAAAGCCAATAATGCTGGGAAAAGCTGAAGGCAACAGATGAAGAGAAAGACCAAATACATTGATTCTATAAAGGAAGCCACAGAACTAAGTTTAAAAGCAGGGCTTTTGAAGGCAGGATATTTTCATAATTGCTCGTTCATAGGGTCACCATAAGACAGAGGCAAATTGATGGCACATAACAAACAAACAAACAAAATGGTATATACTTTTACATTAACTGACCACCACAGAAGTGGTGAAAATAGAGTAATCTCTGGATCTTTCAAATAATATTATGTGGCGTGACCAGTAGTGTAGCATGGGTTACAGCTGCCTGGGGCGTAAGCCAAATCCCCCCCCCCGGGTGGGGCCCAAGACACCAGTGCCTGTCAACATTTTAAAAAATAAATGGCAAAATGGTCCTAAAAATGTTGAACTTGGCTACTATTCAAGTTTGCAAAAATGGAAGTCCCTGCGAACCACTGATCATTTCAACATGCTTCTAAACGCTTGACTGAGCCTAAAAGCACAGAAATTGATCATTACTCCTCTACACATCAAAAGTATCAATACTTGAGAAAACACCGTGCTAGTGGAACAGGTTATCTTTTATAAATATAATTCAAAATGTTGTAGAATTTGCCAAGTTAATCTACAAAGCAGAGCACTGTTAAGGTGTTCCTGAAGCATGCTACTTAATTATATGAAAAAGAAGCACAAAAGAAGCTTCACCCTTTCTGCTGTTGCTTTGCTCACATAAAAGTAATTTGTTCAGAGGAGGTGGAATTTTCTAAGAGATGGAGTGAAATTTGGGTTCCATCTCGTAGTAACAGCTCCCATGGGCAGAAGAGAATTTCCCTGTTCTTCTTCTTTCATATCCTGACTAGATCCTGGACTGACAAAATGAAGCCACTTTCTTCGTTTTGTCGTTGCCCAAATGCAAGTCCTCATCGGTGCATGTCTCTGGCAGCGTTCAGCAGACCAGCAAATGGGCCGGGATCTGTCTCTCTCCACATTCACACCACATGCTGTTGTCCACCAGCAGTCCCCACTTGAAAATGTTGGTCTTGCATTTAGGGATTACAACCCTCAGCCTAGTCAGACTCCTCCAGGTGACATAGGGGAGATTGAGATCAAGGGCAGCCCCATGTAGAGCACATTACAGTAATCAAGTCTGGAGGTGACCAAAGCGTGTTTGATCATGAGCAAGGAGTCCCGATCAAGGAGATGTTAAGTGGGAGATGGTAAGTAGGGTGGAGTTATTAGTATTATCTTTGTAAATAATACTCAAGTATACAATATTGACTTGTCACTAATTAGGCAGTATAAAAATCTAAATGATAAATAAATAATTAAATACACACTTCCTTTGTCTGAAGAGGACCATAATATTAATACACATTTAAATCTGCCATTACGATTACAATTTCATTTCTTAAAATACAAGTACAGTAAAACCTCATATAACGCTAAAACCTGGTTCCACAAGTCTTCGTGTTATATGATTTTTCGTGTTATCTGATCCTCTATGGGATCCATAGAGATACATTGTAACCACACAGGCTTTCGCGGTTGTTATCTGAAGCATCCCATAGGATCTTAATGTTATCTGATGCAATTCTTCCCCCCAGATTCCTTGATGTTATGCGATTTTCGTGTTATTCGATACTAATGTTATATGAGGTATTACTGTACAGTAAAACACTGGATAACGCTAAAACTTGGTTCCACAAGTCTTGGTGTTATCCGATTTTTAGTGTTATCCGATGCATGTTAAAATCCTATGGGATGGATCGGATAACGTTAAAGCTCCATAGAGATACATTGTAACCGCACAGGCTTTAGCAGTTGTTATCCAATCCATCCCATAGGACCTAAACGTTATTCGATCCAATTCTCCTCCCCAGATTACTTAACGTTATGCGATTTTAGCATTATCCGAGATAAACGTTATCCGGTGTTTTACTGTACTGTGCAGTAGTATGATTGTGTTTACATTTTATCTTTTTTATGTCTTGAAAACATACGGTATTTTTTTAAAAAATGAGCTAGAAAGACTACCTTTTAGACTAGCATTCCCAGAAACCCCCAGCCAATCACCCAACCTGAACCTTTCACCATTCTGTCTAAACTAGGTATAAGAAAAGAATTACTGATTAAAAGCCATTTATTTATGGCCCATGACTGTCTTTCAACAGTCTTGTCCCAGGACTAAAACAATATAAACATCTGTATTATTTTATCTGTAGATCAGCTTCCAAAAATCAGATTAAATACAGTTTGCTTAACAATCTCATCACTATTAAATAACTCAACAGGAAATAAAGAGGGAATTATCAAATGGGAATTGCCAAGTAATTATTTTTCCGAGGCAGATGACACTAAACTAATGAAAGAAGGGGCCATTCTTAGCCATATATTTCAACCTTCTCATCTGTAAAGAAAAGAATACATATGATTGAAACTGTAAGATTTTAACCTTTCATACAATGTTAATAATTTAAAAATTACTTTGGTATGCTCTTACAGTACAAAGCTTTTCCCAAGGTCAGTAGGGGAGGAACCACACTCCCAAGTTAGCTGCCCGCAGTAGTAAGATTTTGATCTACAAAACCTTTGGTTTTTAGATTTCAATTCCCAGAAGTTTAAGTCAATTCCCCAAAGCACAAATCAGCCATTATACTGACTTGGGCTTCTTGGAATTAACATCTCCCTGCGGGACATGGGCCCCATGTTGGGAAACATTGGTCTAGAACCTTGGTCTGCAAATAGTGGCTCTCCAGGTGTTTTGGACTTCAATTCCCAGAAGCCTCGATCAACAGTAGTGCTGACTTGGGCTTCTGGGAATTGAAGTCCAAAACACCTGGAGAGCCACTATTTGCAGACCACTGGTCTAGAACAGGGGTGCCCAAACTTTTTGGGCCGTGAGCTGATCATGTGATTCAAGGAGCCAGGTGCGGCCCCCGATGCCAATTCATCCAATTCATCCAGCCCGCGAAGCCCTCATCACTCCTGGAAGCGGAAGTAAAATATGCCTGTATGATGAGGGCTTAGTGGGCCAGATGAATTGGCATTGGGGGCCGCAACCAGCCCCCGGGCCTTCATTGTGCACCACTGGTCTAGAAGAAACTTATAATGCAATCCAAGAGAATTCTTAAATGCAATGGAAAGCTAAAATGTAAATAAAACTAAAATCAGTGACTGAAGACAACAGCAGGAATACGTCTCACACTCCTCATATCCTGCTTAATCGGAAAAGACATGGGTTAGGACATGGGCCCTTCATTTAATTACTCCTGCAGTTGTCCCTCAGTTGGGGAATCATCACTACTTCAAGCAGGCTTTTCCTGGAAGGGGAAAGTCCACCTGCAGCAAAGCCTTAAGTAGCAACAACTTCAAGTTACAGGACAACATCCCTGACATAATCTAGCAAAATATGACTGTGTGACACAAGGTAATTATTCAGTGCAGTCACAAATAAAACTGAAAATTACACCTAAAGCAACTATGATACATGTTCATCCAACCTCTGCTTAAAAACCTCCAATGACGAAGAGTCTACCATTTTACCCATTCAATTGCTGAACAGCTCTTACAACCGGAAATGTTTTTCCCCCCCTCTCTCTCTGTGTCTGTGTGTGTGTGTGTGAGAGAGAGAGAGGGGGGGGGGGTCCTTCTCAGAGACACATACACTGTAGCTTAAGATAGTGTTTCCATCTTTGGTTTTTGGACTTCAATTCCCAGAAGCTCAAGTCAATTTCCCAGAGCACTGATCAGCCAATCTACTGATTTAGGCTTCTGGGAATTGAAGTCCACCAGTGTTCCAGGGAACATAGCTTGGGAAATGCTGGCCTAAAAAGCTAAAACTCTCCCCATCTGCAACACTCCCATCTTTTCTAAGAGGCAAGAGGTAACCTCCACTGTTGCTTCTCCAGAAGAGTGTCCAACTACATCCAGCAATGATTCATTTCCCCTGAAAAGCCACATGGCATCTTCTCACAATCATACACTTGCTGCAGGTGAAGGTTTCCAAACACCAATAAGAAGAGAACATGCCACAAGTGTTGCATGTCACAGCTAAAACTCATTCATTGTCTATTTCTCTTGTTCTATGCACATGGTGAAACAACATGCTCAGTGGCCCCTCTCAAACTCCTTAAATATCAACACAAGATGCCTTGTTTCCTTGTCTTGGTTCACAGGCACCAGTTCCCAAGCTCACAAGTACTCTGCATGCAGCTACTAGCTACTACAACTGCTAGTTCCTCCTCCAGTCAAATCAGAAACTCACTTCCTTTCAGCTGTAGCACGTGCTTGAAGCAGAGTACAGATGCAAGAAGCCACAAATATGCTCACAAACATGCCTCCAAGCGATCAGCCTCAAGACCACAGATCCCTGGCTCTCTCCATCAATCAAGTGGCAAATCTATAGGACATTGTAGAACAGTGATGGCAAGCTTATTGCACACATGCCAGATGTGGCACTCGGAGCACTCTCTGTGGGCACCCGCGTGGGTACCCCAGCACAGAGTTTGTTCCATCCTTCTGCCCAGCAGCCCAATGGGAGCACTTCCTCCCTACCCCCAGCACAGAGTTTACCCGTCCCTTTTGTCCAGCAGACCAATGAGAGTGCTTCTTCCCTCCCCCCAGCACAGAATTCACCCTGCCCTTGTGTCCTGCAGCCCAATGAAAGCACTTCCTCCCTCCCCTCAGCACAGAGTTTACCCGTCCCCTGTGTCCAGCAGACCAATGAGAGCACTTCTTCCCTTCCTCCAGCACAGAGTTCACCCTGCTCCTCTGTCCAGCAGCCCAATGGGAGCATTTCCTCTCTCCGCTGTGTTGGCACTTTGTGATAAATAAACGGGTTGGGGGTTGCAGTTTGGGCACTCCATCTCTAAAAGGTTTACCACCACTGTTGTAGAACTTGTGGGGTAGTTATATCTCATCTCACTTAAATTAGATTCTACATGACTAGTAAATTCTACAATAAAAAGCACACCCACACAGCATAACATTCTATCGCTTGTTTCTGGGAGAACAAATGTAGAGGGGGGAAAGGCATAATATTCACAACTAGTGGCCAGAGATAACATCTGATTGTAAGAGACAAAAATACTGAAGATTGCTTTTTTAACAAAAACTTCAATCCAGATTATAAATATGTGAAAGGATATTATTTCAACTCATTTCTAGGTAAATTAAGTTCTCTCTCCAAGAAGTCAGAAATCCAGCATGAGTTAAGACCATTTGACTCATAAAATAAAAATGTTTTTTTAAAAAACAACAGAGGTTGCAGGATCTCAGGAAGTACAGTATTATAACACCAGCTAATGCTATCAGTTCCTTATTACTGAATAGATTAAATGTACTCTCATTTTTTTACTATTTAACATGTGTATCTACATCTATACTTTCATCTAAGAAGTGGGCTACAGTCCATAAAAGCTTAAGTAAAATAAAACTTGTTTGTCTCTAACGTGTGACAACAGTCCTAGCCTTACAGTACAAACATACATAAACAGTATACAGTAAAACCTTGGATAACACTAAAACTTGGTTCCACAAGTTTTAGTGTTATCCGATTTTTAAATGTTATCCAATGCACGCATCAGATAACGTTAAAATCCAATGGGATGTATCGGATAATGTTAAAACTCCATAGAGATACATTGTAACCAGCACAGGCTTTAGCGAACATTATCCAATGCATCCCATAGGATTTTAACATTATGCAATGCAATTTTTTCCCAGATTGCTTAACGTTATGCTGTTTTAGCGCAAACGTTATCCGAGGTATTATTGTATGTTTTTAACATTATTATCTATGAAAGTGTACAGAAAAATATTAGTACAGTACTTATAAATTGTATATGAAGTTGCCGTCATTATATAGTACAACAGGTATTACAGAACAATTATCTCTACATAGTCACTGCTCTTCAGGCAAAGACAATATATATTCTGAAGAGCAAAAAACACAAAAACATTTCCATATACTCTCACAAATGCAGAAGAATAATTATGGAATTGGAATTTTCAGTTTACTAAACATTTCTCACCTTTGTTGACACACTTCCCCTTTAAGTCATTATGTATGAAAAGGCATCAGAAAATACTGCTTTCAAAACAAAGAAACACAACTTATAAAAAGACAGCAGGGGGCACTAACCTCTTTGATTACAAAAATATATTAAAACATTTATTTATAGATTACCATGCAATATCAATAAGCATTAGTAAAGATAAGTCTCCTTTGTTCAAAGGCCAGCCATGTCTGACTCTAGGTTCACGTCCATTTACAGTCAAAGAGTCAGCGCTGTCTCTATTTGCAGACGTTTCTGTGGTCATGTGGCAGGCATGACAAGATGCCGGAGCACATGGAATACTGTTACCTTTCCTGCCAAAGTGGTATCTATATATCAACTTGCAATTTCTTGCTTTTGAACTCCTAGGTTGGCAGAAGCTGAGACAGACGATGGGAGTTCATTCTCGGGTCTTGAACTGGTGAACTGCCAACCTTCAAGCTTAGCATCTTAACCACTAAGCCATCGCGGCCCTTCAATATACATTACCTCTCCACACACAAAGAGTTCAAACATATATCATACTGCACATATAAAAACAAAGCTTCATAAAAGAGGACAAATATTGCTACAACATTTCAAATTCTTGGTGATCAATACCACCCAAATTGCCCTTGTTAATGAACTTCACTAAACATACATGTATGAAATTGAGTTGTACATGCAAACATAACTGGTAGCAATAGCAATCACACTTATACAGTTGTACCTCGCTTAAAGAGCATAATGTGTTCCACAGGATTGCTCTTTAAGCAAGTTTGTTCTTTAAGCGAAACACCATTGTAAATGACCAATTGTAATTACGAATTTTTATTTTATGTTTGATTTTGTATACATTATGTGTATTGTACTTATTATAGATTATGTGAATGAGTTGTTTCCTTTATGAATGAGTTTACTTTTTATGTATATTTTCTCTTTTTTTTGTCTGTTCTTCTTTTATAAACCTAATAAAAATATTTTTTTTTTAAGTAAATGACCAATTGTGGGGGGGATTGCGAACCCCAATTTATTTGTTAAGCGAGTTTTGGGTTGGTTTTATTTGTTAAGCGAAGCGAACATTCAGAGAAAATTCTGCTCTTTAAGCGAGTTGCTCTTTAAGCGAGACGCTCTTTATGCGAGGTTTGACTGTATAGTGTCCCTTAGCGCATAGTGCACTCTCTGGGTGGTTCTCAAGTTAAGTAGCATTTCACCCCCAAAATGCTGGGTGCATTTGGAGATGGTCTTTTCAACCAAAAACTATGAAAAGGGGTGCTTGCACCAAAAGGACGGGGTATAACCGTGAATACATAAAAGTAACAGAGCCAATGACTCTCACGAAATAATGAAGACAGTCCAATAATCTTGCAAAGCCCACCAGTAAGAAAGAATAGATAGCCTCCAGGTGAAGGCTGCCAGATGGAGAGGGGGAATCTTTAGTGTCTCAAAATCCCTATCACTTGTCTAAGGCACTGAAGTGGGATAGGTGGCAGCATTTTTTTATTTTTATTTTTTTGGACATTTAAGATTCCCCTGTCAGTAGTGCAAACCACAAAGGCTTTCCCACGATCAAAGGGATGCAAAGGGAACCTGGGAATCTTGGGTGTTGGGGTTCATACCAAAATACAGCCACGGCAGATGATATCATCAGACTATACAATGCAATTTTAAAATACAGTAAAACCTTGCATAAAGAGCACCTCGTTTAGAGACTAACTCGCTTAAAGAGCAGAATTTTCTCTGCATGGTCACCTCGCTTAACAACTAAAACCAACCAAAAACTCGCTTAACAACTAAATTGGGGTTCACAAACCACCACCCCCAGCCAGAAGTTACAACTGGTCGCTTACAATGGTGTTTCGCTTAAAGAGCAAATTCTCTTAAATTCCAAAAAATTATCTTAAAGAGCAATCCTATAGAATGCATTATGCTCTTTAAGTGAGGTACCACTGCACTGGATTCCAGGCATTGTAGCTTAAGTAAATTGCTCTTGGCCACCTTTGCTACAGGCAGATACAAACCATGGAGCACTAAACACCATAAAATCCTAGTTGGGACTAGTGTGGTTATGGAAGCTTGAGAGTTCACAACAAACTACAGTGGTACCTCGCTTAAAGAGCATAATGCGTTCCATGGGACTGCTCTTTAAGCAAGTTGCTCTTTAAGCGAAACGCTTGGAAAAAGCCCCACTGCTGCCATTGTAAGTGACCGACTGTGACTTCTGATGGGGCAGATTGCAAACCCCAATTTAGTTGTTAAGCGAGTTTTTGGTTGTTTTGAGTTGTTAAGCGAAGAAAATTCTGCTCTTTAAGCGAGTTAGTCTCTAAGGCACTCTTACTGTATAAGAACCTGTAAGAATATGAACTGATGGCATTATCATTTGGTAAAACCACCAAAGGCTTTTGCACAGGTGAAGCATAATGAGGTTTGTGTGTACAAATCAGGGTCTTCACATATATTCTCTGTACTACATTAATGTTTGCTTACTACAAACCACATCACACACATTTCCTTATGACTCCAAATAAATATAATAGCGCAGCTTCTTACCCCCATTTGCTCTCTCAATCATTATATGACTTTCCTTCCAAAATTAACAAAGAATATAAATGTTTTGGCTGGCCATCAGTAATTCAGAAAAACATAATATTTCTAAGTAACTTTATTTGATCACACGTCCTCCCATTTAAGCTAGAAACTACTGTGCAATTTGCATGACTTAACATGCAACTGGTTCTTGAAATTATATTTTCTTTAAACCACAACAGCCTTCTCACTGCCAAGATCAGATATATGATATACCAGTAATGGCTAACCTTGGCACTCCATGTGTTCTTGGACTTCAATTCCCAGAAGCCCTGATCAGCAGGTATGCTAGCTTGGGCTTCTGGGAATTGAAGTCCAAGAACACCTGGAGTGCTAAGATTAGCCATCATTGTTATATACTATGTGTAAAGGCCAGTGGTCACAAACCTATAGCATGTATGCCAGAGGAGGGCACTCAGATCCCTTTCTGTGGGCACGCATGCCACTGCCCCAGCACAGAGTTCATTCCACTCTCTGCCCAGCAGCCCAATGGGACCACTTCCTCCCTTCCCCCCAGCACAGAGTTTGCATCACCCCTCTGTTTGGGCACTCGGTCACTAAAAGTTTCACCATCACTGGTATAGGTCATAATGGTTAGTATCCTACATGACATAATGAATGTATTCTAATTCTAGTCCCAAGGAAAGAGGACCCATTGACACAGGTGGATTTACTTAAGTGCTGGCTTAATATTCAGCAATTGATTCAAAGTTCTACTCCCTAATTAAGACTGGCTACTGTGTATGTTTAAAAACATTCTCTAGTGAAATATTTATCTGAATTTTCTAAAGAAAATACTGCAGTAATATGACTTCCTGGGCTCACTATGGCTGAAATCCTGGTGTAAGAAGTTATGAGGTATAAGGCTGATTATGCCATCAGCCATAGAGATTTCACAAATTAAAAATATTCAGTTCTTCCCAAAAGGTCCCGAAGTTCCCTTGGGGTCCTTTTTATCATGGAGAAGCAACTGAGAATGAAAGGGATTGGGAAGGAAATGTTTAATTTCTGAAAATCTCTATCACCATTAAAATCATCCCACTGGTGATTTTTTTCCAAAACTTAAATACTTTACTCATTGTGTGTCCCCTAACAACTACCCCACAATGAAAGGAATTCTTTGGGACCTTTGGGAGGAATCAGAAATGTTTTAATGTCTGAAAAATTGCAGGATAAATCGCACAACAGGATGCCAGCCATTCTATAGGAATAAATCACTACTATCTTGGGTATAGCTGAAAAGTTGTTTTCCTTAGTAAAACTTTGATTAAAAAGTTGGTTGTGCTGAGGTCAAACATTAATGCCTAACTACCATATATACTCAAGTATAAGCCTATTTTTTCAGCACCAAAAATGTGACACTTACCGGGCTTTCCTGTGCCTCTCCTGTTAGAAATGGGTAGTCTTGGACCAAAACAAAAACGCCGGTCATACAAGGCTGGTTTATTTTTATTATTGAAACTCACTAGTAGCTGCTGCATTTCCCACCCAAGGCTTATACTCGAATGAATCAGTTTTCCTAGTTTCCCAGGTAAAATTAGGTATCTCATCTTATATTCTTATCAGCTTATACTCAAATATATATGGTACCTATGGTGGATTAGCTGCTAGATATTTTGCATTAGATAATTACCTAATGCCAGGTTTATATAATTGATACTTTGAATATTCATTGCCAGTGTTAATAATGCAACCATCACTTGATATATCCAATGGTGGGATTCAGCAGGTTCACCCCAGTTCACCAAAACTGGTTGCAGAAATTCTGGCTGTCCCTGCTAATTCAAGTTTTGTAATAAAGTAGTCCTAATTCAGGTGCAATGCAGAGCTTCCCCCTGGCCATGCCTACCACACCACACCCAAAGAGTTGGTAGTAAAAAAATATATTAAATCCCACCACTGGATATCTCTTATCCTCACCTCCATAATCGTATGCTATTTATATAAACCTGTGGCCTTCTTATGCTCCTTCGGTTCAAAGAAGTAAAATGTAATCTGTACACAGAAATAGATGTATTAGTTTTTAAAGATATCACAAAAATGTTTTGGTTTTAGGCTGAAAGAACTACTTTTACATAACTATTCAGAACCCCAGAAATATAGGTAGAATTTCTGCTATTTAAGCAGAGATAACAAAGTCAAGCAATCACACATATACTGCCACATAGCGCTTAGTGCACTCTCTGGGCAGTTCACAAGTAAATTAGCACTTTGCCCCCGACATGCTGGGTACTTATTTTACAACCATGAGCATATAGATAGGATTTTTGCTATTTATGCTTCATGTTACCTAGGCCGAACACTGCAGTTCCTTCTACTCAGTGCCCATTCATAATTTCATATGATATTAATTGGGCTCCCAATCCAGTTCGGTAAACTTTCACTATTACAGATGGTGTGTTTCTTTAGCTCCATCTCCAATATATAAACTAATGAACAATTTAAAATGTGAATCTATTCATATCAGGAAAAAAATCATAGTAAAACCTCACATAAAGAGCACCTTGCTTAAAGAGCAGAATTTTCTCTGAATGGTTGCCTCGCTTAACAACAAAAACCAAACAAAAACTTGCTTAACAACTAAACTGGGGTTCGCAATCCTCCCCCTCCCCCGCCCCCGCCAGAAGCCACAATTGGTCACTTACAATGGTGTTTCACTGAAAAAGCAAACTCGCTTAAAGAGCAATCCCGCAGAACACATTATGCTCTTTAAGCGAGGTACCACTATACTGGATTAGAATTAGAGAAAAAAATCTTAATTCTCCTTCTCAAAACAATACAGTACCTATGGGATAGAGAGTACAATCAACAATAAAATCTTAGGTTTTGCTAAAAAATAATTAAGAGCAGTGGGAGGGAGAATCTGAAATACTGTACTCCAGCTTGTGTCTGACTTCTAAGAACTGCAAAATAAAACTCGTTTCATATCCAAAAGCACAATACTGTATCTAAGTCTTCAGTGGCAATACATAAAGTGTTGTACAGTGTTTTCAGATAGATTTCAAAACCAGCTTTCTTGTAAGGAAAAATAAAAGGAATGGTTTAAGTCTCACCTTATTTACACAGCACGTTTAAATGGAGAAGAGAAAAATTGCTGTAGTGGTTGTCTTAAAGAGGTCAAGAAGAAACTCAGTGCTTAGACTGCTTGCTTAGGTTTTCTGATTGTTGATCCAAAAACTGAAGAGAAAGGAAAAGCAAATAGAAATCCATCAATTTACTATTCAGAAAGTGCTAGATCTGCATAAAAACTTGAACAGACTAGATCTGTAGCTATGCAACTACAATTTATGCCACTATAAACTCTATTACTCTACCATGCAATACATTTATTGGAAATAAGATCAGGCTCTACTTCTGTAATAGACATGCACAAAGTTGGTCTATAGATTCCACAGAGATCCTTGCTCTGTCTGCAGCAACTGACTAACATGGATACCATTTGGAGAAACTAAACTGACACTTTTCATTTTTTTAACTAGCTGGACATATTTTATTCCAAAAAGCAATCCAGGACTATTTTTAGAATATACTCTTTCCCCTGCAAAGAAAAGTGGATGAATCTAAAAAATACATCCGCCTCCAAAATCAGATCATAAATATGTATAGCTTTTATAGACTATTATAAAAATAGCTAGAAAGCCAGATAACACTGGAAACTTTATAATTTGGAAGCTAAATTAAAGTTTTTAAAAGTATGATAAGCAGAACAATATATCAATTTATGCTTTCTTCAAGCTGACATGAAACTATTGTTTTCAGAACTGTAGTGGAAGGGAATGTGGCCTAGATATCCCATAGCCACAGACAGAATAGGAATTTCAGTCCAACAATACATCTAAAGCCACACATTCCCCAAACCTTTTACACATTTCAATAGCTTCACTTTACCAAAATTTTAATACAGTATAGCTTATTTGTTCCCTGAGGCCATGAAATCTGAAAGATACAAAATTTAAATGACCTGCTAATCTGAACCTAACACTGTGGTAGCTATATCCACATATTCTCCACTGTAAAACACGACATCTCTCATATTACAAGTATGGGAATATTCAAATGTTTCCATGGTGATGATCTACTGGGGAAAGGAAGAATCGTACAGTCATACTTTGCATAATGAATTTAATTCGTTCTGCGAGGTTGCTCGTTATGCGAAAAATTCACTATGCGAGTTGGACTTTTCCCTATGGAAAAACTCACATAACAAGTGTTTCTATGGGGAAAACTCGCACAGCGAATTTTTTTCACTATGCGAGTTTTCCCCATAGAAACTCTCATTATGTGAGTTTTTCCATAGGGAAAAGTCCGACTCGCATAGCGACAAATTCATTATGCGAGTCAGACCGCTTAGCGAAAAACTTGCTCGTTATGCGAGTTTTTCACTAAGCGAAACGCTCGTTATGCACGGTTTGACTGTACATGTTTTCTAAAGCACCCTATCCAACAAGTGTGTACCAGTGTGTGTTTCAGTTGAGAAACATAGCATAAACCTAAATGAAGTCATGAGTTGTGTTGGCATTGCACAAGAGTAGCCAAACTGGCAGATGTCATATGGCAGTACCATGAAAATCTGTTAAAATAATCCGTAATTGGGAGAACAAGAACAGCAAGTGGAATAAATGGGGGCAATTCACTTCCATGTTCTTTCAAGGGCATTTTGCCTCCACACAACAAATCAACTACACTGATACATAACTACTTTTTCAGTTGTTGTTATCTACAGTTTATGAGAGGGATGCCAATGAAACTATACACAGTAGCAACTATGGACATGAAACTCTGTTTTTCAGAATAGTAGAAGGGGTTAAGGGGTGTCCAAACTAGGACCGTCAGGCCAAACCATCTGGCCCACACCACCCATGCCAATCCAGGAAGGAGAAGTAAAATTCACCCACGCATGCACAAAACACTGCCGTAAATGCACCCGTGGCTAACACAAAGGCACATTTTACTTCCACTTCTGGTGGGAGGAACCACGTGACCAGCCCACTGAACTATGTGACCAGCCCACGACCCAAAAAGTTTGGCCACCCCTTGATTAGATGCATCAAAAGCAAGGAATTGCAAGTAGATAAATAGGGACCACTTCGGTGGGAAGGTACACAGCGTTCCGTGTGCTCCAGTGTCTAGTCATGCCTGCCACATGACCACGGAAACGTCTGCAGAAGCAGACAGTGCTGGCACTTCAGCTTTGAAACAGAGATGGGCACTGAACCCTAGAGTCGGATACAACTGGCTTTCAAGCAAGGGAAACCTTTACCTAATAAAGGAACACAAAAACAGCCTTCTTGTTATAATAAAATGATAGAAAAGAAATCCCTAACAGTAGTTTACGATTCATATATCCTACCATGGTTACCATTTTAAATCATAATTTGCTGTTTCTAAAAATATATTTTAAATAATAATGCTGCAATTAAAAATAAAGTATCATAAATAAAAATGGAATTTATTTTTCCTGCTGGGATGCACCATTTCCCAAACCTTCAATTGAAATCTTTTAGCTTGAACAAAGAAAAATGTGTTTTGCAAAAACAGTCCAGGGATCAACAAAAGAGTTTTACTTTGTCCACCACCTTCTTCCTAGCATATTAAACTAAAAAAGCAAGAAAGCATATTACAGTGCCTCTTTTTTGTCATTCTTTTGATATGGAGGCATGTACTGTAATACAGTTTTTAAAGATAAAAGTTTGCACTCTTGAAATAATGCATGTTTAGTCTATGTAAATACCTATACACACATACATCTTCAGACTTTGTACTATTGCTTAACTTTAAATTAACTAGATAAATTAGTCAGATATACAAAATCTAGGAAGCTTTCCTGTGCAAAATCAAATAAACCTTGAGCAATACAATTTTCAATGGGGACTATGCTCACAACTATTCATTTATCTATAAAATCATATGAGAATAGGCCTGCTAGATCACAATACAGTACTACTATAACTGGCATTTTTTTAATTATGGGAAATATACTTTCTTTTATTAATTTGGGTTCTAGATATTTCCATTACAAAAACTGTAGATTTTTTCTTTAAATTCCAACGGACAACTCTGTCTACAGAATGATATAGATTAAACCTATACGTTTTCAACCAGCTCAGCTCTTACTATAAACAAAATGTGAATTCTGAATGAAAAAATTCCATATCTTATTCCTTTTTTTTTTTTTTTTTTGCTTTTAAAAAATGCCAACATTTTGCACTTTTGTAAGCAATCCTTATAGGATTTTTAAAGCATACCTTAAAATAATGGTCACCTCAAAATATCCCTTAAGTAAATTTTAAAAGTTTGGAGTTTTAGTTTTTGTGGTTGCAAAACATCTGCCTCTAGAAAATATGAATTACTGCACTCTGCAGCTACACTATGACTACCAGAGTTTGATAATTAAGTTTGCTTACAATTTTCCCCTCTCTTTAATGTAGGTCTCCAATACAAGAAACCTATAGCAGAATCCTGTACACTGCCAGGAAGGTAAGGAGGGAAGGAAGGAAGAACCACTATAGTTAGCAACTTGTCCCCAAGTAACTTGCTGTGGGACAGCCTGGACTAAATATATTCTTTGAATTAAATGTATTACTTGCACCAAAATTCTTAATTTTGGTTAATTCTTCTTACAGAGATTATCTCTGACTCTTAACAAATTACATTTGAAATCCATAAACATTTTAGACAAGATTCACTACAATATCAGCAAAGGAAGAGAAAAGTAAGGCCTGTTCTTTCTCTCTGAGACACAACTATGAATGAGCAAGGCCTCTGGGCTATTAGAGAGCAAAGAACTAGATCATATGGTTTATTGGGTGTTTTATTCCTCTGTAAAATACCAAAATAAACAACTTTTGATGTGGCATTTAACTATCATAAGACAGGAAGGTGTTTCATAAATATCTAAAATAAAAAACTCTTTTTTCTAATGTTTTACATAATAACCCCATGGGATATCATTCTGATATATCAATTGTACAACTGCTTGGATGCACATACAGTGGTACCTTGCTTAAAGAGCATAATGTGTTCCACAGGATTGCTCTTTAAGCGAGTTTGCTCTTTAAGTGAAACACCATTGTAAATGACCAATTGTGGGGGGGAATTGCGAACCCCAATTTATTTGTTAAGCGAGTTTTTGGTTGGTTTTATTTGTTAAGCGAAGCAAACATTCAGAGAAAATTCTGCTCTTTAAGCAAGTTACTCTTTAAGTGAGTCACTCTTTATGCAAGGTTTGACTGTACAGTGTCACCATATAAACATATAGAAGTACTGTATCTACAAGGACAATGATACACAACAAAAATGCATAATCTATAACTATACAATAAAGTTCTAGGTAGCTGCTTTACTTTTTCTTCCACACTTCTGTCTGCCTTCTGTTTGATACCTAGTGGCTTGAACAAATTGGACCAAAACAAAAGCAGAAGTTGAACCTACCTAGTCTCCCGCAAGAACATGGGTTCACCCATGAAAGTGCTGTGCCGCCTTAGTGTAAAAAACTGTTTTCAAAACTCAGTAGAAATTTAAAGTTAAGGCTTAGCAGCCAGAGAGGCAACACACAACAGATATTACAAGTAAACATTACAGTGTGTGATCATTCTAAAATGTTATTTTTGTAAGGGAGGGCTATCACAGACATTACCAACAATTCTATCCTCAATAATACTATGAATACTTCGGGGTGGGGGTTAATGATTACTTCTCTACCATTCTTACAAGCATGGCAGCTCACACTATAGGCACTGTATATAAATCATAGCTGTTTAACACTGGAAGTTGCACTGTGCAAATATGAGCCATTTGCATTACCCCCCAAAATGTATTAACTTAATGGTAACATGATTTTCTATTCTCTCACATTAATATTTAATTTTTTTAAAAAAGATACTAAATGAAAAATAATCTATTGGCTAGCTACTCAAACCATTAATTAAAATATAACTTGGAGCTGCAGTTAGTTTTATTTTTTCTAAAGGTTTTTTTTAATGGAAATAAGTAAAATAAAACAAAATCCCAAAATACCACTATATATTATAACAGTTATGATTACTAAGTTCTGTCAGTTTGACTTACTGAAAGGACAATTATGTGCACAATCCCTTCCAATTTATGCACTAAAATATCTGCCACTTTAAATCTGAAAGACTCTAATTTCTCCTTGTAATTCTTGCCTTGAAATGGTTAAACATCTAGCCAAGAGCACAGGATTGCAACAGGCCGTCTTCTGTGCAAACTTTGAAAAAGTTTAAAAAGCAGGAGACGTTTGCCTCGCCCACTAGCAAAATACGATCTGTGCATTTGTACGCAAATTTCATGATCACTCTAACCAAAATCTGCTTGTATTGAAAATCTACTGACAAAGTTTGATTCAGAACTAAGATTTCAATTATCAAGAACCACAGATTAGCAGCACACTGTCAAAAGCATTAATTACTTGTAAATCTGTACATTGTTGTCAAATTTTACAAACACGGTTTTAGAGGTTATCATCAAACAACATAACCAGCAAACTCATGCCTGGCAGCTAAAAAGCCCATACTTCTGCAAGACTGACTGACTAATTTATTGATTTGGAGGATGGGAATACAGTACTGTACTTATATTCCAATAATGGAGGGATGCCAGGAACATTTTAATCACAGTTGCAATGCAAAGATGAATAGCTCCTTATATTTAAATACAAACCACACCACATCACTACATATATACACAAATCCTCCAAGTGAGCAATACATAGTCCATAAACACTTCCTGTATTATAATCCGGTGTCATGGGCCATCAAGTCAACCAGCTTATAGTGATCCTAATAGGGCTTTCAGGGTAACTGAACAATTAATTAGTGCTTTTACCAGTTCTACTTGCAGAGCGTTTTCACAACAGAGCAGAGAGATTCAAACTCTCCACTCCTGAATCCTAAGGCGCTCTTGTCCACTACACCATAAATCCTTCCGGTATAGCTTTTATATATTCCAAGAATCTGATTAAAATCCTAAAAACTGCATGAGAACTGAGGAGAGAGAGAGATGACAAAGATATGCAACTCATTTGCCACTGAACTCCGTGCTTAAAAAAATTAAAAATTAACTTTAAAAGTTGAAAATAGTTGCTGTATCATTGCTAAAGCACAACAAACAAAAGTACTATATCAAATAATTACTGGTCATCTACAGAAAATTTAATGAATTGTAACTTCTGTATCAGAAGTAGAAACTCTACTACTTATTGTCTCAGAAGTGCTGTTACACAGAGCAGCCTCTTACACCCTCCATTTCAAATTACATAAAAATATGTAAATAATATGCAAATATGCTGGAGGACACAACAAACTACCAGCATAGCTTAGTAAACTGCCCATCCCTGCAGTACAAGCACATTTAAGGTTATCCCAGTTAGGAGAAAAACACACCTGAATGGACGATGAATACTGTCTGTTACCATGGCAGCCCGAT